>CM038681.1:561644649-562271541 GCA_021605205.1 Aegilops longissima | reverse complement strand
TCACACGTATTACGATTTTCGGATAATACAATTATAGCATGAATAAAAGACAATTATCATGAACAAGGAAATATAATAATAATCCTTTTATTATTGCCTCTAGGGCATATTTCCAACAGTCTCCCACTTGCACTAGAGTCAATAATCTAGTTACATTGTGATGAATCGAACACCCATAGAGTTACGTGTTGATCATGTTTTGCCCATGGAAGAGGTTTAGTCAACGGATCTGCGACATTCAGATCCGTATGCACTTTGTAAATTTCTATGCTCCATCTTGAACATTTTCACGGATGGAGTTGAAGCGACGCTTGATGTGCTCGGTCTTCTTGTGAAACCTGGGCTCCTTGGCAAGTGTAATAGCTCCAGTGTTGTCACAGAAGAGTTTGATCGGCCCCAACGCATTGGGTATGACTCCTAGGTCGGTGATGAACTCCTTCACCCATATTGCTTCATGTGCTGCCTCCGAGGCTGCCATGTACTCCGCTTCACATGTAGATCCCGCCACGATGTTTCGCTTGCAGCTGCACCAGCCATCGCTCCACCATTCAAAATATACACGATCCGGTTTGTGACTTAGAGTCATCCAGATCTTTGTCGAAGCTAGCATCGACGTAACCCTTACGACGAGCTCTTCGTCACCTCCATAAACGAGAAACATGTCCTTTGTCCTTTTCGTACTTTAGGATATTCTTGACCGCTGTCCGGTGTTCCTTGCGGGATTACTTTGGTACCTTCCTACCAAACTTACGGCAAGGTTTACATCAGGTCTGTACACAGCATGGCATACATAATAGATCCTATGGCGAGGCATAGGGATGACGCTCATCTCTTCTTTATCTTTTGCCGTGGTCGGGCATTGAGCCGAGCTCAACTCACACCTTGCAAGACAGTGCAAGAACCCTTTCTTGACTGATCCATTTTGAACTTCTTCAAAATCTTATCAAGGTATGTGCTTTGTGAAAGACCTATGAGGCGCCTTGATCTATCTCTATAGATCTTGATGCCTAATATATAAGCAGCTTCTCCAAGGTCCTTCATTGAAAAACTTTTATTCAAGTAGGCCTTAATGCTGTCCAAGAGTTCTATATCATTTCCCATCAAAAGTATGTCATCTACATATAATATGAGAAATGCTACAGAGCTCCCACTCACTTTCTTGTAAACGCAGGCTTCTCCATAAGTCTGCATAGACCCAAACGCTTTGATCATCTCATCAAAGCGAATGTTCCAACTCCGAGATGCTTGCACCAGCCCATAAATGGATCGCTGGAGCTTTACTTTGTTAGCATTCTTAGGATCGACAAAACCTTCCGGCTGCATCATATACAGCTCTTCCTTAAGATAACCGTTAAGGAACGCTGTTTTGACGTCCATCTTCCATATCTCATAATCATAGTATGCGGCAATTGCTAACATGATTCGGACGGACTTAAGCTTCGCTACGGGAGAGAAAGTCTCATCAAAGTCAATCCCTTGAACTTGCCGATAACCCTTAGCGACAAGTCGAGCTTTATAGATGGTGACATTACCATCCGCGTCCGTCTTCTTATTAAAGATCCATTTGTTTTCTATCGTCGCCGATCATCGGGCAAGTCTGCCAAAGTCCATACTTTGTTTTCATACATGGATCCTATCTCGGATTGCATGGCTTCAAGCCATTTGTTGGAATCGGCCCGCCATCGCTTCTTCATAGTTCAAGGTTCACCGTTGTCAACAACATGATTTGCAGGACAGGGTTGCCATACCACTCGGTGTGGAACGTGTCCTTGTGGACCTAACGGTTCAAGAGCAACTTGATCCAAGTACCTTGATCATCATCATTAATTTCCTCTCCAAGAGGTGTAGGCACCACAGAACATTTTTCTGAGCTGCACTACTTTCCGGTTCAAGAGGTAGTACTTCATCGAGTTCTACTTTCCTCCCACTTACTCCTTTCGAGAGAAACTTTTTCCGTAAAGGATCCGTTCTTGGCAACAAAGATCTTGCCTTCGGATCTAAGGTAGAAGGTATACCCAATGGTTTCCTTAGGGTATCCTATGAAGACGCATTTTCCGACTTGGGTTCGAGCTTTTCAGGTTGTAGTTTCTTGACATAAGCATCGCATCCCCAAACTTTTAGAAACGATAGCTTAGGTTTCTTCCCAAACCATAATTCATACAAAGGTCGCCTCAACGGATTTAGACGGTGCCCTATTTAAAGTGAATGTAGCTGTCTCTAGAGCGTATCCCCAAAATGATAGCGGTAAATAGGTAAGAGACATCATAGATCGCACCATATCCAATAGAGTGCGACACGACGCTCGACACACCGTTACGCTAAGGTGTTCCAGCGGCGTGAGTTGTGAAACGATTCCACATTTCCTTAAGTGTGTACCAAATTCGTGACTTAAATATTCTCCTCCACGATCCGATCGTAAGAATTTTATCTTTCGGTCACGTTGATTCTCTACCTCATTCTGAAATTCCTTGAACTTTTCAAAGGTCTCAGACTTGTGTTTCATCAAGTAGACATACCCATATCTTCTCAAGTCACTAGTGAGAGTGAGAACAAAACGATATCCTCCGCGAGCCTCAATGCTCATTGGACCACACACATCGGTATGTATGATTTCCAATAAGTTGGTTGCTCGCTCCATTGTTCCGGAGAACGGAGTCTTGGTCATTTTGCCCATGAGGCATGGTTCGCATGTGTCAAATGATTCATAATCGAGACTCTAAAAGTCCATCGAATGGAGCTTCTTCATGCGCTTGACACCAATGTGACCAAAGGCGGCAAGTGCCACAAGTATGTGGGACTATCGTTATCAACTTTACATCTTTTGGTATTCACACTATGAAATGTGTAATATTACGCTCGAGATTCATTAAGAATAAACCATTGACCATCGGAGCATGACCATAAAACATATCTCTCATATAAATAGAACAACCATTATTCTTGGATTTAAATGAGTAGCCATCTCGCATTAAACGAGATCCCGATACAATGTTCATGCTCAAACTTGGCACTAAATAACAATTATTGAGGTTCAAAACTAATCCGTGAGGTAAATGTAGAGGTAGCGTGTCGACGGCGATCACATCGACCTTGGAACCATTCCCGACGCAAGATCGTCACCTCGCCCTTCGCCAGCCTCCGCTTATTCCGCAGCTCCTGCTGTGAGTTACAAATATGAGCAACGGCACCGTATCAAATACCCATGAGTTACTACGAGTATCGGTAAGGTACACATCAATTACATGTATATCAAATATACCTTTAGTGTTGCCGGCCTTCTTGTCCGCTAAGTATTTGGGGCAGTTCCGCTTCCAGTGGCCCTTCCCTTTGCAATAAAAGCACTCTGTCTCAGGCTTGGGTCCAATCTTTGACTTCTTCCCGGCAACTTGCTTACCGGGCGCTGCAACATCTTTGTCGCCCTTCTTGAAGTTCTTCTTACCCTTGCCCTTTTTGAACTTAGTAGTTTTATTGACCATCAACACTTGATGTTCTTTCTTGATTTCAACCTCTCGCTGACTTCAGATTGAGAATACTTCAGAATGGTCTTCACCATCCCCTGCATATTGTAGTTCATCACAAAGCTCTTGTAGCTTGGTGGGAGCGATCAAGGATTCTGTCAATGATCGCCTCATCCGGAGGTTAATGTCCAGTGGGACAAAGCGGTTGTGCAACCCGGACATTTTGAGTATGTGCTCACCGATGTAATTGTTTTCTCCATCTTACAACTATAGAACTTGTCGGAGACTTCATATCTCTCGACCCGGCATAAGCTTGGAAAACCATTTTCAGCTCCTCGAACATCTCATATGCTCCGTGTTGCTCAAAACGCTTTTGGAGCCCCGGTTCTAAGCTGTAAAGAATGCCGCATCGAACGAGGGAGTAATCATCAAGACGAGACTGCCAAGCATTCATAATGTCTTGGTTCTTCGATGGGTGCATCACCTAGCGGTGCTTCTAGGACATATTGTTTCTTGGCTGCTATGAGGATGATCTCGTGTTCCGGACCCAGTCCGAATAGTTGCTGCCATCATCTTTCAGCTTGGTTTTCTAGGAACGCGCTGAAGTTCATGGTGACATGAGCGCTGGCCATTTGATCTACAAGACATTTTGCAAAGACTTTAGACTAAGTTCATGATAATTAGGTTCATCTAATCAAATTATTTAATGAACTCCCACTCAGATTTGACATCCCTCTAGTCATCTAAGTGTTACATGATCCGAGTCGACTAGGCCTTGTCCGATCATCACGTGAGACGGACTAGTCATTGTCGGTGAACATCGCCATGTTGATCGTATCTTCCATACGACTCATGTTCGACCTTTCGGTCTCTTGTGTTCCGAGGCCATGTCTGTACATGCTAGGCTCGCAAGTTAACCCTAAGTGTTTATGCATGTGTAAAACTGTCTTACACCCGCTGTATGTGAACGTAAGGATCTATCACACCCGATCATCACGTGGTGCTTCAAACGATTTAACTTTAGCAACGGTGCACGGTTAGGGGAACACTTTCTTGAAATTATTCTAAGGGATCATCTTATTTACTACCGTCGTTCTAAGTAAACAAGATGCATAAACATAATAAACATCACATGCAATTATATAAAGTAGTGACATGATATGGCCAATATCATATAGCTCCTTTGATCTGCATCTTCGGGGCTCCATGATCATCTTGTCACCGGCATGACACCATGATCTTCATCATCATGATCTCCATCATCGTGTCTCCATGAAGTTGCTCGCCAACTATTACTTCTACTACTATGGCTAACACGTTTAGCAACAAAGTAAAGTAATTTACATGGTGTTGAATCAATGACGCGCAGGTCATACAATAATTAAGACAACTCCTATAGCTCCTGCCGGTTGTCATACTCATCGACATGCAAGTCGTGATTCCTATTACAAGAACATGATCTCATACATCACAATATGTCATTCATCATTTATCACAACTTCTGGCCATATCACATCACATGACAATTGCTGCAAAAACAAGTTAGACGTCCTCTAATTGTTGTTGCATCTTTTACGTGGCTGCAATTGGGTTCTAGCAAGAACGTTTTCTTAACTACGAATAACCACAACGTGATTTTGTCAACTTCTATTTACCCTTCATAAGGACCCTTTTCATCTAATCCGCTCCAACTAAAGTAGGAGAGACAGACACCCGCTAGCCACCTTATGCAACTAGTGCATGTTAGTCGGTGGAACCTGTCTCACGAAGCGCACGTAAGGTCGGTCCGGCCGCTTCATCCCACAATACCGCTGAAGCAATAAAAGACTAGTAGCGGCAAGCAAGTTGACAAGATCTACGCCCACAACAAAATTGTGTTCTACTCGTGCAATAGAGAACTACGATAGACCTAGCTCATGATGCCACCGTTGGGGAACGCTAGAAAATTAAAACTTTTCCCACGGTTTCACCAAGATCCATCTATGAGTTCATCTAAGCAACGAATCATGGAGAGAGATTGCATCTACATACCAATTGCAGATCGCGGCGGAAGCGCTCACTAGAACGTGGATGATGGAGTCGTACTCGCCGTGATCCAAATCACCGATGACCGAGTGCCGAACGGACGGCACCTCCGCGTTCAACACACGTACGGAGCGGATGAAGTCTCCTCCTTCTTGATCCAGCAAGGGGAAAGGAGAGGTTGAAGAAGATGGCTCCAGCAGCAGACGACGGCGTGGTGGTGGTGGAGCAGCAAGATTCTCCGGCAGGGCTTCGCCAAGCTCGTGACGGAGGAGGAAGAGGTGTTGCAGGGAGGGAGGCACTGAACTTCAGGTGCGGCTGCCCCTCCCTCCCTTTATATAGGCCCCTGGGCAGGGCGCCGCCCTTGAGATCTAATCTCCCAAGGGCGGTGGCCAAGGGGGTGGAGTGCCCCCAAGGCAGTGGGCGCCCCCACCCTAGGGTTTCAACCCTAGGCACAGGGGTGGGCCAGGGGCGCACCAGCCCACTATGGGCTGGTTCCTCCCCACTTCAGCCCATGGGGCCCTCCGGATGGGTGGCCCCACCCGTGGACCCCGAGGACCCTTCCGGTGGTCCCAGACAATACGGTGACCCCAAACTTTCCCGAGCAGTCAAACAGCACTTCCTATATATAATTCTTTACCTCCGACCATTCCGAACTCCTCGTAACGTCCGGGATCTCATCCGGACTCAACAACATTCGGTTTACTGCATACTCATATTCATACAACCCTAGCGCCACCGAACCTTAGTGTGTAGACCCTACGGGTTCGGGAGACACGAGACATGACCGAGACGGCTCTCGGGCAATAACCAAAAGCGGATCTGGATACCCATGTTGGCTCCTACATGCTCCTCGATGATCTCATCGGATGAACCACGATGTCGAGGATTCAAACAACCTCAGATACAATTCCTTTGTCAATCGGTATGTTACTTGCCCGAGATTCGATCGTCGGTATCCCAATACCTTGTTCAATCTCGTTACCGGCAAGTCACTTTACTCATACCGTAATGCATGATCCCGTGACCAGACACTTGGTCACTTTGAGCTCATTATGATGATGCACTACCGAGTGGGCCCAGTGATACCTCTCCGTAACACGGAGTGACAAATCCCAGTCTCGATCCGTGTCAACCCAATGACACTTTCGGAGATACCGTAGTGTACCTTTATAGTCACCCGATTACGCCAGACGCTTGGTACACCCAAAGCACTCCTACGGTATCCGGGAGTTACACGATCTCATGGTCTAAGGAAGAGATACTTGACATTGGAAAAGCTCTAGCAAAACGAACTACACGATCTTGTGCTATGCTTAGGATTGGGTCTTGTCCATCACATCATTCTCCTAATGATGTGATCCCGTTATCATTGACATCCAATGTCCATAGTCAGGAAACCATGACTATCTATTGATCAACGAGCTAGTCAACTAGAGGCTCACTAGGGACATATTGTGGTCTATGTATTCACACGTGTACTACGATTTCCGGATAATACAATTATAGCATGAATAAAAGACAATTATCATGAACAAGGAAATATAATAATAATCCTTTTATTATTGCCTCTAGGGCATATTCCCAACATTGCTTACAAGGGCCCGAGCTGCGGCGTGGTGGACGCCGAGTCCAGCATGAATTTCGGCAAAGAGCTGCCGCCCTTCCTCTTCGGAGATGCACCTTTGGAGCACTTCGGTAGAGCTTTTCTTATAAAGCTCTCCCTCGTGGACCTTGTAGGCTTTAGAGCGCCGCACAATGCAGCGTGCTTCATTTTGGTCCTCAGGGAGTTCTTGCCTATTTAGGTAGGCTAATTAAGAACGGTTCTGTCCACGGGGCGATGACAACCATGATCGCGTGGGCCGAAGGTGTTATTTCAGTGGCAGAGCCTCCGATTATGTTAGTGTGTTCGGGATCTGGGGTTGTGGTCGGATCCGGACTAGCATTGCCTGTCTCCCCTTGCCACACCACGGATGGCTTGAACAGCCTTTCCAAGAAGATATTAGGTGGGACGGGGTCGCGCTTAGCGCCGATGCGGACGAGGATATCCACCGCTTGATTGTTTTCTCGGACCAAATGATGGAATTCGAGCCCCTCAAACCGAGCTGACATCTTGAGGACGGCATTGCGGTAAGCCGCCATTTTCGGGTCCTTGGCGTCAAAGTCTCCATTTATTTGAGATATTGCGAGGTTCGAATCCCCACGCACTTCTAGGCATTGAATGCCCATGGAGACTGCCATCCGAAGACCATGCAACAGAGCCTCGTATTCGGCTGCATTGTTGGAGTCTATGTATAATATTTGGAGTACGTATTGGACTGTATCTACGGTGGGGGATGTCAGGACGACGTCCGCTCCCAGACCAGCCAGCATCTTAGAGCCGTCAAAGTGCATGATCCAATTGGAGTACGTGTCGTACTCTTTAGGGAGTTCGGCTTCTTTCCATTCGGCGACGAAGTCAGCCAGTACTTGTGACTTAATGGCTCATCGTGGTTTGTATATGAGGTCGAACGAGAGGAGCTCGATAGCCCACTTAGCAATCCGGCCAGTGGCATCGCGGTTATTTATTATATCGTCGAGTGGTACTTCGGAGGCCACCATGATTAAACACTCTTGAAAGTAGTGTCGTAGTTTCCGGGATGCCATGAAGACCGCGTATGCTATCTTTTTATAATGTGGGTACCGTGACTTGCATGGTGTGAGGACAGTGGATACATAGTATACCGGCTTTTGAAGCGGGAACTTATGTTCGTCCTCCTCTCATTCGACGACGAGCACTGCGCTTACAACTTGGTGCGTTGCAACTATATATAATAACATGGGTTCGCCGATGTTTGGTGCGGCCAGGATTGGATTGCTAGCCAAGAGGGCCTTTATTTCTTCCAGTCTGGCCGTAGCCGCATCCGGTGCGTCGAAGAAGGCAATAGAGAGGCAGTGCCTTTTCTCCCAATCGGGAGATAAAGCGGCTTAGGGTAGCCACGCATCCAGTTAACTTTTGGATTTGCTTGAGGTCTGTTGGGGTAGCCAACTGTGACAGAGCTCGGATTTTAGCCGGATTTGCTTCAATTCCTCTATTGGAAACAATGAAGCCCAGGAGCTTTCCGACAGGAACGCCGAAAACACATTTTTTAGGATTGAGCTTGATGTCATATGCTCGGAGATTGCCGAACATAAGCCTCAGGTCATCTATTAAAGACTCGACGTGTCTGGTTTTGATGACCACGTCGTCTACGTATGCCTCAAATGTTTTGTCGTTTGTGTTTCCAGGCATGTCTGAGTCATGCGTTGATAGGTTGCACCGGCATTTTTGAGCCCGAAAGGCATGGTGTTAAAACAGAAGGGGCCATATGGAGTGATGAATGTCGTTGCGGCTTAATCGGACTCTACCATCTTGATTTGATGGTATCCAAAGTATACGTCCAGGAAGCACAATGAGTCGTGTCCTGCGGTAGCATCGATGATTTGATCGATGCGGGGGAGAGGGAAGGGATCCTTGGGGCAAGCCTTATTGAGGTCCTTGAAATCGACACATAGGCGCTAGGATTTGTCCTTCTTTGGTACCATCACCAGGTTTGCTAGCCAGTCCGGGTGTTTTATTTCTCTGATGAATCCGGCTTCAAGTAACTTGGCTAGCTCCTCTCCCATAGCTTGTCGTTTGGGTTCTGAAAAGCGCCGAAGAGTCTGCTTGACCGGCTTGTATCCCTTCAGTATGTTTAGGCTATGCTCGGCCAGCCTGCGTGCGATACCTGGCATGTCTGAAGGGTGCCAGGCGAAGATGTCCCAATTCTCGCGCAAGAACGCCTGCAGTGCGGCGTCTATTGTGGGGTTCAGCTGTGCCCCGATGGATGCAATTTTTTCAGAGTCCATTGGGTGGACTTGGAATTTGACTATTTCGTCCGCTGGTTTGAAAGAGGTGGACTTGGATCATTTGTCGAGTATCACATCGTCCCTGTCCACTGTGGAGCGCAGCGTAGTCAGTTCTTCGGCCGCGAGGGCTTCGGACAGTGCCTTGAGGGTCAGGGCGGCGGTTTTGTTTTCGGCGCGCAGTGCTACGTCCGGATCACTAGCTAGAGTGATGATTCCATTGGGTATGGGCATCTTGAGCTTCATGTACCCGTAATGGGGTATAGCTTGGAAGCTCGTGAATGCATCCCGTCCTAAAAGGGCGTGGTATCCGCTACTGAACATGGCCACTTGGAATGTGATTTCTTTGGACCTGTAATTCTCCGGCGTGCCGAATACCACATCTAGTGTGATTTTTCCCGCACATCGTGCCTCCCGACTAGGGATAATTCCTCTAAAGGTTGTGCTGCTTTGCTCAATGCGGCTCTTGTCTATTTCCATTTTGTTGAGAGTTTCCTCGTAGATGAGGTTTAATCCGCTGCCGCCGTCTATGAGCACTTTAGTAAGTCTGAAACCGTCCACAATTGGACTAAGGACCAAAGCGGCTGGTGCTCGGACTATTCGGGTTTGAGGTTCGTCACTGGCATTGAAAGTTATGACCGTGTCGTTCCATGGATTTATTGCTGCAACGTGGCAGACTTCGGCGAGGCTGTGGAGTGCTTTCTTGCGCCTGTTATTTGAGGCAAAAGTCTCGAAGGCTGTCAATACCGTATTGTTGTTTTCTATGGGCTGATGCTCTGCGGTATCGTTAATGAGGATATCCTCGCTGCTCTGGGCCACCTGCCGAAGTATCCAACATGCTCTAAGGCTGTGTGTTGGCATGGTATCTGGTGTGGTGTGAATTTTGCATGGCCCATTGAGCCATCCCTCCAATACGGTTCCACGCCCTGTAGTGGGCTTTTGTTTCTTTGTAATTGGATCGGGTGACTTGCGAGAGTGCACCCTTTTAGTTCAGACAAGGGGTTTAGCGAGGGCTGGAGGATCCCAGAATTTTGCTTGGGTTTTCCAGGCGCTTTCCATCGCACAGTACTTTTGTACTATGGCCGCCAAGTCAGCGAAGTGTGTTAAGTCACGGCGACTTATGGCGTTGAGGATTCCCTTGTCCGTGCAATTTTTGCAAAAGAATGAGATTGCGTCTTCCTCGCGACAGTCCTTGACCTTGCTCATTACAAGGAGGAATCTGATAACCCACAAGTATAGGGGATCGCAATAGTTTTCGATAAGTAAGAGTGTCGAACCCAACGAGGAGCTAAAGGTACAACAAATATTCCCTAAAGTTCTATCGACCACCGATACAACTCTACGCACGCTTGACGTTCGCTTTACCTACAACAAGTAAGAAACTAGAAGTACTTTGCAGGTGTGACGGGATAGGCTTGCAGGAAAGTAAAGAGCACGAAAATAAAACTAGGGGCTGTTTAGATAAAAACACAACTAAAGTAAATATGGCGAGTGTGGAAAAGTGGTGGTAGGAGTTGTGGAATTGTCCCTAAGAAATTGACTATGTTACTAGACCGGTAATCACTATTGCAATTCTATTTGAGGGAGAGGCATAAGCTAACATAGTTTCTCTACTTGGATCATATGCACTTATGATTGAAACTCTAGCAAGCATCCGCAACTACTAAATATTCATTAAGGTAAAACCCAACCATAGCATTAAATTATCAAGTCCCCTTTATCCCATATGCAAATAACCTACTTACTCGGGTCAGTGTTTCTGTCACTCACGCCACCCACCATAAGAAAATCATAAACATATTGCAAATCCTATAGTGGGAATCCCTCACGCTTGCGCGACACGGAGGGCACAATAGGAAAGCACCAATAATAAAACATCCAACTCAAACCAAGCATAGCAATTCATCAATCATCGATAGGACAATGAAAATCTACTCAGACATCATAGGATGGCAACACATCATTGGAAAATAATATGAAGCATAAAGCACCATGTTCAAGTAGAGGGTACAACGGGTTGCGGGAGAGTGGACCGCTGTAGATAGAGGGGGGAAGGTGATGGAGATGTTGGTGAAGATGACGGTGGTGTTGGTGAAGATCGCGGTGATGATGATGGCCCCCGGCAGCGCTCCGGCGCCACCGGAAGCAAGGGGGGAGAGGCCCCCTTCTTCTTCTTCTCCTTCCTTGACCTCCTCCCTAGATGGGAGAAGGGTTTCCCCTCTGGTCCTTGGCTCCCATGGCTTGGGAGGGGCGAGAGCCCCTCCGATATTGGATCTATCTCTCTGTTTTTGCGTTCCCTTCTCGCTCTGTTTCACCGTTTCATGTATATATGGAGATCCGTAACTCCGATTGGCCTGAAACCTTTGCCGTGATTTTTTTCCAAATATTAGCTTTCTTGCGGCAAAAGAAGAGCGTCAACCGCCTTACGATGGGCTCACGAGGGTAGGGGCGCGCCCAGGGGGGCAGGCGCGCCCCCTGTCTCGTGACCACCTCGGGCACTGGTTCACGTTGATTTTTCTTCCAAATTTTCCATATTTTCCAAAAATAAGCTCCGTCCGTTTTTATCCCGTTTGGACTCCGTTTGATATGGATACTCTGCGAAACCAAAAACATGCAATAGACAGGAACTGGCACTGGGCACCGGATCAATATGTTAGTCCCAAAAATAGTATAAAAAGTTGCCAAAAAGAATATGAAAGTTGAATAATATTGGCATGGAACAATAAAAAATTATAGATACGACGGAGACGTATCAGCATCCCCAAGCTTAATTCATGCTCATCCTCGAGTAGTTAAATGATAAAAAAGATAATTTTTGATGTGGAATGCTACCTAGCATAATCTTGATCATATGTCTAATCATGGCATGAATATTAAGACACGAGTGATTCAAAGCATTAGTCTATCCTTTGACATAAAAACAATAATACTTCAAGCATACCAACCAAGCAATTATGTCTTATTGAAATAACATAGCCAAAGAAAGCTCATCCCTATAAAATCATATAGTCTGGCTATGCTCCATCTTCACCACACAAAATATTCACATCATGCACAACCCCGATGACAAGCCAAGCAATTGTTCCATACTTTTGACGTTCTCAAACCTTTGCAACTTTCACGCAATACATGAGCATGAGCCATGGACATAGCACTATAGGTGGATTAGAATATGATGATGGGGGTTATGTGGAGAAGGCAAAAAAGGAGAAAGTCTCACATCAACTAGGCGTATCAACGGGCTATGGATATGCCCATCAATAGATATCAATGTGGGGAGTAGGGATTGCCATGCAACGGATGCACTAAGAGCTATAAGTGTATGAAAGCTCAAACTGGAAACTAAGTGGGTGTGCATCCAACTTGCTTGCTCATGAAGACCTCGGGCATTTGAGGAAGCCCATCATCGGAATATACAAGCCAAGTTCTATAATGAAAATTCCCACTAATATATGAAAGTGAAAGCATAGGATACTCTCTCTATGAAGAACATGGTGCTACTTTGAAGCACAAGTGTGGTAAAAGGATAGTAACACTGCCCCTTCTCTCTTTTTCACTCATTTTTATTTTTTTATTTTTTTTATTTTTTGGTGGGCTTCTTTGGCCTCTTTTTTTATTTGGGCTTCTTTTGCCTCTTTTATTTTTTTGTAAAGTCCGGAGTCTCATCCCGACTTATGGGGGAATCATAGTCTCCATCATCCTTTCCTCACTGGGGCAATGCTCTAATAATGATGATCATCACACTTTTATTTACTTATAACTCAATACTACAACTCGATACTAGAACAAAGATATGACTCTATATGAATGCCTCTGGCGGTGTACCGGGATGTGCAATGATCTAGCGTAGCAATGACATCAAAAAACGGACAAGCCATGAAAACATCATGCTAGCTATCTTACGATCATGCAGAGCAATATGACAATGAATGCTCAAGTCATGTATATGATGATGATGGAAGTTGCATGGCAATATATCTCGGAATGGCTATGGAAATGCCATGATAGGTAGGTATGGTGGCTGTTTTGAGGAAGATATAATGAGGCTTATGTGTGACAGAGCGTATCATATCACGGGGTTTGGATGCACCGCTAAGTTTGCACCAACTCTCGAGGAGAGAAGGGCAATGCCCGTGCATCAAGAGGCTAGCAATGATGGAAGGGTGAGAGTGCGATAATCCATGGACTCAACATTAGTCATAAAGAACTCACATACTTATTGCAAAAATCTATTAGTCATTGAAACAAAGTACTACACGCATGCTCCTAGGGGGATAGATTGGTAGGAAAAGACCATCGCTCGTCCCCGACCGCCACTCATAAGGAAGGCAATCAATAAACACCTCATGCTCCGACTTCGTTACATAACGGTTCACCATACGTGCATGCTACGGGACTTGCAAACCTCAACACAAGTATTTCTCAATTTCACAATTACTCAACTAGCACGACTCTAATATCACCACCTTTATATCGCAAAACTATTGCAAGGAATCAAACATATCATATTCAGCGATCTACAAGTTTTATGTAGGACTTTATGACTAACCATGTGAATGACCAGTTCCTGTCATCTCTCTAAATAGATATAAGTGAAGCAAGAGAGTTTTATTTCTTTCTACAAAATATATGCACACACTCTAACAAATATAAGTGAAGCAAAAGAGCATTCTACAAATGGCGGTTGTCTATGTAAAGAGAAACAGGCAATCCAAACTTCAAATGATATAAGTGAAGCACATGAAGCATTCTATAAAGCCATACTCAAAAGATTTAAGTGAAGTGCAAATAGCATTCTATAAATCAACCAAGGACCATCTCATACCAGCATGGTGCACAAAATAAAAATGAAAACTAAATGCAAAAGACGCTCGAAGATTTGCACATATCACATGAACGAAACGAATCCGAAAAAATACCGATATTTGTTGAAGAAAGAGGGGATGCCTTCCCAACATCCCCAAGCTTAGACGCTTGAGTCTCCTTGAATATTTACTTGGGGTTCCTCGGTCATCCCCAAGATTGAGCTCTTGCCTCTCTTCCTTCTTCTCACATCGAGACCTTCTCGATCATCGAACAGTTCATCCACACAAAACTTCAACAGAAAACTCGGTAAGATCCGTTAGTATAATAAAGCAAATCACTACTCTAAGTACTGTTGCAAACCAATTCATATTTTGTTTTTTCATTGTGTCTACTGTAATATAACTTTTTCATGGCTTAATACACTGATATAAATTGATAGTTTCATCAAAACAAGCAAACTATGCATCAAAAACAGAATCTGTCTAAAACAGAACAGTCTGTAATAATCTGAACATTCACCATACTTATAGTACTTTAAAAATTCTACCAAAATTAGGAAAAATAAAAAAGTTGTACATAGAGACATTGCATAAAGAATCAGAACCATTTGACATTCCAGTAAAAAACTAAAATTCACGCACTACAGCCAAAGTTTCTGTCCTGCACTGCACAAACCAACAAGCATTGTAAACATCCTAAAGGCAAACCTTGGCACATTATTTTTATAATACAATGGAATTGTACAAGGGGATAATTATTTTTGCTGAAAAGTTTCTGTAATCAAGATTCACAAAGTTGCCGTGAGCATGAACAAAGTTCAAGGAGCTCTCCCACTTCAACAATGCTTGTCTTTCTCACTTTCACTTTCCTTTTTGAAAAGTTTTGGGTTCCCCTCTTTATTTTTGTTGTTTTTAAACTATATGAAAGCACTCAACAGAAATAAATGACTCTCTAAAACTTCTGGGTTGTCTCCCTGGCAGCGCTTTCTTTAAAGCCATTAAGCTAGGCATAAAGTGCTCAAGTAGTGAATCCACCCGGATCCCATGGTATATCAAAGCCAATTTTAATTAGCAATGATTTGTAATTTAGTAGTGATCAGAAAGCAACATACATCATGAAACAACGAAGTCTAACTCTCTTCCTATGCATCGGCATGTCATAAAAGAACAATTCATGCACACATAGTAAAGGCCAATGCATAGTATAAACAGTTTCTTGCAATTTTATTGTATTGGAAACATAGAGAGGTGGAGATATAGTTCCTCTCTAATAATAATTGCAAGTAGGAGCAGCAAGCACATGCATATTATATCTATCCAAAATAATCATGTGCAACGGTAAAAGGCAACCCATCAATATAATCCTTAATAAGGGCAAACTTCTCCGATATAGTATAATCGGGAGAATTCAAAAAGATAATAGGACTATCATGCGTGGGTGCAATAGCAACAATTTCATGTTTAACATAAGGAACTATAGCAAGTTCATCTCCATAAGCGTCATTCATATTGGCATCTTGGCCACAAGCATAGCAAGCATCATCAAAAAGGGATATTTCAAAAGAATCAACGGGATCATAGCAGTCATCATAGCATCCATCCTTCGGTAAGCACGAAGGGAAATTAAAAAATGTATGGGTTGAAGAGTTACTCTCATTAGAAGGTGGGCACGGGTGATCAATCTGCTCTTCCTCCTTTTGTTCTTCGCTCTCCTCCTCATCTTTTTCATCCAATGAGCTCACAGTTTCATCAATTTCTTCTTCCATAGATTCCTGCAAAATATTAGTCTCTTCTTGGACAGCGGAGACTTTCTCAATAAGTGCATTAATTTCATAATTGTATTCATAATTCTCATAGAAATATTTGAGGATAGCTAAATTTTTAGATCTATAAATAGCATCATCAAAATCTTCAAACTCTTTACACATAGATTCAATTTCATAAGCACCCATAAAAGCAACAAATTCTTCTATTTGTTCCACATCATAGTAATCATATATACCATTAGCATAAGAAGCTAAGGTTTTATTATCATTAAATTTGCATGAAAAGGGAAGATGTGGAGAATTCATCCTAGAGCAACAAGTATAATCATATTCCACGCATAGTTGCCAAGCATACCACTTCAATATATGAATTTGATCCCATAATAGTTTCCCTTTTTGTGTCAAGCGATAATCCCTAAAGTATTCACGTTGATCCAACATTACTCCCATTACATAGTTGAATGGGGTTTTCTCGGGATTATTAAAGTAGTACATAATATCTTGAACATAATGAGCATCGAGGGTTTTAGGAGGTTCCCCATCTCCATGAGTAGCTAGTACACCTAATTTTTTTGGTATTTCGTGTTCCATATCCATAACTAAAGATAGAGAACAACTAAGAACAGCAAATAAAAATTACTTAGTGATAAAGCAAACAAGCACACACGAGAATATTCACCCCACGCTATGACTCCCCGGCAACGGCGCTAGAAAAAGGTCTTGATAACCCACAAGTATAGGGGATCGCAACAGTTTTCGATAAGTAAGAGTGTCGGACCCAACGAGGAGCTAAAGGTAGAACAAATATTCCCTAAAGTTCTATCGACCACCGATACAACTCTACGCACGCTTGACGTTCGCTTTACCTAGAAAAAGTAAGAAACTAGAAGTACTTTGTAGGTGTGACGGGATAGGCTTGCAGGAAAGTAAAGAGCACGAAAATAAAACTAGGGGCTGTTTAGATAAAAACACAACTAAAGTAAATATGGCGAGTGTGGAAAAGTGGTGGTAGGAGTTGTGGAATTGTCCCTAAGAAATTGACTATGTTACTAGACCGGTAATCACTATTGCAATTCTATTTGAGGGAGAGGCATAAGCTAACATACTTTCTCTACTTGGATCATATGCACTTATGATTGGAACTCTAGCAAGCATCCGCAACTACTAAAGATTCATTTAAGTGTCAAAGAAAAAACTACTAAAGATTCATTAAGGTAAATCCCAACCATAGCATTAAAGTATCAAGTCCCCTTTATCCCATATGCAAATAACCTACTTACTCGGGTCTGTGCTTCTGTCACTCACGCCACCCACCATAAGCAAATCATAAACATATTGCAAACCCTACAGCAGGAATCCCTCACGCTTGCGCGACATGGAGGGCACAATAGGACAGCACCAATAATAAAACATGCAACTCAAACTAATCATAGCAATTCATCAATCACCGATAGGACAATGAAAATCTACTCAGACATCATAGGATGGCAACACATGATTGGAAAATAATATGAAGCATAAAGCACCATGTTCAAGTAGAGGGTACAGCGGGTTGCGGGAGAGTGGACCGTTGTAGATAGAGGGGGGAAGGTGATGGAGATGTTGTGAAGATGACAGTGGTGTTGCTGAAGATCGCGGTGATGATGATAGCCCCCGGCAGCGCTCCGGCGCCACCGGAAGCAAGGGGGAGAGGCCCCCTTCTTCTTCTTCTTCCTTGACCTCCTCCCTAGATGGGAGAAGGGTTTCCCCTCTGGTCCTTGGCTCCCATGGCTTGGGAGGGGCGAGAGCCCCTCCGAGATTGGATCTATCTCTCTGTTTCTGTGTTCGGTTCTCGCTCTATTTCACCGTTTCGTGTATATATGGAGATCCGTAACTCCGATTGGCCTGAAACCTTTGCCGTCATTTTTTTCCGAATATTAGCTTTCTTGCAGCAAAAGAAAGAGCGTCAACCGCCTTACGGTGGGCTCACGAGGGTAGGGGGCGCGCCCAGGGGGGCAGGCGCACCCCCTGTCTCGTGACCAGGCACTGGTTCGCGTTGATTTTCCTTCCAACTTTTCCATATTTTCCAAAAATAAGCTCCGTCCGTTTTTATCCCGTTTGGACTCCGTTTGATATGGATACTCTGCGAGACCAAAAACATGCAATGGACAGGAACTGGCACTGGGCACTGGATCAATATGTTAGTCCCAAAAATAGTATAAAAAGTTGCCAAAAAGTATATGAAAGTTGAATAATATTGGCATGGAACAATCAAAAATTATAGATGCGACGGAGACGTATCAGAATCTGACCCAAAAGTGATGTATTGTCTCTTGGGGCTCTTGTCTAATGTGGGAAAGATCGCTTGTATCTGGGTGGGTGGGTGGGTAGATTTAAGTCCGAACCCTGACCCGATCTGAGACCCAAGGGCAGAGGAGCTTCCGAACTTGGCAGTTCGGGCTCCAGGATGTTGCCCAATTTTTCTAGCCCACTGTCTGATACTAAGTTCGGAGTCTGGGTCATGTCCTCCCGCTGAAGGGTATACGGCTCGAAGAGCTCGGGAATCCGGACATAGGTCATCCTCAAAATAGAGGAAGAATTGCTGCATTGCTCCTCCACCACTTCTATCTGATGGGTGACCAGCGGAGATTTAATCTCTCTTAGGTCGGGTTTAAGCCTGATCCGATCATAGCCCATAGCGACTCCCAAGGCGGTGATGCGATCTAAGAGATCGTTCAAGGACGATAGCTCCGTTGGATCCATCTGCTCGGTGTATTCCGAGCTGACGTGGAGGCTGTTTTTGATGACCCGAGAAGTCATTGTCGGCGCGGCGGCCGAACGGGCGGTCATGACGAAGCCGCCTAGTCGGAGAGTTTGGCCTAAAGCCAGGGCTCCCCCAGAGGTGATGTTGTCCTTGATAACAAGGTGATCCATTGAACCTTTTTCAACGTCATAGTGGAACTCTCAATGAAAGCACCAATGTCGGTGTCAAAACCGGTAGATCTTGGGTAGGGGGTCCCGGACTGTGCGTCTAAGGCTAATGGTAACAGGAGGCGGGGGACACAATGTTTACCCAGGTTCGGGCCCTCTCTATGGAGGTAATACCCTACTTCCTGCTTGATTGATCTTGATGATATGAGTATTACAAGAGTTGATCTACCACGAGATCGTAG
Organism: Aegilops longissima; assembly: GCA_021605205.1. NCBI lineage: Eukaryota > Viridiplantae > Streptophyta > Magnoliopsida > Poales > Poaceae > Aegilops > Aegilops longissima. The sequence goes on along the minus strand of CM038681.1, from coordinate 562,252,474 downwards.
AGGCTAAACCCTAGAAGCTAGCCTATGATTATGATTATTGTTGTCCTACGGACTAAACCCTCTGGTTTATATAGACATCGGAGGGGGCTAGGGTTACACAGAGTCGGTTACAGAGAAAGAAATCTACATATCCGAATAGCCAAGCTTGCCTTCCACGCAAAGGAGAGTCCCACCCGGACACGGGACGAAGTCTTCAATCTTGTATCTTCATAGTCCAACAGTCCGGCACAAGTACATAGTCCGGCTGTCCGAGGACCCCCTAATCCAGGACTCCCTCACATAGCACTATAGGTGGAATAGAATGGTGGTTGTGGAGAAGACAAAAAAGAGGAAGATGGTCTCACATCAACAAGGCATATTAATAGGCTATGGAGATGCTCATCAATAGATATCAATGTGAGTGAGTAGGGATTGCCATGCAACGGATGCACTAGAGCTATAAATGTATGAAAGTTCAACAAAAGAAACTAAGTGGGTGTGCATCCAACTTGCTTGCTCATGAAGACCTAGGGCATTTTGAGGAAGCCCATCATTGGAATATACAAGCCAAGTTCTATAACGAAAATTCCCACTAGTATATGAAAGTGACTAAATAAGAGACTCTACCATGAAGATCATGGTGCTACTTTGAAGCACAAGTGTGGAAAAAGCATAGTAGAATTTTCCCTTCTCTCTTTTTCTGTCTTTTTTTGTTTGGCTTGTTTGGCCTCCTTTTTTCATTGGCTTCTTTGGCCTCTCTTTTTTCACACGGGACAATGCTCTAAAAATGATGATCATCACACTTCTATTTATTTACAACTCAAGGATTACAACTCGATACTTAGAATAAAATATGACTCTATATGAATGCCTCCGGCGGTGTACATGTATGAAAAAATTATGAATGGTGGCTTTTCCACAAATATGATGTCAACTACATGATCATGCAAGGCAATATGACAATAATGGAGCGTGTCATAATAAACGGAACGGTGGAAAGTTGCATGGCAATATATCTCGGAATGACTATGGAAATGCCATAATAGGTAGGTATGGTGGCTGTTTTAAGGAATGTAAATGGTGGGTTTATGGTCCCGGCGAAAGTTGGGCAGTACTAGAGAGCCTAGCAATGGTGGAAGGGTGAGAGTGCGTATAATCCATGGACTCAACATTAGTCATAAAGAACTCACATACTTATTGCAAAAATCTACAAGTCATCAAAACCAAGCACTAGCGCATGCTCCTAGGGGAAGGGTTGGTAAGAGTTAACCATCGCACGATCCCGACCTCCACCCATAAGGAAGACAATCAAAGAAACACATCATGCTTCAAATTTGTTACACAACGGTTACCATACGTGCATGCTACGGGACTTGCAAACCTCAACACAAGTATTTCTCAAATTCACAATTACTCTACTAGCATGACTCTAATATCACCATCCTCATATCTCAAAACAATCATCAAGCATCAAACTTCTCATAGTATTCAACACACTTTATATGAAAGTTTTTATTATACCCATCTTGGATGCCCATCATATTAGGACTAATTTTATAGCCAAAGCAAATTACCATGCTGTTCTAAAAGACTCTCAAAATAATATAAGTGAAGCATGAGAGATCAATAATTTCTATAAAATAAAACCACCACCGTGCTCTAAAAAGATATAAGTGAAGCACTAGAGCAAAATTATCTAGCTCAAAAGATATAAGTGTAGCACATAGAGTGTTCTAATAAATTTCGATTCATGCGTGTCTCTCCCAAAAGGTGTGTACAGAAAGGATGATTGTGGTAAACTAAAAATAAAAGACTCAAATCATACAAGACGCTCCAAGCAAAACACATATCATGTGGTGAATAAAAATATAGCCTCAAGTAAAGTTTCCGATAGATGAAGACGAAAGAGGGGATGCCTTCCGGGGCATCCCCAAGCTTAGGCTTTTGGTTGTCCTTGAATTTTACCTTGGGGTGCCTTGGGAATTACCGAACTTAGGCTCTTGCCACTCCTTATTCCAAAATCCATCAAATCTTTACCCAAAAACTTGAAAACTTCACAACACAAAACTTCAACAGAAAATCTCATGAGCTCCGTTAGTATAAGAAAATAAACCACCACTTTAAGGTACTGTAATGAACTCATTCTTTATTTATATTGGTGTGAAACCTACTGTATTCCAACTTATCTATGGTTCATACCACCCGATACTACTCATAGATTCATCAAAATAAGCAAACAACACATGAAAAACAGAATCTGTCAAAAATAGAATAGTCTGTAGTAATCTGTAACTTTCGAATACTCCTGTAACTCTAAAAATTCTTAAATAAATTAATGGACGTGAGGACGTGGAAAAGTGGTTTCGTGGCTCCCCCTAAAGTTTCTAGGGTATAAGAGTATATATAGGCGAAAGAAGTACGTCGGTGGAGCTACGAGGGGCCCACAAGGGTGGGGATGCACCTACCCCCCTGGGCACGCCCTCCTGCCTCGTGGCCTCCTCGTGGTGTTCCAGACATCAACTCCAAGTCTTCTGGATTGCTTTTTGGTCCAAGAAAGATCATCACGACGGTTTCATTCCATTTGGACTCCGTTTGCTATTCCTTTTGTGCAAAACTCTAAAATAGGCAAAAAAACAGAAACTGGCACTGGGCCTCCGATTAATAGGTTAGTCCAAAAAATAATATAAAAGAGCATATTAAAGCCCATTAAACATCCAAAACAGATAATATAATAGCATGGAACAATCAAAAATTATAGATACGTTGGGGACGTATCAATATTTATGTTCATGGTGTTCATATCCTACTCATGCTAGTATCCAATGTTACTTATGCATAATGCTTGTTCATGACCGCTGTTGCTCTCTAGCTGGACGCTTCTCAACCTATCTGCTAGCCTTTGCCTGTACTAAGTGGGAACTCTGCTTGTACATCAAAAACCTGAAACCCAAGTTATTCAGATGAGTCCACCATACCTACCTATATGCGGTATTACCCTGCCGTCCCAAGTAAATTTGCATGTGCCATCTAAAAACTTCAAATAAATACCCTTTTTGTGTGCCTGGATCATTCATGGAACGACAGGAGGTAGTCGGTATCTTCCATGCTAAGCGGGTTATTCTTAGCTCGAGTGTTTATTCACTTGCCATCGCACGAGAAAAGGGCGGTAATAGGGATGCCCAGTCCCAAACTGCAAAACGAAAAGAGCTTACAAATAATCAAACAAAAACTCCCAACGGAGTCATAACCTTTAACTTTCCGCTTGGGAACCGCCAGTAGCGTTCTTAGCATGGAGGACATTGATAACTGATGGTCGTGAAGTAAATGAGAAGGGTGCATGTCTCAAAATATTATTTACCTCTGTTTTAAAAACTTGAGATCTGGCACCTCTGCAAATCACTGCTTCCCTCTGCGAAGGGACTATCTATTTACTTTTATGTTGTGTCATCACCTTCTCAAATAAGCTCCAGAACCTTACAGCACTGTTGTCATGCTGATGCATTGTGTATAGCTAATGCTGGGTGCATCATGACTGGATCTTTTCTACCATGAATTACAATGTTTAGTCGCTGCTTGAACTTTGGGGGTGCTCTGCATTTATGTTGCAGTCTCAGAAAGGGCTAGCGAGATACCACTATTGTCATATCATATCATATCATGGTTGTTTTGACAACGTGTTGCTATTTGAGATATCTTATTATTTCTCTCTAGTTGATTATGTCATTTATATGAGTTAATATAATTTTTAAGAGTTATTGTCGATTAGGTTAGTTATAATCCTTGCTGAAAACCTAGGTGTTGTTTAAGCTTATTTATGAAACAAGAGCAAAAGAGTTCGTAAAAGTTTTTCTTTTTCACTTTCAGTTTATCAACTGAATGGCTTGAGGACAAGCAAAGGTTTAAGCTTGGGGGAGTTGATACGTCTCCACATATCTACTTTTCCTAACATTTTTCCTCTTGTTTTGGGCTCTAATTTGCATGATTTCAATGAAACTAACCCCAGACTGATGTTGTTTTGAGCCGAACTACCATGGTGTTGTTTTTGTGCAGAAATAAAAGTTCTCGGAATGGAACGAAACTTTGCGAGGATTTTTTATATCAAATAAGAGAATTTTTGGAGCCAGGAGGTACCTGAGGGGAGAACCTGGGTGGGCACAACCCACCAGGTCGCGCCCTGCTGACCCTCAAACCAACGCTATAAAATCCCGTTATTCCAAAAAAATCAGGGAGAAAGAATTATCGCATTTCACGAGACGGAGCAACAAATCCAAATTGCAAGTACCATGCCTTGAACCTGGGTGGGTGGGAAGACATCAACCCCTTTCCACCATTACGCTATGCCTTAGTCTGCTACTGTTGGGCAATTGACATAATTGCGCATAGTTATGATTATCATCCAAGGCATAATCAATACATAGGCATTACGTCTGTGACAAGTATACCATTAATCCAACTGTATCTACTACTATTACTCCACCCCTAGGCCGCTATCAAGCATGCATCTCAAAGTATTACGTTCATGATAAATAGGGTAACACATTAAGCAAGATGACATAATAATGTAGACAAAGTAATACCAATTAATATGACTGAACCCGTTGTTCTATTCTTAGTAGCAACAATACAATACGTGTCTTTACCCTCGTGTCACAGAGCAAGATCATCGCAAGATTGAACCTACCACAAGATGTAGTCATACATTTTGATAGGTGATTTTCGCGGCGTATAATGCATGTAGTCATACATTAGGATTTTTTGTTTTATATAAATATTTTACTGCATCGAAATGTATATGTACTACCATCTATAATATGGACTAAATTTGAGTCCATTTTCTCTATTTGAATGCAGTTGTTATCAAGTTAATTATACCATCATCTAAATATTATCTTCACAACACACAACATGCATATAGTAATAATTTCTCATTTAAACATGAACTACATGAACCATATGATGTCAAATTCAAATATGTGTATCCATTTTATGTTGAATTCAAACCATGGTACATACATTAATTCACTAACTAGATGACTGCCATGTATGCAATGTGGTCAAACGATGGTTGCCATCGGTATCTCAAATTCCAATCAATTTGAGCTTGTTCGATGTGTATATAGTATAGCATGTTTGATTGAAAACTGCACCACATATATATCTTATTTAAATATTTGAATCCACTTTTATATTGATTATGATCTCTGTGAGTCTTTTACATCCACACACTACTCTTCTCTTTATAGCTAGCACTAACTTTATCTTGTGCATGCATGCACACACACTCCCCACTCGGCATTCTCCGTCGCGCACATACGTTCTATTTCTTTAGTTCAGTCTCCCACGATCTCTCTACCAGGTCTCTCCATCTCCCTCTCTTTCTTGCATAAACTGATCGGTATACCCCTCTAGCTAGCAGGTCTGCCTAACACACACACACACACACACACACACACATGTACACACAGTCCCTTCCTTGTCTCACCATCCATGCCACCCGCCATAAATCTGAGGCACACACGTGTGCGCTCTCGCCCCGTCTTCTGTTATCAGCGATTTTGCACTCGTACACTCTCTCACACAATCTCATAGCTAGCTAGCTGCCCCACATCTCTCCCTCTCTTCGTCACTTCGGGCCTTATTTTTCTCTTACACATGCATGAGCACGGATCGATTTCCCTCTTTATATAGCTAGGTCTCTACCTATTTCCCCACACAAACCGATCGATCTATATCTCTAGTTAGCCCCCCCTCTTTCCCACATACACATAGATCGATCTACCTCTCTACATAGGACTGCCTACCACACACACATTGTCCCTCTACCCTCTCATCATCCATGCCTTCCTATTTAACTCTCAGACGCGCACAAGACGCACGTTCTCGCCCCCCTCTTTATCGATCTTGCAGTTGTACACTGCTTCTCAGTCTTTGTCTAGTTGGCCTCTCGCACCATCTTCTAGCAAACCCCCCTTTCCCAGCACTTGTACGCTCATAAAGTTCTTCCCTCTATTCGGCTCTATCGATATCTCGCGCAGATGATCTTTCCCCTCTATTCTTGTATATCGCCCCCTGCACATACATATATGTATCACTATTTTCCAAATGGATGGTTAGAGGACACGGTCATCTCCACCAATGCATCACAAACCTGGCAATCCATAGTTTGTTTGGAGTTATGGAAGAAAGTTTTGGTCTGACGTAATATGGAATGGGCAATCAATCCAAATCTAGAGGGACCCCTAGATACCGGACCCTACTGGTCGGCCTCCTATTTCGCAGCAAGAGCATTGTAGGCTGCGCAGGTTTAGTGAGCTTCTTAATGAACATGGTGCATGGTGTGGAGAGTTGTTGCGCCAAATTTTCTTGCCAGAGGATGTCCAAGAGGTCATGAATATAAAGAATTCTCCAAGGCTGGGCGACGACTTCCTTGGTTGGGGATCTGAACCTACTGGTATCTTCACCGTACGTAGTGCGTACTGGCTGGCGCTCGAGGATAAGATGCATCCCGCTTCAGTCACGACGAGCAGGGCACCAGACGGGCGACGTGCCGTCTGGGCATTCTTATGGAGGTGCCCTACTCCTCCAAAGGTGCGTGTGTTCGGTTGGCGGTTGGCTACGAATTCTCTTGCGACATGGGCTAATAAACTTGATAGTCAAATGGACTTAACTGATGTGTGCCCACTGTGTATTCTCGAGTGTGAGGACACATTTCATGTGTTTTGTTGGTTCTCAAGGGAAGTTGATCTATGGCGAGTGATGATGCAAGTGTGGTGAATCCCCGACGTTGAATCAATCCGCAAAATAGGACAGGAGTGGTTCCTGAACCTAATTGCGGATTGTGACGAGGGAGATTGACTCAGAGTCCTCATGTTGATGTGGCGGTGCTGGTTTGTCCACAACATGATCCAACATGACAAGTCGCCGCCGCCCATGGAGGTGTCTCGGAGGTTCCAACAAATCTATGTGACCTTGCCGCTGGGCATCCAACAATACCCGGCCGGAGACCGGGACAAGGGGAGTATGACCATCAAACAAGAAGGGCCCGAGCAGCCGATACCGCATGTGATTCCCAACAGCGATCCACTTCACAGATGGAGTCCACTCTGACAGATTGGGTTAAACTCAACGTCGATGGGTCCTTCTCGCATGAGGACGGGAGTGTTGGCGTGGGGATGGTTCTTCGCGGGCAAGACAGGGCCATTATTTTTTCTGCATGCAGATCCTTATGGTCATGCCCGGACCCTTTGCATGCCGAGCTCGCAGGTTGAATCGAGGGCCTTGCCCTAGCTCATCAGTGGACAAAGATGTTGATTATATTAGAGTGTGATAGCAAGCAGGCAGTCCAGCTGATCAATGCACGTGGGTAGGATCGATCCCAGTATGGAAAACGTTTAGAAACAACCGGATGATTTCTGGAAAAATCAGTCGGGTCTCCCGCACTGTGACGCCTGGATAATTAAGCTACAGTAACCTCCTGCTAATGATGCCAAGTCATCAGTCTTATTGTTGCTAATCCTCACTTGATCCAAGTCACTATTCAATTTCAAATTCAAATTTGTCAAACTTCAAAATAAAAATGTTCAAGGTGTGTCAAATAAATCCCTGGATATTTGACATGTTGGAACCAACCTCTTTTGAATTCCCAAAAGGCCCATGGGATTAATTTTCGGTCCAAGCGGCAATTAAATTGGCCTTTTCAATTTCTAAAAATGGTTAGACAACTCCTTTTGACCCCATACTTTTTGTTCCATCTCAATATATTGTGTTAGATTTATGTGCCAAGTTTTGTTCATAACAAAACTCATTTGGTACAAAAAGAAAATGCAAAAGGAAAAGAGAAAATGGAAAAGAAATAAAATTAGAGAAAAGGACCCCCCCCCCTTTCCCCACCTGGCCTCGACCCCCTCGGCCCAGTCGGCCACCCCCAGGCCCAACCAAGCCAAACCCAACCTGCCGTCCCCCCACGCGCTAACCCTAACCCCCCACGTACCCCACTCCCCCTCTCGGTCCACTCCTCTCCCCCCGATTCACGCCTCTCCCCCGTCACTCCTCCTCCGACGATCTCGATCTGTATCGGGACCCCGCATCCCCGACGACGACGCCCGGCGCCCCGTCGCCCCCGTCACCGGTCGCCGGATCCCCCAACCTCTCCTATGCCCCGACGGCGGCCACGCCCCCGTCGCTCGACCCCGCTCTCGTCTCCCCGACGCGCCGGACCACCTCGCGCCGGTCGCACCTCACCTCGGAGCCCTCCTCGCCGGAGCCATGACGCTGCTGGACCGTCCCCGTCGTCCTCCCCAACGGCTCCAACGAGCCCGCTGCCACCCCCTACAGCTCCACCGTGAGCACCATCTCCTCGCTCTCTCTCCGTACTCTCCTATGGTAACCGTAGATCGCCGCCGACGTGTTCGTGCTCCGGTTGTGCCTGATGGCCCAGTTCTCCCCGGCCGTCCCCACTCGTCCAGCCGTGCCATGCACTGCGCCTGGCCACGGCCGTTCGCCGGCCGTGCCTACCTCCCGTCGCCCCCACTGCTGCTGCACGTCGCGCCGCCCGCGCCCACCGCCGCTAGCCACAACCCACGCCCAGCGCCTGCTCCGCCGGTTGTGTCCGTCAGCCATGCGCGCCGACGCTTTCATTGCCTCGTCGAGGCCACAGCCTCTGCCGAGCATCGCGCCCCTCGAACGCAGGCGCTGCCGTTAACCCGCCCCGCCCCGCTGGCCTTGTGCCACTAGCCTATGGGGCCCAAGCCTGTCTTTAAAAAAGAGTTAAAAATATATATTTAATAAATAATATTAAAAAAATATTTAACTAATTATTTAATTAGCTTAACTAAACCCTGTTTAGTTACCCTAATTAACTAAACTTAGTTAAGTAAAACTCTTAGTTTAGTTAGGTAAATGACAGACGGGCCCCACTGTCCTGTTTGACTAGTCAACGGTCAGTGTTGGCCGATGACGTCATGCTAATGTCATGCTGGTGCAATAACTTTGTTTTGGAATTAATAATAAATTCAGAATGTTGCTAAAAACTTTGGAAATTCATAGGAAAATAACTGTAACTCGGGTGAAAAAGTTTTATGCATGTAAGTTGCTCAGAACGACGAGACGAATCCGAATACACGGTTTGTTTGCCCGCCACACGTCCCTATCATAGCAAACGTCGAACCTTTCCCCTCCGGTTCATCTGTCTGACAGACGTCCGGAACCGGGAAAACTTTCCCGGATATTTCCCCCTTCGCCAGTGACGCCTAGCATTGCGTTAGAACACCTCTAGTACTTCTTGTTGTCATGTTATGCAAATGTTTGCGTGTATTTACTATTTCTTCCCCCTTTTTTCTCCGGTAGACCCCGAGACCGCTGTTGACGTCCCTGTGTTCGACTACGTCACCGATGACACTTCTACCCCTTTTCAGCGGAGCTTCCAGGCAAGCCACCCTTTTGATCATCTCGATATTGCCCATTCTATACTCTTATGCTTGCATTAGATTTTGCTACTGTTATCGTTTGCTCCTATTCTGATGCATAGCCTGTTTCCGTACCTGCTATTGTTACCTACCTGCTTATCCTAAACTTCTTAGTATAGGTTGGTTAGTTATCCATCAGTGACCTCCACCTTGTCCTTGTTGCCCCTGCTTCATCATCGACGACTCGATCAACGTGATCGGTGACCAGAGCCCGACACCTCACATCACATCACGCCCCTTTTGTTGCTCGACTCTGCAGAGTTACCATTGAGTGTCGAGGGTGGAACCTCAAACATCAGTCCTGATAAGATCTCTGTAGTGTAGCTATTGGGTCGTCGTCGACGAGGGTGGTTCTGTTGGGGAACATAGTAATTTCAAAAAAATTCCTACGCACACGCAAGATCATGGTGATGCATAGAAACGAGAGGAGAGGGTGTGTCCACGTACCCTCGTAGACCGAAAGCGGAAACGTTATGACAACGCGGTTGATGTCGTCGTACATCTTCACGATCCGACCGATCCAAGCACCAAACGTACGGCACCTCCGTGTTCTGCACACGTTCAGCTCGATGACGATCCCCGGACTCCGATCCAGCAGGGTGTCGGGGATGAGTTCCATCAGCACGACGGCGTGGTGACGATGATGATGTTCTACCGACGCAGGGCTTCGCCTAAACTCCGCGACGATATGACCGAGGTGGAATATGGTGGAGGGGGGCACCGCACACGGCAAAGGAACGATCACGAAGATCAACTTGTGTGTCATGGGGTGCCCCCTTGCCCCCGTATATAAAGGAGCAAGGGGGAGGGGGCAGCCGGCCAAGGAAGGGCGCGCCAGGGAGGAGTCCTACTCCCACCGGGAGTAGGACTCCCTCCTTTCCTAGTCCAACTAGGAGAGGGGAAGGAAGGGAAGGAGAAGGAGAAGGAAGGAGGGGAAGGAAAAGGAGGGAAGGGGGGCCAGCCCCCTAGTCCAATTCGGTTTGGTCTAGGGGGGCGCATGCCCTGCCTCCTCTCTTCCACCACTTGGCCCATGAGGCCCATTGCTTCTTCCTCGTATTCCCGTAACTCCCCGGTACCCCCGAAAATACCCGAATCACTCGGAACCCTTCCGATGTCCGAATATAGTCGTCCAATATATCGATCTTTACGTCTCGACCATTTCGAGACTCCTCGTCATGTCCCCGATCTCATCCGGGACTCCGAACTCCTTCGGTACATCAAAACTCATAAACTCATAATATAACAGTCATCGAAACCTTTAGCGTGCGGACCCTACGAGTTTGAGAACTATGTAGACATGACCGAGACACGTTTCCGTTCAATAACCAATAGAGGAACCTGGATGCTCATATTGGCTCCTACATATTCTACGAAGATCTTTATCGGTCAAACCGCATAACAACATACGTTGTTCCCTTTGTCATTGGTATGTTACTTGCCCGAGATTCGATCGTCGGTATCTCAATACCTAGTTCAATCTCGTTACCAGCAAGTCTCTTTACTCGTTCCGTAATACATCATCCCGCAACTAACTCATTAGTTTGCAATGCTTGCAAGGCTTAAGTGATGTGTATTACCGAGAGGCCCAGAGATACCTCTCCGACAATCGGAGTGACAAATCCTAATCTGGAAATACGCCAACTCAACATGTACCTTCGGAGACACCTGTAGAGCACCTTTATAATCACTCAGTTATGTTGTGACGTTTGGTAGCACACAAAGTGTTCCTCCGGTAAACGAGAGTTGCATAATCTCATAGTCATAGGAACATGTATAAGTCATGAAGAAAGCAATAGCAACATACTAAACGATCGTGTGCTAAGCTAACGGAATGGGTCATGTCAATCACATCATTCTCCTAATGATGTGATCCCATTAATCAAATGACAACTCATGTCTATGGCTAGGAAACATAACCATCTTTGATCAACGAGCTAGTCTAGTAGAGGCATACTAGTGACACTCTGTTTGTCTATATATTCACACATGTATTATGTTTCCGGTTAATACAATTCTAGCATGAATAATAAACGTTTATCATGAAATAAGGAAATAAATAATAAATTTATTATTGCCTCTAGGGCATATTTCCTTCAGTCTCCCGCTTGCACTAGAGTCAATAATCTAGTTCATATCGCCATGTGATTTAACACCAATAATTCACATCACCATGTGATTAGCACCCATAGTTCACATCGTCATGTGACCAACACCCAAAGGGTTTACTAGAGTCAATAATCTAGTTCACATCGCTATGTGATTAACACCCAAAGAGTACTAAGGTGTGATCATGTTTTGCTAGTGAGATAATTTTAGTCAACGGGTCTGTCACATTCAGATCCGTAAGTATTTATAAATAATCTATGTCTACAATGCTGTCGGAGTAATGGACTACGGGTAGGCAGACCCGAGCCCCTGAACCTTTCAAAACATCGGGGCAGACTGCGCCCCTCAAGACCCCAAGACAAAGGGCCGCCTTCAGAGAGTCGGCAACAGAGTCGCCGACTACCCCTCTGGGTCGAGTCCCAGAGGCGGCCTCAAGACAAGCCGACTTTAAGACGGCGACCTCAGGACAAGCCGACTCCAAGCTAGCGACCTCCAGCAAGGCCGGCTACAGGGAGACGGCCCGCGACCTCAACTACCTCCTGTTTTGAGCGACTACGAGCGGGATGGGGTAAGGCCGCCTTGCGGCCCATCACTACCCTGCCCATAAAGGGCAGGTTGGCTACAGAGCACCGTACCGACGGAGATCTCCGTTCGGCGCAGCACTGTTGCCATGCCGGCCCTGACATCAGCCCCGTGGGCAGATTCCTATACCCACGATGGCCCGTCTGTACGACCCGAAGACGGCGGGACCCGCCTGTCGGCGGGAGTACCGAAGACGGCGAGAGCACCCCAAAGACGGACACGTTGGAGTCGGCCTCCGGGAGTCAGCCGGCCCCTCCGCGGATCCCGCGCCATTAACTGAACAAGGCGGGAATGGCAGCAAGGATCGCCGCCAGCGGCGGCACTGTTGCCATAACCCCTACGACCAAGCTCGCGTCATTAGAAGCACGGCTATAGTAATCTGCAGCCGGCAAGACCGCCGCAGCGGACAAGGGACGTCGGCCCCATCTGAGCCGTCGTGGGGCCCACTAGTCGGAGGGCCCGTGAGTCGGCGGAGAAGACGGCGACTTCGAGGCCGACGGCTTGGACCCACACCCAGTGGGATTACGTTGTACCCCGGGGTAGGCCTATATAAACCCCGGGCACCCATGCAAAGGGTTGGAAGCTAGTAGTTTTAGACACACACATAGAGGAGAGAAGAGCAAGCCGTGCCCTTCTCCTTCCTCACCCGAACAACTCAAGGAGCCTCTTGTACCCACTTTGCCATAGTGATCATGCGGAGACCCCTGCAGAGCAGTAGTAGGGGTGTTATCTCCTCGGAGAGCCACAAGCTGGGTAAGATTATTTGGCGTGCATGTCTTCGCCTCATCCGTTTCGAGCACCGCGACGTTCTACTCGCCCCTCGATGATAAGCCATCCTTTGGCATATGTCGCACCCAACCCCGACATTTGGCGCCCACGTGGGGCCTGGTGCACCGTCGTCCGAGACACCTGCGGACGGGAACCCTCTTCCTCCCTGGCGAGCGCAGCCAGCCCGGCACGCCAGATGGAGTTTGCACCGATGCGCTGCATGGCGCCGAGGTCGCCTGCACGGCGAGCTGCCTCGCCGAACTTGTCGGCGAGGTTCGCCTCTCCGACGAGCCTGCATCCGATGTAAACACGGACGGCCCGAAGCCTCTCGCGGGCCTCCTCGAGCAACTCCACGTCGTCGGCGAGCTGCTGCCGACACTGGAGTTCGTAGGCTCCACCGACCGATGCTGGCCGACTCCGACACGCGTCGCTCGGCGCGTTCCCCACTAACGTGGTGGTCTCGACGAGCCTCTCCCTCGCGCGGAGAGCGGCGGGAGCACCGTCCGCAAGTACTCGTCATCGATCCACGGAGAGCCCTCCGTGAGGGCTCATGACCTCTCGACGCTGTTCGCAAGACTGACTGCCTCCATTCCGGAGGACGCCCGGCCAAACGCTGGAGGCCGCCGCCTTCAGCTCCTTGTAGGCGCACACAAGCTGGCAAGCATGAGGCGCTTGTCGGAAGCCTATCAGCGAGATGGATCGCTGTAGGCGCTCTCCGCTCGACCGGGCCCTAGCCGCCTAAGGCGGTCCGGCAGTGGCGCTGCCTCGCCCGATCTGTTTGGGGCAGGCCGCCTGTACGCCATGCTGCGGAGAACATTCGCGCTGCCCAGCGGCGGCGGGCAAGCTGGATAACCGAGGCGAGGCGCGCCGCTGATGACGGAGCGAGTCCGGCAGCTCCTCGGCGTGGCGCCCGCGCAGGCGAAGCCGGCTGCCGCACGGAGGCGCCACGACAACAACACGGCGACTTGCCTCCTCGCGGAGATCAAGGCGCGACATCTCGGTCGCCGACTGGCGGCGGCCGTGGAAGAAAGAAATAGGATCCGGCTGTCAGCCATAGCCGGACTCGCATCTCCATCGAGCGCGACGAAGACGGCCACCCAAGGGCGGTGGAGCGGCGGGACGACTATCAGCCTCCTCCTCCCCGCAGAGAAAGGCGAGTCTCCCCGCCACCCGTCGAGCATCCGACTCTCGGTGACCGCCTTGGCCGCCGAGAGGGAGTCGGAGAGAACGACGCCCGCCACCGGATCAAGCGACTCCACCGATCCCTGGCGCTAGAAGAGGAAGACGAGTTGGGCCCCCCTGTTTCGGACCTCGCATCCGAGACGAGCCCTTCCCTCGAGGATTCACACTCCCCCGAGACACACCCAAATACACCGGCTCCGTGAAGCCGGAGGACTGGCTGGTGGACTACTCCACGGCCGTCAGCATAGCGAACGACAACAAGCGCGTTGTCGTAAAGTATGTTCCCCTCATGCTCCAGGGCACGGCCCGGACATGGTTGAACAGTCTGAAGCCCCGCAGCATCAACGGCTGGGTCGACTTCACCGAGGCCTTCGTCCGCAACTTCGCGAGCACATACAAGCGACCTCCCAAGCCTCGTCAGCTGTCCTTGTGCGTACAAGGCCCCAACGAGTCCACTCGCGACTACCTCACGCGCTGGGGCGAGCTCCGGAACTCCTGCGAAGGAGTGCACGAGGTGCAGGCGATCGAGTACTTCACCGCCGGGTGCAGAGAAGGCACCCTCCTCAAGCACAAGCTCCTTTGCAACGAGCCGGAGACCCTCGACGAGCTGCTGGTCATAGCGGACAAGTACGCCACTGCCGACTCCTCCATGAAGTCGGAGATCGAAGTCAGTGCGACTGGCAAAGTAGCTCCTCATGCTCCAGAACTCCGCCGGCGACGCCTTGATGGCGACAACAGCAGAATGATCATAGCGCAAGGCCCGCGGCGGCTTCAATAGCCGCAGGTGGCGATGATCAAGACCAGCAGCGAGGGGCAGCCTCTTGCCAAGCGGCGTAAAGGCGGCAAGTCCAACTGGTTGCCGGCCTTCTCCTACGAAAGGCACTCGACGGACCACCGCAAGTTCCACAGCGCGCCAAGCCGCCAAATCACACCACCGGAAGTGCCACTGGCTCACCAGATCGCTAAGGGAGACGGCCTTGCCCCTCCTCCGCTCCGCTGGGCCGCCTCCACCGCCGCCAAAGAGTCGGGCTGTCCGCCAACGGCGCGAGACAAGACGATTATCCGTAAGAGCACGGCGCCTATGTCGTGTTTACCAAAGCGTGTTGATGATCGCCAGAAGAAAGCGGCAGCAGCAGAAGAAGAAGTGAATGCAGAGTATCAGATGCCCAGTAATTCATGAACTGGTCCGAGAAACCCATCACTGGAGCCGTCGCTGACCACCCCAGGTGATGCTTAATCCGGCTCCTACGCCTGGTCTTGGGAGCCACCCTTGCCACGGACAAAGGGCCGCTTGCTTCTCGCGAGTAATCGATAGACGGAGGCAGCAGATCAACATCCTGTATAAGGATACCTTTGAGAAGCTAGGAATCAAGCAAAGATAGCTTCAAAGATAGTCGGACTGTGGTTCCACGGAATTGTACAGCCTTTCCGCTCACCGATTGGCAAGATTCTGATAGACGTCCTCTTTGGGGACAAGGATCACTTTCGCCGAGAGCCGGTCTGGTTCGAAGTGGTGGACCTCGAGAGCCCCTACCATGCCTTGCTTGGCCGACCTGCTTTGGCCAAGTTCATGGCGGTCCCCCACTACGCCTACCTCAAGATGAAGATGCCGAGTTCCAAGGGGATTCTGACCGTAGCCGGCGACTACAGAAAGTCGTCCGCCTGTGCGGCTGAGAGCAGCCGGCTAGCCGAGTCCCCGGTGATCGCGCCGAGAAGCGGTTCTGGATCGGTCGTATGGCGATGGCGGCAAGCAGCCGAGATATCGCCCCACCCCAAGGAGTCGAAGTCGAGGGCTCATTCAAGCCGCCAAAGAGACCAAGAATATACCCTTGGACCCGGAGCACCAGAGAAATACGCTGTCATAGGTGCAAACCTCGACAAAGAATAGGAAGGCGAGCTCGCCGATTTCCTCCGTGAGAATCGACATCTTCAGATGGTCCCCAAAGACATGCAGTGTACTAACGGATTTCGCCGAGCACAAGTTACATGTCCGACCTGATGTGAAGTCCGTCAGCAGCCCTTCGCGCTGTCGGAAGAAAAAAAGAAGAGTTGTTGGAGAAGAGATAGCCCGGCTCCTCGCAGCCAGTTTCATCATGGAAGTTTTCTTTCCAGAATGGCTGGCGAACCCGGTCTTGGTACTAAAGAAGAACAAGCAGTGGAGGATGTGTATTGACTACACAAGCCTCAACAAAGCATGCCCCAAGGACCCGTTCGCTCTACCAAGAATTGATCAGGTGATAGACTCCACAGCCGGATCGGAGCTGTTGAGCTTCTTAGATGCATATTCAGGATATCATCGATCAAATTTGAACCCGTGAGCAGATTGAAGACCGCCTTCATCACGCCATTTGGAGCCTTCGCACCCGACCATGACGTTCGGCTTGAGGAACGCCGGCGCCACCTTTCAGTGTTGCATGCAGAAGTGCCTCCTCAAGCAGCTTGGCAGAAACGCCCACGTTTACGTGGATGACGTGGTGGTGAAGACGGAGAAGCAAGGAACGCTGTTGGAAGACCTCAAAGAGACCTTTGAAAACCTGCATCGATTCCAGATCAAGCTCAACCCAGAGAAATGCGTCTTCGGAGTACCAGCCGGCCAACTCCTTGGCTTCCTGGTATCTGAGCGCAGCATAGAGTGCAACCCCGTGAAGATCAAGGCAATTGAGAGAATGGAAGTGCCCCGCCGACTGCTAGATGTGCAGAAGTTCACCGGCTGCTTGGCGTCTATCAGTCGATTCATCATCGGTTGGGAGAAAGCTCTTCCTCTGTATCAGCTTATGAAGAAGACCACCTTCTTGAATGGAACTCAAAGCGAATGGCTTTTCTCCAGCTTGAAGAGAATGCTGACTACTCCCCAATCTCTGGCGGCTCCGACTCCAAAGGAGCCCATGCTCCTGTATATTGCCGCCACCAAAGAGGGTAGTCAAGACAGCTTATTGTGGTTGAACGCAGGAGGAAGGCAAGGCGCTACCTGTCCCGAGACCAGTAGACATTACGAAAGCGAGGTCTGTCGACCTCCAAACAGAACTACCCCCACTACCGAAGATGTGTTACGCGCACTTTGCCGCCAAGAAGTTGAAGCCTTACTTTCAAGAGCATCCAATCACCGTGGTTTGCACGGCCCCACTAGCAGAGATCATCGAAGCCGAGATGCTTGGCCGAGTGGCCAAATGGGCCATAGAGTTGGCCCCTACACCATCTTTACCAGCCCCGACCGCCATCAAGTCACAAGCACCGGCCGACTTCCTCGCCGATTGGGCGAGACCCAAGATCTGCCGCCCCGACTCCACCCATTGGCGGATGCACTTTGATGGCTCCAAGATGCGCACTGCTTGGGAGCAGGCGTGGTCCTCACTTCCCTAAAGGCGACAAGCTCAAGTATGCGCTTGCAGATCCATTTCGCCGCCTCCAACAACGCCGCCCTGTCTGAGGGCTCATCCACGGGCTCGGCTTGTTAAAGAGCTCGGCATTCGCCGGATCTGTGCTATGGCGACTCCGACTTGGTGGTCCAACAGTCATCCGCGATCGGGACGCCAAAGATGCAATATGGCGAGCTACCGCTTTCTACAGCAGCGACTGAGTGGATATTTTGAGGGATGCGAATTCCTCCATGTACCAAGGAACGACAACGACCAAGCAGATGCCCTGGCAAGAATCGGTTCCACCCGACAGGCAATACCATCCGGCGTCGCCCTTCAGCGCCTTCTCAAGCCATCCGTCAAACCGTCACCAGAGTCAGACTCCATTTTTGTGCCGGCTCCCCCTGAAGAAGCCGGATCCGACTCCAGAGCCTCGGCAGACGGCACAAGAACCCTTGAAGACGCCTCAAAAGCGCCGCAATCGAAGCCGCCGGGGACTTCGTAACCCGCCCGGGATCTGCTGGCGACCCTTTGCGAGACTCAAAGATCGCCCGGGGACTGCGCTTAATTGGCCCGGGACTTCTTCAACTCAACAAGCTGCTGCAGACCCCAACCCGCCGCCTCTAGCCCAGCCGCCCTCGTCCAAGTAGCATCTCGGCGGTCAAGAAATAGTAGCACCCTCATGGGCCCAGCCCATCTTGAAGTTTTAGTAAGCGGAGAGCTACCAATCGATAAAACCTTGGCTCGGCAAGTACAACGCCGAGCGCAGCCTACACTATAATCAATAGAGAACTGGTCGGTATAACGTCACGGTGTCTACCGGTGCTGCGTCGAATCGAGCAAGGCCAAGCAATCCTCGAAGACATCCATCGTATGAAAAGTGCCATCATGCAGCTCTCGAGCACTCGCCGCCAAAGCCTTCCGACACGGTTTCTTCTGGCCGATGCCTTGAAGAGGCCAAGGAATTAGTTCAAAAATGCAAGGTGGTGTTCCGGTGCCGCTTCCAGCCGGCTTCTGGCGCTCAAGACTATCCCCATCGCCTTGCCCTTTGCTGTCTAGGGCCTGGACATGGTGGGACCATTCAAGATGGCACGAGGTGGCCTAACTCACCTACTTGTCGCGGTGGACAAGTTCACCAAGTGGATAGAAGCAAAACCCATTAAGAAGTTGAATGGTCCTACGGCAGTGACTTTCATCGCCGACATCACGACTCGGTACGGCTTACCACACAGCATCATCACCGACAACGGCACAAATTTCGCCAAGGGCGCCCTGGCCCGTTTCTGCGCGACGCAGGGCATCCGACCGGACTTAGCGTCCGCTGCCCATCCGCAGATCAAACGCTGTGTGGAGCGAGCGAACGGCCTCATCTTATCCGGGCATCAAGCCTCGCTCGTCGAACCACCGAGGCGCTCGCCGGTTGCCGGTTTGAGGAGGTTGCCGATCGTCCTCCGGAGTCTGCGACGACTCCAAACAAGTCAATCTGCTTCACACCTTCTTCCTCGTCTACGGTGCCGAAGCCGCCATCCCAACGGATATAGAGTTCGACTTCGCGAGTCGCCATGTACACCGAGGAGGAAGCAGAAGAAGCACGTCAAGACGGCGTCGACTGCTGGAAGAGGGCCGGCTGTCGCACTCAGCCGGTCCAAAGATCTACCAAAGCAGAGCTGCACCGCTACTACAACAAGAAGGTCAAGCCAAGATCATTCCTAGAGGGCGACCTTGTGCTCCGCTGATCCAGCGAACAGCCGGCCAGCATGTTGCGGCGCTTTGGGAAGGACCGTTCATCATCGATAAAGTGCTGAGCAACGACTCCTACTACTCGATCGATGCTCGAAGCCCCGAAAGACGCAAGAGGGACGACTCGCAAAGAGACGGAGCGGCCATGGAATGCTGAATATCCTCAAGATTTTACAGCTTGATGCAGTATGTACCACGCTAACCTTTTGTGTTTGAAATACCAAGACTCCGGGCCCCCCGAGACGAGCTCGGGGACTGCCCTCTTTTGTTATCTGTATGATAAGAATTATGCCTTTGGGTATGTTACCCTTTTATTATGATGTTTGGCACCGGGCTCGACTAGTCGGCCCGGGGACTCACCGCTTTTGAGCTATGAAGTGCTTCCTGAAGTCCGACAAGTAGCGTGCGGTGCCCAAGCCATCTCCTGTCAGAAGCCGCAGCTTGCAGAGCGACTGATTGGTGGGCAGGAGTAAGGTAGAGCGGGCGCCCACACGAAAAAAGGGCTAAGGACCCAAAGCATAAACATAGTTTAAATCGGCTCCCAGCCCGTTTCGTGAAACCGACTCTTAAGAAGCCGGCTTGCCATTTTTTACCCAACTTGCTTAAACGACTCTAAAATGGCCAAGTACTTGCCTTTTCAAAGTAGCCGAGCACTTGACCCAGACGACAATCCACAGAGCGGTTGCCCGACGGGCAAGGCGGCATCTAAGGGAAGGCGGCAAGGGAAAAAGCCACAAGAGCAATAAGCAAGGAAACATGAAATTAGAATAATATTTACACAAACTTAGGCCCTTGGCCGGATCTTCGAACAGAGGTTCAGAATACACCCCGCGGGTGGAATTGTGCGAATTAACAAAGTTCTTTCGAAAGACTAACAAACAGATAAAATAAAGCCAAGGCAGCGGCCTAAGAAGCAGCGGATGGGGTTGGAAGGCCGGAGGCGGCGGCGCGTCATGCACCGGGCGGCTGTGCAGTCTCGGTTTGATCGTCTCTGGCAGCGGCTGGCTCAGATGGGCGCGGCTCGTTGCTGGAGGCACGGTCGAGCTGAGGCTGGCCGCCCGCTCCGTCTTCTGATGCCTCCATGCCGTCTCCGTCCTCCGCCTCGTCTTCATCCTCGGTGCTGAGTCGATCACCTCCGCGAGTCCTAGCCGTAGTCCGGGTTCATCTCAACCACTCGGCGGTGCCCCACCGCCTTTCAGCCCGCTCGGGACGAAGACATTGGTGTCCTCATAGTCGGCGATCGCCACAAGACGCTGACGAGGGCGCCCGCGCCTGCAGCTCCGCTGGGCTTCGACCGAATGCGCCAGCCGGTCCAGTCGAGCCTCGATACCACGCCTTGATTTAACTCCAGGGCTCGGCGAGCTCCAGCCCGAGTCGCGGAGCCCTTCAAGCCTCAAGACGCCCAGCCCGCGACCTCCGAGCGGTCGGCGGTCTGGCTGGGAGTCGCAGAATCGCATGTCCGGCCCGCATTGGGGCAGCAATCACCGGGGCCCGACATGTCAAGAAGGCGCAGCATCCGATGTGTCGACGCGCAGACGAGCCTCAATGCTCAGGAGCTGCTCGTCAAGGGTCCGGGGTGTTGGCTGCGATCTGGCGCCACCCGCCCTCCAGCGGCGTTCGGCCTCGATGGCCTGATTGGCCGGCTGCGTGTGACCAGGGAAGAAGTCTGCCAAGAAGAAGAAGAAGAAAAAGCAGGAGCCGGCTTAACCCATAGTCGGCAACCCAAAAGAGAAAGTAAAAGCAAACTTACCATCGACGATATCTTCGATTTCATGGAAGCCGGAGGTCAGCTGCGCTTCCCTGTCGGTCCAGGCGGAGCGCTCGCTCTCAAATTCGGCCAGAAGGGCGGCCTCTTTCTTCTCCGCCTCGGCCCGCGCCGCCTTGAGCAGCTCCCTCTGCTCCGCCAGCTGCGTGGCCAGCAGGTCGCGCTCTGCGGCAAGCTTGCCGCACTCCTCCTCTTTGGCGCGCAAGGCGGTCTCGGCCGTACTCAGCTGCCCCCGCAGAGCAGCGTTGGACTCTGAAGAATAAAAAGAAGAAGGACGCAAAGTTGTCAGTCAAGAAGGTCGCCAGGAAGATCCGGCCCGATCAAGGCAGCATCGGCCAATCTCAGGACTAGCCAGCAGTGCGCGGCGCGCCAGCGCAAAGAAGAAAACTCACCTCGGCTCCTCGCCAGGTCAGCAGCCCGCTTGTTCAGTTCTTCAACGTTGCGGTTGAAGGCGGTAGCGCGGAGGTTGTGATATTCCTGTAACAAGGATTCCAGACACAGATAAAAACTTGGAAGTAAGCAAATAAAGTTCCAGGCCGCCTGCTCAGCAGCCGACCCGAAACTCGGGGACTACACCCAGTGGGTGCGCTGGCGCGCCCCCACAGAGAAGATCAAGAGAAAATTCAGAAATGAAACATACCCGCACGGCGGATCGCGACGCCAGGTGCGCCTTGGAAAGGTTCTGGAGGGCGGCGCCTTCGGCCCGCAGCTTCGCTTGGACGTCCAGGAGCGCTGTGTTCAGCAGGCCCGTGCCGCCTCGCACTCCACCATTAACGGGCGGCGCTTTGTCGCCTCAGGCCGGGATGGTCGAAGCTGGCGACGCCGTATCCAAGGGCGCGGGCGCTGAGGTCGCTTCTCAAGATGGCGCCCGTCTTTGCGAGGCGACTTGAAGAAGCAGCTGCGCCACGGCTTTGTCGCCGGACGGCGCGCTGGGTGGGTCCGCTGCTGTTTACCTCAATGCGACCTCGATCTGCGGCGAGGCGGCGGAGGTGGCGCGGTGCAGCGCCCGCGAAGAGACCTCGCCGCCTTCCCTCCTGCGACGGGACCTCACCACCGACTGCCCCGTGAACTCCGGGCGGTGGTGGCGCTTGAGCTCAGCGGAGTGACGAGCAGGCCGATCAAGCGCGCGGCCTCCTCGGCTTGCCTTTTGCTACGGCAGCGGCTCGACCGCTTTCTCGGCCTCCGCCTTCTCCCGACGGGCGGCTCCTCCTCGTCGCGCTTCTCTGCGATTTCGGCTGTTGCCTCCCGGGAGGGCGCAGGTCAACCCGCCGACCACTGGCGGACGTCTCCGCCGACCCCATGACGGAGGCGGCGGCGACCCTCTCCAAAGTGAGGGGGGCCCTGATGAGAAAAATGGACATGAGAAGACTCGGGCGAGACGGACCAGAAGAAAACAAGACAGAATAAAAAAGATACTTACGCGGAGACCAGCGGTGGTTTCTTCACCTCCTTGCGGAAGCGGTTAGCCTTCGTGACCGCTTCCTCGCGATGAGTCGCGGCGGCCGCTCCCCTGAATTTCTTGGCCTGGCCGCTTGGCTGACCTGCCCGCCCGCGCTTCTTCAGACCGCCTCGACCCCCAAGGCGGCGGAGGAGCTCATACTGGATGGCGGCTGTCTGGGCGGCGGGGAGACTTCATCATCGGGCGGTCTGCAAAAGTGGCCGAGGGCCCAAGTCGCCGGCCCTCCTCCTCCTCGGCGTCGGCCTCCATCGCCCGCCACGCCAAGTCGGGGTCGTCGGCGCGCCTCCGCCTTGTCGGGATGAACCATGAGCCCGGCCTGCAGCCGGGTCGAGGGCGGCATGAGAGGATTCTGAGTCGAGAAAAGACCAAGGAAAGAGCCGGATCCGGCTAAGGAAGGAAAACAGAGAAGCAAGAGACGACTTACCATCGGCGGGGATTAGCTGAGTATGGCTCCCTGTCAAACGCCATTCCTCGTGGAGGTCGCAGTTCGCCAAGAAGTTCACCGTGTCCACCACCTCCGCGTGGGGCATGTCCTTGGAGCACCGGCTGGGTTCCCGACGGCCGCCATCTGGCGATCGGATGAGGTCGGCCTTGAAAGAGGAGAACTCGGCGCGCCACGGCATGCCAGCAAGTCTGCCCCGGTCGGGCCCTCCGATCAGTATCATTACTGCGAGCCGCGGCGGCGCGGTGCCTGCGAGGGTCAGCGTCCGGGCCCTGTAGGACCAGCTGGTGAGTCGGCCCGCCAGTTCGCCGCCCACGTAGGGCGGCAAGTTGACCCAGTCGACGTCGGGGGCGACGTTCTTGACGCAGAAGTACGAGCACCGCCACATCTTCACCGACTTGATGAGGGGGATGGCAGGGAAAGGATTCTCGGGCACCGGCCTCCTCTTGGCGATGAACGTGCCGCACAGAGCCAGCACGCGAGCGACGTGGGTCCCGAAGCCATGGAAGAATTCCCCACAAAGGCGATGGTGGGGAGAACTCGAGAAAACCTTCGATAAGGATGCGAAGGCGGCCAGCAGCACCACCGTGTTGGGGGTGAGGTGGTGCGGCTGGAGCCCGAAGAACTCCAAGAACGCGCGGAAGAAGCCGCTCGCCGGCAGCCTCAGCCCGTGCATGAGGTGCGAGCGAAAGATCACCCGCTCGCCCTCCTCCGGCGCCGGCATGATTTCGCCCTCCGGCGCGGCGCGGGCCCGCACTAGGTGGCTGCCGGGGATGCAGCG
Source organism: Aegilops longissima (assembly GCA_021605205.1). Lineage (NCBI taxonomy): Eukaryota > Viridiplantae > Streptophyta > Magnoliopsida > Poales > Poaceae > Aegilops > Aegilops longissima. Next base: position 562,228,850 of record CM038681.1, on the reverse strand, counting down.
CGTTTGGCGGAGGAACTCGATGATGTCGTCGTCGATGATGGAGCCGTCCCACACACCGGAGCGCGCGGTGGGAGGCGCGGCGGCGGATGAGGAGCTCATCTCCGCGGCGAGGAAGAAACGAGGCTCGGCGCGGTGGAGCGAGGAAGAAGACGAAGCAGGGAGCGGGGATGAGAGAGTGCGCGTGTGTCGCCACCCCCTCCCTCCCCCCGCCTACTTATAGGCGCCTAGGCTGTGAAGCCGAGGGGGCGGGCGTGGGATTAACTGCGCCCACGTCCCCACGCCCCCACGATTTAACCCACGGCATTACTGCGCGCAGTAACGACATGGGGAGCCCAACCGCCCGCACGACCGCAGCGGATCCGCTGCGCGTCGGGGCACGGTAGTGGCGGGCCCCGCCTGACGGGCCCGTCTTGTCACGTGTGTGGGCTGGCAGACTGGCCTTGCCGCGTGGCGTCGCGTGGCGGGCCCACGGCGGGCGGCCGCCGGGAAGCTTATCAGGCACGCCGCCCGGATCCCGTTGCGACCTTCAAAACCTTTGAAGAGCAAGACGGCCCCCTGCAAGGCCGACTCCAGATGGAGACGGCGGGCCGAGTCCAGATTCTTCCATCAAAGGGATGAAGCTGTCAAGGCTCCTCGACGGGCTGCCCTCGGCGCCTCCCCAGCTTCGGGGACTACTGTCGGAGAAATGGACTATGGGTAGGCAGACCCGAGCCCCTGAACCTTTCAAAACATCGGGGCAGACTGCGCCCCTCAAGACCCCAAGACAAAGGGTCAGCCTTGAGAGACAGCAAGTCGCCGACTACCCCTCCGGGGCCGAGTCCCAGAGGCGGCCTCAAGACAAGCCGACTTTAAGACGGCGACCTCAGGACAAGCCGACTCCAAGCCAGCGACCTCCAGCAAGGCCGGCTACAGGGAGACGGCCCGCGACCTCAACTACCTCCTGTTTTGAGCGACTACGAGCGGGATGGGGTAAGGCCGCCTTGCGGCCCATCCCTACCCTGCCCATAAAGGGCAGGTATGGCTACAGAGCACCGTACCGACGGAGATCTCCGTTCGGCGCAGCACTGTTGCCATGCCGGCCCTGACATCAGCCCCGTGGGCAGATTCCTGTACCCACGATGGCCTGTCTGCGAATTCAAGGCGGCGGGATTCACTGTCGGGCGGGAGTACCGAAGACGGCGAGAGCACACCAAAGAGGGACCCGTTGGAGTCGGCCTCCGGGAGTCGGCCGGCCCCTCCCGCGGGATCCACGCGCCATTAACGAGACAAGACAGGGAATGGCAACAGTGATCGCCCGCCAGGCGGCAGCACTGTTGCCATAACCCCACGACCAAGCTCGCGTCATTAGAAGCACGGCTACAGTAATTTGCAGCCGGCAAGACCCGCCCGCGGCGGACAAGTGCCGTCGGCCCCATGCTGGGCCGTCAGCGGGGCCCACTAGTCGGCGGGCCCCAGGAGTCGGCGGAGAAGACGGTGACTCAGAGCCTGACGACTTGGACCCACACCCAGTGGGATTACCGTTGTACCCCCGGGGGGTAGGCCTATATAAACCCCCCGGGGCACCCATGCAAAGGGTTGGAAGCTAGTAGTTTTAGACACACACATAGATGGAGAGAAGAGCAAGCCGTGCCCTTCTCCTTCCTCACCCCGAACAGCTCAAGGAGCCTCTTGTACCCACTTTGCCATAGTGATCATCCGGAGACCCCGCAGAGCAGCAGTAGGGGTGTTATCTCCTCGAAGAGCCACGAAGCTGGGTAAGATTTGCGGCGTGCATGTCTTCGCCTCATCCTGTTTCTGTGCACCGGCGACGTTCTACTCGCCCCTCCATGATAAGCCATCCTTTGGCATATGTCGCACCCAACCCCCGACAAATGCTCTGCACGGAGCTACTCAAGCTAATTGCTCCCACTTTCAATATGTATCTAGACCGAGACTTAGAGTCATCTATATCAGTGCCAAAACTTGTATCGACGTAACCCTTTATTTACTTAACCTTTTGTCACGTCCATAATCGAAACATATCCTTATTCCACTAAGGATAATTTTGACCGCTGTCCAGTGATCTACTCCTAGATCACTATTGTACTCCCTTGCCAAAATCAGTGTAGGGTATACAATAGATCTGGTACACAGCATGGCATACTTTATAGAACCTATGGCTGAGGCATAGGGAATGACTTTCATTCTCTTTCTATCTTCTGATGTGGTCGGTCTTTGAGTCTTACTCAATTTCACAACTTGTAACACAGGTAAGAACTCTTTCTTTGACTGTTCCATTTTGAACTACTTCAAAATCTTTTCAAGGTATGTACTCATTGAAAACCTTATCAAGCGCCTTGATCTATCTCTATAGATCTTGATGCTCAATATGTAAGCAGCTTCACTGAGGTCTTTCTTTGAAAAACTCCTTTCAAACACTTCTTTACGCTTTGCAAAATAATTCTACATTATTTCTGATCAATAATATGTCATTCACATATAACTATCAGAAATGTTGTAGTGATCCCACTCACTTTCTTGTAAATACAGGCTTCACCGCAAGTCTGTATAAAACTATATGCTTTGATCAACTTATCAAAGCGTATATTCCAACTCCGAGATGCTTGCACCAGTCCATAGATGGATCGCTGGAGCTTGCATATTTTGTTAGCATCTTTAGGATTGACAAAACCTTCTTGTTGCATCACATAAAACTCTTTCTTTAATAAATCCATTAAGGAATGCAATTTTGTTTATCCATTTGCCAGATTTCATAAAATGCGGCAATTGCTAACATGATTTGGACAGACTTAAGCATAGATACGAGTGAGAAACTCTCATCGTAGTCAACACCTTGAACTTGTCGAAAACCTTTTGCGACAATTCTAGCATTGTAGATAGTAACACTACTATCAGCGTCCGTCTTCCTCTTAAAGATCCATTTAATCTCAATGGTTCGCTGATCATTTGGGAAAGTCAATCAAAGTCCATACTTTGTTCTCATACATGGATCACATCTCAGATTTCATGGCCTCAAACCATTTCGCGGAATCTGGGCCCATCATCGCTTCCTCATAGTTCGTAGGTTCATCATGGTCAAGTAACATGACCTCCAGAATAGGATTACCGTACCACTCTGGTGCGGACTGTACTCTGGAAGACCTACGAGGTTCTGTAGTAACTTGATCTGAAGTTTCATGATCATCATCATTAGCTTCCTCACTAATTGGTGTAGGAATCACTGGAACTGATTTCTGTGATGAACTACTTTCCAATTTGGGAGAAGGTACAAATTACCTTATCAAGCTCTACTTTCCTCCCACTCACTTCTTTCGAGAGAAACTCCTTCTCTAGAAAGGATCCATTCTTGGCAACGAATGTCTTGCCTTTCGGATCTGTGATAGAAGGTGTACCCAACATTTTGGATATCCTATGAAGACGCACTTTTCCAATTTGGGTTCAAGCTTATCATGTTGAAACTTTTTCACATAAGCATCGCAACCCAAACTTTAAGAAACGACAACTTTGGTTTCTTGCTAAACCATAATTCATACGGTGTCGTCTCAACGGATTTTATATGGTGCCATTTTAACGTGAATGCAGCTGTCTCTAATGCATAACCCCAAAACGATAATGGTAAATCAGTAAGAGACATCATAGATAGCACCATATCCAATAAAGTGCGGTTACGACGTTCGGACACACCATAACATTGTGGTGTTCCAGGTGGTGTGAGCTGTGAAACTATTCCACATTGTTTTAATTGAAGACCAAACTCGTAACTCAAATATTCGACTCCGCGATCAGATCGCAGAAATTTTATTTTCTTGTTACGATGATTTTTCCACTTCACTCTGAAATTCTTTGAACCTTTCAACTATTTCATACTTATGTTTCATCAAGTAGATATACCCATATCTGCTCAAATTATCTGTGAAGGTCATAAAATAACGATACCCGCTGCGAGCCTTAATACTCATTGGTCTGCATACATCAGTATGTATTATTTCCAACAAGTTTGTTGCTCGTTCCATTGTTCCGAAGAACGGAGTTTTAGTCATCTCGCCCAAAGGCACGGTTCGCAAGCATCAAATGATTCATAACCAAGTGATTCCGAAAATCCATCTTTATGGAGTTTCTTCATGCGCTTTACACCGATATGACCCAAACGGCAGTGCCATAAATAAGTTGCACTATCATTATTAACTTTGCATCTTTTGGCATCAATATTATGAATATGTGTATCACTACGATCGAGATCCAACAAACTATTTTCATTGGGTGTATGACCATCGAAGGTCTTATTCATGTAAACAGAATAACAATTATTCTCTAACTTTAAATGAATAATCGTATCGCAATAAACATGATCAAATCATATTCATGCTTAATGCAAACGCCAAATAACATTTATTTAGGTTTAACACTAATCCCGAAAGTATAAAGAGTGTGCGATGATGATCATATCAATCTTGGAACTACTTCCAACACTCATCGTCACTTCCCCTTCAACTAGTCTCTGTTTATTCTGTAACTCCTGTTTCGAGTTAGTAATCTTAGCAACCGAACAAGTATCAAATACTCAGGGGCTACTATAAACACTAGTAAGGCACACATCCATAACCTGTATATCAAATATACCCTTGTTCACTTTGACATCCTACTTATCCACCAAATATTCAGGGCATCTCCGCTTGTAGTGACCATTTCCTTTGCAGTGTAAGCACTTAGTTTCAGGCTTTGGTCCAGCTTTGGGCTTCTTCGCGGGAGTGACAACTTGCTTGCCATTCTACTTGAAGTTCCCTTTCTTTCCCTTTGCCTTTTTCTTGAAACTAGTGCTCTTGTCAATCATCAACACTTGATGCTCTTTCTTGATTTCTACCTTCGTCGATTTCAACGTCACGAAGAGCTCGGGAATCGTTTTTGTCATCCCTTGCATACTATAGTTCATCACGAAGTTCTAGGAACTTGGTGATGGTGACTAGAGAACTCTGTCAATCACTATCTTATCTGGAAGATTAACTCCCACTTGATTCAAGTGATTGAAGTGCCCAAACAATCTGAGCACATGCTCACTAGTTGAGCGATTCTCCTCCATCTTTTAGCTATAGAACTTGTTGGAGATTTCCTATCTCTCAACTCGGGTATTTGCTTAAAATATTAACTTCAATTCCTGGAACATCTGATATGGTCCATGACGTTCAAAACGTCTTTGAAGTCCCGATTCTAAGCCGTTAAGCATGGTGCACTAAGCTATCAAGTAGTCATCATATTGAGCTAGCCAAACGTTCATAAATGCGCATCCGCTCCTGCAATAGGTCTGTCACCTAGCGGTGCATTAAGGACATAATTCTTACGTGCAGCAATGAGGATAAACCTCGGATCACGGATCCAATCCGCATCATTGCTACTAACATTTTGAACACAATTTTCTCTAGGAACATATCAAAATAAACATATGAAAGTAACAACGCGAGCTATTGTTCTACAACATAATTTGCAAAATACTACCAGGACTAAGTTCATGATAAGTTTAAGTTCAATTAATCATATTACTTAAGAACTCCCACTTAGACAGACATCTCTCTAGTCATCTAAGTGATCACGTGATCCAAATCAACTAAACCATAACCGATCATCACGTGAGATGGAGTAGTTTTCAATGGTGAACATCACTATGTTGATCATATCTACTATATGATTCACATCGACCTTTCGGTCTCCGCGTTCCGAGGCCATATCTGCATATCCTAGGCTCGTCAAGTTTAACCTGATTATTCCGCGTGTGCAAAACTGGCTTGCACCCGTTGTAGATGGACGTTGAGCTTATCACACCCGATCATCACGTGGTGTCTGGGCACGACAAACTTTGTCAACGGTGCATACTCAGGGAGAACACTTCTTGATAATTTAGTGAGAGATCATCTTAAAATGCTACCGTCAATCAAAGCAAGATAAGATGCATAAAGGATAAACATCACATGCAATCAATATAAGTGATATGATATGGCCACCATCATCCTGTGCTTGTGATCTCCATCTCCGAAGCACCGTCATGATCACCATCGTCATCGGCGCGACACCTTGATCTCCATCGTAGCATCGTTGTCGTCTCGCCAACTATTGCTTCTTCGACTATCGCTACCGCTTAGTGATAAAGTAAAGCAATTACAGGGCGTTTGCATTTCATACAATAAAGCGACAACCATATGGCTCCTGCCAGTTGCGATAACTTGATTACAAAACATGATCATCTCATACAATAAAATATAGCATCACGTCTTGACCATATCACATCACAACATGCCCTGCAAAAACAAGTTAGACGTCCTCTACTTTGTTGTTGCAAGTTTTACGTGGCTGCTATGGGCTGAGCAAGAATCGTTCTTACCTACGCATCAAAACCACAACGATAGTTCGTCAAGTTAGTGTTGTTTTAACCTTCGCAAGGACCGGGCGTAGCCACACTCGGTTCAACTAAAGTTGGAGAAACTGACACCCACCAGCCACCTGTGTGCAAAGCATGTCGGTAGAACCAGTCTCGCGTAAGCGTACACGTAATGTCGGTCCGGGCCGCTTCAACCAACAATACCGCCGAACCAAAGTATGACATGCTGGTAAGCAGTATGACTTGTATCGCCCACAACTCACTTGTGTTCTACTCGTGCATATAACATCAACGCATAAAACCAGGCTCGGATGCCACTGTTGGGGAACATAGTAATTTCAAAAAAAATTCCTACGCACACGCAAGATCATGGTGATGCATAGCAATGAGGGGAGAGTGTGTCCACACGCCCTCGTGAGACCGAAAGCGAAGCGTTATGACAACGCGGTTGATGTAGTCGTACGTCTTCACGATCCGACCGATCCAAGCACCGAACGTACGGCACCTCCGTGTTCTGCACACGTTCAGCTCGATGACGATCCCCGGACTCCGATCCAGTAGGGTGTCGGGGATGAGTTCCGTCAGCACGACGGCGTGGTGACGATGATGATGTTCTACCGACGCAGGGCTTCGCCTAAACTCCACGATGATATGACCGAGGTGGAATATGGTGGAGGGGGGCACCGCACACGGCTAAGGAACGATCACGAAGATCAACTTGTGTGTCATGGGGTGCCCCCTTGCCCCCGTCTATAAAGGAGCAAGGGGGAGGGGGCGGCCGGCCAAGGGAGGGCGCGCCAGGGAGGAGTCCTACTCCCACCGGGAGTAGGACTCCCTCCTTTCCTAGTCCAACTAGGAGAGGGGAAGGAAGGGAAGGAGAAGGAGAAGGAAGGAGGGGAAGGAAAAGGAGGAAAGGGGGGCCGCGCGCCCTGCCTCCTCTCTTCCACCACTTGGCCCATGAGGCCCATTGCTTCTTCCTCGTATTCCCGTAACTCCCCGGTACCCCCGAAAATACCCGAATCACTCGGAACCCTTCCGATGTCCGAATATAGTCGTCCAATATATCGATCTTTACGTCTCGACCATTTCGAGACTCCTCGTCACGTCCCCGATCTCATCCGGGACTCCGAACTCCTTCGGTACATCAAAACTCATAAACTCATAATATAACAGTCATCGAAACCTTTAGCGTGCGGACCCTACGAGTTTGAGAACTATGTAGACATGACCAAGACACGTTTCCGGTCAATAACCAATAGAGGAACCTGGATGCTCATATTGGCTCCTACATATTCTACGAAGATCTTTATCGGTCAAACTGCATAACAACATACGTTGTTCCCTTTGTCATTGGTATGTTACTTGCCCGAGATTCGATCGTCGGTATCTCAATACCTAGTTCAATCTCGTTACCGGCAAGTCTCTTTACTCGTTCCGTAATACATCATCCCGCAACTAACTCATTAGTTTGCAATGCTTGCAAGGCTTAAGTGATGTGTATTACCGAGAGGGCCCAGAGATACCTCTCCGACAATCGGAGTGACAAATCCTAATCTGGAAATACGCCAACTCAACATGTACCTTCGGAGACACCTGTAGAGCACCTTTATAATCACCCAGTTACGTTGTGACGTTTGGTAGCACACAAAGTGTTCCTCCGGTAAACGGGAGTTGCATAATCTCATAGTCATAGGAACATGTATAAGTCATGAAGAAAGCAATAGCAACATACTAAACGATCGTGTGCTAAGCTAACGGAATGGGCCATGTCAATCACATCATTCTCCTAATGATGTGATCCCGTTAATCAAATGATAACTCATGTCTATGGCTAGGAAACATAACCATCTTTGATCAACGAGCTAGTCTAGTAGAGGCATACTAGTGACACTCTGTTTGTCTATATATTCACACATGTATTATGTTTCCGGTTAATACAATTCTAGCATGAATAATAAACATTTATCATGAAATAAGCAAATAAATAATAAATTTATTATTTCCTCTAGGGCATATTTCCTTCAGGTTCCTCCTTCACCCTTCCCGATACGGCTCTGTTGTGCAACACTCGAGGGTGGTTCCTCTTACGTTCACCTTGATGATTACATCAAGTGGAATTCGCGGAGGGTGATTCCTCGGGTTTTCCCCTTGATGTTTGGACACACGATTACATTGAATTTACTTGAGACCTTGGTGAAAGTCGGGCGGGCCCGAAGAGCACCCGCAAGATGGTTACGTGGCACGGCCGGGCATTCTAGGCCCTTGTCGTAAGTCCATGAGACGGGGCGACGGGGTTACTTTCGATCATGATTCTCTGCTCGTCTCTGCAAGCTAATAATACACTATGGTTTGGGTATTTGTTCTGAGTTGGCCTCTGGCCTTTACGCACCAACCACCACGCGAGAATAGTTATGGGCCTCGGCGTCATGATATCAGCCGAAGCTTTGTCAGATGTCCAGTTCAACAGTGCGGCACGGCTGGGCCGGCACCATACTGTAGTGGTGGAGCCTGGTCCGACCTGCTCGCAACGACCCGAAGTGCAACGAGCGATGAGCCCAGACCCCGGAATGCTTAGGAGGTAGACCGGCGGGGACCTCTCTGCTGAGCCTAGGTAGGGCTAAGACGTGTTGACCTTCCGAGGCTGGGCATGACCCAGGAAAGTATGTCCGGCCAGAGTAATCAGGCGTGTTGGAAACATGGTGCACCCCTGCAGGGAAGATTATCTATTAATAGCCGTGTCCACGGTAACGGACGTTCAGACTTATATCCTGATCTTATACAACTACAAATGGATACTTGAGATATGTGGCTCCGGGATTGCTTTCTTGTAGGGAGTCGAGGAAGGATCTCTGGGCATTAATGTTACAACATGTTTGTTAATTAAACTGCTATTCTTTACTCTCCTACATGCTGCAAGATGCTCGGAGCTGCTTGAAGATGCTAGTATTTGATAGACTAGGCCTTCCCCCTCTATTCTGGCATTCTGCAGTTCAGTCCACAGATACAAACCTTCCTTTTGATACCAGTGCATACTTAGTATAGATCTGATGCTTGCGAGTACTTTGGATGAGTACTCATGGTTGCTTTTCTACCCCTTTTCCCCCTTCTTTCTTCTTTCTGGTCGATGCAACCAGATGGTGGATCCTAGGAGCCAGATGCCACCCCTGTCGACTACCACTACATGGAGGCCGCCGAAGACCAAGAGTAGTTAGGAGGTCCCAGGCAGGAGGCCTTGCCTCTTCGATCGTTGCTTTTGTGCTAGCCTCTTAAGGAAAAACTTGTTTAACTTATGTCTGTACTCAGATATTGTTACTTCCGCTCACTCTTGTGTATCGAGCTATGTATTCGAGCCCTCGAGGCCCCTGGCTTGTAATATAAAGCTTGTATTATTTTGATTTGTGTCTAGAGTTGTGTTGTGATATCTTCCCATGAGTCCCTGATCTTGATCGTACACATTTGCATGTATGATTAGTGTACGATTGAATCGGGGGCGTCATAAGTTGGTATCAGAGCCGACTGCCTGTAGGAATCCCCTTTCCAACTCCTTGGCCGAAGTTGAGTCTAGTATTTGAAAAATTGTTTTACTAACATGGCTGCGTGGCTTACGGGCCCACGCCGCCAATTGGGTGGTATTAGGATCTTTTATTCCTCGCCTATAATCTGGGAGTCTGATCTCTCTTCTATTCGGGTTAAATTGTTTTGCGAACTATAACTCTAGGTTCTCATAAATACTTCTCCCGGAGAGCCCCTTCATTGCAGATGATGGCCCGCTTCAGCAGAAGATTCTGAAGATACTCTCCGATGTTTCCCCGAGACCCTTGTACCCTTAGCCATTCGGATCCCTACCACCAATAAAACCTTATGAGTAACTACCTACATTGTTGTTCATACCTTCATCCCTAGTTGCACTTGTTATTACAAGGTGCCCCGAATTACTCTCTTTTGTCCTGAGAAGCCGTTGAGCCTACTGCCTTGCAGATCTTTGCCACATGAATACCCCTATGGATAATTATTCGTTCTTATCGAGTATCCGTTCATCCCTGGTTATCCTTATGCTTCATAAGATACTTTGTGATACAATCCGAGCTTTCGATGACCTTTGCCGCCTATTGCTCTAGAAGGTCTTACCTGCCTACACCCTGGTTAATTCCATATGCCTAGCAGTATCCATTGACGTCCTTTGTCATTATCATCTTGAGTCTATCAATTTGATATGTTTGTGTCGCAATCATCAGTTGATCCTTATAAATTATCATTCCGGCTCAAACGTCTTCCTGAACATGAGTTGGTTCTCGGCCAATCAGATTTCCATCGGTTGTGCCCAAGTCTGTTCAACTTATCCATTCTTGATCAGAGTGTTTGCTTCTGATCCCTTGATTTGGGAATCATAATTCATTTGCATTTGAACTCTGAATTAGTCAGTTGCTTATTTAATCTGACCTCCTTGCATTCTTCCTTCTTCTGGTTGAGTACCATTGCTCACATCAGATCCCTCGTGGACCACCAGATCCTTGGTGTATTTTATCCGACAACATCCTTCATATTCGGTAACCTTGTGATCTTTTCCTCGGATACATAATACCTTTGGTAAATTGTATCCCCGCTCTTGTGAACCATACTCTACTTTCGGGCTTGAGTTATTTACTCATGAAGTTTGTGGTATATGTCCTAAGATGTCCCTATGGGTTGAATCTTTGTCTTACCTAAATCCGCGTAAACTCAAAAGTTATGCGGGTTATGCTCTACTGACTTTTCGTCGGGTAAAATTTCAACACTACAACTTCTTCGAATGTGGGAAGTGAATGGAAAGCTATGCATTAGAGAAGTGGGAGTCGACCTTGAACCTTTGTGTTCATGCCCATGGACCCGGTGTGGAACTTATCATGGAAGCTTCTTGTAATAATAATAATCCCCTTGTGATAAGTTCATCTTGTAACTATGTTTGGTCCTTCGCAACTGTGGTTCCGACCATATAGTCTTCTTTGATCCCATTTCTCGAACAAGTTGAAGTACTTGTCCTCTACAAATCTTTTCACGTGTCCAACCTCTATCTTGTTCTACCTTCGAGTATTACCCTCTGGTATCTCGAGAATATCACGGAACTACATAAATTCTTATGAGTTCTTCATCAACTATTATTCTCGCCTATTCAAATTTTCCACGTGTTTTGAGTTGTTAGACACTCGAGAACACCGATAACTGAACCAAGTCTACACCTTTCCTTTCCATTGTTTTGTTCAAACTTTCTTGTAACCTAACATATCCGAGCAGTGATAATTCCCTGCTTATGTAGACACCTCGGTGTACAGACACTGTCAGTAAGACCTTGTTACTATGTTGATGACATTCTGGTAGCCACCGATGGACGAGAACTTTGCCTATTGGTCCGCCTCGTCATAACGAGCAGGAAAATGATTCTCTTCGTCCCTTGCCCTTGGTACCAATGTTGCTGCCAACATAACTGAGAGGCTATCCTCTGACATGCCTTGCTATCATATCCGTGCAAGATGTCACCGCTCCTCCTACTCTTAACACACATAGTGGGCCCATAACCCACAGTTCCACAGGATCGAAACCTGACTCTCCTGTAAAACCTTGGTTCTGATATTCTTTGCGATTGGCTTCGTAGGTAAATCATGAGCCACCTTCCTAGTGATTTATTCTGGTATCGGGCGCAATACTTATTCCCATTGCTTTGAACCCCTTTCACCCCTATTTCAGGCAACGAACGGTTGCCTACCTGCTTGAAGCTTCTTATTGCACCTCCTTACCTTGCTCTCGATGACTTCTTGAATTTCAACTCGAGAGATGCCTCTATGCCACGTTCACTGGGATAGCCCCCAGGTACCTATCTTGTATTGAGCTCCTCCTTCCCGAGTCTTTCCTCCTTACTCCACCCCTTAAATCTCGGGACAAGATTTCTTGTAGTGGAGGAGAATTATGACGCCCGGATAATTAAGCTACAGTAACCTCCTGCTAATGATGCCAGGTCATCACTCTTACTGTTGCTAATCCTCACTTGATCCAAGTCACTGTTCAGTTTCAAATTCAAATTTGTCAAACTTCAAAATAAAAATGTTCAATGTGTGTCAAATAATCCCTGGATATTTGACATGTTGGAACCAACCTCTTTTGAATTCCCAAAATGCCCATGGGATTAATTTTTGGTCCAAGCGGCAATTAAATTGGCCTTTTCAATTTCTAAAAATGGTTAGACAACTCCTTTTGACCCCATACTTTTTGTTCCATCTCAATATATTGTGTTAGATTTATGTGCCAAGTTTTGTTCATAACAAAACTCATTTGGTACAAAAAGAAAATGCAAAAGGAAAAGAGAAAATGGAAAAGAAATAAAATTAGAGAAAAGGAACCCCCCCCCCTTTTCCCCATCGGGCCTCGACCCTGTCGGCCCAGTCGGCCACCCCCCCGGCCCAACCAAGCCACGGCCCAGCCTGCCGCCCCCACGCGCTAACCCTAACCCCCCACGTACCCCACTCCCCCTCTCGGTCCACTCCTCTCCCCTCGATTCACGCCTCTTCCTCGTCACTCCTCCTCCCACGATCCCGATCTGTATCGGGACCCCGCATCCCCGACAACGACGCCCGGCGCCCCGTCGCCCCCATCATCGGCCGCCCCATCACCGGATCCCCCCAACCTCTCCTATGCCCCGACGATGGCCGGTGCCCTCGTCGCTCGACACCGCTGCTCGTCTCCCCGACGCGCCGGACCACCTCGCGCCGGTCGCACCTCGCCTCGGAGCCCTAATCGCCGGAGCCACGACACTGCTGGACCGTCCCTGTCGTCCTCCCCAACGGCTCCAAAGAGCCTGCTGCCACCCCCTACAGCTCCGCCGTGAGCACCGTCTCCTCGCTCTCTCTCTCCGTACTCTCCTGTGGTAATCGTAGATCGCCGCCGACGTGTTCGTGCTCCGGCTGCGCCTGATGGCCCAGTTCTCCCCAGCCGTCCCCGCTCGTCCTGCGCGTGCCCCGCACCGCGCCTGGCCACGGCCATTCCACCGGCCGTGCCTACCTCCCGTCGCCCCCACTCTGCTGCACGCCGCGCCCGCCCTGCGCCCACTCGCCGCCGGCCGCAACCCACGCCCCAGCAGCGCGCTGCCCGGCCGGCCGTGTCCGCCTGCCATCCTCCTGCCGTGCCGCACCGACGCCCCCGCTATCCTTGTCGAGGCCACAGCCTCGCCCGGGCATCGCGCCCCTCGGGCACGGGCGCCTGCCCGTTAACCCGCCCCGCCCCGCTGGCCTTGTGCCACTGGCCTATGGGCCCCAGTGCCCTGGCTTTAAAAAAAGAGTTAAATATATATATTTAATAAATAATATTAATAAAATTATTTAACTAATTATTTAATTAGCTTAATTAACCCTGTTTAGTTACCCTAATTAACTAAACTTAGTTAAGTAAAACTCTTAGTTTAGTTAGGTCAATGACAGACGGGCCCCACTGTCCTGTTTGACTAGTCAACGGCTAGTGTTGACCGATGATGTCATGCTGACGTCATGCTGGTGCAAAAACTCTGTTTTGGAATTAATAATAAATTCAGAATGTTGCTAAAAACTTTGGAAATTCATAGGAAAATAACCGTAACTCGGATGAAAAAGTTTTATACATGAAAATTGCTCAGAACGACGAGACGAATCCGAATACACTGTCCGTTCACCCGCCACACATACCTATAATAGCAAACGTCGAACCTTTCCCCTCCGGTTCATCTGTGTGACAGACGTCCGAAACCAGGAAAACTTTCCCGGATGTTTACCCCCTTCGCCAGTGTCGCCTAGCTCTACGTTAGAACACCTCTAGTATTGCTTGTTGTCATGTTATGCATATGTTTGCGTGTACTTACTGTTTCTTCCCCCTCTTTTCTCCGGTAGACCCCGAGACCGCTGCTGATGCCCCTGTGTTCGACTACGTCACCGATGACACTTCTACCCCTTTTCAGCGGAGCTTCCAGGCAAGCCCTCCCTTTGATCATCCCGACAACGCCCATTCTATACTCTCATGCTCGCATTAGATTTTGCTAATGTTATTGTTTGCTCCTATTCTGATGCATAGCCTGCTTCTGTACCTACTATTGTTACCTGCCTGCTTATCCTAAACTGCTTAGTATAGGTTGGTTAATTATCCATCAGTGACCTCCACCTTGTCCTTGTTGCCCCTGCTTCATCATCGACGACTTGAGCAACGTGATCGACGACCAGAGCCCGACACCTCACATCACATCACGCCCCTATTGTTGCTCGACTCTGCAGAGTTACCATCGAGTGTCGAGGGTGGAACCTCATACATCACTCCTGATGAGATCTCTGTAGTGTAGCTATTCGGCCGTGGTCAACGAGGGTGGTTCCTCCTTCACCCTTCCCGATACGGCTCTATTGTGCAACCCCTCAAGTGTGAACCTCGAGGGTGGTCCCTCTTACGTTCACCTTGATGATTACATCGAGTGGAATTCACCGAGGGTGATTCCTCGGGTTTTCCCCTTGATGTTTGGACACTCGGTTACATTGACTTTACTTAAGACCTTGGTGAAAGTCGGGCGGGCCCGAAGAGCACCCGCAAGTTGGTTACGTGGCACGACCGGGCATTCTAGGCCCTTGTCGTAAGTCCACGAAACGGGGCGATGGGGTCACTTTTGATCATGAGTCTCTGCTCATCTCCGCGAGCTAATAATGCACTATGGTTTGGGTATTTGTTTTGAGTTGGCCTCTGGCCTTTACGCACCAACCACCACGCAAGAATAGTTATGGGCCTCGGCATCGTGATATCAGCCGAAGCTTTGTCAGATGTCCATGATGACCCACAAGTATAGGGGATCTATCGTAGTCCTTTCGATAAGTAAGAGTGTCGAACCCAACGAGGAGCAGAAGGAAATGACAAGCGGTTTTCAGTAAGGTATTCTCTGCAAGCATTGAAATTGTAGGTAATAGATAGTTTTGTGATAAGATAATTTGTAACGGGTAACAGGCAATGAATGTAAATAAGGTGAAGGATGGTGTCCCAATCCTTTTTGTAGCAAAGGACAAGCCTGGAAAATTTCTTATAATGAGAAAAGCGCTCCCGAGGACACATGGGAATTATCGTCAAGCTAGTTTTCATCACGCTCATATGATTCGCGTTCGGTACTTTGATAATTTGATATGTGGGTGGACTGGTGCTTGGGTACTTGTAGGAGATATGCCCTAGAGGCAATAATAAATGCTATTACTTATCTCCATGTTCATAATTATGTTTATGTTCCATGCTATAACTGCTATGGTTCTCGAGTCTGCAATAACACGAGGCTTGGAGGAAGACTCATATGCACGTGTGGAATAATGAACGGTAAGAAGTATTCCTAGTCTGGCCTCTAAGACTAGCTCAAGTGTTGCATGATGATTCTGTTTTCCTGGTCATGGGCATGTCTATGCCAGCAACTTTGAGGGCACAATGTTAAGAGAACATTTGTGTTGAACGACCCGGATTGATGTTATGCTATGAGATTCATTCGTCACAAGTTTATGGTTGATAACACAGAGATGGTTAATGTTTGCATAATTCCTTAGACCATGAGATTATCGAGTTTCTTCATACTTGCTTCATGAACTTTGGGGTTTGTTAAACGTCATCCATAAATGGGTGGCTATTATGGCGGCTTACGGGTTCATGGAAAAGTGTGTCAAGTAACTTGATAGCTCAAGATTGGGATTTTCTCCTCCGACGATGGAGAGATATTCTCGGGCCCTCTCGGTGTTAAGGTATCCATCATCGTCTGGCCAGACACAGTGTGATTTGATCACAGGGATGACGGAACACGGAAACGAGAAAAGAGAACAATACTGGTAACGAGGTAACTAGCATAGTGGACAAGTTGTTGATCCACGGGAATGCCAACATGTCTCACCTCGGGTATTTGTAACATATCGCGAAGCAACAGGAATAGCACACGGCAACTGGAGGTTCACTCGAATATTCATTCGTGTGGGTATAGGGGTCCATATGGGTGTCCACGGCTCCGATGTTGATCATTGATCGGAAAGGGTTCCAGTCATGTCTATACTTCACCGAACCTATAGGGTCACACACTTAAGGGTCATCTATCTGCTGAATACTAGACAGGGAGTCTGAGAGAAAATCACCGAAAAAGTTTCGGACAACGGAAAAGGTTCCGCAGAGAGAGGTCATCGGATGAGTTTCGGTGAAACTGAAAAGTTGTTTCAGGGGATACCATTTAGTCAAATTGGTTTTGGCACATGCCTGATTATTCTTGGAGGGTGCCAGAAACATTCTGGAAGCTTTCTGGAATTTTCCGGGATAATAACCGGATATGCTCCGGAGCTGCCGGAACCACTTCAGATGCTTTTCACAGATGAAAATCACTAAACCGGAATCGTTTCGGAACGAGTTGAAAATCATTTTGGTGGGGTACTGGAAATGTTCTAATACCACATAAATATTTTCAGTTTGAACGGACGCTGAAAAATGTCATCGTGAATAGTGAAAGTGCTTTTTGGGATATTTATGGAAAGCCACCTTTTGGGGCTTTTCCCAAAAGGCTTCTAGAAGGACTTGGGGATCAAGGAACCCCCTTTGGGGGGCCCCCATGAAGGTGGGACGTTGGAGGGTGCAGCTCCTCCATGGGGCTCCACTTGACATCCCTTTATGCCCTTTATGCCCTTTATGTGTGACATAAAGTGTGGGCATTTTGGGGTTTTTCATGTGCTCCTACCCCTCGGGTTTTTCCTATAAATAGAGGTGGAGAGGCGCTCTCCACACTCATCCCTTGCTCTCATACACATGCCATGCATTATCTGGCTTCTTATCTCCCTCCGATGAAAAGAGTTTCGTAGAGCCGTAAGGCTGTCTGGTTCAGCGCAGAACTAGTTCAGACAGCGAAGCCTGCGGATAGATGACACCGTATGTGTGCAACTCTGTAGAGAGATCGTAGTTTCGGTCTTAGTTTGTGAGTGCCTCCCGAAGGGCTGTCCATGTGACCGTCCGAGTTTCGAAGGTCCTCCCGAAGGGCTGTCTGAGTGACTGTTCGAGTTTCGAAGGTCCTCCCGAAGGGCTGTCCGCGACACCGTCCGGGGGGCTGTTCGACTGCCTCCCTGAGGGATGTCTGAGGAGCAGACGAGGGTACACATCCTCGCGGTTGGGAGGTTGTAAATCCTAGCTGCAGGGATCTGCACCGCCAATCGTCATCGACTCTACTTCCCGCTGCGCTACGAGTCGGTAACGAAAAATATCAAACCATGTATGCAGTCTCCATAGTGGTCCTGGGCTGGTGCGTATGTCAGAAATTTTTTGTTTTCTGCTGCGTTACCCTACAGTGGCATCATGAGCCGTGCTATGCGTAGATGCAGGTTGCGATCTAGAATACATAGAGATGTATGGGTGTTGCACAATATAATTAGGTAGCAGATGAGATCTATTACTGAAAAATATTTGTGCGGGTAGCAGATGAAATCTGTTACCCGATGTTCTTGTTGCTTCCCTGGAATTTGCATATTTCTGATCTTGATAACAGTATGGTGGAGTTTCAATGTTCTGGCAATCCGCGATCCTGATTGATCAACGAAGTGCTAACAGTTCATTGAATTCCACCGTAGTTAAAAACAAAGATGAAATTGAGCAGACAAAAGGGCAATGCAGATATGATCTGCACGGGGGTCATGCGTATGATGAAGTTCAGTATGGGGCTCGAGATTTTATTATCTCGTGTTTCATACACCCCGCAATGTTAATCTAGCGACATGGATAATCATGCTTGATGATGGACGTTGGTAGCTTCGGTTTGTATCGAAACCTTAGAAGCCACGAAAAACAAGTTTTTGCATGAACCAATTAGAGACGTTTAACTTGGTTTTGCAGGAGGGTTTTCATGTGCATATGATGTGGTATAGCAATGCTCATAATAATTTGATTATGTATGAGATGACTATATGATATAAATTGATTAAACATGACCTGTGTGTCATGATTCGGCATGATGGTTGGAGCCATATGATTGCACTTTAATGACCTGCATGTCAACCTTAAGTAATGCACTTATTTTATTAGCTATAGAGATAGCAATATTAGTTGGTGCATCGACAAGGTGGTGGCAATCTTCGTGAATCTAAACACCGACGCGAACGCCGAAAGACGAAGAAATACAAGACTTCTCCGTCAGAAAGGGCTATACCATATCATGCTAATTATGAATTGCGTGTGATGTTTATCCCTTATGATGCACCCTTCTTGATTGCGCAGTAGTCGCTTTTATTAGGGTGATCTCTCACAAAAATATCAAGTAGTTAATGTTCTCCCAAGTGTAGCACCGTCACGGCACCTAACTTTTCAAGGTATCGCATGATCTCCCTGGGTACGAACGATTAGGGAAGTGCGAGGCGGGTGAGTTGAGACCTCGCAGCAAGATCACTTGGTTGTCTTGACGTTCTGGAAGGATCTCCCTGAGCTCGAAACACGCCCATCGAAAGATGAACAAGAGTCACATAGAGATGTGATCGGCAAGTTTGCCTACCGATTGAATTTTGCGCCATCAGTGTTCATCTTGTTCAATGGCGTTGAGGGTCTTGTGTAACTCATAGTCAATTTTGGGAGATATTGATTTGAGTAGGAGCACACTGTTGAATTAACATGTTTAATTCTCAGTGCAATTAATTATGAACATTGTCTAAGTGTTTCTTGCAAAATA
The DNA here is from genome assembly GCA_021605205.1 of Aegilops longissima. Classification (NCBI taxonomy): domain Eukaryota; kingdom Viridiplantae; phylum Streptophyta; class Magnoliopsida; order Poales; family Poaceae; genus Aegilops; species Aegilops longissima. The sequence continues at coordinate 562,209,798 of CM038681.1, read as the reverse complement.
GTTGTAGAATAATGGCCCACGTTTCCACCTGCCTTGATTAAATTGAATAGCTGTTAAATATCTGGTTAAAACTTTACGATTGGTAAGGTAATATGAGGATTGACCTCAAAAGTGCCGAGAAGGACTTTGTCCTATCGCATGCTTTCCGTATCCTCCCGCTAATGCTATGGATCATGTGACTCTCGTCCTTCGATCCAAAAGCTAGAATTCTGTTACGGTCAAGTGGAATATGTTTGCTTCCATGAAACCCAAACTTCGAAAGTTGAGATAGTTATATGATATTCATGGAACTGAAAATTATTTTCAGATACAAACAAAGCAATGTTTGTTTGCAAGTATTAGTAGAAGTGTTTACTATGCATTTGACTGTTGGGAAAGGAATCCAGAAGAACGCCTGTCATATAATGAAAGGTGAATAAAACAACAACTTAAAGAGAAAGGAAGTGTCCAAAGGGTGTTAGTATGGCTTACACACCTAGGAAGTCCGGGGCTAACGCCACTCTTAAGTTGGGTGCTTATTTTGCGAGTAGGAGAAATACTAAAACTTAAACTGTTAGAAGTATAAAGGCAGAAAGAAAGATGACTGGAATATCCAGCTCATGTATGAATGTCATACAAGTTTTTAATGTATAGTAGGTTGGTCAAAGATATAGTTCTTGGGAATTATGGTTAAACATGTTAATCACTAATTCTTGGGTATTGTGAGTTAATCACAAAGATACCCGCTCAATTGCATTCTGTTACGAATCAATGTAAGAGCTACTATGGCCTAAAAGGCTAGCCAGAAATGAGGTTAAGGTATACACAGGGAACATAGTAAATGTTACTATACCTTCCATTGGTGTATTGCCGTCTGTATTTCTTTTCATAATTCATTTAGAGTTTTACAAACTCTATCCCATTGCATAAGGTATCTTGCAAGAAGGTTGTTCATAAGAGAACTTTTTATGTTCGATGTTATGAATAACACAAGGGCCATACTTTCATTATGAATGAGATGTATGTTATGAATATTGATAATAATACAATACCTCTGGGTTTACTTTCTTAATTCATTTTAGAGTTTCATACACTCTAGCCCATTGCACAATGTTTGTTGCAAAAGAGTTGTTCATAAAAACAACAATTGTTGTTAAGTATTATGAATAACATGAAGGGCCATGCTTCCATCCAAGATGGGATGTATTTTATGAATATTGATGTTAATATGATACATCCATAACACTGACGCTAAATGTCGCAAGACTAAAAGAATACCACACAAGTGTGGCACTACATTTGGTCACATTGGAGAAACCCGCATGGAAAATCCCATTATGATGGATTTTGAAGTCTTTTTGATTTTGAATCATCTGGCACTTGCGACTTTCCTCCGAAAAGTGAAGTGACTAAAATACCGTTCACAGGCCATAAGGAACGAACAACAAACTTATTAGTGATCATACATTTGATGTGTGTAGTCCGATAAGTGTTGTTAGTGGTGGATTTATTTATCTTCCGAAATGACTCAAGTAGATATATGGATATTTACTTGATGAGACGTAAGTCTGGATCTTTTGAAATCATTCGAAAGGTTTTCAAAAATGAAGTAGAAGTTATTGTAACAAGAAAATTATGTTTTTGCAATTTGATTGCACAAAGGAATATTTGAGTTACATGTTTAGCGAATGTCTGATGAGTTGTGAAAGGGGTTTCATAACTTGCACCTCCTGGAACACCACTGCAAGTGAAAAGTCCGTGGAGGTGTAATCTAACCATTTATGACATGGTAAGGTCAAAGAAGACATAAATAAATTTGCCTTTATCCCTTTTAAAGTGATGCTTTAGAGACTGTGGTTTTTACACTGAAAAGAGCTACATCGGGTCTGTTGAAATGAAGCCATGGTATGGTACGCCCAACCATGTTATATCTTTTCTTAACATTTGGAATATGGGGCTTGTGTAAAAGGTTACAAACCTATTCCAAATCAGACAAGTGCTACTTTGTAGGTCATACCAAAATGTTGGGTATTCCTCCCTCACTATATCGAGGCAAATAGTTTTGCCGCGAAATGGTGTGCTTTTAAAGAGAATGGTTCTTTCAAAAGGTGAGTGGGAGAATAGTGCAACTCGATGAGATAAACAGTATCTTCGTCATCAGATCAAAGGAAAGAGACCTTGGAAGTAATTCCAGAGTTTCCTACTGCGATTGATACGAAAGTCTCTACAATAAAATGTATGAACTTCGGTCAAACTTGCAGCTGAACCACGTAGGAAAGGCTCGTGCAAACCTCTCAGGTGCGCAAATGAGATATTGTTGTTAGACAACATTATACCTACGATAAACAAGGAAGCGTTGATGGGCCCTGACTCCAGAATTGGCTAAATGCCAATACAACCCGAGTTAGTTTCCATATAAGTGATTCAAGATTAAAACCTTGATACACCTTTCGGAAGACTTAGAGTCTAACGAATATTTTTGGAACTTAAAACTGATACGGATAAAAATGTTTTATCCATAAAGCTCGACTTGTTGAAATAACAAGTTCAAGAGTTGATTACGATGAGGTTGTTTTCATCGTAGCGATGCTTAAATTCGGTTCGGGTTGAACTAGCAATTAATACATATTTCAATCATGAGATATGAAACATGGATGACAATAGGATTTCCATCTGATGGAAATGAAACCAAGGGCTTGCATGTGTTACAGTCCAAGGCATTTTGTCTCTCCAGAGGATGCTAGTAAGGGTGCAAACTTCAGAGTTCCGGCGATGGACAGAAGAGAGCAAAATGGAGTTGGAATCTTCGTGCTTTGATGAAATGGTCAAAGGGGGTTGACTTCCTCAATGGGTAACGAAGATGCTTGTAATTCAAGAAAGTAAGTGGGAGCGTAATAATATTTCTAAAAACCTTGTGTGCTTGACACATTGTTAATTGGAAATAAATTTCTTGACACGAATTAGGACTTCATTTGAAAATAGTTTTTTGGTGAAGTGCTTAGGCTAAATAGCCTCAATATTAGGCATAATGATCTATGGAGATAGATTTACCTAATAGGGCTAAGCAATGAATACATATTGACAAGGTGCTAAAACCTTTTAGCATTTAAAACCGCCAAGGAGTGATTCTTGCCGGAGTCACATGGAAGAGTTTTTTGCAAGACTCGGTGTCCCAAAACACTGATGAGAAAAATACATGATGCAGATTCCACACACTTTTGTGATTGGATTAATCATGTATTCCATGGTATGTAAAACAACCAGATATGTCCGATAATCCCAAGGTGTTGCGAGTATGGATACTAAAGTGATCAAAGTACTGATTGTGGGACAACAGTGAAAGATGTCATTGAGTACTAGAGTAAGTACTGATGAAATGTTTTCTCGCAAGCGGAGATCATGAAGAGTTTGTTGTAAAATGTTACATCGATACAGTCTTCATCTTTTCTCCATGCGATTTTCGATTTAAGTTAAGGGTTTTGTGTAATACACAATATGGTGGCACGGTAGTTGGAAATTCAGGATACGGTGGCGAATTCTATAACAAATGACTTAGTATGTTGACGCTTTAGAAGCGACAAACAAGATGTTGAATCATATAGTTCATTCATGAACTTAGTATGGTTCCAAGATGGCTTTTGTCAATGGGACACTATTGTAGGTAGTTTCTCCATAACTCAGTCTGAGGAATCCAGGTTCGACCTGCGATTCACATACATAAAAGCCAAGTCCGCACAAAATATGAATTTTGTGAAAGCGTGAAAACGCGAGGGTATGCAGAGATAGACACGGAGTTGAAGTTGTCAGATCCGATGGACATCAGGCTATAGCACATGCGAAGCATTTTTTACACCGGTATGCCATAGGTGTAAAGTGCATTAGCATTAACTAGATTATTGACTCTAGTGCAAGTGGGAGTCTATAGGAGATATGCCCTAGAGGCAATAATAAATGCTATTACTTATCTCCATGTTCATAATTATGTTTATGTTCCATGCTATAACTGCTATGGTTCTCGAGTCTGGAATAACACAAGGCTCGGAGGAAGACTCATATGCACGTGTGGAATAATGAACGGTAAGAAGTATTCCTAGTCTAGCCTCTAAGACTAGCTCAAGTGTTGCATGATGATTATGTTTTCCTGGTCATGGGCATGTCTATGCCAGGAACTTTGAGGGCACAATGTTAAGACAACATTTGTGTTGAATCGACCCGGATTGATGTTATACTATGAGATTCATTCGTCACAAGTTTATGGTTGATAACACAGAGATGGTTAATGTTTGCATAATTCCTTAGACCATGAGAGTATCGAGTTTCTTCATACTTGCTTCATGAACTCTGGGGTTTGTTAAACGTCATCCGTAAATGGGTGGCTATTACGGCGGCTTACGGGTTCTTGGAAAAGTGTGTCAAGTAACTTGATAGCTAAAGATTGGGATTTGCTCCTCCGACGATGGAGAGATATTCTCGGGCCCTCTCGGTGTTGAGGTATCCATCATCGTCTGGCCAGACACAGTGTGATTTGATCACAGGGATGCCGGAACAGAGAAACGAGAAAAGAGAACAATACCGGTAACGAGGTAACTAGAATAGTGGACAAGTTGTTGATCCACGGGAATGCCAACATGTCTCACCTCGGGTATTGTAACATATCGCGAAGCAACAGGAATAGCACACGACAACTGGAGGTTCACTCGAATATTCATTCATGTGGGTATAGGGGTCAATATGGGTGTCCACGGCTCCGACGTTGATCATTGATCGGAAAGGGTTCCAGTCATGTATATACTTCACCGAACCTATAGGGTCACACGCTTAAGGGTCATCTATCTACTTAATACTAGACATGGAGTCTGAGAGAAAATCACCGAAAAAGTTTCAGACACCGGAAAAGTTTCGGACAGCGGAAAAGGTTCCGCAGAGAGAGGTCATCGGATGAGTTTTGGTGAAACTAAAAAGTTGTTTCAGGGATACCATTTAGTCAAATTGGTTTCGGCACATGCCTGATAATTCTTGGAGGGTGCCAGAAACATTCTGGAAGCTTTCTGGAATTTTCCAGGATAATAACCGGATATGCTCCGGAGCTGCCGGAACCACTTCAGATGCTTTTCACAGATGAAAATCACTAAACCGGAATTGTTTCGGAACGCGTTGAAAATCATTTTGGTGGGTACTGGAAATGTTCTAAGCCCACATAATATTTTCAGTTTGAACGGACGCTGAAAATGTTGTCGTGAATAGTGAAAGTGCTTTTTGGGATATTTATGGAAAGCCACCTTTTGGGGCTTTTCCCAAAAGGATTCTAGAAGGACTTGGGGATCAAGGAACCCCCTTTGGGGGGCCCCCATGAAGGTGGGACGTTGGAGGGTGCAGCTCCTCCATGGGGCTCCACTTGACATCCCTTTATGCCCTTTATGTGTGACATAAAGTGCGGGCATTATGGGGTTTTTTCATGTGCTCCTACCCCTTGGGTTTTTCCTATAAATAGAGGTGGAGAGGCACTCTCCACACTCATCCCTTGCTCTCATACACATGCCATGCATTATCTGGCTTCTTCTCTCCCTCCCATGAAAAGAGTTTCGTAGAGCCGTAAGGCTGTCTGGGTTCCGGCAGGAACTAGTTCTGGACGGCGAAGCCCTGCCGGATAGATGACAACGTATGTGTTTAACTCTGTAGAGAGATCGTAGTTTCGGTCTTATTTCATGAGTGCCTCCCGAAGGGCTGTCCATGTGACCGTCCGAGTTTCGAAGGTCCTCCCGAAGGGCTGTCCGAGTGGTTGTTCGAGTTTCGAAGGTCCTCCCGAAGGGCTATCCGCGACACCGTCCGGGGGGCTGTTCGACCGCCTCCCGGAGGCCTGTCTGAGGAGCAGATGAGGGTATACATCCTCGCGGTTGGGAGGTTGTAAATCTTAGCTGCGGGGATCTGCACCGCCGATCGTCATCGACTCTACTTCCCGCTGCGCTACGAGTCGGTAACGAAAAAGATCAAACCATGTATGCAGTCTCCATAGTGGTCCTGGGCCGGTGTGTAGGTTAGAAATTTTTTGTTTTCTGCTGCGTTACCCTACAGTACTGCCCTTTCTTGGACAAGCATCCCACTTATGATTAACCCCTATTGCAAGCATCCGCAACTACAAAACAAGTATTAAGGTAAACCTAACCATAGCATGAAACTAGTGGATCCAAATCAGCCCCTTACGAAGCAACGCAAAAACTAGGGTTTAAGCTTATGTCACTCTAGCAACCCATCATCTACTTATTACTTCCCAATGCCTTCCTCTAGGCCCAAATAATGGTGAAGTGTCATGTAGTTGACGTTCACATAACACCACTAGAGGAGAGACAACATACATCTCATCAAAATATCGAACGAATACCAAATTTACATGACTACTAATAGCAAGACTTCACCCATGTCCTCAGGAACAAATGTAACTACTCACAAAGCATATTCATGTTCATGATCAGAGGAGTATTAATATGCATTAAGGATCTGAACATATGATCTTCCACCAAGTAAACCAATTAGTATCAACTACAAGGAGTAATCAACACTACTAGCAACCCACAGGTACCAATTTGTGGTTTTGATACAAGATTGGATACAAAAGATGAACTAGGGTTTTGAGAGGAGATGGTGCTGGTGAAGATGTTGATGGAGATTGACCCCCTCCCGGTGAGAGGATCATTGGTGATGACGATGGTGATGATTTCCCCCTCCCGGAGGGAAGTTTCCCCAGCAGAACAGCTCCTCCGGAGCCCTAGATTTGTTCCGCCAAGGTTCCGCCTCGTGGCGGCGGAGGTTCGTCCCGTAAGCTTGCCTATGATTTTTCCAGGGTAAGAGGCTTCATATAGCAGAAGATGTGCACTGGAGGGCCAACAGGGGGCCCAGGAGACAGGGGGCGCGCCTAGTAGTGGGGGCGCCCCCACCCTCCTCGCCAGGGTGTGGTCCCCTCTAGTATTTTCTTCGCTCAATAATTCTTATTAATTCCAAAAGTGACTTCCGTGGAGTTTCAGGATTTTTGGAGCTATGCAGAATAGGTTTCCAATATTTGCTCCTTTTCCAGCCAGAATCCCAGCTGCCGACATTCTCCCTCTTCATGAGAAACCTTGTAAAATAAGAGAGAATAGCCATAAGTATTGTGACATAATGTGTAATAACAGCCCATAATGCAATAAATATTGATATAAAAGCATGATGCAAAATGTACGTATCAGTCCAGTTCAGCAGTGCGGCACGGCTGGGCCGGCACCATCCTGTAGTGGTGGAGCCTGGTCCGCCCTGCTCGCAACGACCCGGAGTGCAACGGGCGATGGGCCCAGACCTCGGAGTGCTTAGGAGGTAGACCGGCGGGGATCTCTCTGCTGAGCCTAGGTAGGGCTGCGACGTGTTGATCTTCCGAGGCCGGGCATGACCCAGGAAAGTGTGTCCGGCCAGAGTAATCAAGCGTGTTGGAAAACGTGGTGCACCCCTGCAGCGAAGATTATCTATTAATAGTCGTGTCCACGGTAACGGACGTTCAGACTTATATCCTGATCTTATACAACTACAAATGGATACTTGAGATATGTGGCTCCGGGATTGCTTTCTCGCAGGGAGTCGAGGAAGGATCTCTGGGCATTAATGTTATAACATGTTTGTTAATTAAACTGCTATTCTCTACTCTCCTACATGCTGCAAGATGCTCAGAGCTGCTTGAAGATGCTAGTCTTTGATAGGCTAGGCCTTCCCCCTCTATTCTGGCATTCTGCAGTTCAGTCCACAGATACAAACCTTCCTTTTGATACCAGTGCATACTTAGTATAGATCTGATGCTTGCGAGTACTTTGGATGAGTACTCACAGTTGCTTTGCTACCCCTCCCCCCCCCCCCTTCTTTCTTCTTTCCGGTTGATTCAACCAGATGGTGGATCCTTGGAGCCAGATGCCACCCCCGTCGACTAATACTACATGGAGGCCGCCGAAGACCAGGAGTGGTTAGGAGGTCCCAGGCGGGAGGCCTTGCCTCTTCGATCGTTGCTTTTGTGCTAGCCTTCTTAAGGCAAAACTTGTTTAACTTATGTCTGTACTCAAATATTGTTGCTTCCGCTGACTCTTGTGTATCGAGGTATGTATTTGAGCCCTCGAGGCCCCTAGCTTGTAATATAAAGCTTGTATTATTTTGATTTGTGTCTAGAGTTGTGTTGTGATATCTTCCCGTGAGTCCCTGATCTTGATCGTACACATTTGCGTGTATGATTAGTGTATGATTGAATCGGGGGCGTCACACGCACGCCACGCGTCATGGGGCCATGCACGACGCCACACACCCCACACTACCTCCCTTATCTCTTTCTTTTTATAGTCGCTGCCTACCTTACCTCTTTCCCTACCTGAGCCAGATCTCTTTCTACTTTGTCTTCTACCTCCACTCTTCGCCCGTCCTCATCGGCCCGACTCTCGCCGGACCAGCCTGCGGGGCGGCTTTTGCAGCACCCGGCGGCGAGCTCACACTCCACGCACCCACGCTCCTCCGACCTGTCACACTCCAGCAGCCAGCGACGGTGTCGACCTGCAGCTCCCCGCGCAACACCTTGCTGCTGTCGGTGTTGTAAAGCGGCGGTGATGCTTCGCCGATGATGCGGTGAGAGTGCCCTGTGTTGGGTAGAGAGCCGACGCAACGGCCTTCCAGAGCTGCGATTGAGTATCACGCGGGCCTCCCGAGGCTGCAATGGAGCATCAGCGGTGCTGCGTCGGCGACAACGGCGAGAGACCGACATGGGCGCTGCAACTCCGGCGATATTGCCTTGAAGCTATTGGGAGCACCGCCGGAGCTGCAATGGAGCAACGCCGGGCCACCAGAAGCATATTTGGCGTTGCAATGAAGCTTCGCCGGAGTTGCAATGGAGCTTCGCCGGACGCCGTCGGTGCTGCGTTGGAGCTCCGCCGGAGCTGCAGTGGAGCTTCGCCGGGACGCTGTCGGTGCTGTGTTGGAGCTCCATCGAGGCTGCAATGGTGTTGCATTGAAACTGACACAAAATAGCTGTTGTCGTGGTGTTGTTGCGATCCAACGGCAGCCAGCGCGTTGATCCGACGGCTAGCTAGGCGGATTATTTCTCTAAGAAATCATCCGGCTGATTTGTAGCAGCCGCCTCCCAGTATGCCATGGTGATTTATGAGGTTAAGAGACTTTTGGGTGCAAGGGAGTGTCGTGTTACTCATATCTCTAAAGAGCGAAATAATGTTAGTCATATATTAGTAAACTTTGGTAGGACGGAGGACCACACTATGGTTTGGCTCTGCTCTGGACCTAGTAATATCCCTAGCTTTTGTAGGGATTGAATTCTTATGCTCTTGAGTAATATACTACTTTTACCGCCGGAAAAAGAAAAACCCATGATCCATCACACAGAACACATAATTATCTCTTTTGGACAAGTTCATGACGTTTTATGTCAACGTCAATTGCCGCCTCTTCCCTCCCATCCAGGAAAAAAGGACTCCTCGTTCGAGTGGATTGGAGGCAGCCAATGAATCTTTGACAGCAGAAAGTATATGTAAACATGCTACATATGTGTGCAAGATCTGTCTGGGATAGCTAGTGTTAAAAAAATCTTACATTATGGAACGGAGGAAGTACATAGCATTTTGACGTCAATATGCATGGTCTTTTATACATTGCTTTTTGTGTAAGTTTCTTTTTTGCGCAAGTATTTGTTTAGGTGGAGTAGTTAACGATGATATTTCAATGTATTCAGTATGTATATTAGAGATCGGTGTTAGAAAAGCTGGACTTCCGCCCCAAGAAAATCATGTATTTATATTTTGTTCCATCATGATTTACTGGACTCGTTTTCAGACCCCAGAAAAAGATGGACGATAAATATTTTCTTTACGAGTATATTTCGCCCCGAAAAGGTGGAACTCTTGTAGCGTATTCAGAGGACTTCTGTGAAGTTTTCTTGAGACATCGCCGTCAGCTGATCTATTCATCCATATTTTCTTGAAAGATTTGGCATTTGTCATTAGGACAGAGAAACCTCTACCTATCCAAGATTACTCTGACCTTCCTTTTCCTCTCATCTGACCAGAAGAGTACTATTAGTCCGTTAATAATTGTTGGTTTGCAGATCTGGCCGAAATTAAACATTGAAGGGGATCACGTGTGCCACGTTCTTAATGTTAGGTGGTTGCTTGTTTGAGACAATGGTAGCATTATTATCTTTATGTATCTCTCAGTCTTCGGGTTTCTTGTAGACTTAAATTTGGAGCGATTTCAATCGAGTTTGTCCCTTTTGAACTTTTGTTGAATTCATCTGTTTCGTTTCACTTGCACTGGCTGGATTTACCACGACCGCGACAATCCAGCCAATGTCAAGATATGTGGCACAATAAAAGGTATTGTCATGACGATTACCTCAACCATGATAACGCCATCCCACGCTCCTGGCTACCTTGAGACAACGCAAATAATATCAACTCACCAGCTTCCACAAGGATAAAGATGTTTGTGACGAGACAATAAGATAATGGCAAAAGGAAGTCCCACTCTTGCAAGGCCACGGACAGGATTTCAACGTATCATTCACACGCATGTTGCAAGCCGCGCGTCCGCACCCCTCACCCTGATGAGATGAGCACGCGTGTGATGTTTTGTTTCTCTCCTCATACTCATCATTTAGTGGAGCGGGGAGACTCCACTAATGAAGTTCGTCTCACACCCCTCACCCTGATGAGATGAGCACGCGTGTGATGTTTTGTTTCTCTCCTCATACTCATCATTTAGTGGAGCAGGGAGACTCCACTAATGAAGTTCGTCTCACACCACCTCCACTCTTTGGGTGAGACTGAAGATTGACATCCACTTACTCCCTCCGTCCGGTGAAGAGTGTACATCTACAGATTTTAGGACAAATTATGGAGTGAAATAAAAAATGCATTGAAAAAGTGCAAGCCATCATCTCTCCTCTTTAATTAACCAACCCCCAATGAGCTAAGTGCATGTAGAAATTAAGAAGGCCATGTGTAGATTATTATTGGTCTTGATTACCGTGTGATGAGAGAGAAGTATTTTTTTCTACTTTAAAATGCATTGAAAAGATAGAAGTACACTTTTTTGTGGACAAATTTTGAAGCCAAACGTACACTCTTTATCGAACGAAGGGAGTACCATTTATTCATGGGTCTTTGAGAATTTTTAAAAAAAATGCACATGGGCTAAATCTATTAATTCTAACACCACCATTTCGCGTAAGATATGTACTTTTTAGTGTTAAGAGAGTGTTCCAATGAAGGGCATTTCTTTTAGAGAACAAAGCTCCAAAAGGAATACCCTGGTCTAAGTGGAAAAAACTCGGGCCAAATAAATAATCCTAGGGATGTACGTGCAACTAATCTACATCAATATAAAAAGACCCAAAAGGGCAGATCCAATTAATCTCGGCCATCAAATTCTGTCAATCCAATAACTCAGACTGCTTCAATGTTAAGCGCTTAATACGTTTAGCGTGTAGTTAATTTCATGCCAAAAATAGTAATAATCACATAATAACACGTAAATAATATTCTACTTAATATCCGCATGTATTTAATATACTTTCAAATTAACATGCATTGCACGTACACATTGACTAGTTACGAAGAAAAAAGTGAGGAAAGTTATGAAAAAAAGAAGAGAAAAGAAAGGAGACAACCAGGATAACAAAAATGACGGCATGATGGCGTGAGAGCACTAACAAGTAACAAGTAGGCGATGAATGGATAAATCCGGCCAGCGAGTCATGTCACACAAACACATCACACATGATATGTTATACAATGCAAAGCTGCTATAAAGAAGGATAAATTCAGTTTTGTTCCTTTACACAACACCTAGCCGGAGTACTAAAGCATATAAGGGAGGATAAATTTTACTCTCCCGCCGAAAAACCCCTTCAACCCGCCTAAATATGTTCGGCGCTTGCGCAGCCGACTAAAACTCACACGCCTCTTTCTCCCGCCCTCGCGCCTCCAACATTCCCTTCGCAACCGCCACCACACGCCGCCGTCGCCACCGATGACCGGCCCTACCGCCGGAATGGGTAGTCAAGACCCTTCTGCCACCCCGCCGGCCCGCGCCACCGGCTTGTTGCCACTGGAAACCACCCCCGCACTGCTGCCCGTGCCAAAAAAAGGTTGGGGATGACAGTCCACCGGCCACAAGCACCGCCTCCAACCACGGCAAAGGCCACCAGCGGGGGGAGGGGGGCGACGATCGGCCGCCCTCCCGCCGGAGCGAAGAGAGCTCAAAAAGCGACAGTGGCGGCTCTCGCCGAGGCGGACGCGAAGAAGAAAAAGAAGAAGACCACTCCGGCGCCCCATCCACGTTCAGTGCTTCGTGCAGCGTCTCCAGTGATCCCTACGCTCACTGCTCCGGCGCTTCTGGCGGCCGTAGCTAGTAAGAAGGGCCGCGACTGCCTAGTGCTCGACGAAATGCCAACAATGTCAAGAAAACCATCTTTCACATTTCCGCCAACGAGTTTTAGATAGTGATTGTTGGTGACCCATAGTGATAGAGTTTGTTCATTTTGTTGTCATAGTGTTGAGATGAACACGACCAAGTTCTTAGCGTCTTTGGAGTCCTCGGCTACTATGGAGATAGATGATCTCAGTTATGAATGAATTTGGGATCATTTCGAGGCGGCCGAAGAAGAGGAGGTGGCCGAGGAGATGGACGAAGAGGAGGTGACCGATGAGGAGGTGGCCGATGGAGCTGAAGTTGAGGAGGTGGACGAAGCAAGCACGAGGTCGCCAAGGTCACGCACCACCAACTACAATCAAGTTGAAGATGTTGCTCTATGCTATGCTTGGATGAACATCTCCATGGATGCAACGATTGAAACGGATCAAACAAAGGCTATGTCTTGGGAGAGAATTGTTGATTACTCCAACAACTCCGTGGCAGTGTAATCAAGCCGTACGCAAGGTTCTCTTGGGCATCCTTGAGGCACCATTCACAACCAATGCAATGGTCTGATTGCATCAATCAAGTGAATCATGCACCACCGAGCGGTGTGCAAGTGGTGGAGTATAACCCCTATATTCAAGAACCTATTCAAGCATAGGAACACCAAGTTCGGCCACAAGCCCTTCACGTTGCATCATTCCTACGAAGAGCTATGCACAAGAACGATAAGTGAATCCAAAGAGTTGCGGAGGCCACTCCAAACAGATCCAGGTTAAGCATATCCATTGAGGATGAGGACGAGGTGGATGAAGAGGCCAAAATATATTGGAAGGGAACAAAAATGCAAAAGAGGGAAACAAGAGGAATGCATACGGTGGCACATACAAAAATGCACAATTGACTTTGGGCACTAAATTAATAGGCTACTTCAAAAAAATAATATAAGTTGCTATAAAAAGTATCTAAAACTGATATTAAAAATAGCATGAAACAATCAAAAATTATAGATACATTTGAAACATATCAGCTATGCGGTAGGCTCTCTCGTGAGCTTCGCTGGATGCTTCCCGTCTGTGTAGACAGGAAGAGGAAAATCAGCGGGTGGTCCTGGTATGGTTGTTGACCGCGGCGGGGCGCAATCCCTAATCATGATCTAGAGGCCGAGATAATGGCGGGCCTACTCTCGTGATGGGCTCGATGGTCAGGGTCCCTCGGCAAGGTTTGAGGGAGATACTAAGCAAAAGTTTAGTGCATCAACGCCGACGACAATGGCATCTGCAGGTATTGTGTCCTCATTAGGAATGTGTTGTGGTTCCCTACCTACCCTTGTCAATGCTCCGGGTGTAAATCCAAGTTCACGCCTACAAATTCAGTGACGGTGACGCTGTAGGTATCACCTCACATTGAGTAAATTGCACAAAACCATCATTTTGAAGGCTAGGTTTGCGAAAAACACTACAATACATTTTTTTTGACAAAAACAGCATGTCTACGGTAATCTTTTTGCAAAAAAACACTGATCAGCGGATCGGGCTGAGTTAAGTGAGTTTATGACAAATGGGGCCCGCCAGTCAGGCTGACGTGGCACCAATTTCTCACACCGTTACATGAAAACGTTAGCTGGACATGGGGCCCACTTGTCAGGCTAACAAACCTCTCTTGGACATTTCATCGAACAATTTTGCGTGCGTGCACAGGCCGGCGGACAAAGGCCGCCGTCGCGAGGCTCAGCCAGGCGACGAAGGTCAAGGACGGTGGCGCCGGGATGTGGCGGCGTCATGTTCGTCCAGGCCTTGAGCGAGGCGTCACCGGGCGGCGTTGCGGGCCATGGCAGCGAGGAGCGCGACGGCGGCTTCGGCGGCGCGACGGTGTTGGCGGCGGGCGATTGACGACGAGGGCCGGCCTCGGTGGCGGCTCGAGGTCGACGTTGTCGGTCTTGCCGACGCCGCTGGTCCACGACGCACGACCGCCTAAAGACCTCCGCGTGAGGATTCAAGGTATCGTGGCGCTGCAAGACCACCAACAGATCCACCGGCGACACCTTGGCGCAGAACTCCTCCGCGTGAGCTCTTACGCGCAATCAACGTTGGCGAACCCCACAAGAGCTCAGCCCGCCGCGCCCGGCTTCTCGCCACCAAGCACGTCGGCCGCCGCCCGGCCCTCGCTGCGACCCAGCCGCCCCGAGTATGCCGGAGACATCAAGGCGCCGCGACGAGCTTCTTTGGAGCGAAGAAGGCGGCGGTAGAAGGTGAAGGCGCGATGGCTGCGCCGCAGGACGGCGCCGCCCGTGGCGGCGGGCTCGCCGTGGTTCCCGTGACACGGCCGGACTTGTGTTCGGAGGCCGGCGGGGTGAGTGGCATCGGCAATGGGCGTGTCGGCGGCGAGTGGCGGCGGCCACGGAAGCGGCCATGTGACAAGCGGGCGGCCCGGAAAGGCAGCGTCGTGGCAGAGCGAGGAGCGAGCGGCGCGTCGGACGCGGCGAGCAGCAGCGACTCTGGACGTATTGGTCCAACGACGGGAGGTTGACGAGCATCCGTTTTTTTTTCTTTTTTGTCTCAATGACAGGTGGACCCCACGGGGCCACACATGATGATAACGTTAGCCAACGTCGCCGTCACTTATGTTGTGCCACATCGGCCTAACTAGCGGGCCCCATTTGTCATAAACCCACTTAACTGAGCCCGATCCGTCGATTAGTGTTTTTTGTAAAAAAATTACCGTAGACATGGTGTTTTTTCTGTCAAAAAAGTATTGTAGTGTTTTTCACAAACCTATCCTTCAAAGTGGTGGTTTTATGCAATTTACTCCCTCACATTAGGAGCGCCACCGTGGTTCCCCTCCTTACCCTTATCAGCGCTCCAGCTGTAAATCCAAGTCCACGACTTGGACTCAGTGGCGGCGGCGCGATTGCGTCATAACCCTATTGGGGGCGTCGTTGGGGAGTAGGGGTTCGTTCTATCATCATGGCATTCCTCAGGCCTTGTACAATGGGAGGTGCTTAGGGAGATGCTTAGTAAAATAAACGAAGTTCTTCTTAAGCACCGGTGCTTATTTCTACACAACAGACGCTTAATTAAGCGTCTACCCTCTACAAATAAGCACCGATGCTTAGAGAAAAAACTGGTTTGTTTTTCTAAGCACCTACCCCAGGCACTTTCCATTGCACAGGGCCTCAGGCTGGTTTGAGGCATTGCTTGATGATCCCTAGGCCTTGGTGGTGGGCGCTCCTGTTTTTCTCCTCTCTTCTACACGTCACCACATCATTTGGTCTCCCAGCCCCTTCCATTTGCCAACAGGAGTGGCGCTCCTTAGTCCAGATCGGGAGGGCAGAGGACTCTGCCCGGTGACGGCTTGATGGGGCATTGGAGGCATGGTCCGGTGGTTTCATCAAGAAGATGTGATTTCGTCGGTCGGTGGTCCTTATATAGGTTTCTTATAAAGTTGTAGTGCTTCTGGTTGGTGGCGCGCTGCCGAGATCCAACAATTTAGTGCTAGTGTTTTTTGGCTTTCTTTTCTTCTTCAATTGGCTTGTATGTGGATCTTTTCAACACCTTGTATCTTTGGCCTTGTGGGAGGCCTGTTTTGGCTCTAGGGTGAATATGCTCCCTAATGAACAGTAAATTCAAAATAAGTAATAAATATTTTTTTTAGATGTTCTTGTTAGTGTAACAAGCATGCTTGACAATTTTCATGCGAAACAGGATGACGGTGTTTCGTCAGTGAAAAAAAATAAGTGTAACATTCGAGGGTAACATTTATCGTTTGACTTGTTTTTCTTTTCACAAATCAAAATTCTTAAGGTTTCCTCCTAAAAATTTGCGCATAGCATTTTGGTGTGACAGTGAACACATCTATGTTTTTCTGACATTTGCAAAAAAAAAAAAAAAAAGATTGATGGGCAGAAGCATATGCTCTCATGAACTGAATTGAATTTTTGTTTGTGGCTTGATTTAAAACGGGACGAGAGCCCATTTTGAGTTTTTGCTAACAGACAAAGTGTGAGTTCTATGCTTTTGACTTTGGTCGGATTTTCATCCTACGCAGCTGCCCTAGACACGCTTATATCATGCATGATTATAAATTAACCATGTAGCAATCGTCACTAAGCACAAGCTTTTCTTACGTGAGTATTGCTAGGTTCTAGCCTGGCTGCTATGCATGCCTACATCATTCAGATAGAGCCACGAACATTTCAAAATGGACTGCATTGTCTTGTGTAAAGATTATACTCACCTAGCGGACGTGGACTCTTGGTTCTTGGGTGTATTACATTTACACCCTATATGGAAAATAAATTAATAATTAAATAAAAATAAAAAATTCTGAAAATATTTCTGAAATAAACTTGACTCTCCATTATACTTGTGAAAAAAATCCATAAAAAACCCCTTTGACTTCTTTAAAAAACATTTTTTGGCCAAAATAGTGTGAATAGTGACCTATAATAGCAAATAAGCCTTGAAGTCAACGTTGTCTATTTCGTGAAAATTTATATACTAGTGCAAATAAAAGTTAAGTTTACTCAAAAACTTCTGAACAATTTTAACCCTTTTTTGTAATTATCACCCCATTCCATATAGGATGTATATATACAACCAGATACCAAGTGTATTTCCCCTCACCTAGTACGTTTTACCATCGCTTTCCACCACAACTTTTTGCTGATAATATTTTGTCCACAATCACGGATCCTTCCTTCCATACATTCTCTTCTCCAACCTTTGTACATAAGTTTTATTACAAAATGTAGATAAACGCTGCCCGTTTCCATTCCAGGATGTTGCTTTTTCCTCCTCCCAAATAAACACCAACAATGGAGCTCCAACGAAGCTAAATTCTGACATGACTTAGAGTAATAAATGTAGCTACGCACGACTGGGCGGGCGTGCAACTATGATTTCGCGACTAGTGAACATGCAGTTGCGCACAACCATCGAGCCAGCAAGCGCGTTTGATGGACATACAGTTGTGCATAATTAGTAGGCGTGCAACTAAGTTGCGCGTCAATACTTGGACGTGCCACTGCAGTTTTGCAAGATGTCCTTGCCGACGCTTGGCTCTTCGTGGTGGATTCCTTGCCGGTGCTGCCCCGGTCCCGGTGGCCCCGGACCTAGGTCTTCCAGTGTCCACGGCTCGCTGGCGTCCTCTACCGAAGTAGTTCCGCCCCCGGCGCTGTTGGTGTTGCGTCCTTCCAGCTCCTTTAGTCGTCGGTGGTTCGGTGGCTTCGTCCTCAGCGGCTCGGATCTGCGCTCCGTTTGTAGTTCCTTGCTTGCCGGTGTTGCCGGTAGTCACCACTTCCCTCACGTCGGCTCTCTCCTCCGCCGCCCCGACCCTGTCCACCTTGTCGCCTCGTCCTTCGGCTAAAACCAAAGCTTGCGCCTTTTCGGTGGCGCCGAGTGCCACCCTCCGACAACAGATTCAGCCCCACCCCTCCTGAGGTGGCGGTCTTAGCGAGTGGCATGACTTCATCATCTTTGGAATCATGCTTCAGCGACATTGGGTTTGCTCAGACTTAGGCTAGGGCGAAATCCCTGCTCGGTTTACCGATGCTGGCAACAGCGACACCTGCAGGCATAGTTTCCCTCCTTGGATCGCTGCCATCGCCTTTATCTGTGCCCTTTTTCGAGCACCAGGGAAAACCCCAGGTCCGGTTCTTCGGATGGCAACGGCACCACGAGGTCATTTCCTTTCTTGGAGGTGCTATCTTGTTTGCTCGAGGTGTCCCGATGTTTGGTTTTTGAGATGTTGGATGTTACACTAGTCCGGCTTGCCTCCCTAATTCTAGGCTTCATGGGTTTAGCATTGTTTTTTTCCTTTGTTTGGACCGAGCATCCCCTGTCTCTGCTCCTGGTGCCATGCTCACGTCTTTGCATTCGTATCATGTGTTGTACTTATTCTCAATGAAATAATACGCACGTTTTGCATATCCGCGAAAAAAAGTTTGCAAGATATTAAGTGAGCGTGCGTAAGCGCAGTTGAGCGTGCAAGCAAAAAGACAAAAGTAAAAAAGAAAGTGCAAAAGCTGACGAATGTGCAACTGCACTTGTGCATGGATGGGTGAATCTGTAAGTGTACTCATGCGTGGCATGAAAAGTCAGAAATGAAAATTAACCGTAAATTAATCAAATAAAAAAGATCCACACGAATAGTGTTTATTATTAAGTGGTAAAGTAAGTAACTTTTTCTTTGAGGTACCAATACCCTTGGAGCACTTAAAACGTAGATGATTCGTAGAAAGGACGCTCAAACTTGGAGTAATTACTGTTCGAGTTCAAGATGACATGGCTATATAAGAGGGCTTAAGGTTGCTAATCTCACCAACATGATAAGCCTTCCTTTACCAGTTTACCTCTTACTAACTCTTTCGACTACATAGCTCTCTGCACTTTCTGTCATTTCTAATCGCAAATATTTTGCACAACGCGCAAGTGTGCACGGAGCCTCGGACATCATAACACGCCAACCATGCCGGTCGCCGTGGCTGCCTCCGGCGACACAAACGTCGTGGAGGACCTCTACGGTATCCTCCGTGTACTCAGCGACGGCACCGTTGTCCGGTCACCGGACCCGCCGGAGTTTTGCCCCATCACCTTCCCCTGCGACCACCCTTCCGTGCAGTGGAAGGAGGCCGTCTACGATAAGGGCAAGAACCTCCGCGTCCGCATGTACAAGCCGTCGGGCGGCGGTGAGCAAGCCGGCCGGAAGCTGCCGGTGCTCGTCCACTTCCATGGCGGGGGCTTCTGTCTCGGCTCGTGCACGTGGGGAAACTTCCACAGTTTCTGTCTCCGCCTCGCCGCGGAGGCCGGCGCCGTCGTGCTCTCCGCCGGGTACCGCCTCGCTCCAGAGCATCGCCTCCCCGCGGCCCTCGACGATGCGGCCGGCTTCTTAGAATGGCTCCGCGAACAATCCGTGAGCACCGACGCCGAGGACGGGTGGCTCACCGAGGCGGCAGACTTTGGCCGCGTGTTCGTCACCGGTGACTCGGCGGGCGGTACCTTAGCGCACCACCTCGCCGTTAGCGCCGGGTCGGCCACGCCCAAACACGGCGATGACGTCGACTCTGTCACGATCAAAGGCTACATCCTGCTAATGCCGTTCTTCGGCGGCGTGGACCGGACGCGGTCGGAGGCGGTGGAGTTCCCGTTGGCGGAAGTGCCGTTCCTCAACCTGGCCGTGCTGGACCGATTCTGGCGGCTCTCGCTGCCGGAGGGCGCCAGCAGGGACCACCCGGTCGCGAACCCGTTCGGGGCGGACAGCCCTGCCCTGGGATCAGTGGAGTTCCCGCCGGTCCTCGTCGTTTCCAGCGGCACCGACTTGCTGCACGACCGCACCGTCGACTACGCGGAGCGGCTGGCCGGGATGGGGAAGCCGGTGAAGGTTGTGGATTTCCCCAACGACCCACACGGGTTCTTCACGCAGGACCCGTGGTCCGAGACCACGGGTGAGCTGATCCGGCTCGTCAGCGTGTTCGTTGTCGACAGCTGCGTCGCCGTCGCGGGGCCAAAGACCGCTTGATTCGGTACGTACATACAGGTGCAGAGGTGCTTGTTTTGGTGTACAAGACAGTCGACAGTTGAGGCGACCCGACCAGAAAGTATATCAACATTCGGCTCATCTGCATCGTTTTCGATTAAACTACTCGTGGTGCTTGTTTTGGAGTAGATGATACCAGTCCTGTTGCTGCGAGAATCGGTTACAATATATTTCAATGATATTTAAGTGTGAAATATAAATATGTAGATTAATATCGCGTGAATCAAAATTAAAAGTATTATATTTTATTATGTATATTTGTAAAATACTTATTGAATGTAAGTAGAATAATAGAATGTAAAATATTTTTCCAAGCATGCATGGTTGCATGTGGTGGTGGATTTTTCCAACGTATGGTTACAAGTTGAGGTGGACCTTATCTCTTTTATAATTGTATGGTAATGTGGCATGCTTACATGAGATAAGCGCGAGTGGCAAACAGAGCAACCTTTGGGGGTAAGAGACATGGTCTTGTGCCGCACTCCACGTCCCAGGCTAGCCGCGCGTGTTGGACCACATAGCACTGCCTTCCATAGCCATAGGAGGCTCGCTCTGTAGCTCCGCTCTCTGCTCCGCCCCTCGAGCCGCCGTGCGCCACTCCGGCGCCGGCGTCCACCCTCTCTTCCATCGTCGGTCACCCCGGCGCCGGCGGCCACCCCCTTCTCCTTCGTGCGGTGCTAGCGGTGAAGCATGGGTTCCAGCCCGCAGTCAGTCTCGTCGTCATTTTGGATGAGTTCAGAGCAGACGGTGGAATCGGGCCTCGGGCTTTCGGAGAGCTCGGGGACGTCGGGCTCTCGCGGGCCGGCGTCTGCGGAGGTGGACGGCGAGTCCGGCCAGAGGCGCCCTTCGTTCAGCCGAGGCCTTCCAGGAAGAGCTCTGGAGGCGACGCCATGCGATGGGAAGTCCTGACTCACAGTCGGGGGCTCAAGAGTCGGCGCGCCAGGAGGTTCCGCCGGAGATGGATGGCAAGTGCTTTCGGTGGCTCAAGGATGGCCACTTCAAGCACGACTGCACAAACGACATTGTGTGCTTCCGGTGCGGTCTGGAGGGGCGCAACTCCAAAGAGTGCAAGCGCCCGCTGTCGGTGTCAAAACCGGCGGATCTCGGGTAGGGGGTCCCGGTCTGTGCGTCAAGGCTGATGGTAACAGGAAGCAAGGGACACATATGTTTACCCAGGTTCGGGCCCTCTCGATGGAGGTAAAACCCTACTTCCGGCTTTTCATTTAATGTTGCGCTCATCGGCTTCTGCACCTTCATGATTTCAGCTTCCACGTGTCGAGCGAATATGAGAGGTCGGGGCATTTTTGCACATACCACCCGACCATGTAAGAAAGTTATCTATTTAAAGAGATGGGGATCTTCAGATCCAGTCCACAACAAGCAAGGAATCCTCACAGCTGGCCGGTAGAACCACTCCAACATGGCTAGCGCTCCCAGCTCTTCCTCCCGCCCTCACGACCCCAAAAAAAGCGATTTGGAAAAGTGTTCCATATCCCACAATCAGCTAGTGAAGCTGCAGACACAGGGGTTTCTTTTCCCCGCAGATCTAGTCCCCGTTCGAGCCGGATTGGCTTCCTTCGATGGGGGGGAGCAAGCGGAGAATTTCCCCAACCCATCCGAGGGGGAACAAGTATGCTTTGTTCCCTACTTACTGAGAGGCATCGGATTTCCAATCCATCCGTTCCTCCAAGGGCTTCTGGAGTATTATGGCCTCCAACTGCACAATTTCACTCCTGCATCCATCCTGCATGTTGCGGGTTACATTGCTCTTTGTGAGCTATTCCTGGGTTGCGCGACCCATTTTGAATTATGGAAGAAGCTACTCTGCCTCATCCCTCGTAATCAAGAGGGATCGATATTCCAAGTAGGCGGTGCCGAGGTATGGCGCATCGCCGGGACCAGATACCTGTCCGGCACGCCGAAGAAGGCATCCGAAGAGTGGCCTTCCGAATGGTTCTATATTGAGGACATCTCCCTTCCCGATCCAGTCCGAATGGGTCTTCCCGAATTTTCAAGTGCTCCGTTGAAGAAACGCCACAGCTGGCGCCCTCAGAGCCTCGGGGAGGAAGATAGCACGGAAGTCCGTCAATTGATGAGCAAGATAAAGACGCTTGCACGGTCCGGATTGTCAATAGTCGAGGTTATGGCGACATCCATAGTACGGGGGGTCCAGTCACTCCAATACAGAGGGCGTCCCATGTGGCACTGTAACAGAGAAGATGACGCCACCCGCTGTGGTCGGAAGGGTCCGGATACCCCTGCCGCTTTGGCCAAAATACTGGCCGGACTATACAAAGGGGAGAAAGAGGAGTTCATCCGCATTAAGCGTCGAGATGGGTTTTCCATGTACAATCCTCCTAGCTGGGTGGGTTCCAATCCCATTACTCTTCTCAATTTACTCCCTAAGTCACTTTCATGAACATTAATCCGTCCCTTTATAACAGGAATGTCGGAAGATCACCAAGGAGCTTGATGACCCACAAGTGTACGGGATCTATCGTAGTCCTTTCGATAAGTAAGAGTGTCGAACCCAACAAGGAGCAGAAGGAAATGACAAGCGGTTTTCAGTAAGGTATTCTCTGCAAGCACTAAAATTGTAGGTAATAGATAGTTTTGTGATAAAGTAATTCGTAACGGGTAACAAGTAACACAAGTAAATAAAGTGCAGCAAGATGGCCCAATCCTTTTTGTAGCAAAGGACAAGCCTAGACAAGTTCTTATATGGAGAAAAGTGCTCCCGAGGACACATGGGAATTATCGTCAAGCTAGTTTTCATCACGCTCAAATGATTCGCCTTAGTTACTTTGATAATTTGATATGTGGGTGGACCGGTGCTTGGGTACTTCCCTTTCTTGGACAAGCATCCCACTTATGATTGACCCCTATTGCAAGCATCCGCAACTACAAAAGAAGTATTAAGGTAAACCTAACCATAGCATGAAACATATGGATCCAAATCATCCCCTTACGAAGCAACGCATAAACTAGGGTTAAAGCTTCTGTCACTCTAGCAACCCATCATCTACTTATTACTTCCCAATTCCTTCCTCTAGGCCAAAACAAAGGTGAACTGCCATGTAGTCGACGTTCACAGAACACAACTAGAGGAGAGACAACATACATCTCATCAAAATATCGGACGAATACCAAATTCACATGACTACTTATAGCAAGACTTCTCCCATGTCCTCAGGAACAAACGTAACTACTCACAAATCATGTTCATGTTCATAATCAGAGGGGTATTAATATGCATATAGGATCTGAACATATAATATTCCATCAAATAAACCAACTAGCATCAACTACGAGGAGTAATCAACACTACTAGTGACCCGCAGGTACCAATCTGAGGTTTAGGGACAAAGATTGGATACAAGAGATGAACTAGGGTTTGAGAGGAGATGGTGCTGCTGAAGATGTTGATGGAGATTGACCCCCTCCCGATGAGAGGATCGATGGTGATGACGATGGTGATGATTTCCCCCTCCCGGAGGGATGTTTCCCCGGCAGAATAGCTCCGCCGGAGCTCTAGATTGGTTCCGCCTCGTGGCGGCGGTGTTTCGTCCCGAAAGCTTGCTTATGATTTTTTTCGGGGTAAAAGACTTCATATAGCAGAAGATGGTCACCGGAGGGCTGCCAGGGGGCCCACGAGGTAGGGAGGCACGCCCAGGGGGAGGCCGCCCCACCCTCGTGGCTGTGGTGTGGCCCCCTCCGTACTTTCTTCGCCCAGATATTTTTATTAATTCCAAAATAACTTTCCTGGAGTTTCAGGACTTTTGAGCTGTGCGAATAGGTCTCTAATATTTGCTCCTCTTCCACCCCGAATCCCAATCTTTGGCATTCTCCCTCTTCATGTAAACCTTGTAAAATAAGAGAGAATAGGCATAAGTATTGTGACATAACGTGAAATAACAGCCCATAATGCAATAAATATGGATATAAAAGCATGATGCAAAATGGAAGTATCAACTCCCCCAAGCTTAGACCTCGCTTGTCCTCAAGCGGAAGCCGATATCGAAAAATATGTCCACATGTTTAGAGATAGAGGTGTCGATAAAATATAATACGGACATGAGGGCATCATGATCATTCTTACAATATCAACATATATATATATATATATATATATATATATATATATATATATATATATATATATATATTGTCATATGATTTCTTATGCTAAAGTAATAATCTATTCACAATGTCAAGTGTGAATCAGAAACTTCATTGAGAACCAACAACTATGATCTCGGTCATTGACGCAATTACAATTTATCATAACATCGGAAAGAGTCAATATAAGAGCTTTTCAGCAAGTCCACATACTCAACTATCATTTAGTCTTTCACAATTGCTAACACTCACGCAATACTTATGGGTATGGAGTTTTAATCGGACGCAGAGAAAGATAGGGGCTTATAGTGTTGCCTCCCAACCTTTTACCTCAAGGGTAATGTCAACAATAATAGTTCATGCTAACTTACATCCAATTGGATATATATATCAGGATCTTTCCAATACGAGGTGCTTGCCAAAGGATAAAATGTAAAAAGGAAAGGTGAAAATCACCATGACTCTTGCATAATGTATAAGACAAAAGTAAAAGATAGGCTCTTCGCAGAGGGGAAGTAGAGGTTGTCATGTGCTTTTATGGTTGGATGCACGAAATCTTAATGCAAAAGAACGCCACTTTATATTGCCACTTGTGATATGGACCTTTATTATGCAGTCCGTCGCTTTTATTTCTTCCATATCACAAGATCGTATAAAGCTTATTTTCTCCACAATAATAAGTCATACATATTTAGAAAGCAATTTTTATTGCATGCAACATGACAACTTACTTGAAGGATCTTACTCAATCCATAGGTAGGTATGGTGGACTCTCATGGCAAAACTGGGTTTAAGGATATTTGGAAGCACAAGTAGTATCTATACTTGGTGCAAGGAATTTGGCTAGCATGAGAGGGAAAGACAATCTCAACATGTTGGATGATCCATGACAATATACTTTATTCGAATATAAGAAAACATAACCCATTACGTTGTCTTCCTTGTCCAACGTCAACTCTTTAGCATGTCATATTTTAATGAGTGATCACAATCATAAAAGATGTCCAAAATAGTATATTTATATGTGAGAACCTCTCTTTCTTTATTACTTCCTATTAATTGCAACGATGACCAAAACTATGTTTGCCAACTCTCAACAACTTTTATTCATCATACTCTTTATATGTGAAGTCATTACTCTCCATAAGATCAGTATGATCTCTTTATTTCTTTTTATACTTCTTTTATTTTTATTCCCTCAAGATCATAGCAAGATAGCAAAGCCCTTGACTCAACACTAATCTTTATTATATATAGCTCACGGACTCGATTACATAGAAGGATCATAAGGCAAAACTCAAAACTAAATCATACCAAAACTTTATTCTACTAGATCAAGATACTGCTAAAAGCATCGAACTAAGAAAACGGTAAATATAGGAATGTGATGGTGATACGATACCGAGGCACCTCCCCCAAGCTTGGCAGTTGCCAAGGGGAGTGCCCATACCCATGTGATTATGTCTCCTTCTTTGGTGGTGATGAAGGTGGTGGTGATGATGGATAGTCGCACATCGAGCGTAAGAGCACCGGAACGATAGACCTCCTCGATAATGTAAGGACCTTCCCATTTAGAGAGAAGTTTTCCTGCAAAAAATCTTAAACGAGAGTTGAAAAGCAACACATAATCACCTACATTAAACTCACGCTTTTGTATCCTTTTGTCATGCCATCTTTTAACCTTTTCTTTAAACAGTTTGGCATTCTCATAGGCTTGAGTTCTCCATTCATCAAGTGAGCTAATGTCAAATTAACCTCTTCTCACCGGCAAGTTTGAAATCATAGTTGAGCTCTTTAATGGCCCAATATGCCTTATGTTCTAGTTCGAGAGGTAAGTGACATGCTTTTCCATAAACCATTTTATATGGAGACATACCCATAGGATTTTTATATGCAGTTCTATAAGCCCATAATGCATCATCAAGTTTCTTGGACCATTTCTTTCTAGATCTATTAACAGTCTTTTGCAAAATCAATTTAAGCTCTCTGTTACTCAGTTCTACTTGGCCACTAGACTGTGGGTGATATGGAGATGCAATTCTATGATTAACATCATACTCAGCAAGCATTTTACGGAAAGCACCATGAATAAAATGTGAACCACCATCAGTCATAAGGTATCTAGGGACACCAAACCTCGGAAAAATAACTTCTTTGAGCATCTTAATAGAGGTATTATGATCAGCACTACTAGTTGGAATAGCTTCTGCCCACTTAGTAACGTAATCAACAACAACTAAAATATGTGTATACCCATTAGAGGAAGGAAACGATCCCATATAATCAAAGACCCAAACATCAAATGGTTCAATAACAAGAGAATAATTCATAGGCATTTCTTGACGTCTACTAATATTACCAATTCTTTGACATTCATCACAAGACAAGACAAACTTACGGGCGTCTTTGAAGAGAGTAGGCCAATAAAAACCGGATTGCAATACCTTGTGGTGCAGTTCTATCTCCAGTGTGGTGTCCTCCATAAGCCTCGGAGTGACACTTGCGTAGGATCTGTTCCTGTTCATGCTCAGGTACACAATGTCTAATAACACCATCTACTCCTTCTTTATAAAGGTGTGGGTCATCCCAGAAGTAATGTCTTAAATCATAGAATAACTTTTTCTTTTGCTGGTATGTGAAACTAGTTGGTATAAATTTAGCAACATTGTAATTAGCATAATCAGCATACCATGGAGCAGTACTAGAAGCATTTATGACAGCTAATTGTTCATCAGGGAAGCTATCGTCAATAGGTAGTGGGTCATCAAGAACATTCTCTAACCTAGACAAGTTGTCTGCAATTGGGTTCTCAGCTCCCTTTCTATCAATAATATGCAAATCAAATTCTTGTAGCAAGAGAACCCATCTAATAAGTCTAGGTCTAGCATCTTTATTTTCCATAAGATATTTAATAGCAGCATGATCAGTGTGAACAGTTACTTTAGAATCAACAATATAAGGTCTAAACTTATCACAAGCAAATACAACTGCTAAAAAATCTTTTTCAGTAGTGGCATATTTTGGGCATTGTCTAGAGTTTTACTAGCATATAGTATAACATTTAGTTTCTTATCAACTCTTTGTCCTAGAACAACACCTACAACATAATCACCAGCATCACACATAATTTCAAAGGCTAAATTCCAATCAGGTGGCTGAACAATAGGTGCAGAAATCAAAGCTTTCTTAAGTATTTCAAATGCTTCTACACAATCATCATCGAAGACAAAAGGAATATCTTTTTGTAAGAGATTGGTCAGAGGCCTAGAAATTTTAGAGAAGTCCTTAATGAACCTCCTATAAAAACCGGCATGACCAAGGAAACTTCTTATAGCTTTAATGTCCTTGGGACATGGCATCTTTTCAATAGCATCAACCTTAGATTTATCAACTTCACTACCTCTTTCAGAAATTTTATGCCCCAAGACAATGCCTTCATTAACCATAAAGTGGCACTTTTCCCAATTCAATACAAGACTAGTATCTTCACATCTTTGCAAAACTCGATCAAGGTTGCTCAAGCAATCATCAAAAGAGGATCCATAAACAGAGAAATCATCCATGAAAACCTCAACAATCTTTTCACAAAAGTCAGAGAATATAGCCATCGTGTATCTTTGAAAGGTAGCCGGTGCATTACATAAACCAAAAGGCATACGTCTATAAGTAAAGGTACCGAAAGGCAAATAAAAGTGGTCTTTTCTTGATCCTCTGCTGACACAGGTATTTGAGAGAAACCAGAGTAACCATCTAGAAAGCAAAAATGTGTGTGTTTGGATAATATTTCTAGCATTTGATCAATAAAAGGCAAAGGGTAATGATCCTTTTTAGTAGCTTTATTTAATTTACGGAAATCAATTACCATCCTATGACCTGTAACAATTCTTTGTGGGATCAATTCATCTTTATCATTAGGAACGACATTAATACCTCCCTTCTTAGGGACACAATGGACATGACTTACCCACCGACTATCAACAACGGGATAAATTATACCTGCCTCCAGGAGCTTTAGTATTTATTTTCTTACCACTTCTTTCATCTTAGGATTTAACCGTCGTTGGTGATCAATAACTGGTATGGCGTCTTTCTCCAATTTTATTGTGTGTTGGCATAGAGTGGGACTAATGCCCTCATGAAGAGTATATGCAATAACAGCACGGTGATTCTTCAGAGTTTTCAATAATTTCTCCTCTTCCTGCTCTGAAAGGTTAGCACTAATAATAACAGGATATATCTTCTTTTCATCAAGATAAGCATATTTAAGAGTATCGGGTAATGGTTTAAGCTCAAACACGGGATCACCCTTGGGTGGTGGAGGATCCCCTAGAATTTCAACAGGCAAGTTGTGTTTCAAAATAGGTCCCTATTTAAAGAATACTTCATCTATCTGTTGGAAATATGCCCTAGAGGCAATAATAAAAGTATTATTATTATATTTCCTTGTTCATGATAATTGTCTTTTATTCATGCTATAACTGTATTATCCGGAAATCGTAATACACGTGTGAATACATAGACTACAATCGTCCTAGTAAGCCTCTAGTTGACTAGCTCGTTGGTCAACAGATAGTCATGGTTTCGACTATGGACATTAGATGTCATTGACAACGGGATCACGTCATTAGGAGAATGACGTGATGGACAAGACAATCCTAAGCATAGCACAAAGATCGTGTAGTTCGTTTTGCTAGAGCTTTTCCAATGTCAAGTATCTCTTCCTTAGACCATGAGATCGTGCAATTCCGGATACCGTAGGAGTGCTTTGGGTGTATCAAACGTCACAACGAATCGGGTGACTATAAAGGTGCACTACAGGTATCTCCGAAAGTGACCATTGGGTTGACACGGATCGAGCGGGATTTGTCACTCCAGATTACGGAGAGGTATCACTGGGCCCACTCGGTAATGCATCATCATAATGAGCTCAAAGTGATCAAGTGTCCGGTCACGGATCATGCATTGCGGTACGAGTAAAGTGACTTGCCGTAACGAGACTAAGCGAGGTATTGGGATACCGACGATCGAGTCTCGTGCAAGTAACATACCGTCGACAAAGGGAATAGAATACGGGTTGCTTGAACCCTTGACATCGTGGTTCATCCGATGACAACATCGAGGAGCATGTGGGAGCCAACATGGGTATCCAGATCCCGCTGTTGGTTATTGACTTGAGGTAGTCTCGGTCATGTTCAGATGTCTCCCGAACCCGTAGGGTCTACACATAAGGTTCGGTGACGCTAGGGTTAATAGGAAGACAAGTATGTGATTACCGAATGTTGTTCGAGTTCGGATGAGATCCGGATGTCACGAGGAGTTCGGAATGGTCCGGAGGTAAAGATTTATATATGGAAAGTGGTTAAACGGACTCGGAAAGTTTGGGGTATACTGGTAATGTACCAGGGGCCACGGGAGGTTCGGAGGTCCACGGGAGGGGCCACCTCCTCGGGGGCCACATGGGCTAAGTGGGAGGGAGCCAGCCCCTGGTGGGCTGGGCGCGCCCCCACCTAGGCCCATGCGGCTAGGGCATGGGGAGGGAAACCTAAAGGGGCGCCCTAGCTTGGGGGCAAGCCACCCTCCCTCCTCCCTTGGGCGCCGCCCCCATCTAGGGTTTCCCCTAGATGGCCGGCCCCTTGCCCTCTCCTCCTATAAATAGAGGGGTGGGGGAGGGCTGCCAACACCATTGAAGGCGCAGCCCCTCCCCTCCCCAACACCTCTCTTTCTCCACGCAAGCTTGGCGAAGCCCTGCCGGAGAACTGCCATACCAACTGCACCACGCCGTCGTGCTGCATTGGAGTTGTCTTCCTCAACCTCTCCTTCATTCTTGCTGGATCAAGACGGAGGAGACGCCATAAATCTGTCGTGTGTTGAACACGGAGGTGCTGTCCTTTCAGCACTTTGGTCATCGGTGATCGGAATCACGTTGGGAACGTCTTCATCATCACCACTCCCTCGAACGCTTGCACTCGATCTACAAGTGGTATGTAGATGCAAACTCTCTCGTGACTCGTTGCTTAGATGAACTCATAGATAGATCTTGGTGAAACCGTAGGAAAATTTTAATTTTCTGCAACGCTCCCCAACAGTGGCATCATGAGCTAGGTCTATCGTAGTTCTCTTTGCACGAGTAGAACACAATTTTGTTGTGGGCGTGGATCTTGTCAACTTACTTGCCGTTACTAGTCGTTTCTTGCTTCCGCGGTATTGTGGGATGAAGCGGCCGGACCAACCTTACACGTACTCTTACGTGAGACCGGTTCCACCGACTAACATGCACTAGTTGCATAAGGTGGCTGGCGGGTGTCTGTCTCTCCCACTTTAGTTGGAGCGGATTCGATGAACAGGGTCCTTATGAAGGGTAAATAGAAGTTGACAAGATCACGTTGTGGTTATTCGTAGGTAAGAAAACGTTCTTGCTAGAACCCAATTGCAGCCACGTAAAAGATGCAACAACAATTAGAGGACGTCTAACTTGTTTTTGCAGCAATTGTCATGTGACGTGATATGGCCAAGTTGTGATGAATGATGATATATTGTGATGTATGAGATCATGTTCTTGTAATAGGAATCACGACTTGCATGTCGATGAGTATGACAACCGGCAGGAGCCATAGGAGTTGTCTTTATTTTGTATGACCTGCGTGTCATTGAAGAACGCCATGTAACTTACTTTACTTTATTGCTAAACGCGTTAGTCATAGAAGTAGAAGTAGTCGTTGGCGTGACAACTTCATGAAGACACGATGATGGAGATCATGATGATGGAGATCATGGTGTCATGCGGTGACAGGATGATCATGGAGCCCCAAGATGAAGATCAAGGAGCTATATGATATTGGCCATATCATGTCACTACTTTATAATTGCATGTGATGTTTATTATGATTATACATCTTGTTTACTTAGAACGACGGTAGTAAATAAGATGATCCTTGAAACAATTTCAAGAAGTGTTCTCCCTAAGCGTGCACCGTTGCTACAGTTCGTCGCTTCTAAGCACCACGTGTTGATCGGTGTGATGGATTCTTACGTTCACATACAACGGGTGTAAGAAAGATTTACACACGCAGAAACACTTAGGGTTAACTTGACGAGCCTAGCATGTACAGACATGGCCTCGAACACGGAGACCGAAAGGTCGAACACGAGTCGTATGGAAGATACGATCAACATGAGAATGTTCACCGACGCAGACTAGTCCGTCTCACGTGTTGATCGGACACGGCCTAGTCGACTCGGATCGTGTAACACTTAGATGACTAGAGGATGTCTAATCTAAGTGGGAGTTCATTAATAATTTGATTAGATGAACTTTATTATCATAAACAATAGTCTAAAATCTTTTAAATGATATGTCTTGTAGATCAAATGGCCAACGCCACGTCAACTTGAACTTCAACGCGTTCCTAGAGAAAACCAAGCTGAAAGATGACGGCAAGCAACTATACGGACTGGGTCCGAACCCGAGGATCATCCTCATAGCTGCCAGAAACAATACGTCCTAGAAGGACCGCTAGGTGACGCTCCGTCCCTGCAGAACCAAGACATTATGAATGCTTGGCAGTCTCGTCTTGATGATTACTCCCTCGTTCAATGCGGCATGCTTTACAGACTTAGAACCGGGCTCCAAAAGCGTTTTGAGCATCACGGAGCATATGAGATGTTCAAGAGCTGAAACTGGTTTTCAAGCTCACGCTGGGTCGAGAGATATGACATCTCCGACAAGTTCTATAGTTGTAAGATGGAGGAAAACAGTTATGTCGGTGAGCACATTCTCGAAGATGTCCAGGTTGCACAACCGTATGACCCAGCTGAATATTAACCTCCCCGATGAGGCGGTCATTGACAGAATCCTCGATCGCTCCCACCAAGCTACAAGAGCTTTGTGATGAACTACAACATGCAGGGGATGGTAAAGACCATTCTGAAGTGTTCTCTATCTGAAGTCAGCCGAGGTTGAAATCAAGAAAGAACATCAAGTGTTGATGGTCAATAAGACCACTAAGTTCAAGAAGGGCAAGGGTAAGAAAAACTTCAAGAAGGACGGCAAGGAGATTGCCGCGCCCGGTAAGCAAGTTGCCGGGAAGAAGTCAAAGAATGGACCCAAACCGAGGCTGAGTGCTTTTATTGCAAGGGAGGGTCACCGAAGCGGAACTGCCCCAAGTACTTAGCGGATAAGAAGGCCGCAACACCAAAGGTATATTTGATATACATGTAATTGATGTGTACCTTACCGAATCGTAGTAACTCCCGGTATTTGATACCGGTGCCGTTGCTCATATTTGTAACTCACAGCAGGAGCTGCGGAATAAGCGGAGACTGGCGAAGGACGAGGTGACGATGCGCGTCGGGAATGGTTCCAGAGTCGATGTGATCGCCGTCGGCACGCTACCTCTTCATTTACCCACGGGATTAGTTATGAACCTTAATAATTGTTATTTGGTGCCAAGTTTGAGCATGAATATTGTATCTGGATCTCGTTTAATGCGAGATGGCTACTCATTTAAATCCGAGAATAATGGTTGTTCTATTTATATGAGAGATATGTTTTATGGTCATGCTCCGATGGTCAATGGTTTATTCTTAATGAATCTCGAACATAATGTTACACATGTTCATAGTGTGAATACCAAAAGATGTAAAGTTGATAACGATAGTCCCACATACTTGTGGCACTGCCGCCTTGGTCACATTGGTGTCAAGCGCATGAAGAAGCTCCATGTTGATGGACTTTTGGAGTCTCTTGATTATGAATCATTTGACACATGCGAACCATGCCTCATGGGCAAGATGACCAAGACTCCGTTCTCCGGAACAATGGAGCAAGCAACCAACTTGTTGGAAATCATACATACCGATGTGTGCGGTCCAATGAGCGTTGAGGCTCGCGGAGGATATCGTTATGTTCTCACTCTCACAGATGACTTGAGTAGATATGGGTATGTCTACTTAATGAAACACAAGTCTGAGACCTTTGAAAAGTTCAAGGAATTTCAGAATGAAGTAGAGAATCAATGTGACCGAAAGATAAAATTCTTACGATCGGATCGTGGAGGAGAATATTTAAGTCACGAATTTGGTACACACTTAAGAAAATGTGGAATCGTTTCACAACTAACGCCGCTGGAACACCTCAACAGAACGGTGTGTCCGAACGTCGAATCGCACTCTATTGGATATGGTGCGATCTATGATGTCTCTTACCGATTTACCGCTATCATTTTGGGGATACGCCTAGAGACAGCTACATTCACTTTAAATAGGGCACCGTCTAAATCCGCTGAGACGACACCGTATGAATTATGGTTTGGGAAGAAACCTAAGTGTCGTTTCTAAAAGTTTGGGGATGCGATGCTTATGTCAAGAAACTTCAACCTGAAAAGCTCGAACCCAAGTCGGAAAAATCGTCTTCATAGGATACCCTAAGGAAACCTTTGGGTATACCTTCTACCTTAGATCCGAAGGCAAGATCTTTGTTGCCGAGAACGGAACCTTTCTCGAAAAGAGTTTCTCTCGAAAGGAGTAAGTGGGAGGAAAGTAGAACTCGATGAAGTACTACCTCTTGAACAGAAAGTAGTGCAGCTCAGAAAATGTTCTGTGATGCCTACACCAACCGAAGAGGAAATTCATGATGATGATCAAGGTACTTCGGATCAAGTTGCTCTTGAACTTCAGAGGTCCACTAGGACACGTTCCGCACCAGTGGTACGGCAACCCTGTCCCGGAAATCATGTTGTTAGACAACGGTGAACCTTGAACTATGAAGAAGCAATGGCGGCCCAGATTCCAACAAATGGCTAGAAGCCATGAAGTCCGAGATAGAATCCATGTATGAAAACAAAGTGTGGACTTTGACCGACTTGCCCGATGATCGGCGAGCGATAGAAAACAAATGGATCTTTAAGAAGAAGACGGACGCGGATGGTAATGTCACCATCTATAAAGCTCGACTTGTCGCTAAGGGTTATCGGCAAGTTCAAGGGATTGACTACGATGAGACTTTCTCTCCGTAGCGAAGCTTAAGTCCGTCCAATCATGTTAGCAATTGCCGCATACTATGATTATGAGATATGGCGATGGACGCCAAAACAGCGTTCCTTAACGGCTATCTTAAGGAAGAGCTGTATATGATACAGCCGGAAGGTTTTTTCGATCCTAAGAATGTCGACAAAGTATGCAAGCTCCAGCGATCCATTTATGGGCTGGTGCAAGCATCTCGAGTTGGAACATTCGCTTTGATGAGATGATCAAAGCGTTTAGTTTATGCGACTTATGGAGAAGCCTGCGTTTACAAGAAAGTGAGTGGGAGCTCAGAGCATTTCTCATATTATATGTAGATGACATACTTTTGATGGGAAATGATATAGAATTCTTGGACAGCATTAAGGCCTACTTGAATAAGTGTTTTTCAATGAAGGACCTTGGAGAAGCTGCTTATATATTAGGCATCAAGATCTATAGAGATAGATCGAGACGCCTCATAGGTCTTTCACAAAGCACATACCTTGATAAGATTTTGAAGAAGTTCAAAATGGATCAGTCCAAGAAGGGTTCTTGCTCAGATTGCAAGGTGTGAGATTGAGCTCAGCTCAATGCCCGACCACGGCAAAAGATAAAGAAGAGATGAGTGTCATCCCTATGCCTCAGCCATAGGATCTATTATGTATGCCATGCTGTGTACAGGACCTGATGTAAACCTTGCCGTAAGTTTGGTAGGAAGGTACCAAAGTAATCCCGCAAGGAACACCGGACAGCGGTCAAAAATATCCTGAAGTACCGAAAAGGACAAAGGACATGTTTTCGTTTATGGAGGTGACGAAGAGCTCGTCAGAACGGGTTACGCCGACGCTAAGCTTCGACACAGATCTGGATGACTCTAAGTCACAAACCAGATACGTGTATATGTTGAATGGTGGAGCAGTAAGCTGGTGCAGCTGCAAGCAGAGCGTCGTGGCGGGATCTACATGTGAAGCGGAGTACATGGCAGCCTCGGAGGCAGCACATGAAGCAATTTGGGTGAAGGAGTTCATCACCGACCTAGGAGTCATACCCAATGCATCGGGGCCGATCAAACTCTTCTGTGACAACACTGGAGCTATTGCCCTTGCCAAGGAGCCAAGGTTTCACAAGAAGACAAGGCACATCAAGCGTCGCTTCAACTCCATCCGTGAAAATGTTCAGGATGGAGACATAGAAATTTGTAAAGTGCATACGGATCTGAATGTCGCAGATCCGCTGACTAAACCTCTTCCGCGGGCAAAACATGATCAACACCAGAACTCTATGGGTGTTCGATTCATCACAATGTAACTAGATTATTGACTCTAGTGCAAGTGGGAGACTGTTGGAAATATGCCCTAGAGGCAATAATAAAAGTATTATTATTATATTTCCTTGTTCATGATAATTGTCTTTTATTCATGCTATAAGCTGTATTATCCGAAAATCGTAATACACGTGTGAATACATAGACTACAATACGTCCTAGTAAGCCTCTAGTTGACTAGCTCGTTGGTCAACAGATAGTCATGGTTTCGACTATGGACATTAGATGTCATTGACAACGGGATCACGTCATTAGGAGAATGACGTGATGGACAAGACCCAATCCTAAGCATAGCACAAAGATCGTAGTTCGTTTTGCTAGAGCTTTTCCAATGTCAAGTATCTCTTCCTTAGACCATGAGATCGTGCAATTCCGGATACCGTAGGAGTGCTTTGGGTGTATCAAACGTCACAACGAATCGGGTGACTATAAAGGTGCACTACAGGTATCTCCGAAAGTGACCATTGGGTTGACACGGATCGAGCGGGATTTGTCACTCCGTATTACGGAGAGGTATCACTGGGCCCACTCGGTAATGCATCATCATAATGAGCTCAAAGTGATCAAGTGTCCGGTCACGGGATCATGCATTGCGGTACGAGTAAAGTGACTTGCCGTAACGAGACTAAACGAGGTATTGGGATACCGACGATCGAGTCTCGGGCAAGTAACATACCGTCGACAAAGGGAATAGAATACGGGTTGCTTGAACCCTTGACATCGTGGTTCATCCGATGACAACATCGAGGAGCATGTAGGAGCCAACATGGGTATCCAGATCCCGCTGTTGGTTATTGACTTGAGGTAGTCTCGGTCATATGTTCAGATGTCTCCGAACCCGTAGGGTCTACACACTTAAGGTTCGGTGGCGCTAGGGTTAATAGGAAGACAAGTATGTGATTACCGAATGTTGTTCGGAGTTCGGATGAGATCCCGGATGTCACGAGGAGTTCGGAATGGTCCGGAGGTAAAGATTTATATATGGAAAGTGGTTAAACGGACTCAGGAAAGTTTCGGGGTATACTGTAATGTCTGGGGCCACGGGAGGGTTCCGGAGGTCCACCGGAGGGGCCACCCTCCGGGGGCCACATGGGCTAAGTGGGAGGGAGCCAGCCCCTGGTGGGCTGGGCGCGCCTCCCACCTAGGCCCATGCGGCTAGGGCATGGGGAGGAAACCTAAAGGGGCGCCTCCCTTGGGGGCAAGCCACCTCCCTCCTCCCTTGGCCGCCGCCCCATCTAGGGTTTCCCTAGATGGCGGCCCCCTTGCCCTCTCCTCCTATAAATAGAGGGGTGGGGGAGGCTGCCAACACCATTGAAGGCGCAGCCCTCCCTCCCAACACCTCTCTTTCTCCACGCAAGCTTGGCGAAGCCTGCCGAGAACTGCCAGACCAACCGCACCACGCCGTCGTGCTGCATTGGAGTTGTCTTCCTCAACCTCTCCTTCATTCTTGCTGGATCAAGACGGAGGAGACGCCATCGTCCCGTACGTGTGTTGAACACGGAGGTGCTGTCCTTTCAGCACTTTGGTCATCGGTGATCGGAATCACGTTGGGAACGTCTTCATCATCACCACTCCCTCGAACGCTTCCGTACTCGATCTACAAGTGGTATGTAGATGCAAACTCTCTCTCGTGACTCGTTGCTTAGATGAACTCATAGATAGATCTTGGTGAAACCGTAGGAAAATTTTAATTTTCTGCAACGTTCCCCAACACTATCTCCCTTCTTTCATTCATAAACATATCATTTTCATGGTCTAGCAAATATTGCTCTAAAGGATCATTAGGAGGCACGAAAATAGAAGCAAGACCAATAATTTCATCTTTACTAGGCAATTATTCATCATGGGGTTGTCTACAAAATTTAGCAAAATTAAACTCATGAGACATATCCCCAAACCAATAGTAACAACATCCTTTTTGCAGTCTATCTTAGCATTAACAATATTCAAGAAGGGTCTACCAAATATGATGGGACAAAAGCTATCTTGTGGAGAACCAAGAACAAGAAAATCAGCAGGATATTTAACTTTCCCACACAAGACTTCAACATCTCTAACAATCCCAACTGGTGAAATAGCATCTCTATTGGCAAGCTTAATTGTAACATCAATTTCTGCTATCTCAGCAGGTGCAATATCATGCATAATTTCTGTGTATAAGGAATGAGGTATTGCACTAGCACTAGCACCCATATCACATAAGCCATGATAACAATGATCTCCTATTTTAACAGAAATAACAGGCATGCCTAAAAGAGGTCTAT
Organism: Aegilops longissima; assembly: GCA_021605205.1. Taxonomy (NCBI): domain Eukaryota; kingdom Viridiplantae; phylum Streptophyta; class Magnoliopsida; order Poales; family Poaceae; genus Aegilops; species Aegilops longissima. The sequence goes on along the minus strand of CM038681.1, from coordinate 562,172,151 downwards.
GTTTATTCTTAGTATAAGGTCTAGCAATTCTAGCAGCTTCATCACAGAAGTAAATGACATGCCCATTAATATTATCATCCAAGAGATCTTTAACCATAGCAATAGTAGGTTCTACTTTAATTTGCTCAGGTGGTGTAGGTGTTTTAGTATTACTCTTACGAACCACAGTTGAAGCTTTAGCATGATCCTTTATCCTAATAGGGAAAGGGGGTTTCTCAATATAGGTCGTAGGAACAATAGGATCATTATAAGTGATAGTCTTTTCTTCAACTTTAATAGGTGCAACTACTTTTACTTCAGTGGGAGGATTATATTTAAACCACTTCTCCTTAGGGAGGTCAACATGAGTACCAAATGATTCATAGAAAGAAGCTACTATCTCAGAGTCAAGTCCATATTTAGTGCTAAATTCACGAAAAGCATCGGTATTGATAAAAGATTTAACACAATCAAACTTAGGTGTTGATGAGGACATGATTACCTTGGATACGACCAAAAATATTGCATACATGTATATTTGTGAAGTATTTTTGTCCTGGATGACATAAATAAATTATCTGACTCCTTACCTTCGTCGAGATCCCAATCTTCAGAGTTGCATTTAATTCTTTCCAATAAATCCCATCTGAATTCAATAGTCTTCATCATAAAAGAACCAGTACAAGAAGTATCGAGCATGGAGCGATTGTTGAGACAAAGCCGAGCATAATTTTTTTGAATAATAATCTCTCTTGAGAGCTCATGATTGGGGCATCAATATAACATTGACTTAAGCCTCCCCCAAGCTTGAGCGATGCTTTCTCCTTCGCGAGGCCAAAAATTATATATATAAATACGATCATGATGAACAAGATGCATATGATAAAACTTCTGATGAAATTCCAATTTCAATCGGTTGTAGTTCCATGATCCCATATCATCACATAGCCTAAACCATGTCAATGCCTCTTCCTTCAAAGATAAAGGGAAGACATTCTTCTTGATAACATCATCGGGCATACCTTCAAGCTTAAATAATCCACAAACTTCATCCACATAGATTAGGTGCAAATCGGGATGCAATGTTCCATCTCCTGTAAAAGGATTAGCTAGCAGTTTCTCTATCATACCCGAAGGAATTTCAAAGTAAACATTTTCAGTAGGTTCAGTAAGTTGAGGAGCAACTCTTTGCTCTACTGGTCGGGGTGAAGATACCCCGAACAAGCCCCTCAAAGGATTATGTTCCATAGCAACACGCGACAGTAAATTTCAGCACACTATATAAATTTTTCCTTACCAAGTTCCACTTACCAAAGGCGCTTCACTCCCCGGCAACGGCGCCAGAAAAGAGTCTTGATGACCCACAAGTGTAGGGGATCTATCATAGTCCTTTCGATAAGTAAGTGTGTCGAACCCAACAAGGAGCAGAAGGAAATGACAAGCGGTTTTCAGTAAGGTATTCTCTGCAAGCACTGAAATTGTAGGTAATAGATAGTTTTGTGATAAAGTAATTCGTAACGAGTAAGAAGTAACAAAAGTAAATAAAGTACAGCAAGGTGGCGCAATCCTTTTTGTAGCAAAGGACAAGCCTGGACAAGTTCTTATATGGAGAAAAGCGCTCCCGAGGACACATGGGAATTATCGTCAAGCTAGTTTTCATCACGCTCATATGATTCGCGTTCATTACTTTGATAATTTGATATGTGGGTGGACTGGTACTTGGGTACTGCCCTTTCTTGGACAGGCATCCCACTTATGATTAACCCCTATTGCAAGCATCCGCAACTACAAAAAAAGTATTAAGGTAAACCTAACCATAGCATGAAACATATGGATCCAAATCAGCCGCTTACGAAGCAACACATAAACTAGGGTTTAAGCTTCTGTCACTCTAGCAACCCATCATATACTTATTACTTCCCAATGCCTTCCTCTAGGCCCAAACAATGGTGAAGTGTCATGTAGTCTACGTTCACATAACACCACTAGAGGAGAGACAACATACATCTCATCAAAATATCGAATGAATACCAAATTCACATGACTACTTATAACAAGACTTCTCCCATGTCCTCAGGAACAAACATAGCTACTCACAAATCATATTCATGTTCATAATCATAGGGGTATTAATATGCATATAGGATCTGAACATATAATCTTCCACCGAATAAACCAACTAGCATCAACTACGAGGAGTAATCAACACTACTAGTGACCCACAGGTACCAATCTGAGGTTTAGGGACAATGATTGGATACATGTGATGAACTAGGGTTTGAAAGGAGATGGTGCTGGTGAAGATGTTGATGGAGATTGACCCCCTCCCGATGAGAGGATCGATGGTGATGACGACGGTGATGATTTCCCCGGTAGAATAGCTCCGCCGAAGCTCTAGATTGGTTCCGCCTCGTGGTGGCGTTTCATCCCGAAAGCTTGCTTATGATTTTTTTCGGGGTAAAAGACTTAATATAGCAGAAGATGGTCACCGGAGGGCTGCCAGGGGGCCCACGAGGCAAGCAAGCGCGCCCAGGGGGTAGGGCGCGCCCCCACCCTCGTGGCCAGGGTGTGGCCCCCCTCTGGTACTTTCTTCGCCCAGTATTTTTTATTAATTCCAAAAATAACTTTCGTGGAGCTTCAGGACTTTTGGAGCTGTGCAGAATAGGTTTCTAATATTTTCTCCTTTTCCAGCCCAGAATCCCAGCTACCGGCATTCTCCCTCTTCATGTAAACCTTGTAAAATAAGAGAGAATAAGCATAAGTATTGTGACATAACGTGAAATAACAACCCATAATGCAATAAATATCGATATAAAAGCATGATGCAAAATGGACGTATCAGAGCTCCACTGCCCCGCACCACAGCCAGAGGTCCACAACCGGGACCTTGACCCCGGATTCAAAGAGGATCCAGTTATATTCATGGAGCTTGAGGATGGAGTGTTTTACCAGGCGAGCCATGACGGCACGGAGGTGGCCATCACCGCTGACTATCCCGGTCTTCTCCCTGCCTCACATGTAAGTAATCAAGAGACTTCTCCTTCAAAAGAATTTCCTCATTCTGCCTCACCCACCGCACTATCTTGTGCTCCAAAGGGGAGGCGATCGCCACGCCACGCTGCACCTGAGGCGACTCACAAGAAAGCGGCGCCTACACCGGGCATGCCTTCGAAGAGGAAGGCAAATAAAAACACGGCCGAGCCTTCATCAAAGAGTATGGTTTTTAAATATGCTCCTTGGCTGTCACATTGAAGTGTGACGCTATCCGTTGTGTCTTATCAGGAAAAACATTCGCCGGACTATGTCCGGGGATCCTGCCGGTCATGCCTCCACTAGCCAGATTCCAGACCCTATCTCAAAGACTGAGGCTGACGCGGGACTGACACCAGATTGTACTTCTGCAGAGGATTCGAATGATGTATCTGTCACAAACTCTGAAGTGGAAAGTGCCATGAATCATCGGCGCCGGTGGGCCGCCCTTCGCGACCCCGGTTTTTCAGAAGAGGCTTTCAACGCCTTCAAGTCGGGTGATGCATACATCCGAGCTGCTCGAGATGGGCTTACCAGAGCCACTGACCAATATTTGAAAGATATGCCGGTAAGTACACACTTGTACAATTCTGATAACAATATACCAGTAGCCCCCGAGACTTGAAGCAGTTGAAGCAACTGATTTGAGGATCGTCGTATATCCAGGTGCTCACAGAGAAGAACAACCTGTTGCCTCAGGAGCTGGAAAAGTGTCGGACGCAGCTAGCCACTGCTACCGCCGAACTGGAGAAATCCAAGAAGGCAGTGTTTGGTAATGATACGCTCCATCGAGAAAACATAATCATATACCAGGATTATTAATATAGGTGCATATCTTATGGCAGAGTCATCAGATCATCCAGGAGAGGTACCAGAAGTCGCATAGGCGGGAGGTCCAGAAGCTCAAAGGCAACTGGCTGGGCAAACGTATACTGACACGGGTTAGGGAGGAGAAAAACAAACTCCAGGATTCCAACACCGAGCTGGGCGTGGAACTAAAATATGTTCGGGCCCAGCTGGCTGACTCCGTGAAGGAAAATAAGAGTCTACGAGGTGGCATATTTCGTATGTATTCAAACTTACCTTCGCATAGTTCGGCGAGGAAAGGAACTGACAGAGTTATGTCTGTAGGTATGCTGACCGGCCGTCCCGAAGAGGAGATGTCCGGATCTTCAGGCGATATGCTACAAGAGCTGTCACAAATGCACGAGAGAGCTCGGCAAGCGATGGAAAGTACTGCCAAAGCGTTATGGCCATCCGACTCCCCTCTAGGAAGTATGGAGGAGCTTTTACAGCTATTCAAGGGAGCGCGGCGACGCTTCTGATTATGGAAGATATCAGCCTGTTGGGAAGGCGCGCGAGAGGCCTGGGCCATGGTGAAAACACGGTATACGAAGCCGATCCGAATCACATGGCTCGGGTCGGACCTTTAGGGTCGGACGGAAAAGAAATTCCTGTTAGTTTGGTATATGACCCGGTACGGGCAGCCGCCAAGTATTTCCAATAGGATTGTAAGCTAGATAGCCTGTTAGATGACGTAGAGGAAGAAGTTTTTGAGTCCAAGTGACTATGTACTTTAATTGACAAATTTGTCCCTAGCCGGATTGTAAAAATGATTGTCACGACGGACCTTTTCGCTTCAACCTCTGGACCCGAAGGTGCGGAGTGTTTCTGAATACCCGCTCGTTAAAATAGACCGGGGTATGCATGGAAACCAGGCGTAGGGGTCATAGTGGCTTGAACAGACAAGTATCCGGCTAGCTATGTTATATTACATTTTGATCGTAAGAAACATCTTCCAAAGAGAATAGTTCCGTTAACGGTTCCTTTCCGTGGGTCAGCATGCGTTATCGTGCATGTCCGAACTGTGATTGAAAGATCACCGCATACGTAGCATCTAGGGGTTCATAGTGTAGTGAGTAAAAAACATCTTTAGTCCGCTGACCGAATATTCCCTTAAGAACACTAGCTTTCGACTTAACCCAGTCTGAGGTACACATCCGGATGACCCGACAGTAACAATCGCAAAGGTGCTCCCTTTATGCCCTAGCCGAACTAATGGGAACGTAGGGCATAAGCACAAGAGCCAGGCAACCCAGCTTGGCCAAAACTTTAAGTCATATCGATGCATATAATGGCGAAGAAAAGGTATATACATGGAAAAGACACATATGTGGTGAGCTTGATGCTCGGAAAATAATAATAAGCTTCTGTACAAGAAGCCCCCAGGTATAGTTGACGTACATATTTGAAAATGTGTGCGTCGTAGGTGTACGGTTTAGCCGCATAAGAGCTTTAAGACTAAAAAAAGAAAATGTGAAAAGAGAGAAAAAATAAATAATGGAAACAAAAGGGAAAAAGGAGACGAACGAAGAGTCCGGAACTAGGCATAGAATCTTCGGAGTCTAGCCGCGTTCCATGGGTTCGGCTCTAGGCGATTGTTTGATGCATCACGCAGGCGGTACGCTCCTCCGGTGAGGACTTCGTCAATGATGAAGGGACCCTCCCACCTGGGCTTGAGTTTGTCCTTTTTGTTCTCCGGCAAGCGTAGAACGAGTTCACCAACATTATAAGTCTTGGCCCATACTTCTCTGCTTTGATATCTGTGGGCCTGTTGTTGATAAAATGCAGAACGGGCTTTTGTGATGTCACACTCCTCCTCCAGGGCATCTAAGTTGCCCTGCCGATCAAGCTCGACCTCTCTCTCTCTTCATATACGCGCACTCGAGGTGTGTCATGAATAATGTCGCAAGGTAACACAGCCTCTGCGCCGTACACCATGAAGAAAGGTGTATATCCGGTAGAGCGATTGGGTGTGGTTCGGAGCCCCCAGAGTACGGAGTCGAGCTCCTCGACCCAGTGCTTGTTTGATTCTTTCAAAGACCGCACTAGTCTGGGTTTAATGCCGCTCATAATAAGACCATTGGCTCATTCGACTTGGCCGTTGGTTTGTGGGTGATAGACGGAGGCGTAATCGAGCTTAATGCCCAGACTAGCATAGCAGGTTTTCACCTCATCGGCTATCAAATTGGAGCCGTTATCGGTGATGATGCTGTGTGGAACACCATAACGGTGGACAACACCGGATATGAAGTCTATCACTAGTCTGGCTTCGGCCGTTTTAACTGGTTTGGCCTCTATCCACTTAGTGAATTTATCCACCATGACCAACATATATTTTTTCTTATGGCTTCCTCCTTTAAGGGGTCCGACCATATCAAGCCTCCAGACCACAAAAGGCCAAGTGATGGGGATTGTTTGTAGAGCGGTGGGTGGCACGTGGCTTTGGTTGGCGAAAAGATGGCATCCGACGCAATGTTGGACAAGGTCCTGTGCGTTTGCTCAGGCCATCGACCAATAGAAACCTGTACGGAAGGCCTTGCTTACAAGGGCCCGAGCCGCGGCATGGTGAACTCCGAGACCGACATGAATTTCAGCAAAGATTTGCCGCCCTTCTTCCTCGGAGATACATCTTTGAAGTACTCTAGTAGCGCTTTGCTTGTAGAGTTCTCCCTCGTGAACCTTGTAGGCTTTAGAGCGTCGCACAATGCAGCGCGCCTCATTCTGATCCCCAGGGAGTTCTCGCCTATTAAGGTAGGCCAAGAAGGGTTCGGTCCATGGGGCAATGACTGCCATGATGAGATGGGCCGACGGTGTAATTTCGGTGGCTGAGCCCCCGATGATGTCGGTGTGTTCGGAATCTGGGGTTATAGTCGGATCCAGATTGGTGTTGCCGCTCTCCCCTTGGCACACCACGGATGGCTTGAAAAGCCTTTCCAAAAAGATGTTAGGTGGGACGGGGCCGCTCTTGGCGCCGATGCGAGCAAGGACATCCGCCGCTTGATTACTTTCTCAAGCCACATGGTGAAACTCAAGCCCCTCAAACCGAGCCGACATTTTGAGAACGGCGTTACGGTAAGCAGCCATCTTCGGATCTTTGGCATAGAAATCTCCATTTATTTGAGATATTGTGAGGTTTGAATCCCCGCGCACTTCCAGGCATTGTATGCCCATGGAGACGCCCATCCTAAGACCATGCAATAATGCCTCGTATTCGGCTGCATTGTTGGAGTTCGTGTATAATATTTGGAGTACGTACTGAACTGTATCTCCAGTAAGGGACGTTAGGACAACGCCTGCTGATATGTCTCCGTCGTATCTATAATTTTTGATTGTTCCATGCCAATATTATTCAACTTTCATATAATTTCGGCAACTTTTTATACTATTTTTGGGACTAACATATTGATCCAGTGCCCAGTGCCAGTTCCTGTTTGTTGCATGTTTTATGTTTCGCAGAAACCCCATATCAAACGGAGTCCAAACGGGATAAAAATGGACGGAGAATATTTTTGGAATACTTATGATTTTTGGAAGAAAAATCAACGCGAGACGGTGCCCGAGGGGGCCACGAGGCAGGGGGCGCGCCCGAGGGGGGTGGGCGCACCCCTGACCCTCGTGGGCACCCCGTAAGGCGGTTGATGCTCTTCTTTTGCCGCAAGAAAGCTAATTTTCGGAGAAGAATCTTGGCAAAGGTTTCAATCCAATCGGAGTTACGGATCTCCGGATATATAAGAAACGGTGAAAGGGCAGAATCAAGAACGCAAAAACAGAGAGAGACAGAGAGACAGATCCAATCTCTCGGAGGGGCTCTCGCTCCTCCCACGCCATGGAGACCATGGACCAGAGGGGAAACCCTTCTCCCATCTGGGGAGAAAGTTAAGGAAGAAGAAGAAGAAGGGGGGTTCTCTCCCCCTCGCTTCCGGTGGCGCCGAAACGCCGCCGGGGGCCAACATCATCACGGCGATCTACACCAACACCTCCGCCATCTTCACCAACATCCCCATCACCTTCCCCCATCTATATTCAGCGGTCCACTCTCCCGCAACCCGCTGTAACCTCTACTTGAACATGGTGCTTTATGCTTCATATTATTATCCAATGATGTGTTGCCATCCTATGATGTCTGAGTGGATTTTCGTTGTCCTATCGGTAATTGGTGAATTGCTATGATTGGTTTAATTTGCTTGTGGTTATGTTGCTGTCCTATTGTGCCCTCCGTGTCGCGCAAGTGTGAGGGATTCCCGCTATAGGGTGTTGCAATACATTCATGATTCGCTTATAGTGGGTTGTTTGAGAGACAAAAGCATAAACCCGAGTAAGGGGGTTGTGGCGTATGGGATAAAGGGGACTTGATGCTTTAATGCTATGGTTGGTGGGGGAGTCCTAGACTAGGGGGTGTCCGGATAGCCGTACTATCATCACGGCCGGACTCCAAAGACTATGAAGATACAAGATTGAAGACTTCGTCCCATGTCCGGATGGGACTTTCCTTGGCGTGGAAGGCAAGCTTGGCGATACGGATATGTAGATCTCCTACCATTGTAACCGACTCTGTGTAACCCTAACCTATCCGGTGTCTATATAAACCGGAGGGTTTTAGTCCGTAGGACGAACAACAATCATACCATAGGCTAGCTTTTAGGGTTTAGCCTCCTTGATCTCGTGGTAGATCTACTCTTGTACTACCCATATCATCAATATTAATCAAGCAGGAGTAGGGTATTACCTCCATCGAGAGGGCCCGAACCTGGGTAAAAACATCGTGTCCCTTGTCTCCACCATCCGCCTAGACGCACAGTTCGGGAACCCCTACCCGAGATCCGCCGGTTTTGACACCGACATTGGTGCTTTCATTGAGAGTTCCTCTGTGTCGTCACCGATAGGCCCGATGGCTCCTTCGATCATCAATAACGACGCGTCCAGGTGAGACTTTTCTCCCGGACAGATCTTCAGATTCGGCGGTTTTGCACTGCGGGCAATTCGCTGGCCATATGGAGCAGATCGAAGCTACGCCTCGCCATCAGGTCAGATTTGGAAGTTTGAACTATACGGCCGATGTCCGCGGGGACTTGATCTTCGACGGATTCGAGCCGCAGCCGAGCATGCCGCACTGTCTCGATGGGTATGATCTAGCTCTGCCGCCGAACAGTGCCCTGGAGGCCGCACCAGCATCCGCTCCGACCCTCAATCCGGAGCCGAATTCCCCAATCGAGGACGAGTGGTTGGACACCGCCTCAGGGGCTGCGATCTCTACGGCGATTGAGCCGAATTCCATCCATGTCCTTTGCGAAGACCTTGACTCCAGGGTGCCGGACTCCTCTCCGGACTCCGAACCCTCCGCGCCCCTGCCAATCAAATCCGATTGGGCACCGGTCATGGAGTTCACTGCCGCGGACATCTTACTGCACTCGCCCTTTGGCGACATCCTGAATTCACTAAAGTCTCTCTCTTTATCCGGAGAGCCCTGGCTGGACTACGGACAGGAAAGTTGGGATGCGGACGACGAAGAAATTCAATGCCCACCCACCACCCACTTTGTAGCCACTGTTGATGATTTAACCGACATGCTCGACTTGACCAAGACATCGACGGTATGGACGACGATGCGGAGGCGACCAAGACCCAGCGCCACAGGGCATCGGAAGGCCACCTCGTCATACGACATATACATGGTGGACATCCCAAAAGATGGGAACGGCGATGGAACAACGGAGGATGACCCCTCCAAGAAGCAACCGAAGCGCCGACGTCAGCGGCGCCGCTCTAAATCCCGCCACAGCAAAAACGGTGATTCCGACATGGGAGATAATAACACCCCGGACAGTGCCGAAGACAACCCCCTCCAGCAGAACTCAGCTCAGGAGGAGGGAGAAGCAAGTCCGCCTGACAAGGGCAGTAAAGAGAGGTCGAGGGCGATAATTATGCGCCCCCTCCGAAGATGAGGCAAGCCTCGACGACATTTAATTTGTCGTGCTCGAGGATCCCGCCAACAGGGCGTTTCAAACGCAGGCTTATAGCCACGACAAGTAGCCTCAAGAAAAGCAGCAACAACTTAGAGCTGACCAAGACACGCTAGGCAGCAGATGGATCAAGTCCTTGCAGCCAAGAGTATGAACTCGAACGCCTCCAAAAGCTACCCCAAACGCATGCCGCTGCCTCGATCAGAGGAGGAAGCACCCAAGTCATCGATTGCACGACATGGCAGACCGGCCACCCGTGGCGCGACGAAGAAACCTCTCGGCCCTCCGCTCAAGCCACACCCCGCGCCGCCAAAAAGTACCAAGGCACGGTAAAACACGCCGGACTTGCGAGATATATTGGAGGATAAGGCAAAACATACAAGATCGATCCACGGATCGCGTGCGCCTAACGACTCGGGATGATTACCGTCCACGGATATAAACAAACCGGCCGGGCGAACACGATGAGACAAAGCTCATATGAGCTACGTCGTGATATAGCCCAATACAGAGGCGCCACACACCCACTATGCTTCACAGATGAAGTAATGGATCATCAAATCCCTGAGGGCTTCAAACCCGTAAACATCGAATCATACGATGGCACAACAGATCCTGCAGTTTGGATCGAGGACTATCTCCTCCATATCCACATGGCCCGTGGTGATGATCTACACGCCATCAAATATCTCCCCCTCAATCTTAAAGGACCAGCTCGGCATTGGCTTAACAGCTTGCCAGCAGAATCAATTGGTTGTTGGGAGGACCTGGAAGCCGCATTCCTTGATAACTTCCAGGGCACATATGTGCGACCACCAGACGCCGATGACCTTAGCCATATAATTCAACAGCCAGAGGAATTGGCCAGACAATTCTGGACACGGTTCCTAACAAAGAAAAATCAAATCGTTGACTGTCCGGATGCAGAGGCCCTTGCAACCTTCAAACCTAACATCCGCGACGAGTGGCTTGCCCGACACCTAGGACAGGAAAAGCCGAAATCCATGGCAGCCCTTACAACACTCATGACCCGCTTTTGTGTGGGAGAGGACAGCTGGCTAGCTCGTAGTAACAACTTGACCAAAAACCTTGGTAGTTCGGATACCAAGGACAGCAATGGCACGTCGCGTCGCAACAAGAACAAGGGCCGCATAAACGGCGACAATGATGAAGATACGGCAGTCAATGCCGGATTCAGAGGCTCTAAACCCAGTCAGCGGAAGAAGCCATTCAAAAGGAATATCCAGGGCCCGTCCAACTTGGACCGAATACTCGATCGCTTGTGCCAAATACATGGCACCCGAAAACCAGCCAATCACACCAACAGGGATTGTTGGGTGTTCAAACAAGCGAGCAAGATAAGCGCGAACTCAATGACAAGGGGCTGCATAGCGATGACGAGGAAGAGCCCGGCCGCCGAACAATAGAGGACATAAGGGTTTCCCCACAAGTGCGGACGGTGAACATGATATCATAACCCATATACCCAAAAGGGAGCGGAAGCGTGCGCTAAAGGACGATACTGCGATGGAGCCATTGCCCAAGTTCAACCCATGGTCTTCCTGCCCGATCACCTTTGATCAAAGGACCACCCACTAGCATCCGCCACGGCGGTTTCGCGCATTGGTTCTTGACCCAATTATTGACGGATGTCACCTCACTAGAGTCCTTATGGACGGCGGCAGCCTGAACCTGCTTTATCGGGATACAAGTCATAAAATGGGCATAGACCCTCAAGGATTAAACCTACAAAGACGACCTTTAAAGGCGTCATACCGGTGTAGAAGCCAATTATGCGGGCTCGTTACACTCGAAGTGGTCTTCGGATCCCGGATAACTTCCGGCGAAGAGTTAATCTTCGACATAGTCCCGTTCGCAGCGGCTATCATGCCTTTTCGGACGAACCGCATTTGCAAAGTTCAATGCGGTGCCGCACTACGCATACCTAAAGCTCAAGATGCCAGGCCCTCGAGGAGTAATCACGGTCAATGGAAACACCGAACGCTCTCTCCAAACGGAGGAGCACACGGTGGCCCTCGCGGCGGAGGTGCAAAGCAGCCTCTCACAGCAATTCTCGAGTCCGGCCACTAAACGTCCGGACACCGTCAAGCACGCCCGGAGTAACCTACAACAAGACCGCCTGCCACGATTCAAGCACGCTTAGCAATCCGACCCCAACCCCAGCCCTCGCGAAATTGCGAAGCCAGTATTACGCGTACATAACTACGCTCTAGAGATACCATGGGCATATGGGAGGGGCACGACCACGGCACGCCAAGAATGCGGCTCGACCGCACCAGGGGCTCCCGATTGTGTCATTCTTTTTCTTTTTTCCTTTTTCTTACTTTCAGGACTCCGTTCTCCAGAAGTCCTGTCCGGCACTAGAATTGCCGAACTAACGATGCAACAGCCAGGGAAGCAGAAAGCAACGTCGAGTGTTCAGGTGGTCTCTACTATGAGCATTATACCTGTTTTACGTACCATCCCGCAGCTTACCCCTGGATGGGGACATGTTAAATAGTCCCATCCCTTGCTTATCGCACAATTTGTATCGTTCTGCTTTTATTTGTAGTTTCTTTTTAATAACCAATATATAGCTCTTGCCTATTATTGCCTTTTTTTCTATATATATGTTCATTTCATGACATGTTGCACCCGTACACTTTGGCACGGCCAATACACCAGGGGCTTAAGCACCCCAAAAATTATGGTGTGATAAGTCCGAACACTTTCACAAGTGCGGCACCCCGAACTTATAGCATTATATGAATCGGCTCCGAATCATGTCTTGGGTCAATAGTTGGGTTTGCCCGGCTCCCGTGTTTTGGTACCTTACGTTCCGTTATATCGGCTAAGGTAGCACCGGGAGAACCACTGCGATTGTGCCCCGGTTGAGCTGGGTTGAGCACCTCAGTGGAGAAAGCTAAAACTGACCGTCATGATAGGGCGAGAGCCGGTCGCTGTTCGAGAGGTTTTTTGGGGTCCCTAAAGACTTATGCCGCTTAGAGCGAGGAACCAGAATTGTCCGGCCAAGGCGTGGATAGCGCCCCGAACTCGGTCTTCCGAATACTAGGGGCTTTGCCGAAATTTAAAATTATAGAATTCTATGGCTAAGTGAGAGTGTTCAAGCATTATAAGTCCGGTTGCCTTGTTCGTTGCGTTGAGCGCCTCCCTAGATGGACCCAATAATGGGAACAAGAGCGCTCAAGTTTATCCCGAACACCCCAGCACTCGTGGCATGGGGGCTGAAGCCAACGACTTGCCATCTCTCAAATTTGATAAACGGCCGCATGAAGGTAATATTTTAAATTAGCAAGCGTTGCTTAGCGATATGAACAAGTTTTCAGCGTCTGAGGATAACAAATGCGAGTCTACTCAAAATTACATCTTTGGAGCACTCATCCGCTATCTGGCGGGCACCCTTCAGAGGCCCTCATAATACATTTCAGCGTGCAATGCTCCTTGCCCTTTGGTGGCCCGTCCGTCACAAGCTTCTCCGCATCCAGCTTGCCCCAAAGACACTTTGGCATGGGCAAGGGCCCGACAGGCACCTTCAATGCAGACGGAGCGCTTGATGACTTCAATCCGCGGACAAAGCGCCCACCACCGCCCGACTAAGCCGAAGTAGCTCCCAGGCATGGCCTCCAATGGCCACAGCCGAACTATGAGGCCCTTCATGGCCTGTTCGGCGACCTTGTGGAGCTCGACCAGCTGCTTTAGTTGGTCGCTCAAGGGCACCGGACGTTCGGCCTCAGCATACTGAGACCAGAACACCTTCTCCGTCGAGCTCCCCTCCTTGGCACGGTAGAACACGGCAGCATCAGACACACTACGGGGCATATCTGCGAATGCTCCTGGAGAGCTCCGAATCCGGGTAAGTAATAGGTAATTCACTTTTACATGTTTGCTTTACATAAAGAATGCCTTACCCGCCGCTATCTTCTTTAATGATTCAATTTCTTGGAGGGCTTTTTGGGCCTCGGCCTTAGCAGCTTTGGCACTCTCAAGAGCCGAGGCAAGCTCGGACTCTCGGGTCTTCGAGTCACGCTCCTGACCCTCGTGTTTTTCACGAGAGCACGGAGCTCTTGCCGCACCTCCGCCAGCTGCGCCTCCCCTTCTCTCGCAGTGCGCTCATGTCCGCTTTGTTTCGGCCACGGACACCGCTTCCTTCTGTGGTCGCCACCTCGTTAAGTGGCCCCTACGGTACCCATGTTATTCCTGTTATTTTTGCAACCAAAACCTTTCTATAAGGTATTTCTTTAATAAGGTATTCCTTACCTTCCTTGTCCTCGAGCTGCTTCTTGGCAAAGCCGAGCTCGTTCTCGGATCGCTCGAGGCTCTGCTTCAATGCATCGACCTCCTTGATCGGTCTGGCAGAGGTCGACAGCCCAACTGCATTCCCATATTGACATACTTATGTTAGACTCCTGCATATATCTTTTTAGATCCTTAGTCCGACTTTTCTTTCCAACACCGAACTAAGCATCGGGGCTACTGTCTATGCGGTAATATTTTTACATATTCTAAACTTACCTCAAAGCTGTTAGAAGGCTGGTACAGGCTTTGGAAAGCCCGCTCTTGGCGGATCGAACTGTCCGGATCACCGCACTCATAACAAGGCGGTGCTCCTCCTGATGGAGGGCTGTTAAGCGCCAAGAAGCTATCCGGTGCCTCGGTTGGACGAAGGACACCGGCGTCTTACCCTTCTTGCGAAGGGACCGCTTGCCGGACTCCGGAACCGCCGAAGGTTCCGGCATGGAGTCCGGACGAGGGTCGGGCTTAGAGCCCCTGGGGGTCTTGCCCCCCTCGAGCCTGGAGTCCGGGAGGTTGCCTTGCGGCGCCTCCTGCGCCAACTCCTCTTGACCAGGCCCCCCTTGGGGCACCACCTCGGCGTCGTCCGCAGCGTGAGGCGAGGAAGCGGCCGGAAGTGAAGTACTCTCCATTTCCGACGAACCCAGGGACCCGCTCGACGAAGCGATGAACTCGCCCTTGGGCGGGCTGCATGATTATTCGGCATTAGAGAACACTATGCAATGAAAAAGCCACGGGTATCCGGACACTTACGATCTCGCCAGGGGCTTGGCCCTCGTTGGCCACTCTTCCTCGTCGTCGTCGATGTTGGTGGAGAAGTCTGGAGGAAGGTTCCTTCCCTTCTTAGACCCTCCGGCCTCCCCAGTGGGGGCGGCCTTCCTTTTCCTCTCCTCCCCCGCTGGGGGAGAGGCTTCTTTTTCCTCCTCCTCGTCCTTAGGAGAAGATTCTGCTTCAGAATCTGACAGCACCTGACGTCGGGAGCTCCTTCGAGTTCCCGTGGCCTCCTTCTTGGCCTTCTTCTCGGCACCACATGGGTACTGGAGCCAGCAGCCCGTCAATCAGGCGTCCACTGGGTCTTCGGCAAAGGGCCGGACAGTTAATCTGTCCGGGCGTCTTCAACCGATCTGTCAAAGATTAGGGAGTTTTAGATCCCACATAGAGTCAATCTATGAAAGAAGAGTCCCTTAAAGGGTAAAATAACTTACCTCGCCCGGCTTGACGCTGCGAGCTGTATCCGCGATCTTGATGGCGGATGAGGGAACCTCGGCGCCCTTGAGCGGCACATTCCGGGCATCTTAAATGCGTAGTGTCGAAGAGCCTTTTAAGTCGAGTCTTGTGCCGGATCGAACTCCCACGATTTGAAGGCCCGTTGTTGGCATGGGAGAATCCGCGGATGAGCATCACTGGATTACGTTGACAAGCCCGAGATTCTTGTCCACCAGGTTTGACGCATGTTTGGAGTGCGGATAGCTCGTCCGAATTCCCCACGTCAGCCCGTCTCTTTCCATGATGAGAGCAGCGTGGGGAAGCCAGATCTGAATCGGGGCCGCCGCCCATTTGGGGTCGCGGCTCGGTGATATAGAACCACCCGACTGCCACCCCTTTATCGTCTCCACAAAGGAGCCCTCGAGCCATAGGACTTTGGCCATCTTGCCAACCATGGCGCCTCAAGACTCGCTTGACGGCCGCCCACTACCTTGGCCGGACGTTGAAGATCTTCAGCCATAAGCGAAGTGAGCCTGGATGCAGAGGAAGGCCTCGCACAGGACGATGAACGCCGAGATGTTGAGGATGAAATTCGGGGCCAGATCGTGGAAGTCCAGGATGTAGTAGAACATGAGCCCCCGGACAAATGGGTGAAGTGGAAAACCTAGTCCGCGGAGGAAGTGGGGGAGAAACACCACCCTCTCATGGGGCCTGGGGGTTGGAATGAGCTGCCCCGCGTCGGGCAGCCGGTGCGCGATGTCGCCGGACAAGTACCCGGCCTCTCGCAGTATTGTGATGTGCCCCTCCGTGACGGAGGAGGCCATCCACCCGCCTCCCACTCCGGACATAGGTGGAGAAGGTTGAGGTGGGGTGTGCGGACTTGGGCGCTGGAGCTCGAGTGCGCGGAAATGGATAAGCAAAGGAGGAAGAAGGCGTAGGTGGAAAGGCGGATCCTTATCCCCTTATATGAACGGACAAAGCTATGCGTCCCCCACCAGCCTGGTAAAACTTGCTTATCTCCCAAGCGCCGCAATCAATGGCGCGGATGGGTTACCCACGTCCGTATTGATGGGAATCCCGGAATAAGGGGGCATGATCTATGCTTTGATAAGACGTGGCAGGGAAACCGCCTCGCTAAACGCGCTGAGGTGGAACAGTAAAAAACGATTCATATAAAGGCCTGGCCGTGGTGTGATGTCACGCGCGTGTCGTCGGCGAGATCTATGCAAAAGTTATTCTCTCAACGGTGGTATGTGGAACTTGTTTTGCGAGCGGACACTACCCTTGTGTTCAAAACCTTCTATGAAGTATTCGGAGGAGGAACCCGCCTTGCAATGCCAAGAGAATATGCTGCGCGGACTCGTCGTCATTGAAGCCTGGTTCGAGGGCTCTTGAGGAGTCTGGACTAGGGGTGTCCGGATAGCGAACTATCATCACGGCGGACTCCAAAGACTATGAAGATACAAGATTGAAGACTTCGCCCCGTGTCCGGATGGGACTTTCCTTGGCGTGGAATGCAAGCTTGGCGATACGGATATGTAGATCTCCTACCATTGTAACCGACCCTGTGTAACCCTAACCTATCCGGTGTCTATATAAACCGGAGGGTTTTAGTCCGTAGGACGAACAACAATCATACCATAGGCTAGCTTCTAGGGTTTAGCCTCCTTGATCTCGTGGTAGATCTACTCTTGTACTACCCATATCATCAATATTAATCAAGTAGGAGTAGGGTATTACCTCCATCGAGGGGGCCCGAACCTGGGTAAAAACATCATGTCCCTTGTCTCCTGTTACCATCCGCCTAGACGCACAGTTCGGGACCCCCTACCCGAGATCCGCCGGTTTTGACACCGACAGTTGGGTTTTACCTTAATGATCTTTAGTAGTTGCGGATGCTTGCTAGAGTTCCAATCATAAGTGCATATGATCCAAGAAGAGAAAGTATGTTAGCTTATGCCTCTCCCACATAAAACTTGATATCGGTCTAGTAAAGTAGTCAATTGCTTAGGGACAATTTCACAACTCCTACCACCACTTTTCCACACTCGCTTTATTTACATTATTGCTTCTTTATCTAAACAGCCCCTACTTTTTATTTACGTGCCTTTTATTATGTTGCAATTCTATCCAACAACACCTACAAAGTCCTTCTAGTTTCATACTTGTTTTGGTAAAGCGAACGTTAAGCGTGTGTAGAGCTGTATCGTCGGTCGATAAAACTTGAGGGAATATTTGTTCTAGCTTTAGCTCCTCGTTGGGTTCGACACTCATACTTATCGAAAGAGGCTACAATTGATCCCCTGTACTTGTGGGTTATCAAGACTTTTTTCGGCGCCGTTCTTGGGAGTCATAGCGTGGGTGAATATTCTCGTGTGCTTGTTTGCTTTATCACTAAGTAATTTTTATTTGTTGTTCTAAGTTTTTCTCTATCTTTAGTTATGGATATGGAACATGAAATACCAAAAAAATTAGGTTTACTTGCTACTCATGGAGATGGGGAACCTCCTAAAACCCTCGATGCTCATTATGTGAAAGATATTATGCACTACTTGGATAATCCTGAGAAAACCCCATTCAATTATATTATGGGAGACACGTTGGACCAGCGTGAATACTTTAGGGATTATCTCTTGACACAAAAAGGGAAACTATTATGGGATAAAATTTATATGTTGCATTGGTATGCTCGGCAACTATGCTTGAGATATGATTATACTGGTTGCTCTAGGATGAAGGCTCCACACCTTCCCTTCTCATGCAAATTTAATGATGATAAAACCTTGGCCTCTAATGCTAATGGTATATATGATTACTATGATGTTGAACAAATTGAGGAATTTGTTGCTTTTAAGGGTGCTTATGAAATTGAATCTTTGTTTGAAAAGTATGAATCTTTTGATGATGATGTTTATAGGCCTGAAAATTTTGTTATATTGAAATATTGCTATGAGAATTATGAATTCAATTCCGATATCGATGCATTTATTGAGAAAGTCTCTGTGGTCCAAGAAGAGACTAATATTTTGCAGGAGTTTATGGAAGAAGAAATTGATGAAACAATGAGCTCATTGGATGAAAAAGATGATGAGGAGAGCGAAGAACAAAAGGAGGAAGAGCGGATTAACTACCCGTTCCCACCTTCTAATGAGAGTAACTCTTCAACTCATACATTGTTTAATTTCCCTTCGTGCTTACCGAAGGATGATTGCTATGATGATTGGTATGATCCTGTTGATTCTCTTGAAATACCCCTTTTTGATGATGCTTGCTATGCTTGTGGCCATGATGCCAATATGAATAATGCTTATGGAGATGAACTTGCTATAGTTCCTTATGTTAAACATGAAATTGTTTCTATTGCACCCACGCATGATAGTCCTATTATCTTTTTGAATTCTCCCGACTACACTATATCGGATAAGTTTGCCCTTATTAAGGATTATATTGATGGGTTGCGCTTTACTACTACACATGATAATTTTGATGAATATAATATGCATGTGCTTGCTGCTCCTACTTGCAATTATTATGAGAGAGGAACTATATCTCCACCTCTGCCGATGCATAGGAAGAGAGTTAGACTTCGTTGTTGCATGATATATGTTACTTTGTGCTCACTACTAAATCACAAATCATTGTTAATTAAAATTGGCTTTGATATACCTTGGGATCCAGGTGGATTCATTACTTGAGCACTATATGCCTAGCTTAATGGCATTAAAGAAAGCGCTGCCAGGGAGACAACCCGGAAGTTTTAGAGAGTCATTTATTTCTGTTTAGTGCTTTCATAAAGTTTAAAAACAAAAAAAATAAAGAGGGGAACTGTAACATCCCAAAATTCTAAATTTTGGAATGTTATATTAAATAGATAGTTTGATTGATTGACTGAAAGTGAGTGAAATTTGAAACTTTTTGAAAGTTAAATGGGAGGGAATAAAAGGACTTTCCCAAACTTTCATTTTTCATTTATGATCTCCGTGAATTCAAATTCTTTTCATTACAAAACCCTAGAGAGAAGATGACATGACTTCTTCCATTTATTTAAATGAAAAGGGTATTTGAAAATATTTGAATTTCATTTGGAACTATTTTCAAATTCTGAAACTTCAAGCAACTCAATGATTTTCATGAGAGAAGATAAAATAACTTCTTCAAAACATATGAAATATGAGTTGGGAGTTTAAAAGGATCAAAATTAAAGTCCTTTTGGAAATTATTTTTCAATTTGGAGTTATTTGGATTTTATTCAAATTATTTTCTCTAAAAATAAAATATATAGAAAATAGGGTAACATGATTCCTACAATAGAAAATTGGAGAAAAATAAATTTGAATTAATTTTGCTATTTTTAAAATGATTTTATTGGATTTTAGTAGGGCAGTAGCACTCTTTGAATTATTTGAATTTTGTAGATTTTATTTGACTTGACAAAAATGTTCATCTTGTAGAAAATCGTTTTTTGAAAATTTTGATATATTATATGCCTATAGTATATTTTTATTTTGGTGGTTTATTCTATTTTTTTGTTTTTTGGAAAATGTTTATTTAAAAAATCCTCTCGATCGACGGATTGGCCGCCCACTGCCCACGCCGCCGCCTGCTCATCCTCGAGCTCGCTCGAGTCCGTCGCCACCACGGTGCACCGCTGCGCCGGCCTCAGCATTCGTGTCCGCCCCGGACTCCGCCTGCCCCTTGCCCAACCCACAGCCGGCCCCTCCCGTTTATAAGCCGGGCCCCGGGACCCCGACCCCTTTCCTCCCCTCCTCTCTAGCCGCCGCACCCTGCCGCCGCAAACCATCGCCGCCGCCGGCGAGATCCGCCGCCTCGTCCCGCTCCACTCCGTCGCCCTCGCCCACTGCCGTCGCCATCGTCGTCACCACCGCATCGCGCCGCTTCGTCCCGACCCCACGGCCACGCTGGAGGACCATCGAAGTCGCCGCCCGCTCAAAGCCGCCGCCGCCGCCGCCGCCGTCTTCTCCGGCGACGTCGACCTCCACCGCCGCGGTACGCCCAGGAGCTACCCCGGCCGTCCGATCTCTTTTCCACGGTCTAGATTAGATTAGGTTTTTTTTTCGAACCGTTATCCCTCAATTAGAGGACGTTCGCTGTTTTAGTTTCCGCAGCGAACTGTTCTCAGCCTGTAGTTTTCTGCCACGTGTCCAGGGACTTAGTTGTAGTTTTTTTTCTTTTCAGTTTAGCCCTTGTTTTTCAAACGATCACATCTTTTCAACCGTATGTCGGAATTAGACGAAACCAACGCTAACTTCTTTGTTATGATCCCCTATTTCTAGTAAAACAACTTAAACATGTTTTTGAAATTTTCAAAATTTGATTTCAAACAGATTTGTATTTGAACTTCTTTTGATCATAACTTGAGTTTTATAACTCCGTTTGAGTTGATTCTTTTTGCAAATTAAAGCTCTTGACCTGAAATTTCTGAGAAGGCCAAATCCACTTAATTTTGGTACTGTTAGAAATTGTTTTCTTTTGCAAGAGTTATTTGCTTGGTTTTGAAGTTTTCCGAATTGTCTTCTTCGTTCTATCTGATCTTATGAGTGATTGCTTATGTGTGGTTACTATTGCTTGCTCACAATAGATTGACCGGAGTGTGACGAGTAGAACTATCAGTAGTTATCAGTGCGAATCATCTTCATCAATAGTACATGCAAGTTCACACTTTGATCATATCCCTTTCATACCCAGTTTTTATGCATTAGTTTCACCCTCAAACATTGCATGGTTAGGATCTGAATAACTTGTGGGTTTGGGAAGTAGCTGATGAGGTAGAACCTATTGCCCTGTTTATTATCAAACCCTTGGGAGTTACTTCTATGTTTTGCTTATATTGCTATGCTATGCTCGTAGACGTGGATTGGGTTTGAGTGATTTCCATGACTGATGTGAGATTGTTAATTAATGATTCAACTTAAGGTGGCTACTTAAATAAACATCTGGGTGGATTGAGGCACCTGGAGAACCCAGTGCTGCCTGTATTTTTGGATATCCCGGAGTACCCGTGTGATTATCCTATGGACCACCACCCAGGATCAAAGGGATCATAAGATTATTCATGCTAGAAACTTCCGTGTGCAGCCACGAGCTATTATGGGCTCTAGCATAGTTGAGTAGGTTGCGTGAGCTCTTGAAGAGGTGGACTAGCAGATGTAGGGGGTGTAGGTGGTACTGTCTACCCGGAGTAGAGAGTAAATGCTTCTAAAAGACTGTGTCTCGATCATCCGTTTCTCAAACATCATGTAGTGCGATAAATCCAACGGAGGAGATCGGGTCTTGTGGGGAAAGTGCGCAAACCTCTGCAGAGTGTACAAACTAATCATGGTTAGCCGTGTCCCCGGTTATGGACGTCTTGAGTATCTAGTTCTTGGATTATCATGTGGATCTCATCATCATGTTACTTAATATAATTTGATTGGGTTTAATCACGTTCTTAATTGGGATTGAGTTGGGTGAACCTTCTCAATGTTTAACAACCACCATGATAGTTAAATAAAATTTATTCCTTTGTTGTAGGGAAAAACGGGTTTTATGCAAAAATAAACTTAGATCTTTCCACCAGCCAAATATGCATGTAGTGATAGCTATTATTCATCATTTATCCTATGGTGTGAATTTGCCAGTACATTCAATGTACTGACCCTTTGTGGCTGCAACGTCTCATGTTGCAGGATTCTTACGACGAGTAAGTGATACGTTAGGGTTATGATTTCTACACTCAACTTTGCCATTGGTGTTGATGGGAATCCACAACCTTGTTACTTCCGCTATTTGGATTGAGGTAATAGTATTTATGTTACTTTATACATGTGATTTACCTCTGTTATAAATCCTCAAGTACTGTGTGTGTTAGCATACACTACAAAAAAACACTTCTGTGATGATACGTGTTTGTCACAGTAGGTCGTGTTTTTTGTCATGCATGTACATCCATGACGATTTTATGACAGAATCAAGATAGTCATACCTGTGCTGTCGTAGAAGTGTTCCATGACATTACCAAAATTATCATCACGGAAGTGTCCACTTCCATGACGATAAGTCGCGCGTCACAGAAGTGCTTTCGTCAAGGGAGACAGACATGTGGCATCCACCGTAACGGAACGCCGTTAAGCTATCGGGTCGGGTTTTGGATCTGATAACCCGTTAACAGCCCCGACCAATGGGGATTTTCCACGTGTAAAATCATCATTGGCTGGAGGAAACACGTGTCGGCTCACCGTTGGGACAGATGTCATACGCTCATTGGACCGAAGGCGCCTATGATATGGCTACACGTGGCACGGCCCAATAGAGGCCCATTCCTGTGAAAAGGCCGGCCCATTTGACTTGGTTAAAAGGTGGCGGGCCGGCCCACAGAAAGCCTGTTAACTGCCTGTTCGCATATAGCCCATTTACATCCCGCTACCCAGGGCCTGTTACGCCCTATCCGAATTAGGCCCAGTAGCGTCATCTGGGCCGTCCAATATGATTCCAGCCCGTTTTAACTTCCGGCCCATGTGTGGCCCATGACTTCTTTCGGCCCATATGAGGCCCTTTGTAACTCTTGGCCCATTAACGACCCGTGGTGAAACTGGCCCGTAATGAATAGTGTTTGACTTTATACCCATTAACGGCCCGTTATTCCATTGGGCCATTTCATTAAGTTATCTTCGGCCTTCTCGGGGCCCATTGATTCTTAGGCTCATTTGCGAAGATTCGGTTACATCTGGCCCGTTCTCGTCATTTTACGCTTGTGGGCCAAATTCAGCCCGTCGTTACAGTCGGCCCGTTTGTGGACCGCGAATACGTTGGGTCGTTTTCATGTAAAAAAACCCCTATTAACGGCCCGTTATGGTCCACGAATAGTACGACCCATGATTGGCGAAATGAAGATACGCCCCGTAGAAGGCCCATAGATCCTATGGCCCGTATGAGGCCCATGGATAGTACAGCCCGTAGAAGGCCCATGAATCGTACGTCCTGTAGAAGGCCCATGGACCCTATGGCCCGTAGAAGGCCCATGGACCCTAAGGCCCGTATAGAAGGCCGATGGATCCTACGGCCCGTATAGAAGGCCAATGGATCCTACGGCCGGAAGAAGGCCCATGGATCATATGGCCTGCAGGAGGCCCATGGTTACAATAGTCCGTGTGTTGCCATGATTATTTTCGCCTAGTTACCAAAAATAGGCTATTGTGGCCACTAGAAAAAGACAGAAAAAGAACTGCAGTGACTACAAGCAAACAACTAAACAAGACAATAAGGAAATAAATAAGCAAGCAATTAACACTAGCCTATTACCGCTATTACACATATTACATCCACTGGGCATCAAAGTTCGCCACCAGTGCAAATATAGGGAACAAAGCAGCACATTACATATACTGGCCGTCAAAATTGGCCACGGTGCAAATAAACGCGGCAGCTAAACAAAACATAATCGAAACAACGGAAGACCTCAAGAAAGCGTTATCACAGGTATCCACCATGCGGCAATAAGCTTAGCAAGCTGATTAGCTTTGTCTGTTTGGCGCTAAAATCCTCCAACACTTGTTTGTTGCACCGAAAGTATGCATCGAATGCTCCGGGGACTTCCGATCATACGCTTCTGTCGCAAGCACAGCCTGATCGATGTCTTTCAGCTTGTAGTTGAGACTCAAGAAACCGAACTGATTCAGACAGTGAGTTTGAATAGCTTGTGCAAGCGGTAGTGGCCAGTAACTCAAACACTAAACCAAGACAGGACTTTGGGGTTGTCTCGCTGTCTTCAAGATAGTCTTCCTTAGCTATTTTATCAGCTTTGTTGGAGACCAACAAGGATGTGTCACTATCCTGAACCTTATCTGCATTACTTCCTTTACCATTTCTTAATAAGGCAGTCTTCCCCAATATTCTATCAGCATTCTAAAAGAAGAAACAAGCAGACATATAACAAGTTTAGCATGTACTAGTATATGAAACTCATTTCGGTGAACCAGTTCATTAGTAAGGTGGACAGGATTAAACTACCAGTCTTCTATTGCCAAGTACTAGTACATAATAAAAGCATCAAACAAACATATATCTATGTCCTATGGTCACTGCATTGTCTTGCCAAATCAAAATAGAGACACGGTTCAAATCATATCAGTTCAAGACAAAGCATCAGTGAAAGAATACAAAGCGTGGGAAACTACACGGCACAACAAGATTTCAGATGGGTACCACGGGTCTACATGTACAACAACACTATTGGCTCTGTTGTGATGCTAGTAATGTGCATGATATGAAAGTCAACTGTATACACAATTGAAATTGAAATCAAAAGAGCTATTGATAAGAGCAAACCTGTTAAAGAAACATGCATGAACATACCTGTTGTGCCATTGGAGTTTTGATTGGATCCTTCAATTTAAAAATAAGTTTGTATCAGTAAATACAGTGATACAAGAGCAAAGCAATCATAGTTAAAAAAAGTCGCGCCTAAGCGAGCGCTTAAGCACGCCTAGGCTCTAGGCGTTGGCAAAATGCATTGTGCATAACTACGCTTAATCTGTGCATAACTGCGCATAAGCATGCGCTTTGGTCAGTAAAGCGCAAGGCGGTGGCAAAACGCACAATTAACGCCTAGCGCTTTTTTGAACTATGATAGTAATGGAATATTAACAACATCAAATGCGATAGATGCTAAACTACGACTAGCTGGTTGTGCTTCCTCCACAGGAATAGGCGTACTAACTAGTGGAGTTGGGGTTCGCCGTGATAGTACTGGCCCTTTGGGCACTGGAGCTGCCTTACTAACTGCTCTTGTTTGGGAGCTCTGTGGTGGAGATGGTGTTGTGTCAACAGGAACTGGGTTAATATCGGCTGGGGTTGGGGTTAGATTGGGTGAAGCTGGTTCTCTGTCCATCGCAGGAGGGGTACAATCTGCGAGAGTTTGGGTTATGTTTGGTAGGGATAGTTCTTGTGCATGTACAACCGGGGTGCTATCTCCACCAAGAGGTAGCACTGTTTTATTTGAAGACCGTGTTTTTAGTCTGCTAGATACTGGCATCGCCCCCTCCCATTCAAATGGCTGATAAACAAGAAACATAGTTGAATGTACAGACATTGTATGAGAGACAGATGCAATAGATAGTGTGGAAAAAAGAGGGCATGAAATAGTTGACATGTATTGTTTAACTGAAACGGATAGCATGACATAATTTCACATATATGATGTCTATCTAAACTGGATAGCATAGCATAACATAATTCAAAGATACGATGAATAACTAAATAGGACCGCATGACATAATTCACCTACATGTTATCTAAGTAATAAGGATCACATCATTTAATTCACATATGTGATTTATATGCTAAACAGAGGGCATTCGATATGACGTCTGAACTAAGAACATGGTGTTGAATATTGTGTATATGATGTCTAAACTATGCAATGCAAGACCTTTGTATGCATGATATGAGCGATATAACCGTGCCAAGTTAGAGCATACACCTCGGTGGGGAATAGGATTGGTCATCTATCTACGAATCCATCTACGAGGAGATATCGGGACCCAACAAGAGATCTGCTTGACTGTAGTACTTGTCTACTGAAGGCCTTGTTTTCACTCCAGATTTTCCATCTCCCACCCAAATGGCTGATTCACAGGAAGAGTAGTTTAATGTATAAACATTGTTGACAAATGGAAATGTAATGAAGAAAAGGATGGGCAAGATATCATTCAAATATATGATGCCTGGTTAAACAGGATGGCATTGCACATTTCAGATATATTATGGCTGGCTAAAAGACATGAGGCGCATAATTCCATATATGATATAGAAACTAAACAGGTGGCATCACAGAACATGTCTAAACTAAGCGGATGACATATATGATGTCAAAAGTAGGCACTGCAAGGCAACATATGCATGATATGACTAACATCATCATGCCAAGGTAGAGCAAACACCTTGGGGGGTAAATAGGAGTGGTCAGCGGCGTCTGAATCTGCCTCAAAACAGATATCTTCCTCTAGATTATAATTTGGAGAGGGGTGGGGAGGGTTTGCCATTGAACCCACCATGAAGCGATGTCTGCATGACATTGTATTGTCGCGCAAAACTCTTCTATTTTTCTCTACATGTTCAGCATGACTGTGTACAATATCTGACATGCATACGAAAAAATATGGTGAGATTATGTAAGGAGAGCATGCAGAAATTTAGAGTGATGGTAACAACCAGTGGATGGATCCAAAAATACTGATAGCAGGCTGATGATTGCTTTAAATTAATAAAAATAAAGATGATGATTGCTTTACTATTTGTTTCCCACCCAAGATGAACAACATAGGCATACCCTAGGTGAACCAGATATTAGACAGACATACTATTCATTGCTGCCTCGATATGTGCCCCACAACTAATTTAGAACTCAAGTTTGAACATTAATTTGGACCTGACTTGGGAGTCCAAGAGCTGAACAGGATGATAAAGTAGCAGGTAAGTTTAAGCAATGCATAACATAAGCAGAAACAAAAGAGTGCGACCTCTCTTGTGGACCCATGTACTCCTCAGGTTCATCTGCTGAGTCGATGATGGTGATGCCGTTGCGGTGGGTGCCGGCGGCAGGGAAGGAGATCTGAGGTGGCGAAAGACGGTCAGGAGTCATGATGTATGGTTTGGTGGATGCTTCTGTCGATGGAGCAGCTCAGGTGAGGTGGACGACGTCGCGGCAGGAGCAGGACAAACCACACAAAGTTCCCTTCGATACATACCTGTAACTGAAGTAATTATGTAAGGGCTCATTTGGCTTGCATGATTCTTAAAACGCAGGGATAAGAAAAACACTGGAATAGGATAGGAAAATGCACATGGTAAACAGAGCATTTGTAAACACAGGATTTCTGTCAACTTGGGTGTTTGGTTTACATGAATTGGAAGAGCAGAGGAATGCAAAGAAACATGGCCAAAATAAAGTGAAACCATATGAAAGCGTGTACAGTTAGAATGTTATTCTGGCACTAATGCACTTGGTCTTGTTTTCGTGCATAGGATTTTGAAAAGTAGGTCCAGGTGAATGTTTTGCTTCATTCCTTTCAACAAAATGCATGAATAATTGAATAGTAGAGTGCCATTGGAAAATTCCCTATTGCTATGTTTTTCCGTTGAACCAAAATAGCCCTAATGGATCGACGTGAATGTATAGTAATAAGTGATGCAACAAGTGTACAACCTCTTTGCCGTAGTCGTGTCGACCTCAGCATCATTGGGTTGGTTGCTGAAGCAGTTGAGGCAGAGGTGGCTATCGAAGGTGTGGAGGAAGATCGAGGAATCAGAGGCGGCGTCCTGTGGCACCGCTGTTGTGATGGATCGTTCTATCGTTGGAGCAGCTCCGATGAGCCGTAAGACGTCAAGGCTGAAGCAGCACAAGACAGACATTGTCAATCTCAAGTGGGATTCTAATAGCATCTCCAATAGATGATGTAAAATGGATGTACAATTAACATCACCAAAACCACACGACTACAACAGATGAGGTAAAACTGTTGACTCGAACTTAAGCGTCGAAACTGAAATTTCTTGTGGAATCTGAATGCTACTGTCGAAACTGAGCGCAATGGTAGCAGAGAGGCACTTGACATGTAGTTTAGGGAGGGCCTGCAGTTCATCTTCAACCTGCACCCCCTGAGCCGCTAGCCACCATCGGCCGAACCGCCGGCCCCAGCGCCGCCTCGCCGCCCCGAAACAACTCGCCACCGCCGCCCCGGCTAGCCAGAGGCCCCTGCCCCCACCCTGAACCCTAAGATAGATAGTGGGGTACCTCTCCGTGAGCCCCGTCCCCTGCAAGTGGTGGTTCTTCCTTAACTCAGTGAGCCCCCAACCCCTGAAAATTGATCGACCCAAAAGTCGATTCAGTCGACTGAAGTGTGGCTTAATCGGAGCAGAGCGGCAGCACGAGCGAGGGGGAGAGCAGCAGCAGTAGATGGGCGAGCGAGCGAGCGATCGAGTGAGAGCCGGAGCAGTAGCAGCAGCGCGAACGAGCGAGCGAGAGCCGGAGCAGCAGCAGCAGATCCGGCTGGTATGGACGCCGCCGCCGAAGGGGCCTCTCACTGGGGAAGAGCCGCCGTGGGTGTGATGCGATGAGTGTACAACCTCTTTGGTGGCGCCGAGTAGGCCTCGGCTTCGTCCGAGGAGTCGGTTGATACGTCCATTTTGCATCATGCTTTTATGTTGATATTTATTGCATTATGGGCTGCTATTTCACATTATGTCACAATACTTATGGCTATTCTCTGCTATTTTACAAGGTTTACATAAGGAGGGAGAATGCCGGCAGCTGGAATTCTGGGCTGGAAAAGGAGCAAATATTAGAGACCTATTTTGCGCAACCAAAAGTCCTGAAACTCCACGGAATATCTTATAATAAATAATGAAAAATACCTGCCAAAGATGAAGGCCAGGGGGCCCACACCCTGTCCACGAGGGTGGGGGTGCGCCCCCCCTCCTAGGGCGCGCCCCCTACCTCGTGGCCCCCCTGGTGGCTCTCCGATGCCCATCTTCTGCTATATGAAGTCTTTTGTCGAGAAAAAAAAAGCAACCTTTCGGGACGAAACTCCCCCGCCACGAGGTGGAACCAATCTAGGGCTCCGGCAGAGCTGTTCTGTTGGGGACACTTCCCTCCGGGAGGTGGAGATCATTGCCATCATCATCACCAACGCTCCTCTCATCGGGAGAGGGCAATCTCCATCAACATCTTCACCAGCACCATCTCCTCTCAAAACCCTAGTTCATCTCTTGTATCCAATTCTTGTCTCCAAGTCCGGGATTGGTACTAGTAGGTTGCTAGTAGTGTTGATTACTACTTGTAGTCGATGCTAGTTGGTTTATTTGGTGGAAGATCATATGTTCAGATCCTTATTGCATATTAATACCCCTCTGATTATGAACTTGAATATGCTTTGTGAGTAGTTACGTTTGTTCCTGAGGACATGGGAGAAGTCTTGCTATTAGTAGTCATGTGAATTTGGTATTCGTTCGATATTTTGATGAGATGTATGTTGTCTAGCCTCTAGTGGTGTTATGTGAACGTCGACTACATAACACTTCACCATTATTTGGGCCTAGAGGAAGGCATTGGGAAGTAATAAGTAGATGATGGGTTGCTAGAGTGATGAAGCTTAAACCCTAGTTTATGCGTTGTTTCGTAAAGGGCTGATTTGGATCCATATGTTTCATGCTATGGTTAGGTTTACCTTAATACTTTTTTTGTAGTTGCGGATGCTTGCAATAGAGGTTAATCATAAGTGGGATGTTTGTTCAAGTAAGAACAGCACCCAAGCACCGGTCCACCCACATATCAAATTATCAAAGTACCGAACGCGAATCATATGAACGTGATGAAAACTGGCTTGACGATATTCCCATGTGTCCTCGGGAGCGCTTTTCCTTATATAAGAGTTTGTCCAGGCTTGTCCTTTGCTACAAAAAGGATTGGGCCACCTTGCTGCACTTTATTTACTTTTGTTACTTGCTGCTCACTACAAATTATCCTATCACAAAACTATCTGTTACCACTTTTTTTCAGCACTTGCAGAGAATACCTTGCTGAAAACCGCTTATCATTTCCTTCTGCTCCTCGTTGGGTTCGACACTCTTACTTATCGAAAGGACTATGATAGATCCCCTATACTTGTGGGTCATCAAGACTCTTTTCTGGCGCTGTTGCCGGGGAGTGAAGTCCCTTTTGTAGGTGGAATTTGGTAAGGAAAAATTTATATAGTGTGCTGAAATTTACTGTCACTTGTTATTATGGAAAGTAATCCTCTGAGGGGCTTGTTCGGGGTATCTTCACCCCGACCAGTAGAGCAAAGAGTTGCTCCTCAACCTACTGAACCTATTGAAAATGAAACTCCTTTTGAAGTTCCTTCGGGTATGATGGAAAAACTGCTAGCTAATCCTTTTGTAGGAGATGGAACAAAGCATCCTAATGAGCACCTAATATATGTGGATGAAGTTTGTGGACTATTTAAGTTTGCAGGTATACCCGATGATGTTTTTAAGAAGAAGGTCTTCCCTTTATCTTTGAAGGGAGAAGCATTGACATGGTATAGGCTATGTGATGATACGAGATCATGGAACTACAAAAGATTGAAATTGGAATTTCATCAAAAATATTATCCTATGCATCTTGTCCTTCGTGATCGCAACTATATATATAATTTTTGGCCTCGCGAGGGAGAAAGCATCTCTCAAGCTTGGGGGAGGCTTAAATCAATATTGTATTCATGCCCCAATCATGAGCTCTCAAGAGAAACAATTATTCAAAATCTTTATGCTTGGCTTTTTGAAAACAATCGCACCATGCTCGATACTTCTTGTGTTGGCTCTTTTATGATGAAGACTATTGAATTCAGATGGAATTTATTGGATAGAATTAAACGAAACTCTGAAGATTGGGACCTCGACGAAGGAAAGGAGTCAGGTATGACACCTAAGTTTGATTGTGTTAAATCTTTTATGGATACCGATATTTTCCGTAAGTTTAGCACTAAATATGGACTTGACTCTGAGATAGTAGCTTCTTTCTGTGAATCTTTTTCTACTTATGTTGATCTCCCTAAGGAGAAGTGGTTTAAATATCATCCTCCCATAGAAGTAAAAGTAGCTGCACCTATTAAAGTTGAAGAAAAGATTGTCACTTATAATGATCCTATTGTTCCTACCTCTTATGTTGAGAAACCACCCTTCCTTGTTAGAATAAAGGATCATGCTAAAGCTTCAACTTTGGTTCGTAAAAGCAATATTAGAACTTATACACCTCCTGAGCAAGTCAAAGTAGAACCTAATATTGCTATGGTTAAAGATCTCTTGTCTGATAATATTGATGGGCATGTTATTCAGTTCTGCGGTGAAACCGCTAGAATTGCTAAACCTTGTGCTAAAGATAAACATAGACCTATGGTAGGCGTGCCTGTTATTTCTGTTAAAATAGGAGATCATTGTTATCATGGCTTATGTGACATGGGTTCTAGTGCTAGTGCAATACCCATTGATTTATACAAAGAAATTATGCATGATATTGCACCTATTGAGTTAGAAGAAATTGATGTCATAATTAAGCTTGCCAATAGAGATACTATTTCACCAATTGGGATTGTTAGAGATGTTGAAGTCTTGTGTGGGAAAACTAAATATCCTGCTGATTTTCTTGTTCTTGGTTCCCCACAAGATAGCTTTTGTCCCATTATTTTTGGTAGACCCTTCTTGAACACTGTTAATGCTAGGATAGACTGCGAAAAGAATGTTGTTACTATTGGCTTGGATGATATGATTCATGAGTTTAACTTCTCTAAATTTAGTAAACAACACCGTGAAGAAGAAATACCTAGTAAGGATGAAATCATTGGTCTTGCTTCTATTGCCGTACCTCCTAGTGATCCTCTAGAACATTATTTGCTAGACCATGAAAATGATATGTTTATGAATGAAAGAAGGGAAATAGATGAAGTATTCTTTAAACAGGAACCTATTCTGCAACATAATTTTCCTGTTGAAATCCTAGGGGATTCTCCTCCACCTAAGGGTGATCCCATGTTTGAGCTTAAACAGTTACCTGATAATCTTAAATATGATAACCTCTCAGAGTATATATCCTGTTATTATTAGTGCTAACCTCTCAGAGTATGAAGAAGAGAGACTATTGAAAATTCTGAAGAAGCACTGTGCTGCTATTGGATATACTCTTGATGATCTTAAGGGCATTAGTCCCACTCTATGTCAACATAAAATAAATTTGGAAGGAGATGCCAAACCAGTTCGTGATCCTCAAAGACGTTTGGATCCAAAAATGGAAGAAGTGGTAAGAAAAGAAATACTAAAGCTTCTGGAGGCAGGTATAATTTATCCCGTTGCTGATAGTCAGTGGGTAAGTCCTGTTCATTGTGTCCCTAAGAAGGGAGGTATTACTGTTGTTCCTAATGATAAAGATGAATTGATCCCGCAAAGAATTATTACAGGTTATAGGATGGTAATTGATTTCCTCAAATTAAATAAAGCAACTAAGAAAGATCATTACCCCTTACCTTTTATTGATCAAATGCTAGAAAGATTATGCAAACATACACATTATTGCTTTCTAGATGGTTATTCTGGTTTCTCTCAAATACCTGTGTCGGCTAAACATCAATCAAAGACTACTTTTACATGCCCTTTTGGTACTTTTGCTTATAGACGTATGCCTTCTGGTTTATGTAATGCACCTGCTACCTTTCAAAGATGCATGATGGCTATATTCTCTGACTTTTGTGAAAAGATTTGTGAGGTTTTCGTGGACGACTTTTCCGTCTATGGATCCTCTTTTGATGATTGCTTGAGCAATCTTGATCGAGTTTTGCAGAGATGTGAAGAAACTAATCTTGTCTTGAATTGGGAAAAGTGCCACTTTATGGTTAATGAAGGTATTGTCTTGGGGCATAAAGTTTCTGAAAGAGGTATTGAAGTTGATAAAGCCAAGGTTGATGCTATTGAAAAGGTGCCATGTCCCAAGGACATCAAAGGTATAAGAAGTTTCCTTGGTCATGCCGGATTTTATAGGAGGTTCATTAAGGACTTCTCAAAAATGTCTCGGCCTCTGACTAATTTATTACAAAAAGATATACCATTTGTCTTTGATGATGATTGTGTAGAAGCATTTGAAATACTTAAGAAAGCATTGATCTCTGCACCTATTGTTCAGCCACCTGATTGGAGTTTACCCTTTGAAATTATGTGTGATGCTAGTGATTATGCTGTAGGTGATGTTCTAGGGCAAAGAGTTGATAAGAAATTAAATGTTATCTATTATGATAGTAAGACTCTAGACAATGCTCAAAGAAACTATGCTACTACTGAAAAAGAATTCTTAGCAGTTGTATTTGCATGTGATAAGTTCAGACCTTATATTGTTGATTCTAAAGTAACTATTCACACTGATCATGCTGCTATTAAATATTTGATGGAAAAAAAGATGTTAAACCTAGACTTATTAGATGGGTTCTCTTGCTACAAGAATTTGATTTGCATATTGTTGGTAGAAAGGAGCTGATAACCCGCTTGGCACAACTTGTCTAGGTTAGAAAATGTTTAGAATGGGGGTAGGTATGGAGAGGCAAGATCCTAGCTATGGAGTAGTTGTATCGCAAAGAATGGGGGTAGGTATTCTGAGTTCATGGAGCCCTTCTCGGAGGAAGTAATAGCCCTCGTCTCGGGCCGGAGGCGGTCATTGGATTATATCGTATGTGTTACGAGTGCGAACCCTTCTACTGTGGAGGGTGGCTTATATAGAGTCTTGGGACCCCAGCCAGCCCACATAGAGAGGGTTTAAGGTGCGTTAAGGCTAGGCGTTCTTGGTAGCATGCTTACATAAAGTGTCATTATGATCATAAAGACTATTTAACTCTGAGACCGTTTGGGCACGAGTGGCTCTTGGACTCTGGTGGTCGAGTGGGTCTTCATGGTCGAGTGTCTTTGAATCTGTCAGTGGAAACCTACCGGTCATTGGAAGGCCGCTTCTCTTGCGAGTGTCCTTGTGGAGGGTACCTTTGGGCAGGTCTATGACCCTACCCCAGGTACATGACTTCATCATTAGCCCCCGAATGGATCGAGGTTTGAGTGAGGAAGTAGTTGATAATCTTTCTGACCTGTTCTTCGTGTTGCGAGTGTGTCTTACTCTGGATCAGCGACCTTTTAGTGATGGCATCAACTTCTCTTTCAGTCGCCTTGATCCATTCTTCACGTTTTGTCGAGTGAACTCTGTGAACTTGAGGATTTCCGGGCGACGGATCGGAGGAAATCTGCTATCGACAGGTTGCTCAGCGGTTAGCGGATTTCGCGGGATCTGAATTTTGGGAAGCGAAGCGAGAAAACTGCGGCACTTTCGGATGGGATAAGGCGATGGCGCCTCGATCTTCGCGCCGCCTTTTTACGCCACGTATCGCGTGCGCGCTTGTTCTTGAGATTTGCGGGATTGCCTGGGCCTACCGGTCAGCCACTCGGAAGCGGCCCCATATAAAGCGTCGGACAGGGTATTTTGAGCAGTGCGACCTCAATCTTCTCCTCCCTCCGCCTCCAAACCTTCTCGCTGCGCTCTTAGCCTGTCCAGCGCCGCAGCTCGATGCTTGCTTGGCGACCATGGTGAAGGAGAAGACGCAGCCCTGGAGCAGGTGAAGAAGGCGGCGGCGAAGGCTAAGGGAGGCGCCCGGTCAGGCGGATCCTCTTCGCGGTCCAAACTGCCGCAAGGCTGGGTCAAGGAGATTGGATCCGCTCGACCATCACCGAGAAGGACCTCACCGATCTGGCCAATGAAGGACTGATCCCCATGGGTCGGCGAGGCTTAGGGAGCGGAGTGGCAACCGCAACTGAAGAGGGTGAGTCGTTCTCCTTGCCACCACGTAGATCGGGGATTTTCTCGCCACGAATCCTTTTTCCGGGGTTTCTGAACTTTTTGGGCGCAACTCCATCATTTCCTCCCAACTCCATTGTCTACCTTGCTGCTTTCATTTCGTTATCGAAAACTTCTTGGGTTGTCGACCGCCTTTGGGGTCTCTTCAAGCACATATTCACTGTCGCTCTCGGGCGGTGAAGAAAAGCGAACCGAATAGCGAGAGAACCCAAGTAATCCAGATGTGTGGGGACTCGGGGTCGAGATGAGGGGAAGAGCGCCTTTCGGCTATGACTCTCCCGACTCGGTTAGAGGTGGCGATCGACCTGGTTCTCTGCCAAGACCAGCCGGCCTTGAGGCGATCATTGGGCTCCCTCCTTTCTCCATGAGTCAGTGAACAAGCCATCTTCCACGAAGGTGTTACGGAGGAGAAGGCCCAAGTAAAATTGCTGATGGGCGCGTAGTCCAGCTCATTCGCGACGGGGTGACCGGCATGGATCTCTGGAGGTTTTCCTCCGGCGGCGTATTCAGCCACTCCAATACCGAGGTCATCCGATGTGGATGTACTCAGTGCGGATGATACCACTCGGGTCCATCCGGAGGAGGTCGATGGCGCCACGCTGGAGAAGTGGATGACTGCCATCACGAAACAAAGATAACCCTCGCGGAGCTGGGAGGATTCCACCACTCGACCGGACTTACGAAGTAGACAAGGTACAACCACTTATCTTGATTGTGATTGGCTGCATTCATTATGTTTAGATGCCAATTAGTCGACTGACTTTCGCCTTGTTTTGTTGTCTTCTAGGTCACCCTGAGATGTACTCGATGCCCAGCAGGCGCGAGGAAACAGTCGAAGAAGAAGAAGGAAGTGGAGGTGAAAGTCGGGAGGAATGGGAGTCAACGGCGAGGAGGATGAGGGGATGACAGCTCGATGAAGAGGAGGAGGAGGAGGAAGAGGAGGAAGGCGTCGATCCTCCTCGCTCGGAGGAAGGTCAAGTTGGCGCATGACCCGGCGGCGGGCGCGGTAAAGCTGTTGTGCCTTTGGGCGGTCGGCAAGCGACCTAGGACAACTTCCCTGCGCCGGTGAGAAACCGCCGAAGCAACCTCGAGCAACGTCGTCAAAGCCGTGAAGGCTCTGCCCAAGATGCGGATGGTCATCCCCACCATCTCCGGGTAACCAACAGAACCTTGTATTTCCTTATTCAACATGAGTGAACTTTTGGTCGACTTGATGGTGATCAGCCGATTCTTGAAATCTAAAGTGCCGCTACCTCGAGACTTCCAAGCGAAGATCAGGAAATGGAGGATGCTGCCACCTCCAACCTTGGTATGATCTACGAGGTTTCGCTTTTAGTCGATTGGACTTCCATGTTTACTTTTGAATCTTTCTTGTAGTTCCGCCTCCGTCATTGATCTCCCGGCGATGGCGAGGAGCGCCATTGAGGAAGAGGAAGAACAAGAGAGTGCCTGCTTGGCAAGGCTGCTCGGTCATGGCGATTCTGAGGCGCTGGTTTCGAGGAGGCAACCCCCTCGGACTTCGTGTCTTCGCTGTACGGCTGACAAGTGCCGACCCACTTCGTCATTGCTGATCCACCATCTCTCTTTGCTATACACCACGTCCGGAAGACCAAGTGAGTGCTGCTAAGGAGGCCATCGCATGAGCAGGGATCATGATGGAGCAAGTGAAAGCGGTCGAGAGGCTAGCCGGTGACCTATGATGCTAGTTCAGCTCTCGAGCAATGTCCAAGTAAGTCGATCGTTGCTTGCTTTGTTAGGATATGCTACTGAAACTGCTTCTTACGGAGATTTCCATATCTGTACACCTTTGGGTGGGTGTGTCGATTGAATTTTTGTGGGGCACGCTGAGTGCACCCAGAGTGTAGTCCCGAGACTATGGTCATTGCGTGCGATCGGCTATAATCTTTATCTTGTGAACTTCTTCACTCGACCTGGGCGGACCAAGTCGAATGGAACCGTAAAACCGGTGGGGGCACGCTGAGTGCACCCTTGGGTGTAATCCCGAGACTATGGTCATTGCGTCGATCGACTATAGTCTAAAGAAGCTGTGTGTTGTTTTTTTTATCATTGGTGACCGTGACACATAACCTTTTGCCTCTTTTGGTGTTGGTGAACCAAATTGGTAAAACCAGTGGGAACACGCTGAGTGCACCCGCTGGGTGTAGTCCCGAGACTCTTGTCGAATGTTTTGATTCATTGTAGTCTTAGAAATCTACTATTTTTCCTTAATCACTCGGAAGTGATCTGTCTTTGATGTCTTTCGTTGGTTGACTCTTTGTAGAAATCTTGCGAGCTTGTGGCTCGCTATCTTGAGATTAGAGAACAAACAGATCCAGCTCAACCTCGATTTGAAGCTTGCTCGGGAGAATTTGCGAGAAGGCAAAGGATGAAGCAAAAGGTATGGCTGGTGAGAACTTTTAACGACTGCCTTTGTTTTTCTGTTCATTCTCAACTCTGTTCTCATTGTTGCTTTGAGATAAACTGGAAGAGACTTTGAAGAAGAAGGACCTTGACCTTGCGAGAGGCCGGAAGGCGGCTTTGGAGAAAACAAAGCTCGCTGAAGAGAAGCTTGCCTCGGTCGACAAACTTGAAGATGAAAATGCCAAGCTGAAAGCCGCTCTTGTGTGACTAACAAGGAAGTTAGTCGGTGAAGAGCGACAAGATTGCTCTGTCGACAAGGCTGGCCAAGCTGGCGGGGAAGCGAAATGACACGGAGATTTATCTTGGAGGGCTCGCCAAGAAGCTGTTTCTCATGCTTGAAGGTAATCTCTTTTACCCATTGTCTTGCTATCACCGGCTCATCACATGATCGTTATTTTGAGTCGAGCTGTGTTTTCAGAATTCTGTCAAAACTTGAAGAAGAAACCGGTCAGTGGAAACCAGCTTGGACCCCATCAACTCTCTGTGAAGGGCGAAGCTGCTATGAATGTGCTCCATTGGAGTCTCGCGTTGCTAGCGTGGTGGATTATCTTGCTCATTGAAAGTTGCAGTGTCGCGGATCGACTCGACTCTCTGGCCAGATCAGACGCTTCAGAATGACCTTGAATCCCTGATGACTCGACTGAATGAGATTCCAAGTCGAGTGCAAGAATGGAAAAAGTCTTATGCTAGGTGTGGTGCTGATGTTGCTCTATCTACGGTTCGTGTCCCTTTGCAAAGAAGCGCAAGAGGACAAGCTGGTGTCTCTCAAGGTTGCCAACACCAGGAGGCACGACTTCAGATCTTTCATGGAGACTTTCATCGCTGCTGCTACCCGTATTGCCGGCGGAATCGACCTCGACCAGTTTGTTGCACCTTCGGTCCTCCGCGGAGAGTAAAAACTTCTAAGTCCCACCTTAAATTTGCCTCGGAATGCGAGTGGTTTTGTAACCGATAAACTTTAACGGGCTTAACGCTGAGCACCTTTGGATCCGTGGGGCGTTTATCGAACTTGATTTATCCTTTAACATGCTTTGTTTGCCTTGAGAGAACTTTATTCCTCATTCGGAAGATATTCCGTTGAAACTCCAGTCGACTTGTGCTTCATCTATCCTGCAGGTAGAGATGGAACACAGACTGCGACTGACCTCGTCGTCCTTGCGGATTGGGATGAACCGCACGTTGTACTTA
Source organism: Aegilops longissima (assembly GCA_021605205.1). Taxonomy (NCBI): domain Eukaryota; kingdom Viridiplantae; phylum Streptophyta; class Magnoliopsida; order Poales; family Poaceae; genus Aegilops; species Aegilops longissima. The sequence goes on along the minus strand of CM038681.1, from coordinate 562,133,805 downwards.
TGGCGAAGCTCCGAAGGAGGAGGTAGCAGTCGACCTGCACCTCGTCGTCCTTGCGGATTGGGATGGACCCATACGTTGTACTTGTGGCGAAGCTCGAAGGAGAAGGTAACGATCGACCTGCACCTCGTCGTCCTTGCGGATTGGGATGAATTCCTTACTTAGGCGAGCCTTTGGACGCAGCTAAGCCCCAGTGGGAGGTTTGCTCTCCACTCGGTAGGGTTTTTATTACTTAGGCGAGCACTGGGCTGCAGCTAAGCCTCCAGTGGGAGGTTTGCTCTCCACTCGGTAGGATTTTTATTACTTAGGCGAGCTTGGGCTGCAGCTAAGCCTCCAGTGGGAGGTTTGCTCTCCACTCGGTAGGATTTCTATTACTTAGGCGAGCCTTGGGCTGCAGCTAAGCCCCCAGTGGGAGGTTTGCTCTCCACTCGGTGGGATTTCTATTACTTAGGAGCAGCTGGGCTGCAGCTAAGCCCCAGTGGGAGGTTTGCTCTCCACTCGGTGGGATTTCTATTACTTAGGCGAGCAGCTGGGCTGCAGCTAAGCCCCAGTGGGAGGTTTGCTCTCCACTCGGTGGGATTTTTTTATGGCGTAGCTTTGAAGGAGAAGGTAGCAGTCGACCTGCACCTCGTCAGTCCTTGCGATTTTCATTATTTTGGATGTTAAGGCGAATCCTTGGGCTGTTGCAAGCCCCAGTGGGAGGCTGGCTCACCACTCGGTGGGATTTGAATACTTAGGCGAGTGCTTGGACTGCAGCTAAGCCTCCAGTGGGAGGCTGGCTCGCCACTCGGTGGGATTTTGAATACTTAGGCGAGTACTTGGACTGCAGCTAAGCCTCGAGTGGGAGGCTGGCTCACCACTCGGTGGGATTTTGAATACTTAGGCGAGTACTTGGACTGCAGCTAAGCCTCCAGTGGGAGGCGGCTCACCACTCGGTGGGATTTTGAATACTTAGGCGAGTACTTGGACTGCAGCTAAGCCCCCAGTGGGAGGCTGGCTCACCACTCGGTGGGATTTTGAATACTTAGGCGAGTACTTGGACTGCAGCTAAGCCCCAGTGGGAGGCTGGCTCACCACTCGGTGGGATTTTGAATACTTAGGCGAAGCGGATTCGCAGCTAAGCCCCAGTGAGAGGCGGCTCGCCACTCGGAAAGGATTTTTACAAACTTAGGCGAACGGATTCGCAACTAAGCCACCTTGGGAAATTTCAACAAAAAGTAATAACAATCCTTTGGGAAAATTATAACATTCTTGTCTTAGATAAACAAACTACAAAAGTACTTTTATTACATCTCAACGAGTGAGTATTAAGTGTAAAAGGCGGAGCAGCTCCGCGTTCAAGCTCGAGGCTCGTCGATCTGGCGATCAACGTTGTAGAGATGATCGCTCCGTTGTGGAGAACTCTTGTGACGATGAAGGACCTTCCCAAGTGGGAGCGAGCTTGTGTGGTTTCTGTTGATCCACTCGGAGGACCAAATCTCCCTCTTGGAAGGCTCGACTCTTCACATTTCGGCATGGAATCGGCGCAAGTCTTGCTGATAGATAGTCGGCGGATCAGGGCCATTTCTCTCTCCTCTTCCAAGAGGTCATTGCATCTTGCGGGCTTGTTCGCTTCTTCTTGAGTATAGTTCGACTCGAGGCGCATTGTGAAGCAGGTCACTCGGCGAGAACTGCTTCAGCTCCATAGACCGGGAAGAATGGAGTTCTCCCGATCGACCGATTAGGAGTGGTCCTCAATCCCTAGAGAACTGATGGAAGTTAAATCGACCCAAGCTCTGCTGCGTGTTTGAGATCACGCATCGGCCGTGGTTTCAGCCCTTTGAGAATGAGGCCGTTTGCGTTACGCTTGTCCATTCGGTGAGGATGAGCCTTTGAAGCATAGTCGACCAGCGTGCCTTGAGAAGCGCGAAGGCTTTGAACTTGTCATTATCGAAGTTTGACCCATTGTCGGTGATGATGCTATGCGGAACTCCATATCTGAATATCAACTCTCGATGAAGCGATAGCGGTGCATGCATCGAGGTTCTTGATGGGCTTGGCCCGATCCACTTGGTGAACTTGTCATTGCTACTAGCAAATGAGTGAAGCCGCTTACGCGATTCTCAACGGTCCAATCATGTCCAATCCCCAAACAGCGAAGGGCAGACGAGTGGAATGGTCTTCAAGGCTGAGGCGGGCTTGTGCGACATGTTGGAATAGAAGCGACATCCTTCACACTTGTCAACTATTTCTTTTGCCATTTCATTTGCTTTGGCCGGTAAAATCCGCTCGGTATGCTTTAGCCACAATGGTCAGAGAGGGCGCATGATGGCCACAGGTCCCAGTGGATATCCTCAAAATTATCGACCTTCTTACGGCGTGATACACTTACGGCCGACTCGATCACGCTTTCTCGAACAACTGTCCCTTGATCCTTTGTAAAGGCCTTGGATCGTCGGACGATCTGTCGAGCCTCTTCTTCATTCTCTGGGAGCTCTTTCCTTAGGATATATCGATGTACGGCACCGTCGATCGGGAGTGATGACCACAACTTCCATAATTAGGTCGACCACACATTTGGGACCTCAACTTGATCGGATCATTGGCACTCTTTTGCTGCGGGGCTTCTTACGTGAAAGGATCCTCCTACTGCGATGGTGCATGAATGTGCTCCAAAAATACATTACTAGGAATGGCTTCCCTCTTGGATCCTACCTTCGCCAAATCATCATGCACTTGATTTTTTAGTCGGGGTATATGATGAAGCTCTAACCCCTCGAATTTCTTCTCCACTTTCTCCTGCATTACAATAACCTGTCATAGCTGGGCTTCGACATCCCTCCTTCATCACTTGATTAACAACCAGATCCGAGTCGCCGTAGACCATAAGGCTGACGGACGCCGAGTGAAATGGCCATCGCAACCCATACAGGAGTGCTTCATATTACTGCTTCGTTGTTGGAAGAATCAAAGTGAATCTGGAGAACATATTTGAGCCTATCTCCTCGGGAAACCAATACAACCCCTGCACGAGAACCGTTCAGCATCTTGGAACCGTCGAAAAACATAGTCCGGTGCTCGAGTGAACTTGAGTCGGAAGCTGCTGTTCGATCCACTCGGCGAGGAAGTCTGCTATTGCTTGGGACTTGATGGCTTTCTTTGCCTCGAATTTGATATCAAGGGAAGGAGTTCAATCGCCCATTTGCCACTCGACCGAGTTGCATCTCTGTTATGAAGAATTTCCGACAATGGGGGCGTCGGCGCTATGTAATGGAATGATCGGAGAAATAATGAGCAACCTTCTTTGTGGTCATATAGATCCCATAAACAAGCTTACGATAGTGAGGTATCTTTGCTTTGATGGGGTTGACACTTGAAAGATAATAAACTGGGCGTTGAACTTTGAAGGCTTTTCCTTCTTCTTCCCGCTCGACCGTAAATGCAGTCTTGACGACTTGTCCGATGGCTGCAATGTAAAGCAGCAAAGGCTCTTTGCTGATTGGGGCAGCAAGCACCGGCTGGGTGGAAGCGAGCTTTGAGCTCTGCAAGCGCTGCATCGACTTCTAGAGTCCACTCGAACTTGTCGACTTCTTCATCGATCGGTAAAGAGGCAATGCCTTTTCACGGCGAGAGATGAATCGACTTAAGCGGCCAAGCATCCGATAAGTTTACGGACGCCGTGCACCGCATGCAGGCGCTTCATTGGATATGGTGCCAACCTTTTGGGGTTAGCATCGATTCCTCGCTCGAAGCGAGAAAACCGAGTAACTTTCCACGGGAACTCCAAATGTACACTTTGATGGGTTAAGCGATATCATACCTCCACGAGATTGGCAAATGTTTCAGCAAGGTCGGTCAACAGGTCGGAACCCTTTCGTGACTTGACCACTATATCATCCATATGCGCTTCCACATTCCGACTGATTTGGTGAGCAAACACTTCGAATCATCCTCATGAATGTGGCTCCGGCATTCTTGAGACCGAATGGCATGGTGACATAACGAAGCACCGAATGGAGTGATGAGCGCTGTTTTAATCTCATCGGGTCCATCTGAGCGGATCTGATGGTACCGGAATAGGCGTCTAAAAAGACAACCTCTCACATCCGCGGTTGAGTCGACTATTTGGTCAATGCGAGGAAGAGGAAATGATCTTTCGGGCAGGCCGATTGATATGCTTGAAATCGATGCACATGCATAGCGACTTGTCCTTCTTGGGGACCATGGCGACATTGGCGAGCCACTCGGGTGGTAGATCTCTCGGATGAACTCTGCCGCTAAGAGCGAGCCACCTCCTCACCAATGGCCTTTCTCTTACGGGCGGCGGACCGCGAAGATATTCTTTAACGGTTTGAATTTTGGGTCGACTCGTGGCGATGCTCAGCCAGCTCCACAGGAACACCGGCATGTCGTGAGCTTCCATGCAAAGATGTCCCAGTTCTCACGGAGGAAGCTGGATGGCGCTTCTTCCTATTTTGAGTCGAGTGTTGTTGAGATGTTGGTCGGAGCAGCATTGGGATCAGTCGGGTGAATGTGAACCTGTTTCGTCTCACCGGTCGAGTGAAATGCTGACTCCGTAGCAGGCTTCTTAGCTCGCAACAAATCACTCGGATCTGCAGTTTTCTGATACTCTTGTAGCTCTACCACTGCCAACTGAGCATCGGCGATCTTAGAGCCTTCTGGAAGCACTCTTCCGCCTTCTTCCGATTGCCCGTAACAGTGATCACGCCCTTGGGACCAGGCATCTTGAGTTTAAGATACCGTAACATGGTGGGCCATGAAGCGTGCATAAGCTGGCCTTCCCGAATAGCGTGATAAGCGCTCTGAAATCCACGACCTCAAGGTCAACTTTTCTTTCCGGAAATGCTTCGAATCACCAAAAACTACATCAAGAGCAATTTGGCCGAGTGACTCAGCCTTTTTTCCAGGAATGACTCTGTGGAAGCTCATGTTACTGGTACTGAGTCTGGACATCGGAATGCCCATTCCTTTCAACGTCTCCGCGTACAATATGTTCAAGCCACTACCACCATCCATCAGGACTTTGGTCAGTCGAGTGCCCTCAACAACTGGGTCGACCACCAATGCTTGCCTCCCGGGGGTGGCAATGTGCGTCGGGTGATCGGTGGTCGAATGTGATGGCGATGCAGGACCATTTCAGATAATTGGGAGTCGCCGGAGCAACCAAGTTCACTTCGATTGATAACCTTCAATCGACTTTTGCTTTCGGCGTCGGCAAAAATCATCGAGGTGGAATTGACACAGGGATATCCATCATCACTTGTCATCTTTGTCCTCAACTTTGTCATTTCCTTATCCTTATCCTTGAGCTGTTTCCCTTGGGCTGCTGAATCAAACCGACCTTTGTCGAGTGGTATGTTTGGGTAAATGAGTTTACCCTCTTCATCTTTCTTTGTATGAATATGACATGGCAAATCCAACACGTCGTTTCCATCCTGGTCTTTCACCTTCTTGGGGTTCCAAGGACCCTTGGGTTTCCCCTTGAACTTTCACAGGGTCACTGACCAAGGCCTCTCCGGGAAGCGGCTGGCTCGACTTTTGCGCTTACCTTCCATTGGAATTTCCTCCTTGGCCTCATTGGCGGCGATTTATATTACCACTCGGGCCGATCCTCTTCTTCACCATTTGCATACTTGGTGGCAATCTCCATCATCCGACTCAGGGTCATATCTCCGGTTCGACCAAATTTCAAACTCAACTCTCTGTTCTTGACACCTTCTTTGAAGGCACAGACTACCTGGTGATCAGATACATTCTCGACTGTGTGGTGCAAAGTGATCCACCTCTGGATATAATCTCTCAAAGTTTCACTCGACTTTTGCACACACGACTGCAACTCCGTCAATCCTGCTGGTGGTTTGCAAGTTCCTTCAAATGTCTGACAAACACTCGGGCAAGATCTTCCCAAGTGTAAATCTCTTTGGGTGCTAGCTGATTCAACCACATACTGGCTGAACCCTCCAACATAAGAGGCAAATGCTTCATGGCTACCTCATCGTTGCCACCGCCGATCTGAACAGCCACTCGGTAATCTTCAAGCCAAGTGTCGGGCTTGGATTCACGATGAACTTCTCGACTCGATCGCCAACCTGAAGTTGGGAGGAATCACCGCGGCTCGATGGCTCTGCTGAAACACTCTGGTCCCGAGACATGAACTCTGCTGCTGGAGGAACATCTCTATCATGGCCGTCTCGGTGAGCTCTGTTCTGTCGACCAAACCTTGAGCGATAATAGATCTCGCATCAAAGCCTGGTTCCACAGGGTCATTGGAACTCTTAGCCCAACAACTTGTCTTTGGCGTCGTCGTCCTGCTGCCGAGGCGTATGATCCACCCCTTGGGGAGGTGGGCACTCGGCGTCGATCGTTGCGATCGAATCGGTGCTCATCTGCTCGCGACCCTTGTCTTGATCATCACGCCGGCCCCACGTTCCTCACGCCTCGGGGCGATCTCGGACTATGGGCGATTGGACTGAATTCGCAGCGACGGATCGGTTGTGAATCCTGTTCATGTTGTGATACAACTGAGTTTTGATCTCCTGCCGCCGGAGCAGATCTCTCGATTTGCAGCAAACCTCTACCCGCCTCCGACTGGGAAGGCTGAATTGACTCTGCTATACGGGCGGCAGCTGCTAAATTCTGAATCGGAGTTCGATATACCTGAGTTGGCGGTTGAAAGAGCTGACGTCGACTGGATTCTGGAACCCTTGGTCGCGCGTGCTCGTCGAGTACTCGCTGAAGGTTCTCCAGTCGAGTGCGCTCAGCCAGGTTGGCCAAGCGCGCATCCTCCAAGGCACGAGCCTCGGGGGTTTCTCCAACGATAGGAGTGTGAAGTGCATCCATGTTCCGACGGTGAAGCTCCTCCCTCTGGAGCGAAGTGAGGGGCTCGGGCAGGTACTCTTCGTGGGCTTGCTCCGGATCGCCTCCACCGTCACCTCCGTTGGTGCGGGTGAATCCGGGGGGACTGCGTGGTCCATCGACCATCAGAACCTCTGCCGCCGGGTCACTGCTATCGCATTGGACCTTGATCTCTGCGAGCAGTCGGCAGGTCGAGCAGGCCGTAGAGATTCGTCGGGCTCGATCGCGCGACTTGGGGGTGGCCGTGGCGGGCCACCGCATGCCTCACCCACCGCTGAAGCCTCGACCGGCCGGGCAGCTTGCGCGGTGGGAGGCTGGGGGCGAAGGCGGCACGAGAGCCGACCCATCTTGGGTCGGCGGTTGCGCGAGGAGGGGGCGCCCACGGACACCGCAGCGAAAGTCGTCGCCCAGCAGACGGGGCGCGTCCACGTCGAGTGGAGCCTCCTGAAGCCAAGCGGAGTCGTCGGCGACGAGCGTGGCGCCGAGGCGGATCTCGTGGCCGTCAGCAGAACTCCACCTGAAACCATGATGTAGGAGATCGAAAGAATCCCAACTTCTCCAACAAATCGCTAGAACACCGGCCCCACGGTGGGCGCCAACTGTCGTGGTTCTAAGTCTGGCAGTAGAATGGGGGTAGGTATGGAGAGGCAAGATCCTAGCTATGGAGTAGTTGTATCGCAAAGGGATTTCTGAGTTCAGGCCCTTCTCGGAGGAAGTAATAGCCCTCGTCTCGGAGCCGGAGGCGGTCATTGGATTATATCGTATGTGTTACGAGTGCGAACCCTTCTACTGTGGAGGGTGGCTTATATAGAGTGCGCCGGGACCCCAGCCAGCCCACGTAGCGAGAGGGTTTAAGGTGCGTTAAGGCTAGGCGTTCTTGGTAGCGCCTTACATAAAGTGTCATTATGATCATAAAGACTATTTAACTACTGAGACCGTTTGGGCAGCGAGTGGCTCTTGGACTCTGGTGGTGAGTGGGTCTTCATGGTCGAGTGTCTTTGAATCTGTCAGTGGAAACCTACCAGGTCATTGGAAGGCCGCTTCTCTTGCAGTGTCCTTGTGGAGGGTACCTTTGGGCAGGTCTATGACCCTACCCAGTACATGACTTCATCAATGCTTGCTAAATATGGAAGGCCGCTTCTCTTGTCAATAGGAGTGTCCTTGTGGATGGGTACCTTTGGGCAGGTCTATGAGCCCTATTTCCCGGTGAGAAGAGGTTAGTTGATATTAGTACATGACTTCATCATGAAGTCCGGGAGGACACGAGGGCTCCATGAGGGTGGAGGGTGCGCCCTAACCCCCTGGGCGCGCCCCTACCTCGCGGGCACCTTGTGTGCCATCCAGACTCCGTTTTCTTGCACGATACGTATTTTGTTCGGTAAAAATTCATTATATATTCCCCCGAAGGTTTTGACTCCTGTATCACGCAAATACCCTCTGTTCTTGTTTCAAGCTGTCCTACTGCAGATTATATCAACATGTCATCCTAGGATTCGAAAGGAGAAAGCTATGTGGATGATTACCTAGCAAATCCTAAGGTCTATGGAGATGTGGAGCACGATGGTTGGACCACGGAGGAAGAAGAGGACTATGAAACCAAGGGGAAGGAGGAGACGAGCTCAGATGAAGATGAAGCCCCATTACCTCAACCCGGGGGCATGCATGTGGAGTTCAAAAAGTCAAGTCTCCCTGATAGGGTAAAGAAACAAAAGATCGAGTTTATCCCTTTTCGTCTCTTGCAGGAAAATAAGCAGGTCTTATGCAAAAAGATATTAACCCTGGAGTGGGAGATTGATGATTTGAGGGACCAAAATTCCATCCTCAAGCGCAAATTAAGGGAGAAGTCTATGCCATCAACTAAGTCGACGTCACCACCACCTTCTTCACCACCAAAGGAGACATAATCACATCGGTATGGGCGCTCCCCTTGGCAACTGCAAAGCTTGGGGGAGGTGCCCCGGTATCGTATCACAACCACATCTCCTATCTTTACCGTTTTTCTTAGTTCGATCCTATTAGTAGTATCTTGATCTAGTAGAATAAAGTTTATGGCATGATTTTTGAGTTTTTGCTTTATGATCTCTCTATGTAATCGAGTTCGTGAGCTATATAATAAAGATTAATGTTGAGTCAAGGGCTTGATCTTCTTGCTATGATCTTGGTTGAATAAAAGAATAGAGAAAAAGAATAAAAAGAAACAAAAAGTTCATATTGATCTTATTGAGAGTAATGGCTTCACATAGAAAGAGTATGATGAATAAAAGTTGTTGGGAGTTGGCAGACATAGCTTTGGTCATCGTTGCAATTAATAGGAAGTAATAAGGAAAGAGAGGTTTAACATATAGATATATTATCATTGACATCTTTTATGATTGGGAGCACTCATTAAAATATGACATGCTAAAGAGTTGATGTTGGACAAGGAAGACAACATAATGAGTTATGTTTTCTTATATCTGAGATAAAGTATATTTTCATGGATCTTCCAACATGTTGAGCTTGCCTTTCCCCCTTATGCTAGCCAAATTCTCAGCACCAAGTAGAGATACTACTTGTGCTTCCAAAAACCCTTAAATTAGTTTTGCCCTGAGAGTCCACCATATCTACCTATGGATTGAGTAAGATCCTTCAAGTAAGTTGTCATCGGTGCAAAGCAATAAAAATTGCTCTCAAAATATGTATGATCGATTGGTGTGGGAGAAATAAGCTTTATACGATCTTGTGATGTGGAAGAAATAAAAGCGACAGACTGCATAATAAAGGTTAATATCACAAGGGGCAATATAAAGTGACGTTCTTTCGCATTAAGATTTTGTGCATCCAACCATAAAAGCGCATGGCAACCTCTGCTTCCCTCTGCGAAGGGCCTATCTTTTATTATTATCTTATACCTTATGCAAGAGTCATGGTGATATTCACCTTTCCTTTTTCATTTTATCCTTTGGCAAGCCTGGCATGTTGGAAAGAACCTGATATATATATCTAATTGGATGTAGGGGAGCATGAGTTATTATTGTTGACATTACCCTTGAGGTAAAAGGTTGGGAGGCGAAACTATAAGCCCCTATCTTTCTCTATGTCCGAATAAAACTCCGTAACCACAAGTATCGTGTGAGTGTTAGCAATTATGAAGGACTAAATGATAGTTGAGTATGTGGACTTGCTATTAAGCTCTGACATAGACACTTTCTTATGTTATGATAAATTGCAATTGCTTCAATGACTGAGATTATAGTTTGTTGGTTCTCAATAAAGTTTATGATTTGTACTCTGTATTGTGTAATGATTATTACTTGAACATAAGAAATCATATGTCAAATATCTATATATGTTGTTTTTATGAGAATAATCATGATGCATTCATGTCCGTATTTTATTTCTATCGACACCTCTACCTCTAAACATGGGGACATATTTATCGTTATCGGCTTTCGCTTGAGGACAAGCGAGGTCTAAGCTTGGGGGAGTTGATACGTCCATTTTGCATCATGCTTTTATGTTGATATTTATTGCATTATGGGCTGCTATTTCACATTATGTCACAATACTTATGGCTATTCTCTCTTATTTTACAAGGTTTACATAAGGAGGGAGAATGCTGGCAGCTGGAATTCTGGGTTGGAAAAGGAGCAAATATTAGAGACCTATTCTGCGCAACTCCAAAAGTCCTGAAACTCCACGGAATATCTTATAATAAATAATGAAAAATACCTGCCAAAGATGAAGGCCAGGGGGCCCACACCCTGTCCACGAGGGTGGGGGGCACGCCCCCTACCTCGTGGGCCCCCTGGTGGCTCTCCGATGCCCATCTTCTGCTATATGAAGTCTTCCGTCGAGAAAAATAAATAAGAAGCAACCTATCGGGACGAAACTCCGCCGCCACGAGGCGGAACCTTGGCGGAACCAATCTAGGGCTCCGGCAGAGCTGTTCTGCGGGGACACTTCCCTCCGGGAGGGGGAGATCATTGCCATCATCATCACCAACGCTCCTCTCATCGGGAGAGGGCAATCTCCATCAACATCTTCACCAGCACCATCTCCTCTGAAAACCCTAGTTCATCTCTTGTATCCAATTCTTGTCTCCAAGTCCGGGATTGGTACTAGTAGGTTGCTAGTAGTGTTGATTACTCCTTGTAGTTGATGCTAGTTGGTTTATTTGGTGGAAGATCATATGTTCAGATCCTTATTGCATATTAATACCCCTCTGATTATGAACATGAATATGCTTTGTGAGTAGTTACGTTTGTTCCTGAGGACATGGGAGAAGTCTTGCTATTAGTAGTCATGTGAATTTGGTATTCGTTCGATATTTTGATGAGATGTATGTTGTCTAGCCTCTATTGGTGTTATGTGAGCGTCGACTACATAACACTTCACCATTATTTGGGCCTAGAGGAAGGCATTGGGAAGTAATAAGTAGATGATGGGTTGCTAGAGTGATGAAGCTTAAACCCTAGTTTATCGTTGTTTCGTAAGGGGCTGATTTGGATCCATATGTTTCATGCTATGGTTAGGTTTACCTTAATACTTTTGTTGTAGTTGCGGATGCTTGCAATAGAGGTTAATCATAAGTGGGATGTTTGTTCAAGTAAGAACAGCACCCAAGCACCGGTCCACCCACATATCAAATTATCAAAGTACCGAACGCGAATCATATGAACGTGATGAAAACTGGCTTGACGATATCCCCATGTGTCCCCGTGAGCGCTTTTCCTTATATAAGAGTTTGTCCAGGCTTGTCCTTTGCTACAAAAAGGATTGGGCCACCTTGCTGCACTTTATTTACTTTTGTTACTTGTTGCTCGCTACAAATTATCCTATCACAAAACTATCCGCTACCACTTTTTTTCAACACTTGCAGAGAATACCTTGCTGAAAACCGCTTATCATTTCCTTCTGCTCCTCGTTGGGTTCGACACTCTTACTTATCGAAAGGACTACGATAGATCCCCTATACTTGTGGGTCATCATCGGTGAGGATGCTGCGGTTCCGGTGGAGCAGGTTAAGGCGGTGCTGTGGGGATGGATCGGCCGTGATAGATGAGGCGATCGTCGGAGCAGCTCCTTGGAGGTGGAGGACGGGGCGGCTGAACCGGCGGGACGGTGAGATGGACGACGGATCCTCATCCGGGGAGGTGGACGAGGGACGTCAAGCTGTTACGGTGGACGACATCGTCGGGGAAGAGGCTCCGGCTGGGCAGCGGTGACGTGGCGGACGGAGGAGGGTGGGGTTTCACGGCTGTAGCGGAGAGGTTATGGCGGCCTGGGATTTCGAATGGCGAAAAGGGGGCGATGGGAGGGGGTGAAGCATGACTTAGGGACGCGCTTGTCCAAAATGTAGGGTGTGTTACAAAAGTACCCCCACCGATTTGAACTAGCGGCCCTTTCGCTCAGGGTTAGAAGGGGATTTCGCATGTCGGGATTTGGCAGTGGAGGGAGTTTTTAGCGTTTAATTTCGGGATAGCAAGGCGCGGGTTGTGAAGGCGCTAGTTTTGAGAGCACGATATCTGAATTTTCGGAATATAACAAGACGCGGGTTGAATTTTAGGGACAAGCCTAACGTGTAGTAATATTGTACTTGTACGTACCAAATCAATTCGCACTTCTCTCAACCAAAAAGAAAACAAAAAAAATAAAACTATTCACACCACACAAAGAGAGAGTCTTGCCCCGTTTTACTATACAAATGCTATTCAAAGCTACTCCCTCCTTCCATCTATATAGGGCCAAATGCATTTTTCGATGCTAACTTTGACCAAATATTAGAGCAATGATATATGACATGCAACTTACACAAAGCACATCGTTAAATTTGTCTGTGAAAGGTTCTTTCAATGATATAATTTTCACATTGTGCATGTCATGTACTATTAATCTTGTCAATAGTCAAAGGCGGTCTTAAAAATCTCATTACGCCCTAGATAGATGGAAGGAGGAGTATGAATCCATGTTATGTCCGGGTTAAATTTTTTCGCTTGCTGTATAATGCATGTAACCTACTCATACCAACATTTTAGTGCATTCCAAATGTCTATACTACCGCTGCAATTCAAACTAAATTTGAATTCGTTTCTCTATTTTAATAAGAATATATAATCATGATTGTTGCCAACTTCAACCATCATTCGTGTATTACCTTAATAACACACCACATGATTACTATAGAGATAGATATGAACTATGTGTACTACATGAACTCAATTCTATTTTTGAATACACTTGATGTTGATTCCAAATAATAGTACATTTGATGTACTAACTATATATTCATAATCTAAACCATGTTCCATACGTACACCGTGTTTATCACACAAAGTATAGTGCCCCGCCCCCTACATTATGACAAGTATTTAGACCTGAGTTGCAAAACCCACACATTAGCCAAATTATAATCAATGTTCTACATTATGATATCTTCTTCAAGTATCTGTATCCATTTTTTATAATGAATTATGATCTTTGTTCGTCTTTTACACCTTCACGATCCTCTTCTATTTATAGCTAGCTAGCGCTAACTTTCTAGCGTGCATGCACACGCCCGCCCCCCTCACACACCCTTAGCGTCCCCTCCATCGCGCACGTTCATTGTTTCTCTTTAGGTCGTCCACCAGCTGTGTGTGTAGGCCCCCGGATCCTTCTTTCTGGCACACACCGGTCGATATACCTCTCTAGCCAAGAGTGCCTACAACGAACACATATATACTTCCCCTCTTCTCTTCTCACCGTCCATGCCCCCATATGTCCAATACGATTCCATGCAGGTGCACACACCCGCCCCTCTTTTCATTAATCACATGCTCGCACACTCCTCCCCCCTCGACATGGTAGGCCTCTCGCACCACCTCCTAGCCACACCCTCTCCCCCTGTCTGCCTCTCTGGACCTTATTTGCTTCTAACACATGCAGGCGTGTATATGAACTGATCTCCCTACATATAGCCAGGTCGACTATAATTCGTTTTCACCAAGCATAGATACACTTACCTCGCTAGTTATGTATCTCCTTTTCTCGGACACATGACGGTTGATCTTCCTATGTAGTTACACATGCTTACCACAACCATATCTTCTCCCCTCATCATCCTTAAATACCTCCCGACCCGTCTCTCACACGCACGTGCATAGACAGACAGACATCCCCCGCCCTCTCTTATTAATATTGCACAAATACCCTCCGTTTGTCTAGCAGGCCTCTCCCACCATTTGTGTGATGCCACTCCACCACCAACCCTCCAACGCTCTACCTTTGTCTTTTTTCCAACCTTATTCCTCTGCTACACATATCCATGGACGTCGATCGATCTCCCTCAATACATAGCTAGGTCTCTCTCCTTCCCCACACATATACTAGTCGACTGGTCTCTACCCCCCCCACACACACAGATAGTCGAACGTTGTAGGTAGGTATCCATGCCACGGAGAAGAACTGCACCTCTTCCCTCTCAAATTTCAGTAGGCGAGTCGCCATGTATCTTTGACGTGGGCAAACACAAATTCGATGGCACTCTTTATCGATCGCGCAGCCACACACTTCATCCATGTTTTTAATTCTATCAATATCTCACTCCATGACTCCGTTTCACACACATTGCATATGTTACGTTTTTCTGACTGAGACATCATCAACACATTGCCTCTGTTTCACACAAACCATCTCTCTCACACCCACCCACGTACGTACCTGCACCTAAAGAAGAAGTGCACGCAGGACGCACGTACTCACGTCTCATTCCCGGCCACACCCGCACGGGTACATGGTGGAGTTGGTTTCTGTACGAAAAGGCAGCCCACATGATAATTTGACGCGTGTAGCGGTTGTTTACTCGAAGGAGGGTCGGGTACCACGCCTAGAATATAAAACGATTGCCGTGGGGAAAACGGAAAAATGGGTTTGTCTCTCGTCACACCATCTCACACAAGGCCGCCGTGGCCTCTCTCTCTCAGCGTTGGTCAGTGATCCGGCCGCAGCCCGTCCGCCGGCGGAAAGGGAGGATGTGCATCGTCTCTCCGTTCGACGGTGTTGAGGCAGCTCGTCCCGATCTGCGGTACCCGTCGTTCTCTCTGACCAAGCTCCGCAGTTGGGCCTTCGCCACTTGCTCGCTGCCGCAGTATGGGCAGATCCCGGCCGCCGGCGCCCTCCTAGTAACATCCCAACGATCCTCAGGTATAGCTTCCTCCGGCCTTGCTCCACTGCCCATCTTCCCATGTTGCTGCATGTGGATCTTCTTTAGTTGTTTGCTTAAATCGTATCTCGGCCGGCGTACTTTCCATCTTGCAATCTCGTCCTCAAACCATTTTTGATAAACCACCATGTGCTATCTTTCCCTTTTTACATGGAACATGCTTCTTTTTTGTCGGCGTATGTGTCTTCAACTCGTGTTATTGGGCAGTAATTGTTTCCTTCCGACCTCCTTTTGCAAACAGGGCTATCCATTTTCACCTCGTTGCTATTGCGACCTTTTGGTGAACTGCACAAATCACTTTTCTGAAGAGTGTTTTGTGCAGTTCCGCCAAAATGTCACACGGGCAACTTTTTTACATTTCTGTGGGACTGCGGAAAGGGAGATTGGTTTTGCTATCCTCCTCATCCAACTCCGTGCCAAATCTTCTTCAACAAGAAGTTAGTCCTAAAGAGAGATCGTAGAGGTGATCGGCTTCTATTTATGTGTGTTATGTTTCATCATCTAGTTCCACTATTATTGTAATCACACTGACCGGATATCTTTGCAAACAGGGATGGTCCGCTCGATTTTAGTGAAGCTGCACAAAATGATCAAATTGTGGTGTCCTTCATACACCTCTTTTTTGGCTATAGAGCTAGGTGAAACTAGCTGCCAAGCAATGAACACTGTGCCAAGGAAATGGAGCCATGCCTACGAACAACATCGATCAATCATATTTTTTTCTTTATTTTTACACCTTCTCACAACTTTGTCTTCAGTTGTGATGTGAATATTGGCGCTGATCTGCGAACCATTGAGATGCATTAGCCATGGTAGTTTCATTTGTATTTGATGGAATGTTGTTACGAGATAATCTCGAGGCAAGACACATGAATCCTAAGTTGAAACCTTTTTTTCCTGCGGGAACCAAAGTTGAAACCTTCATAGCATCACAGTACAATTTCATCAAAATTATGCGTACATATAAACAAATCCTGAAGGATTGATAGCAATGCCAGAAACAATTCAACTTCGTTTCGCCGACATGTTGGACATCCTTCATCCGGCTCCACCTGCCATGCAGCAATATTGAGTGCACAACACAACTTCAGGGAAAGATTCACCCCGGTCGTTGCGCCGCAGTAGTAATGACTAGTGAGCAGTCAAATCACAGAGCCCCACCTTCGCCACAGTAAGTTGCTCGGACGAAGCAACCATCAATTCTCTGTTCCTTGAATCCGCTGGTACTACCATATTCCCACAAAAATAAGTTGCTCGGGCGAATCAACCATCACTATATCCGCTCATGTGTGATGACCACAGGAGCTATCCATTCAGATTGCATGTTAAAAAATAAAGGTCAATAACTAATGCGGCAAACTTTCAAAAAAAAACTAATGCGGCACCTCGGGCCAACGTGGCCAGATCGAATTTTGCACGAGAAATTACACACCATGTTTCGTTGACATGTGGTCTCATTCCAACATATCAGTGAGATGACGGCGAGTAGTAGGAGTATTTCCGAACGGACGTGTAGGGCGGGGTGCCTCTTCGTGAACCGTGGCAAACTGGCAACCGTCCATCGACTCTTCGCCTTTCCCTCTAGATTTGGAACTCATGTCGCACGCTCTACCTCTCCCTCCTCCATTTTCCTTCAGCCCTTCACCCTTACTTCTGCCATTGTTCGATCGTCTTCTCCATGGAGGGAACATGCCGTAAATGACACCGTTATTCTTGCCCCGGTCTGAAAGATGACATAGTGGAGGAACTCATTGATCGGTGCGACGTCATCACCACGGCTAGCATGGCAGGTTCGTTCAAGCCCATTCTCGACTCAACTAATAACATCATTACAAGGAACCCAAGAGTCAAGGAGCGGTTTGATCTCCCCTATCTTCTTCGCCGTGACCCTGATGACTGGCGCCGGCACGACGGAGGCCTCGCCCTGTGCAAGTTGATGCCGCTTGATAATGATACGTATGATGTTAAGAGACCATCGCTTGAGGGCAAGGCTTGGGCAGGCGCAAATGGAGATTGGGTTGTTTACATTGGGTCCAACAGTGAGTGGGAACTTGTGAATGTACACTCGTGACTGGGTTCCACTTCCAAAAATCTCAGCAGACTGCCCAGAGGTTGAGCACATCGGTGTTGTACGCACGTTCAAATACGATCATGGTGACTGTCTTCTACGAAAGATAGCAATTTGCCGAGTTCCCAACCGCTCTTGGAATTACAACAACTATGAAGTTGTTGCTATCTTCTACAAGCTTGTTGTCGTCCTTGGTGGTTCGACTCGATGGATATTGCTCAAAAATCAGTCTCTGTACACGGATGTGTATTGTGATGCAATTTAATACGAGGGCCTTGTGTTTGCTGCCACCACTCGTGGCACTGTTTTTGCATGGAATCCTTATGATTTCGGTACGTTTGTCTTCCACCGTAATTATAATTGTTTCATCCACATGCATGCGGGTTAGCAAGTTTCCCTTTACTAATTAACCTTCTTCTTGTGTTTCCAAGGTCCTGTGAACATTCCACCACCTATACTTGAAAAAATTTATAACCAAGGGGGAGATGACGATGGTGATGATCACGAGCATGAGGACGAGCAGCGCCCATATACTCGTTGGCGCCTGGCAACTAATTCCGATGGATCACCTCTTCTCGTGTGTATACAGCCCACTAATGATGTTACTACTGAGGAAGCACGTGTTGTCTCCCATGGTCGCACTCTTCGGACCTATTCCAACACCCGTTGCATGGTATTCGGGATGGATACTAGTGTGCTAGCGCCAACACCTTCTCCCTAGTACAGAATTGATAGTGTTGGAGAAAACTCGCTCTTCCTTGGACAAAACTATCCGATGATGGTGAAAGGTGATCCAACTGCTGTTGACACAATGTTACTAGCACCATTTATGAGAAGCAAGCGTGTCTATACCTCGGACATTAGGGTGGTTCCCTACCACAATGCATCGATATAGTAGGCCGCTTCAGCTGGATGATAGTCTGCGTTGGTCTCGAGATCGACAATAGATGGCCCGTCGAGAGAATCACTTGTGGTTCAAAGCAAGTGTTTCAACGCTGAGGAATGGTTGAGTTGAAGTTCATTTCATTGCTTGTTATTTGTTGTGTGGTGAAAACTTTAGTATTTATAATGTATCCTCGTTGTCGATGTGGGTTGATGACCTGTTGTATGTAATAAAATGATATGCCTGTGATAAACTTACTAAATTTATGAATGGCTTTCGAGTTGCTTCTGTGAGTGAGTGGTGCAACGAGGCAAAAAAATATTTTCGGAATACATAATTGTACGTGCATTGCAACAGGTTATCGGATGAGGCAAATCAACAATAGTAGTACACTATTTGTACTAGCTTCACATGCTTCGCGCGTCGTGCGGGTGTTTTTACTGTAGCCATATTGTACGTAACCAGCACCTCGAATCTCGATACTAGTACTATATAGTAAGTAGTAGGAGTAGTAGGGTGGCATGGGCCAGAACAAGCATTCACGTCCAGGAGTACGGCACACGCCACCAAAGACGACTTCCATCGACACCATATTTCTTGGAGTCCGTGCTAGAGCAATCTCTTCAACCTCATCGTTTCTCTAACTCAGCCATCGCGCAGCGGGCGAGGTGGGGGTTTGCCGATAGTCGGTTTCCTCAACTACGGTCCCACTTGTAAGGCCAACTCCAACGCTCTATCAATATATGGATGTACTCTTCTTCCCAATACAAAAACTTGCTTCCATTCTACTCCCTCCGTTGCACAATACATGCCTTCTATTTGTCAAAATATATATGTATCTAGACATGTTTTAGTATATAGGTACATCCATTTTTGGAAAAATGGAAGTCAAGTATTTTGGAACGTAGGGAGTACACAATAAAAATTTTAAGTTAACACAACTAGTCTAATCCGAGAGCACAACCGAAGATTTGGTCGGGTTCTTCCTCCTTTTGCCGACCGTGGGACATCCAGCATCCAGGTCGTGTCATGAAAGAAAATAGAGTGGTAGTTGAAGCCACGAGATGTGCATCTTGGGTTAAGCGTAAATAGAATCTTACAACTCTTGAGTAACTCCAAAAGCGGCCACCGAAGATCTTTATTGGATTTGTTTTTCATCACCAGCACGTCGAGGTGAAAGATGTGCAGGTTCAGTGGGTCCTCTTGCATTTTCACTAACATGTGGGGCCGCATGTGAGAAAACAAACGATGGGCTCTGCGCGTCCGCTGGCTGGCTGAGAAGAGAGATAGAGGAGGGCTGAGCACGGACTGCAGGAAATTTGTTCTACATAACCAGCACCTTGATATTCGCGTGTGGTTGTTTCTAGAATAAAAAAAAGGAGGTACCCCTACTTTATGTTACACCCACTACGCCTAGCCTAAGATTAGTAGGTGACCTTGCGCTTGGCTCTTCGCCTCTTCCAGAAGTCGATGGTTCTACAGTAGTGCTTCTGGCAGTCTGACACCAAATGACCTGTTGCACGTCCACCGCTTGTAAGCAAAAGTTTCTCCTCGTGCTGCGAGCCACCGCGCACGCGTTGGCGAGGGAGAAGGCGTAATCAAGCTTCTCATCGTTCTGCGAGTTGATTGGACCCATCAAAGTTATTTACTAGTTATGTACTCTCTCCAAAAAAGGGTTGACCATGTCATTGCTACCATCCCGTGCTCCGTCGTTGAGTACGTGCACTATTCACGTGCCATCGAGGAGAAAAAAATATTGCGTAGGTGCCATCGAAGTGCACGACTCACTTATGAAAAAGGGTTTCCCCGCTTCCCCCAATACGACTCACTTACGCACTGCTTATCTAATTATCTCCATTTTCTTGCATGACACGTGCACCTTGATGCTAGATGTCTCGCGTGTTGGGAAAAGGATGAACAAATCTCACGTAAAAGAAAAGAGTTGAAGAGCATAGATTCCCGATGACCGAGGAGGAGCAAGGAACCTCGCGGTGGAGCATCTGCAAGGAACCTTGCGCGTTTTCCCCTGTTTTTTGCCGGCTGCCGACCTATAAAAACTAAAAGAACATGAACTTTTCACTAACCACCAGAAACGGTACATCAGGATGCTAAGTTTAAGATGTTTCATACTCCCTCCATTCCCAAATATAAGTCTTTTTAGATATTTCAATAAGGGACTACATACGAAACAAAATGAGTGAATCTACACTCTAAAATATGTCTACATTCATCTGTATGTTGTAGTCTATTTGAAATGAATAGAAAGACTTATATTTAGGAACGGAGGGAGTAGTTTATATTGAATTATTGATAACTACGCAACAAGCCACGCATGTACAGGACGCATGCAGCCACGCATGTACACAAGCCAACGCACTAACTCCATCCGATCCAACTCATGCACCTACGCGCACAGCATGGAGCACACAACACACGCACACAAGACGTGCATGCACACACACTCGGCCGCAAAATGCACGTGAATAACACATGCATGCGCACAAACTCGGCTGCATGGAGGCGTGCGCCATCCGCAGCGACGTCCGGTTCGTCGTGCTACGGTGAAGCTCGCACGCAATGGCGCATACGCATCTCTTGCAACACCTCTTTGCCGTCGTTGCACAACTACTAGTCGGAGACGAAGACGACCGCAGCCTCGGCCTTAGAGCTAGCACCGATGGAAAAACACGCACGCTGCACGCACATGAGCACATACGGAGTGCCCTGGCGTGGTGGTGGTGCGTCCCCAGTCGCCTCTACTCCTTCTGCGCACGTTGTCTATCAAGGCGGCTGCATGCTAATGATGATGTGGGTGAGATCTTCTAGGACTCAGATGATGACGAGGAAAATTATGAGACACAAGGTGACGTACACCGTCAAGGTCCACGGTCAAGGGGGTGCTAGTAAGTGCTTAGATGTGCTTAGAGCAAGTACAATAGAGCTGAGTCAGCGGGCTATAAGGAATAAACTATAGTATATTTCTGCTTAGTTGGAGGAAAGAGAAGAGGAGAGAGAAGGTAAGCGGGCTCTTCGTGAAGAGCCAGCTCTAGCACGTGCTCCAAGGCACTTTGTGAGAATGAAAGGTGGGCCACAGAACAAAAAAGTAGTAGTACACTCTTTTGATCTACTATTGTACATGTTGACTATAAGCTGGGCTGTAGATGACATGGCACTGGCTTATAGCCAACAGCTGGCTATACTATTAATGCTCTTTAGATGAGGTGCTAAGTGCATTAAATGTCTTAGTAACTCAAGTCTTCAATGCATAGGTGCTTAGTTTATTGGTGCACATCATATTTTATGCCTACGTGGCAGGCTTAGCAGCTATACATGGTGGAGCACTTGAAGAGGCCAAGGCTGGTCATAGTGGGGAGTAACTTGTACTGTAACATATTACTATGTTACTCTAAACATCTCTATAAACCGGAAAGGAGGGAGTAGTAACATAGACTAGTGTCATATTAAGAGTATGGGAGCACATGATATTTCCCCGTCCGGACCGATCCCATATTGGCTTCTCACCTTCTTGGCCCAACAAAAACCCCTCCCCCTCCCGTGCGCGCTTCCTGCCCGGTGCCAGCTGAGCCCGCCGCTCCACATTGATGGCAAGTCAGGGCGACGTGACCTCTCACTGCTTCAGCCGTTGAAGCGGCGCCGACGAGGGCACCACCGCTGCACGCCTGCATTTCAGACTACGATGGATAGTAAATTTAGAGCAAGTACTACAATTAGATGACATAAGCAGGCTATAAGGATTTAAATATAGTATTGTGCTTAGTTGAAGGAGAGAGAAGAGGAGAGAGAAGAGAAGCGGATTGTAAACGTATAGCCGGTTGTACTCCAACATACTTTGTGAGACAAAAGGTGGGGCCATTATTAATGATATTGTATTTATACTAAAGGGACTAACGGACGCCTTAATTACTCTGTTTTTTTAGACAAACCTTGGTGGGGCTATTATTGAATTTTTTTAGCTATTATTGACTTGGACGTGGGGTTTGGGGGCCAAAGGCCTACTATTATACTCGCACGACCGACCTGACATGCTCTACCCTAGTCGTCGCTGTATCATATGGACTCGCACTGTTCCAGATCTTAGCGCCGCCACGCAATTCTTCTCCAGCCCTCCTTCCGGCGTGCACCGCGAGAAGGGACAACAGTCCTCGAACCCGCCTTTCGTGATCCCATGACGGAGAGGGCGATCCGGTTTTGGGGAGCACACTCCTGATCGCTGCTGCCGACGACTTCCTCAACGATAGCCTTCTTCCCCGACCTCGGTAACCTCTTCATCAACGACATGAGTGAAAACATCAACCACAACGGTTCTGCTCCCGCTGTACAGTATGTGATTCTGTCCTCCTGGTTTAGTCTACATCATTACTTTGATGTTTGCAATTGTCGTCATGATCTATTTACTGCTGATTCGGATTAAATCTCATACTAAATTGCTCATATATTCAACAATCCAATCGAAAAACCTGATTACAGGCAATTTACTCCGAGTGGTTTTGCTGCGCTTTTGAAGCTGCCTACTTTTAAGGGGGTGCAATATAAAAGGTGGCGCACAAGAGCAGTATATTGGTTTCAGATCATGTACTTCTATGACGCCACTAAGGGTAAGCCTAAGGGCGATCTTAATCCTACACAGCAGGAAGCTTTTCAGAACATGGATACCCTCTTCAAAGCCGCCTAGCTGAGTGTTCTTGACGATTCCATTGTGGATTCATATATGTCGTTTGACAACGGCAAAGACATGTGGGCTGTGCTCGAGTCCACGTTTGGGCCCTCGGGCGCTGGCAACGAGTTGTACGTCATGGAGCAATTCTGTGACTACAAGATGACTGATGAGCGCTCTATTGTTCAGCAGACTTATGAGATACAATCACTCTCTAAGGAACTTGAGTACTTTAAGTGTGTGTTGCCGGACAAATTTGTTGCTGGGACCATCATTGCCAAGCTTCCACCTTCGTGGAACGATTTTGCTGCTTCTCTGAAAAACAAGAGACATGAGTTTTCTGTTTTGGATCTCACTAGCACTCTTGATTTTGAGGAGAAGGCGAGAGAAAAAGACACACGTGCTCGGGCCGCTGAGGGAGCTTCTAGTTTCCACATGGTACACGAGAAGAACTTCCAGCCCAACCAGCCCCAAAACAACAAGAACAAATCTCAGGGGAAAGGCAAGTTTGATGCAAAGAACAAGCGTCACATTCTACCAACTTCAAAAAGAATTCTCATGACGGGAAGGGAAACAAACCTCAATTTTGGTAGCACCGCACAAAATTTATATGGCTGCATCTACCTGCTGTCAGCTAACCTCATGGTGTTCCAGGTATTCCTACATTCGTAACTAGGTACAATGACCACCACAAGATGAAATTAGCTTATTCGTACGCTGACTTGCTAAATGCAGTGCAGAACGACCTTGTCATTTGTGGAGGAGCAAACAATCAGTGCAGCCGAAGGTGGAAATCAACCAAGGACTTATGAAATTATATGTAATCTTCCTCAGGCACGTCAGTATCCCCTTCGTCTAGATGATCGTGTTTTGTCATGCCGAGATATTGATATGTGTTACTGTTTTGCAACATCGTTTAAGTATAGCTACTGTTTTCCTATCTAGATTCGGGACAATGAATATGATATCAGGGGAACTGCACAATATGGACCCATGTTGAGTCATCTCTATTGCCTCATGTGTTTGTTGCAAATGTGTCAGCATCAATTGCAAGATGAGGCAGCTAGCTAGCTGTGGAGTTTCCAACATGCTCAAAGTGCTCACAACATTGAGAAGAAACAAGCATGCCCAGTAAATTAATGCGTGCGCAGGGAAGCCCTTTGCTCAGAGAAGCATCAACCGATTTTCTTTATTTCCACACCTTCTCACAGCTTTGTATATTTGTTATAGTATGGTGAATCATTGAGATGCATAGACATGCTGAACTTTTGTTCTTCTGAATGTTAGTTTAATGTGAGTGTCTGCATCCAGTATCGCATCCTCTAATTTGGTGGATGCACACAGAGAAAATAAATCTCCTTAATTTACTCCATAACCACCCTATTAAACAGGCCTAGTAACAAACTAGGTGCATGCAGTGGCCGGCGGGCACATGCATCCTGCATGCATGGCCAGTCAGCCAAGCCCATGCGCCAACTCCAATGCAAGAACGCAAAAGAAGAGAGCGGTTCTTGGGAAAAGCGAGTAGTTAGTGCGATGGGCCTTATAAACACGAACAACTCGCTCTCCCTTCTGTCTCCCCACCCAATTCCCCGCTCCCCAATCTTCCTCACTCGTCCTGAAAACCCCGCTCACCTTCTTCCTCACTCGTACAGAAAACGCCTGATCCTCTTCTTCCACTCCTACAGGAATCCCCAGCCCTCCTTCTTCCCCACTCGCACTGCCACTAATCTTGTCTTTGGCTACTCTGCTCAAACCCGTGAGCTCGGCGCGACGACCACAAGGCAAATGGAGTCGGCTGGCCCTAGCGCCAAGAAGATGAGGCTCCCGCCAGCGGCGACGCTGGTTGTAGATCCCGCACCTGGTAGAGAGCGGGAAGTTTTCTGAATTGTCTTCTTCGTTCTATCCGATATTTTGAGTGATTGCTTATGTGTGGTTACTATTGCTTTCTCACAATAGATTGACCGGAGTGTGACGAGTAGAACTATCAGTAGTTATCAGTGCGAATCATCTTCATCAACAGTACATGCAAGTTCACACTTCGATCATATCCCTTTCATACCCAGTTTTTATGCATTAGTTTCACCCTCAAACATTGCATGGTTAGGATATGAATAACTTGTGGGTTTGGGAAGTAGCTGATGAGGTAGAACCTATTGCCCTGTTTATTATCAAACCCTTGGGAGTTACTTCTATGTTTTGCTTATATTGCTATGCTATGCTCGTAGACATGGATTGGGTTTGAGTGATTTCCATGACTGATGTGAGATTGTTAATTAATGGTTCAACTTAAGGTGGCTACTTAAATAAACATCTGGGTGGATTGAGGCACCTGGAGAACCCAGTGCTGCCTGTATTTTTGGATATCCCGGAGTACCCGTGGGATTATCCTATGGACCGCCACCCAGGCTCAAACGAATCATAAGATTATTCGTGCTAGAAACTTCCGTGTGCAGCCACAAGCTATTATGGGCTCTAGCATAGTTGAGTAGGTTGCGTGAGCTCTTGAAGAGGTAGACTAGCAGATGTAGGGGGTGTAGGTGGTACTGTCTACCCAAAGTAGAGAGTAAATGCTTCTGAAAGAATGTGTCTCGATCATCCGTTACTCAAACATTATGTAGTGCGAGAAATCCAACGGAGGAGATCGGGTATTGTGTGGAAAGTGTGCAAACCTCTGCAGAGTGTACAAACTAATCATGGTTAGCCGTGTCCCCGGTTAAGGACGTCTTGAGTATCTATTTCTTGGATTATCATGTGGATCTCTTCATCATGTTACTTAATATAATCTGATTTGGTTTAATCACGTTCTTAATTTGGGATTGAGTTGGGTGAACCTTCTCATGTTTTTTTTATGGGAAGGACAGTAGGAGAGGCTCCTACTGTATTTTCATATATAAGGAAGAAGCTTACAAAGTTACATCATTTCATCATATGTATATACAACTCCATCCAGACCACCCACAGTGAGAGTGGGGATCTCTAATCAAACAAAGATCTAGATGAAAATTCTATCGTATCAAAGATCAGCTAGGAAGGAGTCTATGAGAGTAAAGTACTCTCTCTTGGTTCTATGTTGCAGAAGTCCAAAATCTTCCTTGAATCTTCTAAGCCAGGAGTTAATGGTCCACCCTTCTGAAATGCTTGTTATTTCTCTCCTTCCATAAACTCCAGGATGCCACAAGGAAGATATCAAGGAATAGGGGCCCGCTCCAGGTATCTTTGGTTGTTTGGAGAAGGTGTAGACGTCATTGAAAAGCGGGCCAAACGATTCCAAGTTTATCCCAGCATGCTTGACTAAACGGACACGTAAAGATCATGTGATCCACCGTTTCTTCATCCGGACCCCCACATAGAAGGCAACTGTGGTCATCTCCGATGTCATAATGGCGTCGTTTCAGCATGTTACGTGTGTTTAGCCTGTCGTGGAAAAGGAGCCAACTGAATACCTTAATCCTCATGATGCAATGAGATCGCCAAAGACTTTTGAAAATGGGGTGGGCTTGGGCATTTCTGAAGAGATACTAATAGTAGTCTCTAGGCCTGAACTCCGTCTTGCCCCAAACATAGTGCCACACATCATTAACGGACGTGGTCGGGCTCATGTGCAAGGAGAGCATTTGGATGTCACGCACCTCAGACAGAGCTAGAGGCGAAAGCGGTAGATGAAAGGCCTCAGCCAATGATGTAGTCTCCAAGAAGCCCTTGATGGAAGCATCCTCCTGTATGGCAAAAGAGAAAGCATGGGGGTGTGTGGTTTGGAGTACATCTTGTCCCCATAGATCCTTCCAAAACAACGCAGACATGCCCGACACCACTTGCACATGAGAGACCCCTCGGAAAATCGGAGTGAGTTTCAAAATGTCTCGCCACCAGAAGGAGCCGACTGGTGGCATGGCATGTGGAATTTTATCAGTATAGTAGGTACTCCACAGAAGATGAACCCAGGGAATGTCCTTCTTGTTGTAAAACTTATGAAGGAATTTCAAAAGCAAAGCTTCATTAAGCAGCTTGATGTTGATGACCCCGAGGCCTCCATGCTTCTTAGGTTTACACACCAAATCCCAGGCAGCGAGAGAGTTGCATTTCTCCCCTTGCTCACTTTTCTTGGTCGAAAGGCATCTTCTTCTGATCTTGTCGAGCATCTCAAGCAGTTTCGGTGAGAATTTCAGTGTGCACATGGCATAAATGAGGAGCGAGGTAACATTAGCATTGAGCCAAGAAAGCCTCCCCCCATACGACATCATAGCAATGGTAGGTGTGAGACGACGTTCAGCATTGCAAACCATCGGCATAAGATCAAGGATCGTTGGTTTGGAGGTGCCAAGAGGTAAACCAAGGTAAGTGAACGGCATCGATCCAAAAGAGCAACCAAATAGGTTAGCAAAGGTAGTGGCAGCCTCCGCAGATAAGTTGATTGGTATGAGCGTGGACTTCTGGAAATTGATTCGTAAGCCGATCGAAGAGGCATAGTCAGTGAGGATCCCTTTCATGGTGGCAGCTTGTTGCAGACATGCAGGCATTACAAGAATTGTATCATCCGCGTATTGAATCACCGGATATTCCGTTTGGCTTGCGCAAGGGAAAGGCAGCTGGATTCGTCCTTGTCGGAAGGCCTCATTGATGGCAGCCTGAAGGAGGTCAGCGGCAAGGACAAAGATTAGTGGTGAGAGCGGATCCCCCTGGCGCACTCCCGCGCGACAATGAAACTGTCGGCCAGGAACTCCGTGCGACAAAGATTAATACAACGTCACACTAACTTGGACCACCTGACTGATAAATTCTCGCATGCGGAAATTGATGAAATAATTAAGGACATGCCTTCAGATCGGGCGCCCGGTCCGGATGGATTTAGTGGTGCCTTTTTGAAAGCCTGCTGGCCTTTGATCAAGCATGACTTTTATGCTCTTTGTGACCAATTCCATGAAGGTAGTCTGGACTTGACAAGCATAAATGACGGTTTCATTACTCTGATCCCAAAAACCAACTCACAGGAGCGGTTAATGACTATCGACCAATCACCTTTGCTAAAGCTGTTATGCGAAGTTGCTTACCAAACTCCTTGCGAATCGGCTACAACGTGTCATCCTGCAAATTGTTCATGCTAACCAGTACGGGTTCATCAAAGGTCGCACGATCCAAGACTGCCTCTCCTGGGCCTTCCAGTATATCCACCAATGTCAAGCCTCTAAGCGAGAGATCATTCTTCTAAAGCTAGATTTTGCCAAAGCTTTCGACACGATTGAGAACGCTCCCATGCTTAATATCATCAAGCACATGGGTTTCAATGACAAATGGCTCTCTTGGATTGACTGTATCTTCTCCACTAGCAGATCTTCAGTGCTTCTTAACCTTCTCATGTTTAACAACCACCATGATAGTTAAATAAAATTTATTCCTTTGTTATAGGGAAAAACTGGTTTTATGCAAAAATAAACTTAGAGCTTTCCACCAGCCAAATATGCATGTACTGATAGCTATTATTCATCATTTATCCTATGGTGTGAATTTGCCAGTACATTCAATGTACTGACCCTTTGTGGCCACAACGTCTCATGTTGCAGGATTCTTACGATGAGTAAGTGATACGTTAAGGTTACGATTCCTACACTCAACTTTGCCGTTGGTGTCGATGGAAATCCACAACCTTGTTACTTCCGCTATTTGGATTGAGGTAATAGTATTTACGTTACTTTATACATGTGATTTACCTCTGTTATAAATCCTTGAGTACTGTGTGTGTCAGAATACTGATCCAGGGATGACACTTAAGCAAAGAGACTTGACCGTTTGAGGTCAGGTCGCTACAGGAACCCAAAACTTTTCAAAAAGGAAAGTGAAAGTGAGAAAGACAAGAATTGTTGAAGTGGGGGAGCTCCTTGAACTTTGTTCATGCTCGCGGAAACTTTGTGAATCTTAATTACAGGAAATTTTCATCAAAAATAATTATCCCCTTGTACAATTCCATTGTATTATAAAAAAAATGTGCCAAGGTTTGCCTTTAGGATGTTTACAATGCTTGTTGGTTTGTGCGGTGCAGGACAGAAACTTTGTCTGTAGTGCGCGATTTTAAATTTTTAACTGGAACGTAAAACAGTTCTGATTCTTTTTGCACTGTCTTTCTATACAAATTGTTTATTTTACTAATTTTGGCAGAATTTTTTGGGTACCAGAAGTATGGTGAATGTTCAGATTGCTACAGACTGTTCAGTTTTTGACAGATTCTGTTTTTGATGCATAGTTTGCTTGTTTTGATGAAACTATCAATTTCTATCAGTGTATTAAGCCATGGAAAAGTTATATTACAGTAGGAACAATGCAAAAATAAAATATTAATTGGTTTGCAACAGTACTTAGAGTAGTGATTTGCTTTATTATACTAACGAATCTTACCGAGTTTGCTGTTGAAGTTTTGTGTGGATGAAGTGTTCGAAGTCGAGGAGGTCTCAATATGAGGAAAAGGAGGAGAGGCAAGAGCTCAAGATTGGGGATGCCCAAGGCACCCCAAGCAAATATTCAAGGAGACTCAAGCGTCTAAGCTTGGGGATGCCCCGGAAGGCATCCCCTCTTTCTTCAACAAGTATCGGTATGTTTTCGGATTCGTTTCATTCATGTGATATGTGCAAATCTTGGAGCATATTTTGCATTTAGTTTTCACTTTTATTTTATGTACCATGCTGGTATGAGATAGTCCTTGGTTGATTTATAGAATTCTCATTGCACTTCACTTAAATATTTTGAGTACGGCTTGATAGAATGCTTCATGTGCTTCACTTATATCATTTGAAGTTTGGATTGCCTGTTTCTCTTCACATAGAAAACCGCCATTTGTAGAATGCTCTTTTGCTTCACTTATATTTGTTAGAGAGTGGGCATATCTTTTATAGAAAGAATTAAACTCTCTTGCTTTATTTATATCCATTTAGAGAGATGACAGGAATTGGTCATTCACATGGTTAGTCATAAAATCCTACATAAAACTTGTAGATCACTGAGTATGATATGTTTGATTCCTTGCAATAGTTTTGCGATATAGAGATGATAATATGTGGGAGGTTCTAGTAAATGGTTGTGTTTAGTAAGGATATTGGTGTTAAGGTTTGTGATTCCCGAAGCATGCATGTATGGTCTCCTAACTATGTAACCAAATTGGCGTGCATTGTATTTTAATTTTTTATCTTTGCGTGAAGGTCGGGGGCGCGTGATGGTTAACTCCTACCAACCTCCCCCCTAGGAGCATGCATAGTAGTACTTTGCTTCGAGGGCTAATAAACTTTTGCAATAAGTATATGAGTTCTTTATGACAAATGCGAGTCCATGGATTATACGCACTCTCGCCCTTCCATCATTGCTAGCCTCTTTGGTACCGTGCATTGCCCTTTCTCACCTCGAGAGTTGGTGCAAACTTCGCCGGTGCATCCAAACCCCGTGATATGATACGCTCTATCACACATAAGCCTCATTATATCTTCCTCAAAACAGCCACCATACCTACCTATCATGGCATTTCCATAGCCATTCCGAGATATATTGCCATGCAACTTCCATCATCATCATATACATGACTTGAGCATTCATTGTCATATTGCTTTGCATGATCGTAAGATAGCTAGCATGATGTTTTCATGGCTTGTCCATTTTTTTCATTGTTACGCTAGATCATTGCACATCCCGGTACACCGCTAGAGGCATTCATATAGAGTCATATCTTTGTTCTATATATCGAGTTGTAATATTGAGTTGTAAGTAAATAAAAGTGTGATGATCATCATTATTAGAGCATTGCCCCACTGAGGAAAGGATGATGGAGACTATGATTCCCCCACAAGTCGGGACGAGACTCCGGACTTTATGAAAAATAAAAGAGGCCAAAGAAGTCCAAATAAAAAAAGAGGCCAAAGAAGCCCACCAAAAAAAGACAAAAAAATGAGAGAAAAATAGAGAAGGGAAATGTTACTATCCTTTTACCACACTTGTGCTTCAAATAGCACCATGTTCTTCATATAGAGAGTATCTTGAGTTATCACTTTCATATACTAGTGGGAATTTTCATTATAGAACTTGGCTTGTATATTCCGATGATGGGCTTCCTCAAATGCCTGAGTTCTTCATGAGCAAGTAAGTTGGATGCACACCCACTTAGTTTTCAGTTTGAGCTTTCATACACTTATAGCTCTAGTGCATCCGTTGCATGGCAATCCCTACTCCTCGCATTGACATCAATTGATGGGCATCTCCATAGCCCGTTGATTAGCCGCGTTGATGTGAGACTTTCTCCCTTTTTGTCTTCTCCACACAACCTCCACCATCATACTCTATTCCACCTATAGTGCTATATACATGGCTTGCGCTCTTGTATTGCGTGAAGGTTGAAAAAGCTAAAGCGCGTTAAAAAGTATGAACAAATTGCTTGGCTACACCGGGATAGGCATGAGAGGTACCTTGTGTTAAGAAAAGGGAACATAAAAGACTATATGATTTTGTAGGGATAACGTTCTGTAAGCATTGATATTTTGTAAGGCATGATTGTTTGTTGGGATGCCTAACTATTATTGTTTTTATGTCAAATGATAGACTATTGCTTTGAATCACTCGTGTCTTAATATTAATGCCATGATTAGATTACATGATCAAGATTATGCTAGGTAGCATTCCAAATAAAAAATTATCTTTTTTATCATTTACCTACTCGAGGACGAGTAGGAATTAAGCTTGGGGATGCTGATACGTCTCCGTCGTATCTATAATTTTTTATTGTTCCATGCCAATATTATTCAACTTTCATATACTTTTGGCAACTTTTTATACTATTTTGGGACTAACATATTGATCCGATTGCTCGATGCAGTTCTGTTTGTTGCTTGTTTTATGTTTCACGAAACCCCATATCAAACAGAGTCCAAATGGGATAAAATGGACGGAGAATATTTTTGGAATATTTGTGATTTTGGGAAGAAAAATCAGCGTGAGGCAGTGTTCGAGGGGCCACGAGGCGGGGCGCGCCTGTGGGGGTGGGCGCGCCGACCTCGTGGGCACCACGTAAGGCGGTTGATGCTCTTCTTTTGCCACAAGAAAGCTAATTTTCAAAGAAAAATCTTGGCGAAGGTTTCAATCCAATCGGAGTTACGGATCTCCGGATATATAAGAAACGGTGAAAGGGCAAAATCAAGAACGCAGAAACAGAGAGAGACAGAGAGACATATCCAATCTCGGAGGGGCTCTCGCCCCTCCCAAGCCATGGAGACCATGGAGCAGAGGGGGAAACCCTTCTCCCATCTAGGGAGAAGGTCAAGGAAGAAGAAGAAGAAGGGGGGGGGGGGGCTCTCTCCCCCTCGCTTCCGGTGGCGCCGAAACGCCGCCGGGGGCCATCATCATCACCGTGATCTACACCAACACCTCCGCCATCTTCACCAACATCTCCATCACCTTCCCCCATCGATATTCAGTGGTCCACTCTCCCGCAACCTGTTGTACCCTCTACTTGAACATGGTGCTTTATGCTTCATATTATTATCCAATGATGTGTTGCCATCCTATCATGTCTGAGTAGATTTTCATTGTCCTATCAGTAATTGGTGAATTGCTATGATTGGTTTAATTTGCTTGTGGTTATGTTTGATACGTCTCCAACGTATCTATAATTTTTGATTTTTCCATGCTATTATATTACCCAGTTTGGATGTTTATGGGCTTTACTTTACACTTTTATATCATTTTTGGGACTAACTTACTAACCGGAGGCCCATCCCGTATTGCTTTTTTTTTGCCTATTTCAGTGTTTCGAAGAAAAGGAATATCAAACGGAGTCCAACCGGAATGAAACCTTCGGGAGCGATCTTTTTGGAACAAACGTGATCCAGAGGACTTGGAGTGGAAGTCAAGAAACAAGCGAGGCGGCCACGAGGGTGCCCGGCGCGCCCCCTATGGCTGGGCGCGCCCCCCACCCTCGTGGGCCCCTCGAGCGTCCACCGACCTACTTCTTCCTCCTATGTATACCCATGTACCCCAGAAACATCAGAAGCGACCACGAAAAACTATTTCCACCGCTGTAACCTTATGTATCCACGAGATCCCATCTTGGAGCCTTCGCCGGCGCTCCGCCGGAGGGGGAATCGATCACGGAGGGCCTCTACATCATCTCCAAGGCCTCTCCGATGAGTTGTGAGTAGTTTACCATAGACCTTTGGGTCCATAGTTATTAGCTAGATGGCTTCTTCTCTCTCTTTGAATCTCAATACAAAGTTCTCCTCGATCTTCTTGGAGATCTATTCGATGTAACTCTTTTTGCGGTGTGTTTGTCGAGATCCGATGAATTGTGGGTTTATGATCAAGTTTATCTATGAGAAATATTTGAATCTCCTCTGAATTCTTTTAGGTGTGATTAAGTTATCTTTGCAAGTCTCTTTGAATTATCAGTTTGGTTTGGCTAACTAGATTGATCTTTCTTGCAATGCGAGAAGTGCTTAGCTTTGGGTTCAATCTTGCGGTGTCCTTTCCCAGTGACGGCAGGGGCAGCAAGGCACGTATTGTATTGTTGCCATCGAGGATAAAAAGATGGGGTTTATATCATATTGCATGAGTTTATCCCTCTACATCATGTCATCTTTCTTAATCCGTTACTCTGTTCTTATGAACTTAATACTCTAGATGCATGCTGGATAGCGGTCGATGTGTGGAGTAATAGTAGTAGATGCAAGCAGGAGTCGGTCTACTTGTCACGGACGTGATGCCTATATACACGATCATGCCTAGATAATCTCATAATTATTCGCTTTTCTATCAATTGCTCGACAGTAATTTGTTCACCCACCGTAATACTTATGCTATCTTGAGAGAAGCCACTAGTGAAACCTATTTCCCTCGGGTCTATCTTTTATCATATAAGCTTTCATTCTACTTTTATTTGCATCTTTACTTTTCCAATCTATATTATAAAATACCAAAAATATATTTATCTTATCATATTATCTCTATCAGATCTCACTTTCGCAAGTGGCCTTGAAGGGATTGACAACCCCTTTATTGTGTTGGTAGCGAGTTCTTGTTTGTTTGTGTAGGTGTGTGGGACTTTTGAGGAGCCGCCTACTGGATTAATACCTTGGTTCTCTAAAACGGAGGGAAATACTTACGCTACTATTGCTGCATCACCCTTTCCTCTTCAAGGAAAACCAACGCAAGCTCAAGACGTAGCAAAAAGGATTTCTGGCGCCGTTGCCGGGGAGGTCTTCGCTCAAGTCAAGACATACCAAGTACCCATCACAAACTCATCTCCCTCACACTTACATTATTTGCCATTTGCCTCTTGTTTTCCTCTCCCCCACTTCACCCTTGCCGTTTTATTCGCCCTGTCTTTCCCAATCTCCTCTCTCTCTTTTTCGTTTGCCTTCCCGTTGCCATGGCCGAATCAAAAAGAACCAAGGGTCCTTTCCAGGGTTTTAGTACCTTGGATAGTCCCTCTATCCTCTCTAAGCTCATAAATAAGGATGCTATGGAAAGACCCACCGGTGTCACCAATGAGAGTTTGAATAATTTTGATGAAGATGACTCCGGAATTTTTCGTTATTTACTTGATGAGTCTTTAAAAGATGCTTGGGATAGGTTATTAAGGATTCGGGCTAGCTATGTGCCACAATATCATATTGAGGTTTACTTAAAAAGTTTCTATGTTGGCTTACCCGCTTCTTTCAAGCAAGTTCTAGATTTTATTTTTGAAGGAGGTTTTCTTGAAGGGGATGCTATAGATACCTATGAAAGAATGAAAACTATATTTGGGCACCCCATGAATGATAAGGTTGAATCTACCACCCTCTTATGCTTTTATCAAAACGAAATTATTAAAGAGATGAAGGCTAGCTTAGATGCAAATTTCCGTAACGTGCTTAATCTTACTTCCTCCATTAATTGCAATGTGCTTTCCCAAAATAGAGCCATAGAAAGGAAATTTGCTCTTTTCTTTCCAAGTGCCAAAGATGGCACCACTTAGATCTATCCTCGCTTTTATGCCTAGCTAGGGGTGTTAAACGATAGCGGTAGTTGGGAGGCAACCCAATTTTATCTTTGTTTTTTGTTTTTGCTTCTGTTTAGTAATAAAATTTTCATATACCTTCTGTTTAGATGTGTTTTTATGTTTTAATTAGTGTTTGTGCCAAGTAGAACCTATAGTATAACCTATGGTGATAGTTAATTTGATTCTGCTGAAAAACAGAAACTTTGCACGCATGAAAATAATTTTAGTAATTCACAGAAACGTGATTTTGCGTTTATTCTTTTTGCTGTAGATCAATAGACAAATTTTACAGGACCTCCTATTTTGGTAGGATTTTTATAGTTCCATAAGTATTCGAGAGTTACAGATTTCTACAGACTGTTCTGTTTTTGACAGATTCTTTTTTTCGTGTGTTGTTTGCTTATTTTGATGCATCTATGGCTAGTATGTAGGGGTATGAACCATAGAGAAGTTGGAATACAGTAGGTTTAACACCAATATAAATAAAGAATGAGTTCATTACAGTACCTTATGTGGTGATTTTTCTTTCTTGCACTAACGGAGCTTATGAGATTTCCTGTTGAGTTTTGTGTTGTGAAGTTTTCAAGTTTTGGGTAAAGATTTGATGGAGGACTGGTAAAAGCCTAAGCTTGAGATGCCCATGGCACCCCAAGATATTCAAGGATAACCAAAATCCTAAGCTTGGGGATGCCCCGGAAGGCATCCCCTCTTTCGTCTTCATCTATCGGTAACTTTACTTGGAGCTATATTTTTATTCGCCACATGATATGTGTTTTGCTTGGAGCGTCTTGTATGATATTAGTCTTTGCTTTTTAGTTTTCCACAATCATCCTTGCTGTACACACCTTTTGGGGAGAATTACACTTGATTAGAATTTATTAGAACACTCTATGTGCTTCACTTATATCTTTTGAGCTAGGTAGTTTTTGCTCTAGTGCTTCACTTATATCTTTTAGAGCACGACGGTGGCTTATTTTTGAAGAAATAGTTGATCTCTCATGCTTAACTTATATTATTTTGAGAGTCTTTTAGAACAGCATGGTATTTTATATGGTTATAAATTTGGTCCTGGAATGATGAGCATCCAAGTTGGGTATAATAAAAACTATCATAGAAAGTGCATTAAAAACTATGATCAATTTGATGCTTGATAATTGTTTTGAGATATAAAGTGGTAATGCTAGAGTCATGCTAGTTGGGTAATTATGAAATTGAGAAATACTTGTGTGGAAGTTGGCAAGTCCCGTAGCATACACGTATAGTAAAAGGTGTGTGACAAATTTGTTGCATGAGGTGCTCTTTTGATTGTCTTCCTTATGAGTGGCAGTCGGGGACGAGCGATGATCTTTTCCTACCAATCTATCCCTCTAGGGGCATGCGTAGTAGTACTTTGCTTCGAGGGCTAATAAACTTTTGCAATAAGTATATGAGTTCTTTATGACAAATGTGAGTCCATGGATGTACGCACACTTACCCCCACTTTGCTAGCCTCTTTTATGCCACGCAACTTTGGCCGGTATCATGCACCCATTATTTACCTTCCTCAAAACAGCCACCATACCTACCTATTATGGAATTTCCATAGCCATTCCGAGATATATTGCCATGCAACTTTCCACCGTTCCATTTATTATGACACACTCCATCATTGTCATATTGCTCTTTGCATGATCATGTAGTTGACATCGTATTTGTGGCAATGCCACCTTCATAATTTTTCATACATGTCACTCTTGATCCATTGCATATCCCGGTACACCGCCGGAGGCATTCACATAGAGTCATATTTTTTTCTAAGTATTGAGTTGCAAATCAATAAAAGTGTGATGATCTTCATTATTAGAGCATTGCCCCAGTGAGGAAAGGATGATGGAGACTATGATTCCCCCACAAGTCGGGATGAGACTCCGGACTTTATGAAAAATAAAAGAGGCCAAAGAAGCCCAAAAAAAGAGGCCAAAGAAGCCCACCAAAAAAATAAAAAATAATAAAAAAGGGAGAAAATTAAAAAAATGAGAGAAAAAGAGAGAAGGGTCAATGCTACTATCTCTTTTCCACACTTGTGCTTCAAAATAGCACCATGATCTTCATGATAGAGAGTCTCCTATGTTGTCACTTTCATATACTAGTGGGAATTTTCATTATAGAACTTGGCTTGTATATTCCAATGATGGGCTTCCTCAAATGCCCGAGGTCTTCATGAGCAAGCGAGTTGGATGCACACCCACTTAGTTTCTTTTGTTGAGCTTCCATACATTTATAGTTCTAGTGCATCCGTTGCATGGCAATCCCTACTCACTCACATTGATATCTATTAATGGGCATCTCCATAGCCCATTGATATGCCTAGTTGATGCGAGACTATCTTCTCCCTTTTTGTCTTCACAACCACCACCATATACCACCATAGTGCTATGTCCATGGCTTGCGCTCATGTATTGCGTAAGAGTTGAAAAGGCTGAAGCACGTTAAAAAGTATGAACCAATTGCTCGGCTCGTCATCGGGGTTGTGCATGATGGGAGTATTTTGTGTAATGAAAATGAAGCATGGCCTAACTATATGATTTTGTAGGGATAAGCTTTCTTTGGCTATGCTATTTTGATAAGACATGATTATTTGTTAGTATGCTTCAAAGTATTATTATTTTTATGTTTTATAAGCTTTTATCTTGAATCATTTGGATCTGAACAATCATGCCACAATAAAGAAAATTACATTGAGAATTATGCTAGATAGCATTCCACATCAAAAATTCTGTTTTTATCATTTACCTACTCGAGGATGAGCAGGAATTAAGCTTGGGGATGCTTGATACGTCTCCAACGTATCTATAATTTTTTATTGTTCCATGCTATTATATTACCCGTTTTGGATGTATATGGGATTTACTTTACACTTTTATATCATTTTTGGGACTACCCTACTAACCGGAGGCCCAGCCCGTATTGCTGTTTTTTTTTTGCCTATTTTAGTGTTTCGAAGAAAAGGAATATCAAACGGAGTCCAAATGGAATGAAACCTTCGGGAGTGATCTTTTTGGAACAAACGTGATCCAGATGACTTGGAGTGGAAGTCAAGAAACAAGCGAGGCGGCCACGAGGGTGCCCGGCGCGCCCCCTAGGGCTGGGCGCGCCCCCCACCCTCGTGGGCCCCTCGAGCATCCACCGACCTAATTATTCCTCCTATATATACCCATGTACCCCGAAAACATCAGAAGCGACCATGACAAACTATTTCCATCGCCGTAACCTTCTGTATCCGCGAGATCCCATATTGGAGCCCTCGTCGGCGCTCCGCCGGAGGGGGAATCGATCACGGAGGGACTCTACATCATCTCCAAGGCCTCTCCGATGAGTTGTGAGTAGTTTACCATAGACCTTCGGGTCCATAATTATTAGCTAGATGGCTTCTTCTCTCTCTTTGAATCTCAATACAAAGTTCTCCTCGATCTTCTTGGAGATCTATTCGATGTAACTCTTTTTGCGGTGTGTTTGTAGAGATCCGATGAATTGTGGGTTTATGATCAAGTTTATCTATGAGAAATATTTGAATCTCCTCTGAATTCTTTTATGTGTGATTAGTTTATCTTTGCAAGTCTCTTCGATATATCAGTTTGGTTTGGCCTACTAGATTGATCTTTCTTGCAATGGGAGAAGTGCTTAGCTTGGGTTCAATCTTGCGGTGTCCTTTCCCAGTGACAGCAGGGGCAGCAAGGCACGTACTGTATTGTTGCCATCGAGGATAAAAAGATGGGGTTTATATCATATTGCATGAGTTTATCCCTCTACATCATGTCATCTTTCTTAAAGCGTTACTCTGTTCTTATGAACTTAATACTCTAGATGCATGCTGGATAGCGGTCGATGTGTGGAGTAATAGTAGTAGATGCAGGCAGGAGTCGATCTATTTGTCACGGACGTGATGCCTATATACATGATCATGCCTAGATAATCTCATAATTATTCGCTTTTCTATCAATTGCTCGACAGTAATTTGTTCACCCACCGTAATACTTATGCTATCTTGAGAGAAGCCACTAATGAAACCTATGGCCCCCGGGTCTATCTTTTATCATGTAAGCTTCAATCTACTTTTATTTGCATCTTTACTTTTCCAATTTATATTATAAAATACCAAAAATATATTTATCTTATCATATTATCTCTATCAGATCTCATTTTCGCAAGTGGCCTTGAAGGGATTGACAACCCCTTTATTGCGTTGGTTGCGAGTTCTTGTTTGTTTGTGTAGGTGCATGGGACTTTTGAGGAGCCTCCTACTGGATTGATACCTTGGTTCTCAAAAACTGAGGGAAATACTTACGCTACTATTGCTGCATCACCCTTTCCTCTTCAAGGAAAACCAACGCAAGCTCAAGACGTAGCAATGTTTCTGTCCTATTGTGCCCTCCATGTCGCGTAAGCGTGAGGGATTCCCGCTATAGTGTGTTGCAATACGTTCATGATTCGCTTATAGTGGGTTGCTTGAGTGACAAAAGCATAAACCTGAGTAAGGGGGTTGTGGCGTATGGGATAAAGGGGACTTGATGCTTTAATGCTATGGTTGGGTTTTACCTTAATGATCTTTAGTAGTTGCTAGAGTTCCAATCATAAGTGCATATGATCCAAGAAGATAAAGTATGTTAGCTTATGCCTCCCCCACATAAAACTTGATATCGGTCTAGTAAAGTAGTCAATTGCTTAGGGACAATTTCACAACTCCTACCACCACTTTTCCATACTCGCTTTATTTACTTTATTGCTTCTTTATCTAAACAGCCCCTACTTTTTATTTACGTGCCTTTTATTATCTTGCAATTCTATCCAACAACACCTACAAAGTCCTTCTAGTTTCATACTTGTTTTAGGTAAAGCGAACGTTAAGCGTGCGTAGAGTTGTATCAGCGGTCGATAGAACTTGAGGGAATATATGTTCTACCTTTAACTCCTCGTTTGGTTCGACACTCTTACTTATTGAAAGAGGCTACAATTGATCCCCTATACTTGTGGGTTATCACCTGCTCCTAGGCCCGCCAGCATTTCAGAGTTGTCGAAGTGCATGACCCAGTTGGAATATGTGTCGTGCTCTTTAGGAAGTTTGGCCTCTGTCCATTTGGCGACGAAGTCAGCCAGTACTTGGGATTTAATGGCCTGGCGCGGTCTGTATGTTATGTCGAATGGGAGGAGCTCGATGGCCCACTTGGCAATCCGACCCATGGCATCGCGGTTGTTTATTATGTCATTGAGTGGTACTTCGGAGGCCACCGTGATTGAGCACTCTTGAAAGTAGTGTCGTAGCTTCCGGGATTTGCATGGTGTGAGGACAGTAGATACATAGTATACCAACTTTTGAAGCGGGAATTTGTGTTCATCTTACTCTCGTTCGATGACGAGCACCGCACTCACAACTTGGTGTGTTGCCGATATGTATGATAACATGGGTTCGCCGACGTTTGGTGCAGCCAGGATTGGGTTGCTTGCTAAAAGAGCCTTTATTTCTTCCAGTCCGGCTGTTGTCGCGTCCGTCCACTCGAAGTGTTTGGTGCATCGGAGAAGGTGATAAAGTGGCAATGCTCTTTCTCCTAGTCTGGAGATAAAGCAGCTTAAAGCTGCCACACATCCGGCTAGTTTTTGGACTTGTTTAAGGTCCGTTGACATAGCCAACTGTGACAAAGCTCGGATTTAGCTGGTTTCGCCTCAATTCCTCTATTGGAAACGATGAAACCCAGTAGTTTTCCAGCGGGAACGCCGAAAACACACTTTTCCAGATTGAGCTTGATGTCATATGTACGGAGGTTGTCAAATGTGAGACGCGGATCGTCTATTAATGACTCAACGTGCCTAGTTTTGATGACGACGCCATCCACGTACACTTCAACTGTCTTGCCGATTTGTTTCTCCAAGCATGTTTGAATCATGCGTTGGTATGTGGCGCCGGCGTTTTTGAGCCCGAAGGGCATAGTGTTGAAGCAAAAAGGCCTGTTGTAACGCCCGGATAATCATGCTACAGTAACCTCACGTTGATGGTGCCACGTCACCTCTGTCACTGTAGTTAATCTCGGGTTAATTCAAAACCGTTTCGAAAATCAAATGCAAGTTAATGTCAACAAATAAAGTTTTCAAAAGTTGAAACAAAAATGTTCGGACAATGCCAAATATGGCATAGGCAATTATGGTGTAGATGACACAAATTTATAAATTGCTTAAATGCCCAAATTAAATAGAACAGAACAAAAAAAAGAAAAGGAAAAGAAAGGGAAAAGAGAAGAAACCCCCCCTTTTCCCCCTGGGCCGAAAGGCCCAGCTAGCCAGCAGCCAGCCACCCAACCGGCCCAGCTCCCCGCACCGCACCCTCTCCCTATTCCTCGGTTCCGCGCCGCTATAGGGCACGGTCGCCACCGGACCCCCTCGCGGCGCCCGCTGGGATAAGATCGCCCGGCGCTCGCGCCTCCTGAGTTCCCCTCCCACTCGCCCCTGCCAGATCCCCCCTCCCATCGGATCCACCTCACTTCTCCCCTCTCCTCACGCTCGATCCCGACCTCGGTCGCTCGAGCTCGTCGCTGCTGCTCGCCGTCGACGCGGCCACCGACCCTCCCTCACCTTGTCGACGTGCTCAACAGCCCCGCCGTCGTCCCCTACGCCTCCCGCCACCTCGTGCTAGAACTCGGAGCCCCTGTAGCGACCGCGGCGACCTCGTCTCCCTC
Organism: Aegilops longissima; assembly: GCA_021605205.1. Lineage (NCBI taxonomy): Eukaryota > Viridiplantae > Streptophyta > Magnoliopsida > Poales > Poaceae > Aegilops > Aegilops longissima. The sequence goes on along the minus strand of CM038681.1, from coordinate 562,092,437 downwards.
CTCTGCTCCGTCGTCGCCATCGCCGGATTCCGCGCCGCCCCGAGCACATTGAGTCTCCCCCGGGCCCTCTCTGCAACGACCGTGAGCCCCCTGAACCTCCTCCTCCTCCCCTCCTAGCTCACCGCATCCCGTAGCTCGCTCCACCGTCGCGCTCACCCTCCCGCCGCCGCGGTCGAGCTCTCCGTCGAGGCCACCGCAAGCGTGGCTCGCGTCCGACCGCGTCGTCGTTCTCAGCACGTCTCCAGGGCCCCAACGCACCTATCCCTGTCCCCGGCTGTGCCTCTCCTCGCCGTAGCCGCCCATGCCCGAGCTCCGGCATCCGCCTCGGTGCTCGCCGCCGTCGGCTTCGACGAACTCCGTCGACGCCATCGGTCCTAGTAGACGCGGCATCGACTCCCCGTTCGAACGCAACCCCCCGCGTCGATTTTGGTGGCCTGTAGCCAAATCCCGCAGCCTCCCGTGCGCCGCCGCCGCGTTTTGCCTCGCCGGAGTCGCTCCGGCGCCGACGCCGACGTGGCGCAGTGGCCCCGCCTCGTGTCGTGACGATGGGTCACGAGGCCCGTTGGTAGGTTGACCGGTCAGCGTCTTGACGTGGCGACTCGCCAGCGACAAGCGGGCCCCATGCCATAAAACAAATAAAACAAATATATACACTGCTAATTAATTTAGTTAATTAACTAAAAACTAATTGACAACGACTCTGAGGCCCACCCACTAATTAACCCATTTTAGTTAGTTTTAAAACACTGTTAAGGTCCTTGACAATGACATGTGGGTCCCACTGGACCCACCTGTCTGGTTTGACTGGTCAACCGACCAGTTGACCTGCTGACATCACTCTGATGTCATGCATATGTCATCACACACTGTTTTGGATAATGTTGGAATTAAATATATAATTAAAATCAGAAAATGATTTAAATCTTTAGAAAATCATATCTTTTAATCCGTAACTTCGGATGAAAATACTTTCTACATGAAAGTTGCTCGAGCGACGAGGCGAATCGGATCGCAACCCGTTCGTCCGCCACACCCCTAACCTATCGAACTCGCAACTTTCCCCTCCGCTCCTCGCTAGAAAACCACGAAACACAGGGATATTTTCCGGATGTTTCCCCTTAACCGCATCACCTCATACCACGTTAGGTCACGCCTAGCATCGTTACTTGTCTTGTCATGCATCGATATGCATCTGTTTACATGGTATTCATTGTTTCCTCCCCTCTTCTCTCCGGTAGACTACGAGACCGAGCTGCTGCTGTGACCAGTTCGACTACGGAGTTGCGACCCTCTCTCTCGCCCGAGCAACCAGCAAGCCCCCCTTGATCACGGATATCGCCTATTCTACTCTATACTTCTTGCATTAGAGTAGTGTAGCATGTTCTTGCTTCATTGTACCTATCCGATGCATAGCATGTCCTTGTTACTAATGTTGTTACCTTTACGCAATCCTATATGCTTAGTATAGGATGCTAGTATTCACTTTGTGGCCCTACATTCTTGTCCGTCTGCTGTGCTATACTATCGGGCCGTGATCACTCGGGAGGTGATCACGGGTATATCTATATACTTTATACATGATACATGTGGAGACTAAAGTCGGGTCGACTTGTGGAGCACCATGAGTGATTCGCAGTTGGGGGCTGAAAGGACCTTTGTCCCGACGGCCCTCTGGATGGATCTTTGTGGCGGACCGATAGGGCAGGTTGAGACCGCCTAGGAGAGAGGTGGGCCTGGCCCTGTTCGGTGTTCGCGTATACTTAACACGCTTAACGAGATCTTGGTATTTGATCTGGGTTGGCTACGGGCCTATACGCACTAACCAACTCGTGGGAAAGATATGGGCACTCGGCGTCGTGGTATCGGTAGAAGCACTTGAGACGTCGTGACGGGCGGGCGCACCGGATTGGACTGGGCGCTGCTAGGCTAGGTGCGCTTCGGCCGCCCTGCATAGCGTCAGGTGTGCTATGGGCGATGGGCCCGGACCCTGTGCGCTTAGGTTTAGACCGGCGTCTTGGCCTCTCTGTTGTGCCTAGGTGGGGCTGTGGCGTGTTGATCTTCAGCGGCGAGCATGACCCGAGAAAGTGTGTCGGCCAAATGGGATCAAGCGTGTTGGGTAAGTTGGTGCACCCTGCGGAAGTTAATCTATTCTAATAGCCGTGATCTTCGGTAACAGGACGACTTGGAGTTGTACCTTGACCTTATGACAACTAGAACCGGATACTTAATCAAATACACCCTTCCAAGGGCTAGATACAACCGGTGGTCGCTCTCTCTCAGGGCAACGAGGAGGGGACCGCCGGGTAGGATTATTGCTATGTGATGTTACTTGGAGAACTTCAACCTACCCTCTTCTACTGTTGCAAGGCAGGTGACGAGCGTAGTCTTGATAAGACTAGCTATCCCCTCTTATTCGGCATTCGCAGTTCGGTCCTTGATATGGCCCTTTACACATATATCCATGCATATGTAGTGTAGCTCCTTGCTTGCGAGTACTTTGGATGAGTACTCACGGTTGCTTTGTTTCCCCTTTTCCCCTATCTCTACTCGATTGCTGCAACGAGACGATGGAGCCGGGGCGACGCCATACCGTCGATGGCGACTACTACACGGAGGAGCCTACTACTACGTGCAGCCAGCGGCAGCGACCGAGGAGTAGCTTAGGAGGATCCGGTAGGAGGCTGCGCCTCTTCGATCTGTATACAGTTTGTGCTAGCCTTCTTAAGGCAACCTTGTTTAACTTATATGCGTACTCAGATATTGTTGCTTCCGCTGACTCGTCTATGATCGAGCACTTGTATTCGAGCCCTCGAGGCCCCTGGCTTGTATTATGATGCTTGTATGACTTATTTATGTTTTAGAGTTGTGTTGTGATATCTTCCGTGAGTCCACGATCTTGATGCATTACGTTTGCGTGCATGATTAGTGTACGATTAAATCGGGGGCGTCACACCTGTATTGGGTGATGAATGTCGTTACGGCTTGATCGGAGTCCTTCATTTTGATTTGTTGGTATCCGGAGTATGCGTTGAGGAAACACAGTGAGTCATGTCCTGCGGTAGCATCGATGATCTGATCGATGCGGGGGAGGGGGAAGGGATCCTTAGGGCAGGCCTTGTTGAGGTCTTCGAAATCACCAGGTTTGCTAGCCAGTCCGGGTGTTGTATTTCGCTAATGAATCCTGCCTCGAGTAACTTGGCTAGCTCCTCTCCCATGGCTTGTCGTTTGGGTTCAGAAAAGCGCTGCAGTGTTTGCTTGACTGGTTTATATCCCTTCAATACATTGAGGCTGTGTTCGGCCAGCCTGCATGGGATCCCTGGCATATCAGAAGGGTGTCAGGCGAATATGTCCCAGTTTTCGCGTAGGAACGCTCGCAGTGCAGCGTCAACCGTTGGGTCCAGCTGTGCCCCGATGGATGCTGTCTTCTTGGAGTCCGTTGGGTGGACTTGGAATTTGACTATTTCTTCTGTTGGTTTGAAGGAGGCGGATTTGGGTCGCTTGTCCAGGATCACGTCGTCCCTATCCACTGTGGAGCATAATGCGGTTAACTCTTCGGCCGCGAGGGCTTCAGATAATGCCTCGAGGGCCAGGGCTGCGGTTTTGTTTTTGGTGCAGAGTGCTATGTCCGGATCACTGGCAAGAGTGATAATACCATTGGGTCCGGGCATCTTAAGCTTCATGTACCCGTAATGGGGTATAGCCTGGAAGCGTGCAAATGCATCTCGCCCTAATAAGGGGTGATATCCGCTGCTGAAAGGGGCCACTTGAAATGTTATCTCTTCAGACCGATAATTCTCCGGCGTGCCGAATACCACATCGAGTGTGATTTTTCCTGTGCATCGTGCCTCCCGACTTGGAATGATTCCTCGGAAGGTCGTGCTACTTTGCTCCATGCAGCTCATGTCTAGTTCCATTTTGTTAAGAGTTTCCTCGTAAATGAGGTTTAGTCCGCTGTCGCCGTCGATGAGCACTTTGGTAAGCCGAAAGCCGTCCATGATTGGACCGAGGACCAATGCGGCTGGTGCCCGGACTGTCTTGAATTTTGGTTCATCACCGGCATTGTAAGTTATGGCCATGTCGTTCCAGGGGTTTATTTCTCCGACTTGGCAGACTTCGGCGAGGCTGCGGAGTGCCCTTTTGCGCCTATTGTTTGAGGCAAAAGTCTCGAAAACCGTCAATACTCTGAGGTCGTCGTTTTCCGTGGGATGTTGCTCTGCGGTATTTTTGGTGAGGAGATCCTCGCCGCTTTTGGCCACTTGCCGGAGTATCCAATATGCCCTAAGGTTGTGGGTTGGTATGGTATCCGACGTCGTGTGTATTTCGCATGGCCAATCGAGCCATCCCTCCAGAACTGTTCCGCACCCAGTGATGGGCTTTGATTTCTTTACTAATGGATCGGGCGACCGACGAGGGTGCGTCCTTTTTGTCCGGACAAGGGGTTGAGTGGAAACTGGTGGCTCCCAAGGAGCCGCCTGATTTCGACAGGCGCTTTCCATTGTGCAGTACTTCTGTACTATGGTTGCCAAGTCAGCAAAGTGCAATACGCGACGACGGTTAATGGAATTGAGGATTCCCTCGTCCGTGCAATTTTTGCAGAATAATGAGATTGCATCTTCATCGCGGCAGTCCTTGATTTTGTCTTTGACAAGGAGGAATCTGGCCCAAAAGTGATGGACCTTTCCTAAGACTACTGCCGTATGTGCATAAGATCGCATGTATCTGGGTGGGTGGGTGGATTTGAGTCCGGACCCAGACCCAATTTGGGATCCGGAGTTTGAGAAACTTCCGAGCTTAATAGTTCGGGCTTCGAGATATTAACCAACTTCTCCGGCCCACCGTCCGACTCTAGGTTCGGAGGACAGGTATCCAGTTCTTCAAGCTCGGAAATCCAAATATAGTTCATCCTCAATATAGAGGAAGAGTTGTTGTATTCCTCCTCCACTACCGCTATCTGATGGGTGATCGGCGGAGATTCAATTTCTCTCTGATCGGGTTTAAGCCCAATCCTATCGTAGTCTATGGCGACCCCCAAGGCGGAGATGCGATCCAGGAGTTCATTTAAAGACGACAACTCCATCGGATCCATCTGTTTGGAGTATTCTGAGTTGACGCGAAGGCAATTTTCGATGACCCGAGAAGTCATCGTCGGCCCGACGGCCAAACGGGCGGTCATAGTGAAGCCGCCCAGCCGAAGGGTTTGGCCTGAGACTAGGGCGCCTCCGGAGGTGATGTTGTCCTTGATGACAAGGCGAGCCATCAATCCTATCTTCGACGTCACCGCGGAACTCTCAATGAAAGCACGATTCGGTGTCAAAACCTGCGGATCTCGGGTAGGGGGTCCGGGACTGTGCGTCTAAGGTCGATGGTGACAGGAGACGGGGGACACGATGTTTACTCAGGTTCGGGCCCTCTCTTTGGAGGTAATACCCTACTTCCTGCTTGATTGATCTTGATGAATATGAGTATTACAAGAGTTGATCTACCACGAGATCGTAATGGCTAAAACCCTAGAAGTCTAGCCTATATGATTATAATTCTGCCCTAAAGACTAAACCCTCCGGTTTATATATATAGATACCGGAGGGGGCTAGGGTTACACAAAGTCGGTTACAGAGAAAGGAATCTACATATCCAAATCACCAAGCTTGCCATCCACGCAAAGGAGATTCCTATCCGGACACAGTAAGAAGTCTTCTGTCTTGTATCTTCATAGCCCAACAGTCCGGCCCATGTTAATATTCCGGACGTCCGAGGACCCCTTAATCCAGGACTCCCTCAAGGGGCATGTGGTTGAGTAGCCTATAGCTTCGTCAGAGGATGCAGTGGCAATCCCGAGTGATATGGGGGCAATGGCAGCATCCATCCAGCAGGACATGACGTACGCCCAGGTGGGACCTGTGGTTTTGATGGAACCACCCCAAGGCGAGATGAGTGCGCCGGCCTTGGGCTTTGTGGCCACACACCTAGACTCCGTGACAAAGGCGGGCCAATCGAGGCACGTCACGATCACTCAAGCTTGGATACTGACGGCCCTAAGGGGAATCAAACGCGAGTAAATGCCGAAAGCAATCATGTGCTCGTTGGCCAATCTGATGTGACTATGTCCGGAGCACAGCCATGCAACAACGAATCTCAGCCCCCCATGCAGGAGCTACATGCATGCATGGATGTGACCACATTGGTGGAGATGGCTACCAGAGGGAGCTGGACAGGATGAGAACGGCTTGATGGCAATTGGTGGCATGACGCTTCTAGAAGCAGTTGCATATGCCAAGCTCAAAACTTTTTGCACTAATATATCATGAAGAAGCTAGCGCCCCCTCTACTCAAAGAAGTGCGATCTTCCACGTTGTGGACGGAGGCAGAGCCATTCACTCCTAGGCATACCACATGAGAACCCAAGCGTGTGGTGGGGCAGGGAACCACTAAGGCGACTCCAGTAGAGAATGTTCTGCTACACGCGTTGGGCTTGGCGCCTAATGATCTCGAGGTGGATGAGCAAGTTGTGACTGACCTCAAGGGGATGTTTGATTGACCACTTCATGAGCAACACATATGTGTCATTGCGTCACTATTCGGGAAGCCATTGCCGATTAGTGGTGACCTAGGTGCTGGGAGCTTGGTTGTGTTGGGAGTTCACTAAGAAGATGGCCCATGTGGTAGTCGATGCTTGCTTGATCATATGTTACGGATCGAAGCCCATCTGTCCTCAGTTGGAATGTGAGGGGTTTAAATAACTCATCTAAGAGAGACGCAGTGAGAAAACTTGTAGCTACAGTGAGGGTGAACTTGGTCTACCTTCAGGAGACAAAACTTGATGTAATTGACCGATTTATTGCTATGCAATGTTTGGGGCCGTCCTTTGGTCGTTTTGCTTATGTGCCGATTGTGGATACTAGAGGTGGTATCTTATTAGCTTGGACTCGACCACCATTGAGATAGATCATTTCCACTTGGAAACTGATTTCATCATAGGTCAAGTGCACCTTAAAACTGGGTCTGCTTGGTTGATATCTGTGGTGTATGACCCGCAAGGTGATGCGCTCAAAACCGTGTTCTTAGAGGAGCTGGACGCTAGAAGGGCTCACTGCTCGGGCCCTTGTATGGTACTTGGAGACTTTAACATGATAATATGTGCTTCTGAAAAGAATAGCACCAATCTTAACACAAGTATCATGGGCAAATTTCGGAGCTTTGTGGATAATAACGAGCTGAAAGAATTGTACATGCATGGCAGGAGATTTATATGGTCGAACGAGAGGGATGTACCCACCATGAATAAGATTGACCGAGTGCTCATCTGCGTTGATTGGGATCTAGAATACTCAGACTATCTGTTGCAAGCACTGTCCTCTGGCATTTCGGATCATGCACCCCCACATTTGAACACCGGGGCCATGAGCTGCCCCAAGAAGAGGTTTAGGTTTGAAATATACTAGACGAAGCTCGATGGTTTTAATGATGCGGTGAGGGAGGCTTGGGTGTGCAGTGACACGATCATGGATCCTTTTGAAGGAAATATGCCCTAGAGGCAATAATAAAGTTGTTATTTTATATTTCCTTATACATGATAAATGTTTGTAATTCATGCTAGAATTGTATTGATCGGAAATCTAAATACATGTGTGAATACATAGACAAACACTATGTCCCTAGTGAGCCTCTACTTGACTAGCTCGTTGATCAAAGATGGTTAAGGTTTCCAAACCATGGAAATGAGTTGTCATTTGATAACGGGATCACATCATTAGGAGAATGATGTGATGGACAAGACACATCCGTTAGCTTAGCATAATGATCATTCAGTTTTATTGCTATTGCTTTCTTCATGTAAAATACATATTCCTACAACTATGAGATTATGCAACTCCCGGATACCGAAGGAATGCCTTGTGTGCTATCAAACATCACAACGTAACTTGGTGATTATAAAGATGCTCTACAGGTATCTCCGAAGGTGTTTGTTGAGTTGGCATAGATCGAGATTAGGATTTGTCACTCCGAGTATCGGAGAGGTATCTCTGGGCCCTCTTGGTAATACACATTATAAGAAGCCTTGCAAGCAAAGTGACTAATGAGTTAGTTGCAGAATGATGTATAACGGAACGAGTAAAGAGACTAGCCGGTAACGAGATTGAACTAAGTATGAAGATACCAACGATCGAATCTCGGGCAAGTAACATACCGATGACAAAGGGAATAACGTATGTTGTCATAACGGTTCGAACGATAAAAATCTTCGTAGAATATGTGGGAGCCAATATGAGCATCCAGGTTCCGCTATTGGTTATTGGCCGGAGAGGTGTCTCAGTCATGTCTACATAGTTCTCGAACCCGTAGGGTCCGCACGCTTAACGTTCGATGACGATATTGTATTATATGAGTTATGTGATTTGGTGACCGAATACTGTTCAGAGTCCCGGATGAGATCACGTACATGACGAGGAGTCTCGAAATGGTCGAGAGGTAAAGATTGATATATAGTACAATAGTATTCGGACACCTGAAGTATTCCGGAGGGTACCAGGTACATACCGGGTCACCGGAAGGGGTTTCGGGCACCCCCGGCAAAAGATATGGGCCTTTTGGGCCAAGAGGGGAAATACACCAGCCACCAGGGGCTGGTGCGCCCCCCATATGGGCCAAACCAGGAGGAGAAGGAAAGAGGGGAAGGGAAAAAGGAAAGGGGGGATTCGGCCTCCCCCTTCCTTCCCTCCTCCCTCCTCTTTCCTTCCTCTCCGGTAAATAAGGAAGGGGAGGTTGAATTGGGGAGGAACCCCAAGTAGGATTCGACCTACTTGGGGCGCCCTGGCTGCCTCCCCTCTCCCTCCCACCTATATATATATATGTGGGGGGGCGCCCCTAGCACACCCCAATCAATTGTTAGCCGTGAGCAGCGCCCCCTTCCACCGTTTACTCCCACGATCATATCTTCATAGTGCTTAGGTGAAGCCCTACGCGGATCACTTCACCATCACTGTCACCATACCGTTGTGCTGACGGAACTCATCTACTACCTCGACATCTTGCTGGATCAAGAAGGCGAGGGACGTCACCGAGTTGAACGTGTGTAGAACTCGGAGGTGTCGTACGTTCGGTACTCGATCGATGGATCGCGAAGAAAGTTCGACTACATCAACAGCATTATGAAACGCTTCCGCTTACAGTCTACGAGGGTATGTAGACACACTCTCCCCCTCGTTGCTATGCATCTCCTAGATAGATCTTGCGTGAGCATAGGAATTTTTTGAAATTGCATGCTACGTTCCCCAATAGTGGTATCAAAGCCAGGTCTATGCGTATATGATATGCATGGGTAGAATACAAGGATTTGTGGGTGGTGATCGTCATACTGCTTACCGCCAATGTCTTATTTTGATTCAGCTGTATTGTTGGATGAAGCGGCCCAGACCAACCTTACATGACCACGTTCATGAGACCGGTTCCACCGACAGACATGCAACTAGTTTTGCATAAAGGTGGCTGGCGGGTGTCTGTTTCTCCTACTTTAGTTGAATCGAATTTGACTGCGGCTGGTCCTTGTTGAAGGTTAAAACAGCAAACTTGATAAATCAATGTTGTGGTTTTGATGCGTAGGTAAGAACAGTTCTTACTAGAAGCCCGTAGCAGCCACGTAAAACTTGCAACAACAAAGTAGAGGACGTCTAACTATTTTTGCAGGGCATGTTGTGATGTGATATGGTCAAGACATGATGTGATATACGTTATTGTATGAGATGATCATGTTTTGTAAACGTTATCGGCAACCGGCAGGATCCTTATGGTTGTCTCTTTATTGTATGAATTGCAAACGCCATTTGATTGCTTTACTTTATCACTATGCGTTAGCGATAGTTGTAGAAGCAACAATTGGCGACACGACCACGATGCAACAATGGGGATTAAGGTGTCGATCCAATGACGATGTAGATCATGATGGTGCTTTGGAGATGGAGATCAAAAGCACAAGATGATGATGGCCATATCATGTCACATATTTTTATTGCATGTGATGTTTATCTTTATGCATCTTATTTTTCTTAGTACGACGGTAGCATTATAAGATGATCCCTTAACTAAAATTTCAAGGTATAAGTGTTCTCCCTCAGTATGCACCGTTGCGACAGTTCTTCGTGTTGAGACACCACATGATGATCGGGTGCGATAGCCTCTACGTTCATATACAACGGGTGCAAGACGGTTTTGCACATGCGGAATACTCGAGTAAAACTTGACGAGCCTAGCATGTACAGACATGGCCTCGGAACACTAGAGACCGAAAGGTCGAACGTGAATCATATAGTAGATATGATCAACAATGAGATGTTCACCATTGATGACTACTCCATCTCACGTGATGATCAGACATGGTTTAGTTGATTTGGATCACGTATCATTTAGATGACTTGAGGGATGTCTATCTAAGTGGGAGTTCTTAAGTAATTTGATTAATTGAACTAATTTATCATGAACTTACTCGTGATAGTATTTGCATATCTATGTTGTAGATCAATGGCCCGTGCTACCCTTCCCTTGAATTTTAATGCGTTCCTAGAGAAAGCTAAGTTGAAAGATGATGGTAGCAACTACACGGACTGGGTCCGTAACTTGAGGATTATCCTCATTGCTACACAGAAAAATTATGTCCTTGATGCACCGCTAGGTGAAAGGCCTACTGCAGGAGCAGATGCTGATGTTTTGAACATCTAGCAAGCTCGATCTGATGACTACTCGATGGTTCGGTGTGCCATGCTTTACGTATTAGAATCAGACTTCAAAGATGTTTTGAATGTCATGCAGCATATGAGATGTTCCAAGAGTTGAAGTTAATATTTCAAGCAAATGCCCGAGTTGAGAGACATGAAGTCCCCAACAAGTTCTATAGCTGCAAGATGGAGGAGAACAGTTCTGTCAGTGAACACATACTCAGAATGTCTGGACATCATAATCACTTGACTCAGCTGGGAGTTAATCTTCCAGATTATAGTGTTATTGACAGAGTTCTCCAATCACTGCCACCAAGCTACAAAGGCTTCGTGATGAACTATAATATGCGAGGGATGGAGAAAACAATTCCCGAGCTCTTCGCAATGCTCAAAGCTGCAGAGGTAGAAATCAAGAAGGAGCGTCAAGTGTTGATGGTTAACAAGACCACTAGTTTCAAGAAAAAGGGCAAGGGAAAGAAGGGAACTTCAAGAAGAATGGCAAGCAGTTTGCCACTCCCGGGAAGAATCCCAAAGCTGGACCCAAGCCTGAAACTGAGTGCTTCTACTGCAAAGGGACTGGTCACTAGAAGCGGAACTGCCCCAAGTATTTGGCGGATAAGAAGGATGGCAAAGCGAACGAAGGTATATTTGATATGCATGTTATTGATGTGTACCTTACTAATGCTCATAGTAGCGCCTGGGTATTTGATACTGGTTCGGTTGCTCATATATGTAACTCGAAATAGGAGCTACGGATTAAACGAAGATTGGCTAGGACAAGGTGACGATGCGCGTCGGGAATGGTTCCATGGTCGATGTGATCGCCGTCGGCACGATACCTCTACATCTACCTTCGGAATTAGTTTTAGACCTAAATAATTGTTATTTGGTGCCAGCGTTGAGCATGAATATTATATTTGGATCTTGTTTAATGCAAGACTGTTATTCATTTGAATCAGAGAATAATGATTGTTCTATTTATATGAGTAATATCTTTTATGGTCATGCACCCTAGAAGAGTGGTCTATTTCTGTTGAATCTCGATCGTAGTGATACACATATTCATAATATTGATGCCAAAAAATGCAAAGTTGATAATGATAGTGCAACATATTTGTGGCACTACCGTTTAGATCATATTGGTGTAAAACACGTGAGGAAACTCCATGCTGATGGACTTTTGGAATCACTTGATTATGAATCATTTGATACTTGCGAACCATACCTCATGGGCAAGATGACTAAAACTCCGTTCTCCGGAACAACGGAGCGAGCCAATGACTTATTTGAAATAATACATACCGATGTATGCGGTTCGATGAGTCTTGAGGCACGCGGCGGGTATCGTTATTTTCTAACCTTTATGGATGATTTGAGCCACCAATGCACGCAACTCTCACGGGATACTGAGCAGACCATGACCAGCTCCTGGACTTAACAGTGGGTGGGCAGCATGATTCTCAGGGATTCTGAAGGCTCAGTAATTTCCGGTTCATGCAACATCTATTCACATTGTAATTTATAAATTCCTTTTTGCTAATTTGTTTCCAAAATTAATAATTCAATTTAGGCTGACATTTTATCAACATAGCAGCCGAAAATGTACAATTATTGATGGATTAAATACGACGAAAGGACTAAATAGTCATAATTGGTCGTTTGTCGTGACTTAATTATACATTTTACTTCAATGCCATCTACCACTTTTGTAACTGAATATAAGATGTTTTACAGTTTATTTTTTATGGGTTAAATACCACGATAGGACTATAGAGTCCGATTGATAATTGTTCGTTCATCGTCATCTAATTGTACATTTTTCTTCAATGGTACATCTAGGAGTCCGTGATGACTATGTGATATGTCTAGTTATCAACACTTTGTTAGTAATGATAATACATATTTTGCTACACGAACGGTCGATTCTTATATATTTCTTCATGAAAAAAAACAATCACTGGTAGAATAAGGGCCTATTGTCCCGGTTGGTAAGGCCCTTTAGTCCCGGTTCCTGAACCGGGACTAATGGGTCGGTACTAATGCCCTGTCCCTTTAGTCCCGGTTCAGTCCAGAACCGGGACAGATGAAACCTCCACGTGGCCTGTGCGCCGAGCCCAGGCAGGAGGGCCTTTGGTCCCGGTTGGTGGCACCAACCGGGACCAATAGGCATCCACGTGTCAGCATTTCAGGGCTTGTTTTTTTTTTTGAAACGGGGAGGGGTTGGGTGTTTTGGGGGTTTAATTTAGGTGTTTCATATATTGTGTTAGCTAGCTAATTAATAGAGAGAAGTGTCCTCTCTTTCGTCCGTGCTTGGTCGACGCTACGTACTATACATACGTATAGAGAGGACTAGCTAGACACGCTACGAAGGAAACAGAAGATCGTCATGAACATATATGCATAGAGAGAGAAGTGATATCGACCACCTCTCCTTCTCCGAGAGATTGGTCGAACAACAAGTTCTCGTATATCTATCCGACACTACCGGCTACATATATACAATAATTATCTTTTACAAATATAATCTCCTAACATACGGACGCGTGGTCCACATAGTATTCTCCGTTTTCAGCGATCACGTGGTCAAGAAAGAATGCCGCCAATTCCTCTTGAATTGCTGCATGCGATCTGGTGCTAGGAGTTCATCCCATCCAAACATCTAATTTTAAGAAGGGGTCACACACACACACACACACACACACACACACACACACACACACACACACACACACACACACACACACACACACACACACACACACACACACACACACACACACACATATATATATATATATATATATATATATATATATATATATATATATATATATGAATGAATGAATGAAACTCAACACAAATGATGGTAATAAAATAAAATTGTGAATCTTGTTATTTGCGCACTTCATATTGTTTGTCAGAGTAGCCCCGCTCACAGGTCGTGTGGCGGATGGACTCGCAAATGTAGTATCCACAGAAATCATTCTCTTGTTCCTGCCACAACCACTTTACAAGAAATAGAGGTCAATCAAACTGATAATTAGCAAGCATGCTAAATGGTATTGATGAAACTAGCGCTTGAATCACTAGGAGATGCGTGGAATATGCTACATAGTACTTACTTTTGGGTGTCTAAATTGCAGCTTCTTCGGCAGTCCCGGAGCTTTTTTGATGAATTTTCTCCAAACCCTGCCATACAAAGAAAACAATTACTTGATATCAGAAATGAACAAAGTTGCTGATATGGTGGATAATGATCGATTTAACTTACTTCTCGAGCATTTCAGTCATGTCCGCATACTCCTCTGGATTTTTTCGTTTGGAATCTAAGACAGTTACTACTCCCTGCTCAAGCTTAATCTCTAGGAGAATATAGTGGTAGCTGCGCACGCATGCATAACTCATCAATATTACATTACTATAACCTAGACTAATAAGGGAAACCGAATATGCCACAAGACAGTAACACTCACCTGAAGTTTCGGCAGGTCGTTTGTTGCGATCTGCTTCTCGTTCCTCTATCGCCTGTACCCTTGCATGCAAACGCCTACAGTTCGGTCTGCTGCACTTTCTTCCTCCTCTCCTGGCATTTGTAACCGCCTGCGTCCGGAAACCCAGCCTTCCACGAAGCGGAACTGGCGTGCCTCGTGTCCGTCCGGGATGCTCGGATTCCCGAGGGCCATTGTGAGCTCGTCGTTCTCTCTGTCTGGAAAGAACGTCCCTTGCTGCGCTTGCCGATATATTGCTGAAGCCTCTTGGTGGTATGTCCAATTGATCGTCCGTCCAAATGCACTTCCACGATCAGGGTCCAAGTTTCCGCCAGCCCGAAGAACCAAGTCCGCAGCAGTGCGGCGATTCATTATCGCTGGTTCGATCCCTTTATCAAGCAGATCATTCTCAGCCTTGGCCCACTTAGGTCGGGCTATGAGGTAGCCACCTGACCCCGTGCGATGGTGAAGCTTCTTCTTCGCTGCATTTTTCTTGTTTATCACCGACATCTTTTTACTCTTTTCTGATGTCTTGTGGGCCACAAATGCGGGCCAGTCATCTCTAATCTTCTCATATTTGCCCTTGAATTTTGGGGTCTCATTTTTATCGACAAACTTATTCAGGTCTTTCTTCCAATTCCTGAATAGGTCTGCCATCTTCTTAAGAGCAAAAGACTTGATTAATTGCTCAACTGGCTTCTCCGGATCATCCTCTGGCGGTAGGGTGAAATTTGACTTCAGCTCAGTCCAAAGATCATTTTTCTTCATATCATTTATAAGACACCTCAGGGTCTTCGTTCTTAGGCTTATACCATTGCTGGATGCTAATCGGGATCTGGTCCCTAACCAGAACCCCGCACTGAGCAACAAATGCCTTCTTTGTCCGGATGGGTTCAATCGGTAGGCCATCGCGCGCGATTGCTATGATCTCAAACTTTTCATCCGAGCTCAACTTTTTCTTCGGGCCTCGTCTCTTTACCAAAGTTGTGCTCGATCCGGAGGGCTAGAAAAAAGAACAAAGACGAGAGTTAATTAATATGTGTACATACCAAAACAATGAATGCATCAATTAGCTAGTCAACACAGGCTTAACTAATATATATACCTGGCCGGACTCGGTTCGGTCACCGGAGCCGTCCTCATGGTCTACTTCTTCTTGCATCGGCATTGGGTCATCGGAGCCATCATAATCATAGCCAGCTGCTTCTTCACCCTCTCCTTCCAGACCATCGGTGTCGTTGAGAAACATAAACGAGCAGACGGCATAACTTCCTTCTGCAATTATGTCCCTCAACAACGCTTCTTGTGCTTCGTCTCGGGGGGTGTCCATAGTTTCTACAAATATTTACAACATGGCAATTATATATTATTCAAACATGACAGATATGGATATATTAGTGGCAAACGTAGAACTGGCTAGGTAATCACAATAAGGAATCATATTAATTAGTGGCCTCGACGCTACTTCTCTAGGGTTTCGGGTGGCCTCGACAACGCTTCAAGGGTTATGGGTGGCCTCGAAGCGCTTCAAGGAGGGGTATATCGACCCCCCACGTGTTGAAGCTATCGGGAGGGGTATATCGACAACGACGACATACGACGTACATGGGAAAATAATATGCTTGTTTTTTCTTTCTTAAAAAATACATGAAGCTATCGGGAGGGGGTATATCGACAACAACAACGACGATACTACATCTATGTCCCACAAGTGACGTGGGTATATTGACAACGACGATATACATACATGGAAAAAAATGTTATCGGGGAGGGGGTATATCGACCCCCCCTCATGTCGAAGTTATCGGGGAGGGGTTATCGACCCCCCCTTCATGTTGAATTCCCGAGAGAGTTAGGAACCGGAGGGGGACTCCTCCCCCTCATGTCTGATGAGTTTTTACTCCCTCCCTTCCATGAAACATTCATCGAACAAACTTAATACGAGTTTTAACAGAAAACATTCATCGAACTAAATTACAACAGAAAAAATTTACTAACCTAAAATGCACAAAAATGCTCGAAGAAGAAGAAATAGACTAACCTAAAATGCACTAACACCATCTAACCTAAAATGCACTATAAATCAACTAACCTAAAATGCACTAACCTAAATCAACTAACTCAACATATGAAGAAGGAAATGCTATCGGAGAGGGGGTATATCGACCCCCCTCATGTATCCACATACATACATACATTTCTCATATATACATACATACATTTCTCATATATAAGTTTTTCTTCTTCTTCCTTTCTTCCTTCTTCCTAGCTAGATATATAAATTTTTGCATATATAAAATACATATATACTTGCATATATGTATAAATTTTTCCATATATAAACTTTTGCATATATAAAGTTTTTCTAAATTCTAACTTTTGCATATATGAACATATATACATAGAGAACATATACATATACATACATTTTTATAATACTGAAAAAATGAGAGGAAAGGGCGCCGGCGGCCGGACCGAAGGCGGCGGCGTGTGGTCGGGGCGACGGCGACGGGTCGGGAAAGGCGGCCTTGTGGCGATGGTGACGAGGTCGGGAACGGGTGGCGCGTCTTGGCGGCGGCGGCGACGGACGGGCAGGCCTGGTGCCATGGCGACGGCGATGGTGTCGGGGCAGGGCGGCGGCGGCGGCGGCGGCAGTGTCGAGGCAGTGGCTCGGCGGCAGCGACGGCGAGGTGGACCAGCCTGACGGCATTGGGGCAGGGCTCGGCGGCGACGGCGACGAGGAGCAGAATGTGTCGGGGCGGAGAAGAAACATATGAATTTTGGCGAAAACTGCTAAGTGTTGTATATATAGCAAGAGCATTGGTCCCGGTTCGTGAAACCAACCGGGACTAATGCACCCTTTAGTCCCGGTTGGTGCCACCAACCGGGACTAAAGGCATTGGGTCGGCTTGTGCCACGAACGGGATAATCTCTCCTTAGTCCCGGTTGGTGCCACCAACCGGGACCAAAGGCCTTGTGCTGCCCTCGCACCTAAAAGTTTAGTCCCACCTCGCTAGTTGAGAGGGCTCGAGAGTGCTTTATAAGCGCTGCGCCCACCCTCTCGAGCTCCTCTCAAGCTGCAGCTTTCGGGCCTAATCTATCACTAGCTATGTGCTGTGGGCCTACTTGGCCTCTGCGGGCCTGAATCCTGGCCCATGTAGGGTTTCTAGTCGTATTCAGGCCGTGGGGGCCTAGTAGGCGGCACAATTTTTATTTTTTTCCAGTTTTTTTGTTTTGTTTTCTGCATTATTTTTTTGTTGTTTTTGCTTTATTTTTTAATTCTTTTTGCTTTTAGTTTTAGAAAAATATAAACTTTCTGTTAGTGCCATTAGTTTTCAAATTTGAAAACACTTTTTTGTTTTCTTTGTTGCTTTATTTATTTTATTTTGTTTCTACTTACAACAAAATACTTATTGTTGCTATTTTTATTTTTTCCAGTTTTTTGTTTTGTTTTCTGCATTATTTATTTTTGTTGTTTTTTGCTTTATTTTCTAATTCTTTTTGCTTTTAGTTTTAGAAAAATTATAAACTTTCTGTTAGTGCCATTAGTTTTCAAATTTGAAAACACTTTTTTGTTTTCTTTGTTTCTTTATTTATTTTATTTTGTTTCTACTTACAACAAAATACTTATTGTTGCTATTTTTATTTTTATTTTCCAGTTTTTTGTTTTGTTTTCTGCATTATTTATTTTCTTTTTGGTTTTTGCTTTATTTTTAATTATTTTTGCTTTTAGGTTAGCAAAATTATAAAATTTCTGTTAGTGCCATTAGTTTTAGAAAAATTATAAACTTTCTGTTTGTGCCATTAGTTTTCAAATTTGAATAGTTAAAATTTTAATTCTTTGAAATTTGTGTGAATCACAAGTTTGTGATTAACTTTACTAAAAAAATGAACATAGATGCACCTATAGAGAAAATTTGACCTAAATTCATAATCAATTTCTATGAATTTCAGAGAAATTCACTATGAATTTAGGTCAAATTCCCTGTATAGGGGCATCTATTTTCACTGAGAGGAGCTCAACAAGGCGAGAGGGGCGGGCTTATAAACGGTGTGGCGCCCTTGGTTGGCGAGGTCGGACTAAACTCGGCGCTTAACGAGGACCAACCCTTTAGTCGGTTTGTGGCACAAACCGGGACTAATGGTCATGGGCCAGGGGTGAGCCGCATGGGCCAGGGACTAATATATGAACAAAGATGCACTTATAGTGAAAATTCGACCTAAATTCATAGTTTTCAAATGAACTCTGAAAAAGTTGGCATAGCATGTGCATGTACAAAACGGACAATGGTATCATACTGCCTGCATTACAAAGTTGGCATGGTATCATCATAATAGTTATGGAGAAAGTCTTCACTTTTTCTTCGCTTGTGTCATTTGCTTATTGTGTCGTAACCATGGATAATCTTCATCGTTTATCAGGATGCTTGGGTCAGCCTTGACTTTGAAGGGAGGAATTTCATGAAACTTTTCATACTCTTCAGACATGTCTGTCTTGCCCTCCACTCCTAGGATGTCCCTTTTTCCTAAA
Organism: Aegilops longissima; assembly: GCA_021605205.1. Taxonomy (NCBI): domain Eukaryota; kingdom Viridiplantae; phylum Streptophyta; class Magnoliopsida; order Poales; family Poaceae; genus Aegilops; species Aegilops longissima. Next base: position 562,073,712 of record CM038681.1, on the reverse strand, counting down.
AGAACTATGTGGCGCTTTGGCTCATCGTATTATGTATTCGCTTCCTTATCTTTTCTTTTTCTCGGTCTGGTAGACATGTCCTTCACATAGATAACCTGTGCCACATCATTGGCTAGGACGAACGGTTCGTCAGTGTACCCAAGATTTTTCAGATCCACTGTTGTCATTCCGTACTGTGGGTCTACCTGTACCCTGCCTCCTGACAGATTGACCCATTTGCACTTAAACAAAGGGACCTTAAAATCTACTCCGTAGTCAAGTTCCCATATGTCCACTATGTAACCATAATATGTGTCATTTCCACTCTCGGTTGCTGCATCAAAGCGGACACCGCTGTTTTGGTTGGTGCTCTTTTGATCTTGGTCAATCGTGTAAAATGTATTCCCATTTATCTCGTATCCTTTCCAAATCATTACAGTCGAAGATGGTCCCCTGGACAACAAGTACATCTCATCACAAATAGTGTTGTCACCTCTGAGACGTGTTTCCAACCAACTGCTGAAAGTCCTGATGTGTTCACATGTAATCCGATCGTCGACCGCTCCGGGTGTTTGGAGCGCAGATCGTTCTTGTGTTCATCGACATACGGGTCACCAAGGTAGAGTTATGTAGAAGCGTGTAGTGTGCTTGAGACCAAGAATATCCGCCCCTGCATATTATTGAGTCCTTCCAAGCGTGCCTTTTCGGTCAGTCTCCCCTCATACCGCGATTTAGGGAGACCTATCTTCTTAAGGCCAGGAATGAAGTCAACACAAAACCCGATGACATCCTCTGTTTGATGGCCCATGGAGATGCTTCCTTCGGCCTAAGCGATTTGAACATATTTATTTAGGACTCCCATGAACCTCTCAAAGGGAACATATTGTGTAGAAATACGGGCCCCGAATGACAATCTCGTCGACTAGATGAACTAGGGCGTGCGTCATGATATTGAAGAAGGATGGTGGGAACACCAGCTCAAACCGACAAGACATTGCGCCACATCACTCCTTAGCGTTGGTACGATTTCTGGATCGATCACCTTCGAGTTATTGCATTGAGGAATGCACATAGCTTCACAATGGCTAATCGGACGTTTTCGGTAGAAGCCCCTCAATGCAACCGGAAGCAATTGCGTCATAATCACATGGCAGTCATGAGACTTTAGGTTCGGAACTTTTCTCGGCATATTTATTATCCCTTTATATTGACGAAGCCGTCGGGACCTTCATAATGAGCAGGCATTCAAAGAAGATTTCTTTCTCTTCTTTCGAAGAGCGTAGTGGCAGGACCTTCATCTTTGCTTCGGAGGCATGCCCTTTTTTTCGCAAGCGTTGCAGGTCCTCCGTGCCTCGGTGTATCTTTTGTCTTCCCATACACGCCCAAGAAGCCTAGCAGGTTCACGCAAAGGTTCTTAAATCACGTGCATCACGTCGATCAAGAGCGGACCTCTAGGTCTTTCCAGAGGGTAGGTCCCAAAATATAGATTTCTTCTTCCACATGGGTGCGTGATTCTCGGCGTCATTCGAACAGCTAGTCCGCCGGGACCCTTTCCAAAGATTACGTGTAAATCATTGACCATAGCAAATACGTGATCACCGATGCGCATGGCGGGCTTCTTCCGTGATCTGCCTGCGCCTTTGAAATGCTTGCCTTTCTTTCTACATTGATGGTTGGTCGGAAGAAATCGGCGATGGCCTGGTACACATTCTTCCTGCAGCTTCCCGGTATGTACTATCGGTGTCAAGTAAGCAGTGCGTGCATGCGTGGTATCCCTTGTTTGTCATCCGAAAGGTTCTTGAGCGGGCCAATCGTTGATGGTCACGAACAGCAACGCCTTTAGGTCAAATTCCTCCTTTTTGTGCTCATCCCACGTACGTGCACCGTTTTCATTCCACAGCTATAAAAGTTCTTCAACTAATGGCCTTAGGTACACATCAATGTCGTTGCTGGGTTGCTTAGGGCCTTGGATGAGAACTGTCATCATAATGAACTTCCGCTTCATGCACATCCAAGGAGGAAGGTTATACATACATAGAGTCACAGGCCAGGTGTTGTGATTGCTGCTCTGCTCCCCGAAAGGATTAATGCCATCGGCGCTTAAAGCAAACCATACGTTCCTTGGGTCCTTTGCAAACTCATCCCAGTACTTTCTCTCGATTTTTCTCCACTGCGACCCGTCAGCGGGTGCTCTCAACTTCTCGTCTTTCTTACGGTCCTCTTTGTGCCATCACATCAACTTGGCATGCTCTCCGTTTCGAGCAGACGTTTCAACCGTGGTATTATAGGAGCATACCACATCACCTTCGCAGAACCCTCTTCTGGGAGGCTCGCCAATCAACATCACCGAGGTCATCTCGTCGATCTTATACCGCAATGCACCACATACCGGGCATGCGTTCAGATCCTTGTATGCACCGCGATAGAGGATGCGATCGTTAGGGCATGCATGTTTCTTCGCACCTCCAATCCTAGAGGGCATCGACCTTCTTTGCTGCGTATGTACTGTCCGCAATTCGTTATCCTTTGGAAGCTTCTTCTTCAATATTTTCAGTAGCTTCTCAAATCCTTTATCGAGCACAAGACTCTCGCCTTCCAATGCAGCAATTCGAAGACGGTACCGAGCTTTGTGTTGCCATCTTCGCAATTGGGGTACAACCCTTTTTTGTGATCCTCTAACATGCGATCGAACTTCAGCTTCTCCTTTTGACTTTCGCATTGCGTCCTTGCATCGACAATGACCCGGCGGAGATCATCATCATTGGGCACATCGTCTGGTTCCTCTTGATCTTCAGCAGCTTCGCCCGTTGCAGCATCATCGTGCACATCGTCTGGTTCCTCTTGATCTTCAGCAGCTTTGCCCGTTGCAGCATCATCATGCACATCGTCTGGTTCCTCTTGATGTTCAGTAGCATCACCGTATTCAGGGGGCACATAGTTATCATCGTACTCTTCTTCTTCGCCGTCTTCCATCATAACCCCTATTTCTCCGTGCCTCGTCCAAACATTATAGTGTGGCATGAAACCCTTGTAAAGTAGGTGGGTGTGAAGGATTTTCCGGTCAGAGTAAGACTTTGTATTCCCACATATAGGGCATGGACAACACATAAAACCATTCTGCTTGTTTGCCTCAGCCACTTCGAGAAAATCATGCACGCCCTTAATGTACTCGGAGGTGTGTCTATCACCGTACATCCATTGCGGTTCATCTGCGTGCATTATATATAATTAAGTGTGCCAAAAATCATTACAGAACATCATGAATAGATAATTAAGTGACCAAATTAATAGAAATTCATCTTCACATAAAAACCAAAGTACATACATAGTTCTCATCTAACAACATAAAGCTCTGCAGAGCATCTAAATTAATTAAACCATATATTGAAACTATGTAAAACATTTCAATGCGAAAACAAATGCGGTCATAATCGCAACCAAGGTAACAACTGATCCAACGACATAATGATACCAAGCCTCAGTATGAATGGCATATTTTCTAATCTTTCTTATCTTCAAGCGCATTGCATCCATCTTGATCTTGTGATCATCGACGACATCCGCAACATGCAACTCCAATATCATCTTCTCCTCCTCAAGTTTTTTATTTTTTCCTTCAAAATATTGTTTTCTTCTTCAACTAAATTTAACCTCTCGACAATAGGGTCGGTTGGAATTTCCGGTTCAACAACCTCCTAGATAAATAAAATATATGTCACGTTGGTCGGCATAATTTTCATAAACAATAAATGAACCAATAGTTATGAAAAGATAATATATACCACATCCGAATCATAGACAGGACGAGGGCCGACGGGGGCAGAGACCAAAACCATCGCACTATATAAGATGCAATATAAAAGTAAGAAAATAATACAAGTATCTATCTAAACATACAAGTAAGAATATTTTTCCTTTCAGAAAGAAGATAAGAACAAGAGGTTCACCACGGTGGTGCCGGCGATGAGATCGGCGTGGGTGATCGGCGGCGGTGAAGGCGGGACAGGCGTGACGGACCGCTAAACCTAGACAAATATTGAGGAAAATGGAGCTTGGAGGTCGAGCTTGGAGAGGAGAAAGCTTAAGTAGTGTGGCTCGAGCATTCCATCGAACACCTTGTGTGCATAGGAGGTGAGCTAGAGCACCACCAAGCCCTCTCCCCCTCGGCGGCCAGAAAAAACAAAGCAGTGTCCTCTGCTCTCACGCGAAGGGGTATATATAGGCACCTCATTGGTCCCGGTTCGTGGCATGAACCGGGACTAAAGGGCAGCCTTTGGTCCCGGTTCAAGCCACCAAACGGAACCAATAATGGTGGGCCAGGAGCAAGGCACATTAGTCTCGGTTCGTCCCACCAACCGGGACCAAAAGGGCCAAACGAACCGGGACCAATGCCCACGAGGCCCCGGCCGGCCCCCTGAGATCACGAACCGGGGCAAATACCTCCATTGATCCCGGTTCGTGGCATAACCGGGACTAATGGGCTAAGCAGGCCTGGGTCATTGCCCCCTTTTCTACTAGTGAATATATTCGTACAACATATTGCATTTTAGAGTTTTGCTCAATGTCGTGCCCCTTATGAATAATCCCTGCTCCGTCGTAGACTGAAACACATTATTGGCAACAACAAACAAAACGAGATATGCGATGGATGCTTCCTACACATCTATCCATAGCCCATACAGGTACAACTTCAATACACACAGAACGTCCACAGCGTCAGCGCGCTCGCACGCAGCCGCTGATACATGCATATGCCTATGCACCGACGACGTGTTAACCGGCCGGCTCGATCCATCAGGGAGACACCGTGGAGGCGGGGCGGAATGGGTTGGGCACCTCGAAACCGGGGTTGGGCACCCAGGTGTCGTCGGCGCCGGGGATGAACTGCCCGTTGGCGGCGGCCGGGATGCTGTGGTCCAGCCCGCCGATGTCCGGCATGTAGTGGCTGCCCAGCTCGTACCGCCCGATCCCCGGGATCAGCACCGTCCCCTCCTGGAACGTCTCCGGCCGCTTCACCGCGTCCTCGGCGTGCGGGACGTCGTGCGCCGCCGAGCCCGAGCACGCCGCGGCCACCAGCACCGCGAGGATCAGCAGGGACCCCGACTTGCTAGCCATGTCGATCGATAGTGGCTAGCTAGCTGTGATCGCGTTCTTGCGGCTGTCTCGATCGCTGGCTGTTGCTTTCGCTGTGGTGGATGTTGATCGATCGCCGTGCCGGGCTTATATAGAAGCGTGGCGTAAAGGCTAGAGGAGTTTGCCTGCTGCCGCGCTGCGGGGTGGGAGCTAGGAAAAGGCGGTCCCTTCAATTCGTATGGATCGATCGGTCGCACGGCGCACGCTGTAACCAATGGCGTGCATTTTGTGCGCGCGAGTGGGCAAAAAGGGCTTTTGCTAGGGCGTGACTGACGGGGACGAGCACGCGGCGCGAGCGAGCCACGGTCGAGGTCGAGGACGTGGACGCCGCCGGGCAAAGACGTACAGGGCGGTTGGTTACTTGGGTGTGTACCGTGCCGATGCGGTGGGGGCGCGCGCGAGGGACCGTGCGCCGCTGCGCGGTTGTTGGTCTAGAAGCCATGCCAGACTCGGAAGTTCTATCTACTCTAGCCTGCTCTTTATAGCGCCGCGGTTGTTGTGTAGTACTACTACTTCCCTGCTGGCGCCATATTAGGAAGTGTTTATTTCAAGTCAGAATAGTATGTTTAAAAAAAAAGTCTATTAGGACATCTTCAGCGGCAACCTGTAAATTTTCTCCCGCATCCATCGACGGATAGGAGGTTCAGTCCGCGGACACGGATACGGGAGACGGCCATCAAAAAATGTCCACATACATTTCAACAAAAACTAAAACTAAATGGTCGAAATTCATCCAAACCGGGCGGATTTCATTGAAGTTTGGATATAATTCACATAAACGAGCGATTTTTAAGCCGTTTTACAAATATAAAACTATAAAAAAACTAAACCCTATATCGGACGACCACCTCGTAAGCATGGCTGCCATGTCCTACCGCACCGCCATCGGTGATCATGTCGTCGTCCCTCCTCCAACGGCGCAAGGATGCCGGAGGGCTGCGACAGCCTTGTCTAGCGGTTGTCTGACGCTTGCGGAGGAGCCACTCCGCCTCCTGTTGCGCGGTGGATAGCGCCACCTTGGCCACTGATGACGGTGTCGGCGGCGGCCTTGCCCCTGCCAGCGTTGGCGGAGCAGTCGCTAAGCGACCACTCCTCGCCAATCTCGGCGAGCTCGCTATCAATGTGGCGGCGACCCTTGGTGGCCGTCTCTGCGGTGGTGACGGAGTTGTCTAGCATCCACGTCGCGGCGGGGTCCGGGTCGTTTCGGACCCATTCTGGCACCACGTCTGTCTTGGCAAACGCGGAGCGGCGACCAACATTATGCCGGTCATACCTCGCCTGCTGCCATGCTGCGTGCATCACCTTGGATATCATGGCCCGAGAGCCGGAGGCACTGACTTAACCGCCTCCTCTGAGGTAGTGGAGGACGCGTCCACGCGCCTTCGTGATTGCGGGCGGCAGCTCCTTGATCGGGCGGCGGTGGCGTTGTTGTGGCAAGTAGGGCCCGTCGATCCATGTGTAGCGGCGGGGGTGACATCGGCTCGTCCTTCACGCAGCGGAGGCGTTGGGGGACGTGTAGGACCGAAAATATGTCTAGAGGAGGGTGATTAGACTACTTGACCAAGTAAAGCCTAACATTTTCTCAATTTTAGTTGTAGGCAGATTTTAGCAATTATGACAAGTCAAACAATCAACCTACAAATGCAATTCTAAGAGTATAGCAGCGAAAAGTAAAACATTTCACATGAAGGTAAAGGGAAGGGTTTGGAGAAGGCAAACGCAATGGGGACAGGAATATTTTTGGCATGGTTCCTATAGGTGGTGCTATCATACATCCATGTTGATGGAGACTTCAACTCACGAAGGATAACGGCTGCGTGAGTCCAATGAGGGCTCCACCCATGAAGGGTCCACGAAGAAGCAACCTTGTCTATCTCACCATGGCCATCGCCCACGAATAGCTTGCCTCACTCGGGTAGATCTTCATGAAGTAGGTGATCTCCTTGCCCTTACAAACTTATTGGTTCAACTCCACATCATGTTGGTGGCTCCCAAGCGACACCTAACCAATCTAAGAGACACCACTCTTGAAAGGTAATAAATGGTGTGTTGATGATGAACTCCTTGCTCTTGTGCTTCAAATGATAGTCTTCCCAACACTCAACTCTCTCTCTCTCTCTCTCTCTCTCTCTCTCTCTCTCTCTCTCTCTCTCTCTCTCAGATTTTGCTATGGTGGAAGAAGGATTTGAGTGGAAAGCAACTTGGGGAGGCTAGAAATCAAGGTTCAAATGGTAGGAACAGAATCTCTTGATCTCAACACATGAGTATGTGGTTCTCTCTCAGAAAATGAGTAGTGCAAGTGTAGGCACGTTCTGATGGCTCTCTTCACTAAGGAAGAAGGGATGGAGGGGTATATATAGCCTCCACACAAAATTCAACCGTTACACACTTTTGACTCAACTCGGTGGCACCGACCTGTGTAAAAATATGAACATTAGGAATCTCGGTGGGACCGACTGGAACAACTCGAAGGGACCTATGTGCAATGGCTAGGGCAAACCTCATCTCGGTGGCACCGATTGCATCAACCCGGTGGGACCGAAGTGAAGCAATAAGGCAACAAAGATTTGGCAAGCCATCTCGGGGAGACCGATTGCATCAACTAGGTGAGACCAAAGTGAAGTAATAAGTAACAGAGAGTTAGCAAGGCCATTTTGGTGAGACCGAGATCCATATCGGTGGATTCAATTTGTTAGGGTTTGGCACTGGCTAAGTCCAGATGAACTCGGTAGCTCCGGAAAAGAAATTTTGGTGGGGCCGAGTTAGAATGTACAGTTTGGACATATTTGGATGGAGAAACTGGCTGAGGGTTTTTGGAGCAATATCACTGAGCTCTTTGAGCAACTAGATCATTAAGCAACACTTCATGCCCTTTTAAACGTATTGGTTGTCCTATGGACTCAATGTGATCTTGGATCACTTAACCAAAAATGTAGTGTCTTCAGCTTTTGCCAATCCATTTCCTTAGCATTTTGAGGGGTCCACAATCACTAGTCCTTGCCATGCCAATCATTGGACATCCTGAAATATTTATCTTGAATGGACATTAGTTCAATGAGATATATGTTGTTATGAATTTCCAAAACCACCTGCGGGTTAGTTGCACTTTCAATCCCCCCTTTGGTAATTGATGAAAACATAGATCAAATCTTCAACAAATGATTAAATGAATGAAATGCATCCTCGGTTTGAAAAGTATGTGATAAGCAAGAGGTCCCCCTAAATTTGTGCATTATTAAAAAATTGCGTTTGAATGCAAATGCACAATCGATTGGGATCATGGGTCACTCTTCCAGGTCAGATACAACTTGGTGGTGCGCACAAAATGATATGAATGAAATAGTAAGCACTCATCAGCAAACACAAGTGAATGATCATACAAGGATAATGATAAGAATGAGCGTTTAGCATCACATGAAGAATAGTATGATCAAACACAACCAACCAACATAGTACTTGTTGGAAATATGCCCTAGAGGCAATAATAAAATGGTTATTATTATATTTCCTTGTTAATGATAATTGTCTATTGTTCATACTATAATTGTATTAACTAGAAACCGTAATACATGTGCGAATACATAGACCACGACATGTCCCTAGTGAGTCTCTAGTTGACTAGCTTGTTGATCAATAGATGGTTATAGTTTCCTGGCCATGGACATTGGATGTCATTGATAACGGGATCACATCATTAGGAGAATGATGTGATGGACAAGACCCAAATCCTAAGCATAGCACAAGATCGTGTAGTTCGTTTGCTAAAAGCTTTTCTAATGTCAAGTATCATTTCCTTAGACCATGATATTGTGCAACTCCCGGATACCGTAGGAATGCTTTGGGTGTACCAAAGCGTCAACGAATGGCGGGTGGCTATAAAGGTACACTACAGGTATCTCCGAAAGTGTCTGTTGGGTTGGCACGAATCGAGACTGGAATTTGTCACTCCGTATGACGGAGAGGTATATATGGGCCCACTCAGTGATGCATCATCATAATGAGCTCAATGTGACTAAGTAGTTAGTCACGGGGTCATGCATTACGGAACGAGTAAAGTGACTTGCCGGTAACGAGATTGAACGAGGTATTGGGATACCGACGATCGAATCTCGGGAAAGTAACGTACCGATTGACAAAGGGAATTGTATATGGGATTGCTTGAATCCCCGACAATCGTGGTTCATCCGATGAGATCATCGTGGAACATGTGGGAGCCAACACGGGTATCCAGATCCTGCTGTTGGTTATTGGCCGGAGAGCTGTCTCGGTCATGTGTGCATGATTCCCGAACCCGTAGGGTCTACACACTTAAGGTTCAATGACGCTAGGGTTATAGGGAAAGTTTGTATGTGGTTACCGAATGTTGTTCGGAGTCCAGAATGAGATCCCGAACGTCAAGAGGAGTTCCGAAATGATCCGGAGGTAAATAATAATATATAGGAAGTGAGGTTTTGGTCACCGAAAGTACTTGGGTGTCACGGTAATGTCAGGGACCACGAAACAGTTCGGGGTCCACTGGAAGGGCCACAAGCCCCGGAGGCTTGCATGGGCCAAGAGTGGGAAGGGACCATCCCCTGAGTGGGCTTGTGCGCCTCCCACCAAGGCCCAAGGCACGTCTAGGAGGAGAGAGGGGAAACCCTAGGCGCAAATAGGCCTAAAGGCCCACCCTAGGGCGCGCCCCCTGTCTCCCCCTTCTGGTCGCCCCCCTCCAGTCCCATCTAGGGCTGCCGCACCCCCTAGGGTGGGAACCCTAGAGGGGGCACAGCCACCTTCCCTCCTCCTATATATAGTGGGGGTTTTGGGGCTGCCAAAGAGATGAGTCTCTCTCTCTCTCTCGACGTAGCCCTACCTCACCACATCCTCGTTCTTCGTAGTGCTTGGCGAAGCTCTGCTGGAAACCATGCTGCTCCACCACCACCACGCCGTCGTGCTGCTGCTGGAATTGTCTTCCCCAACCTCTCCCTCCTCCTTGCTGGATCAAGACGCGGGAGACGTCACCGGGTTGCATGTGTGTTGAACGCGGAGGCGCTGTTGTTCGGCGCTTAGATCGGAATCGACTGCGATCTGAATCGCTACGTGTACGACTCCTCCAACCGCGTTCTTGTAACGCTTCCGCATCGCGATCTTCAAGGGTATGAAGATACACTCCCCTCTCTCTTGTTCCTAGAATCTCCATAGATTGATCTTGGTGATGCGTAGAATTTTTTTGAATTTCTGCTACGTTCCCCAACAGTGGTATTAGAGCCAGGTTTATTGCATAGATTCTATGCACGAGTAGAACACAAGTAGTTGTGGGCGTTGGTTTGTTCAATTTGCTTACTGTTACTAGTCCTATCTTGTTTCGGCGATATTATGGGATGAAGCGGCCCGGACCGACCTTACACGTACGCTTACGTGAGACAGGTTCCACCGACTGACATGCACTTATTGCATAAAGGTGGCTAGCGGGTGCCAGTCTCTCCCACTTTAGCGGATCGGATTCGATGAAAAGGGTCCTTATGAAGGGTAAATAGCAATTGGCATATCACCGTTGTGGCTTTTGCGTAGGTAAGAAACGTTCTTGCTAGAAACCCATAGCAGCCATGTAAAACATGCAACAATAATTAGAGGACGTCTAACTTGTTTTTGCAGGGTATGCTATGTGATGTGATATGGCCAAAAAGAATGTGATGAATGATATGTGATGTATGAGATTTATCATGTTCTTGTAATAGGAATCACGACTTGCATGTCGATGAGTATGACAACCGGCAGGAGCCATAGGAGTTGTCTTAATTTATTGTATGACCTGCGTGTCATTGAATAATGCCATGTAATTACTTTACTTTATTGCTAAACCGTTAGCCATAGTAGTAGAAGTAATAGTTGGCGAGACAACTTCATGAAGACATGATGATGGAGATCATGGTGTCATGCCGGTGACGAAGGTGATCATGCCGTGCCTCAAGATGGAGATCAAAGGCGCAAGATGATATTGGCCATATCATGTTACTTTATGATTTGCATGTGATGTTTGTCATGTTTACATCTTATTTGCTTAGAACGACGGTAGCATAAATAAGATGATCCCCCATAAAATTTCAAGAAAGTGTTCCCCCTAACTGTGCACCGTTGCGAAAGTTTGTTGTTTCGAAGTACCATGTGATGATCGGGTGTGATAGATTCTAATGTTCGCATACAACAGGTGTAAGCCAGATTTACACATGCAAAACACTTAGGTTGACTTGACGAGCCTAACATGTACAGACATGGCCTCGGAACACAAGAGACCGAAAGGTCGAACATGAGTCGTATAGTAGATACGATCAACATGAAGATGTTCACCGGTGATGACTAGTCCGTCTCACATGATGATCGGACACGGCCTAGTTGACTCGGATCATGTATCACTTAGATGACTAGAGGGATGTCTATCTAAGTGGGAGTTCATTAAATAATCAGATGAACTTAATTATCATGAACATAGTCAAAAGGTCTTTGTAAATTATGTCGTAGCTTACGCTTTAGTTCTATCGTTTAAGATATGTTCCTAGAGAAAATTTAGTTGAAATTTGATAGTAGCAATTATGCGGACTGGGTCCGCAAACTGAGGATTATCCTCATTGCTGCGCAGAAGACTTATGTCCTTAATGCACCGCTCGGTGTGCTGAACCTCAAGCGTCGTCTGTGGATGTTGCGAAAATCTGACATACACATTTTGATGACTACGTGATAGTTTAGTGCATAATGCTAACGGTTTAGAATTGAGGCACCGAAGACATTTTGGAACGTCGCGGAACATATGAGATGTTCCAAGAGCTGAAATTGAGATTTCAGGCTCGTGCCCACATCAAGAGGTGTGAGACCTCCGACAAGTTTCTTAAGCCTGCAAGCTAAGGGAGAAAAGCTCAATCGTTGAGCATGTGCTCAGATTGTCTGAGTACTACAATCGCTTGAATCGAGTGGGAGTTATCTTCCAGATGAGATAGTGATGGTTCTCCAAAGTCACTGCCACCAAGCTACTAGAGCTTCGTGATGAACTATAACATATCAGGGATAGACACGATGATCCTTGAGCTATTCGCGATGTTTGACACTGCGAAAGTAGAAATCAGGTAGGAGCATCAATTGTTGATGGTTAGTAAAACCACTAGTTTCAAGAAGGGCAAGGGCAAGAAGGGATACTTCATGAAACGGCAAATCATTTGCTACTCTAATGAAGAAACACAAGGTTGAACCCAAACCCGAGACTAAGTGCTTCTGAAATGAGGGGCAGTCCTTTGAAGAGAACTACCCTAGATACTTGGTAGATGAGAAGGTGGCAAGGTCGATGAAGTATATTGGATATACATTATATTAATGTGTACTTTACTAGTACTCCTAGTAGCACCAGGGTATTAGATACTGGTTCGGTTGCTAAGTGTTAGTAACTCGAAATAAAATTTGCGGAATAAACGGAGACTAGCTAAAGGTGAGATGACGATATGTGTTGGAAGTGTTTCCAAGGTTGATGTGATCAAGCATCGCATGCTCCCTCTACAATCGAGATTGGTGTTAAACCTAAATAATTGTTATTTGGTGTTTGCTTTGAGCATAGACATGATTGGATTATGTTTATCACAATACAGTTATTAATTTAAGGAGAATAATGGTTACTCTATTTATTTGAATAATACCTTCAATGGTCTTGCACCTAAAATGAATGGTTTATTGAATCTAGATCGTAGTGATACACATGTTCATGCCAAAAGATATAAGATAGTAATGATAGTACCACATACTTGTGGTAATTGCCATTTGAGTCATATTGGTATAAAGCATAAAGAAGCTCCATGTTGATGGATCTTTGGACTCACTCGCTTTTGAAAAGATTGAGACATGCGAACCATGTCTATTGGTATATATGCATGAAGAAACTCCATACAGATGGATCGTTTGGACTCACTTGATTTTGAATCACTTGAGACATGCAAATCATACCACATGGGCAAGATATTGAAAGGCCTCGTTTTCAGTAAGATGGAAGAAGAAAGCAACTTATTGGAAGTAATACATTTTGATTTGTGCAGTCCAATGAGTGCTGAGGCACGCAGTGGATATCGTTATGTTCTTGCTTCACAGATGATTTGAGTAGATGCTAAGTATATTTTCTTGATGAAACACAAGTCTGAATTATTGAAAGGTTCAAGTAATTTCAGAGTGAAGTTGAAGATCATCGTGACAAGAGGATGAAATGTCTATGATATGATCATAGAGATGAATACCTGAGTTACGAGTTTGACACATAATTAAGACATTGTGGAAATTGATTCAGAACTAATACCGCCTGGAACACCATAGTGTGATGGTGTGTCCGAACATCATAACTGCACCCTATTAGATATGGTGCATACCATGATGTCTCTTATCGAATTACCACTATCGTTTATGGGTTAGGCATTAGAGACAACCGCATTCACTTTAATAGGGCACCCCGTAATTCCGTTGAGATGACACCGTATGAACTATGGTTTAGAGAAACCTAAGTTGTCGTTTCTTAAAAGTTTGGGGCTGCGACGCTTATGTGAAAAGTTTTGCCTGATAAGCTCGAACCCAAAGCGGATAAATGCATCTTCATAGGACACCCAAAATGGTTGGGTATACCTCCTAATTCAGATCCAGAAGCAAAAGTGATTGTTTCCAGAAACGGGTCCTTTCTCGAGGAAAAGTTTCTCTTGAAAGAATTGAGTGGGAGGATGGTGGAGACTTGATGAGGTTATTGAACCATTGCTTCAACTAGTGTGTAGCAGGGCACAGGAAGTTGTTCCTGTGGCGCCTACACCAATTGAAGTGGAAGCTGATGATAGTGATCATGAAACTTCAGATCAAGTCACTACCAAACCTCGTAGGTCGAAAAGGATGCGTACTACTTCAGAGTGGTACGTAATCCTGTCTTAGAGGTCATGTTGCTAGACAACAATGAACCTACGAGATATGGAGAAGCGATGGTGGGCCCAGATTCCGACGAATGGCTCGGGGCCATAAAATCCGAGACGATCCATGTATGAAAACAAAGTATAGACTTTGGAAGAACCACTTGATGGTCGTAAGGCTGTTAGGTACAGATGGATTTTAAAAGGAAGACAGGTAATGATGGTAAATATCACCATTAAGAAAGCTCGACTTGTCGTTAAGATATTTTCCAACAAGTTCAAGGAGTTGACTACGATGAGACTTTCTCACTCGTAGCGATGCTAAGAGTCTGTTGGAATTATATTAGCAATTACTGCATTATTTATGAAATCTTGCAGATAGGATGTCAAAACATTGTTTCCTCAACGATTTTCTTGAGGAAAGGTTGTATCTGATACAACCAGAAGGTTTTGTCAATCCTGAAAGATGCTAACAAGTATGCAAAGCTCCAGCAATCCTTCTAAGGACTGGAGTAATCATCTCGGAGTTGGAATATACGCTTTGATGAGATGATCAAAGATTTTGGGTATATACAAAGTTTATGAGAAACTTGTATTTCCAAATAAATGAGTGGGAGCACTATAGAATTTCTGATGAGTATATGTTGTTGACATATTGATCAGAAATGATGTAGTTTTAATGGAAAAGCCTGGATTAAGCTACTTGAACATTGAGCATCAAGATCTATAAGGATAGATCAAAAACGCTTAATAGTACTTTCAAACGAACACATACCGTCAAAAGATTTTGAAGGATTTCAAAATAGATCGACAAAGAAGGAGTTCTTGGATGTGTTATAAGGTGTGAGTATTGAGTAAGACTCAAGACCTGACCACGGCAGAAGAGAGAGAAAGGACGAAGGTCGTACCCTATACTTTAGACGTAGGCTCTACAGTATGCTATGATGTGTACCGCACCTGCAGTGTGCCTTGTCATGAGTCAGTCAAGGGGTACAAGTGTGATCCAGGAATGGATCACAGGACAACGGTCAAGGTTATCCTTAGTAACTAGTAGACTAAGGAATTTTCTCGATTATGGAGGTCGTAAAAGAGTTCGTCGTAAAGGGTTACACCGATACAAACTTTGACACTAATCTGGATGACTCTGAGTAGTAAACCGGATTCATATAGTAGAGAAGTTATTTGGAATAGCTTCAAATAGCGTGTGGTAGCTGCATTTGCAAGATGACATAGAGATTTGTAAAGCACACACGGATCTGAAAGGTTCAGACCCGTTGACTAATAACCTCTCTCACAAGCGAGATATGATCAAACACCATGGGTGTTGGATTCTTTACAATCACATAGTGATGTGAACTAGATTATTGGCTCTACTGCAAGTGGGAGACTGTTGGAAATATTCCCTAGAGGCAATAATAAAATGGTTATTATTATATTTCCTTTTTCATGATGATTGTCTATTGTTCATGCTATAATTGTATTAACTCGAAACTGTAATACATAGACCACAACATGTCCCTAGTGAGCCTCTAGTTGACTAGATTATCGATCAATAGATGGTTATAGTTTCCTGGCCATGGACATTGGATGTCATTGATAACGGGATCACATCATTAGGAGAATGATGTGATGGACAAGACCCAAATCCTAAGCATAGCAAAAGATCGTGTAGTTCGTTTGCTAAAAGCTTTTCTAATGTCAAGTATCATTTCCTTAGACCATGAGATTGTGCAACTCCGGATACCGTAGGAATGCTTTGGGTGTACCAAAGCGTCACAACGAATGGCGGGTGGCTATAAAGGTACACTACGGTATCTCCGAAAGTGTCTGTTGGGTTGGCACGAATCGAGACTGGGATTTGTCACTCCGTATGACGGAGAGGTATATATGGGCCCACTCAGTGATGCAGCATCATAATGAGCTCAATGTGATTAAGTAGTTAGTCACGGGGTCATGCATTACGGAACGAGTAAAGTGACTTGCCGGTAACGAGATTGAACGAGGTATTGGGATACCGACGATCGAATCTCGGGCAAGTAACGTACCGATTGACAAAGGGAATTGTATATGGGATTGCTTGAATCCCCGACAATCGTGGTTCATCCGATGAGATCATCGTGGAACATGTGGGAGCCAACACGGGTATCCAGATCCTGCTGTTGGTTATTGGCCGGAGAGCTGTCTCGGTCATGTGTGCATGATTCCCGAACCCGTAGGGTCTACACACTTAAGGTTCAATGACGCTAGGGTTATAGGGAAAGTTTGTATGTGGTTACCGAATGTTGTTCGGAGTCCAGAATGAGATCCCGAACGTCAAGAGGAGTTCCGGAATGATCCGGAGGTAAATAATAATATATAGGAAGTGAGGTTTTGGTCACCGAAAGTACTTGGGTGTCACCGGTAATGTACCGGGACCACCAGAACGGTTCCGGGGGTCCACCGGGAAGGGCCACAAGCCCCGGAGGCTTGCATGGGCCAAGAGTGGGAAGGGACCAGCCGCTGAGTGGGCTGGTGCGCCTCCCACCAAGGCCCAAGGAACAGCTAGGAGGAGAGAGGGGAAACCCTAGGCGCAGATGGGCCTAAAGGCCCACCCTAGGGCGCGCCCCCCTCTCTCCCCCTCCTGGCCGCCCCCTCTAGTCCCATCTAGGGCTGTCGCACCCCCTGGGTGGGAAGCCTAGAGGGGGCGCAGCCACCTCCCCTCCTCCTATATATAATGGGGGTTTTTGGGGCTGCAAAAGAGACGAGTCTCTCTCTCTCTCTCTCTCTCTCTCTCTCTCTCTCTCTCTCTCTCTCTCTCTCTCTCTTTCTCTCTCTCTCTCTCTTGGCCTAATGATCTATACAATTTCTCCCCCTTTGGAAACAAGTACCAAAAAGTTCGAATAAGTATACGACTATACGTCTCTCTAGGCATAATCTCTGGCAGCTCATGGTGGCGAAGTCCTGTGGCATGTAGCTCCATTGTGCGTAGATGGCGTTGAGAGAAGTGCATCCATGAAGGCTTAAGCTGATGTCTACTGGGCTAGTGGAGTAGAAACTGGAGGTGGCACTGTTGTAGTAGCAGCAGGTGCACAGAGTGTAGTCCTCGTGTTTGCGTCAGGCACTGCAGTACACTTGGGTGCCCTAGGCACTATCTAGAACTTGTCAGTTGTCGGTCTATCATCTCCACTGTCATAAGCAGCAACTCTTGCAGCATCAACATCATCTGTGAGCTTCTCCACTATGGTTTGAACCTCTGCGACCTTCACATCAAGATCATGAATCTTGGTCTCGATCACCCACTCTATGATCTCCTAGCTCTTGGTGAGGTTGCCAGACTTCGCTCAATCCTCAGGGTTGCTTCAAGCAGATAAGTCATCTAATCATTCATGGACATGAATTTAGCAATAGCAGCATTGGGAGCAGAGGCCTTCTTGGTTGCTTTTTGCTGTTGCAGCTGTCTGGATCATCTCTTGTGCCTCAATAAATGTAGGGTGTGAAGAATCCATCACCACCACATTATCCTCAAACTCTGGCAACAAGGGTAGATGCTCACAATCAAGTAAGTATGTGCTCATGCTAACCTTGGAGTAGATGAACAACTGAATGTGCAGAGCAAATCCACATGATCTCTTCTTGTCAGCTGCGGTTCTCTTAATTGTTTCAACAATAAGGCTCGTCACTTTGAACTTCTGCGGTGTATCAAACAAGTGTAGCAAGTTGATGGAGTGGCCACGGATCATCTTTTCATCTCTAGACTTTGGCAAAAGAGTATGCCTCAAGATAGTGTTTGTGGTGGACAAACCAGCTAGCAAGTGATTCACTGAGCCAAGCTTATGAGATTCAACATCATCTTCAGGAATAGGCTTGTACATATTAGCCATAGAGTTGTGATCCATCTTGGACTTTGCATAGACCTCAATATCATATTCTTCTTCTCCAGGTGCACTAAGAAGATCAGCCCATCTGAGATAGTTGGCGGGTATCTATGTCCTTTAGTCATGCACACTATTCTGCCATCTGGAT
Source organism: Aegilops longissima (assembly GCA_021605205.1). Classification (NCBI taxonomy): domain Eukaryota; kingdom Viridiplantae; phylum Streptophyta; class Magnoliopsida; order Poales; family Poaceae; genus Aegilops; species Aegilops longissima. The sequence continues at coordinate 562,055,707 of CM038681.1, read as the reverse complement.
AGAAGTGTGCACTGGAGTATAATTGCATAATTATTTCATAAATCCACTTTGTGAGCTTCTTCCCAACAAAGTCATCAACACCTTCACTCTTCAAACTCTCGTGAACATGGGGGAAGTTGTCCTTGTTTGCATCAATGTACTTCTAATCCACCCATCTCATATCACTAACAATTGGCTTCTTGTCAAGCAACAAAGTCTCATAGAAATCTTTCTGCTCTCGGGTGTGGAAGCGGTAATCACAAGCGGTTCTTCTCTTTACAGCATATGGATCTGACAATCTCTGTTGATGCAACCCTTTATCTTTCCTCAGCATAATGTTCTCTGCAACTGGATGCATGTTGTCATGATCTGGTATCTTGGGTCTCAACTTCCTAAGCACTAGTGGTTCATCATCAATCTTAGCTTGATGGGAATCCTTGGACTTGTAGTCGAACTTGATGAAGTAGAGCTTGATGACACCTTGGGAACCCACTTGACCATGGCCTTAGGCGCTTCTTCAAAAGAGTCAATCTCTTCTTGAAGCTTGTTCTTGCTTTTTAGCTTGTGGTCTTGTGGTGGAAGATCATCTCGGGATTGTCTTCCCTCAAATGAAGTGGGGTCATACTTCTCTTGTTGAGGAACAAACTTTGTCTTGGGGTATTGATCTTCCTCCCATTCAACTCCATTGGCATTGAACTTTTGCTCAAAACCAACACCTTGATTCTTTCGATTCCTTCCTTGCTTGCGTAAAATTTCCTCAAATTTCTTACTCCCGGAAAGGCTCTTCTAAACACCTTTATCTATAATTCCCTTCAATAAACTATTTTCTTGCTCAGGTGTAACTTGGCTAATAGAATCATTAGTGGAACCAAGAGAATTATTGGAAGCAACAATATTGGATTTAGCATGGTTATTGTTACTACTAGAAGAACAATCTTTCTTGCTCTTGTTACTAGATTTTACATCTGGCATATAAGTAGACAAGAGGAGACGTTTGGCAATGTAAGAAGAACTCTTCTTTCAAAGATCATCATTGATAGCTTTTAGAAACTCACGCTCTTGCTCTAAATTTAGCTTCTTGAAGTGTAGCTTCTCATGAGTTCTTAGGAGCTCTCTATGATCCTCTTGAGTTATTTAATGAGCTAACTTAAGAGTGGTTAGTTGTTTAGTTAGACGCTCAAACTCCTTATTATCATTGCCATTCGTTCATCTTGATTAACATGATTATTAGAAAGTTCATTATAGTTCATCACTAGTTTTGTCAACAAGTAGATCATCATCACCTAGCAAATCATCTTCATCACTATTGAAATCAAGATACTCGGGGTGTGATACCTTGGGGCCTTTAGCCATGAAGCATCTTCTAGTTCCTTCATTTGGTGAATCAAATATGTCGTGGGAGTTGTATGACACTAGAGCAAGTCCAGCAACACCTTCATATTGAGTATATTTGAAGTCGGAGTGATAGCTTCTCTCGGAGTAGTTCTCGGAGTCGGAACCGGAAACACATTCACCAACATGATTTTGGTGTCTTCATCTTGTGTAGCTCTTTGATGACTTGTCCTTCCTTTCTGAATCCTTTCTTCTTTGAGAGGGTCTTCGTTCATAACGATCATCTCTACTCCTTCTCTCTCATTGAGGTATTCATCTTTTCTACTTCTCCTTTTTGGTGAGTCTTCTCTTTTCTTGTAGGGTGTTGTACACTCATTGGAGTATTGTTCTGGTCTTCCACAATCGTAGCAATTACGATCACAACTAGAAGATCTTTTCTCATTGTAGGACCTTGACTTGGAGCTTCTATCTTTGCTTCTACTCTTGTAGAATTTGTTGAAGTTCTTCACCATTAGACTTATTTCCTCATTGGAGACTAGCTTGTCACTTGAAGCTTTGTAAGCACCATTGACTTGTTGTGGAGCTCTTCCTTATCCTTGAGTGACATCTCATGGGCAACAATTCTACCAATGACTTCCGTGGGCTTGAGATATTTTTAGTTGGGCACCATTTGGATCAATGTGCACATAGTATCATATTTACCAACCAAGGCTCTAAGGATCTTCTTGATGATGAATTTATCGGTCATCTCTTCACTTCCTAAGTCGACAATCTTTCGCTTCCTAAGAGAGATAACCTAGAATACTTTTCGGCCACTCCTTCGCCATCCTTCATCTTCAACTTGTCAAGTTGACTTTGAAGCACATCCAACTTGGATTCCTTGACGGACTCAGTACCTTCGTGCATGTCAACCAAAGTATCCCAAATTTCCTTTGCATTCTCAAGGCGACTGATTTTGTTGAATTCCTTGGGGCACTATCCATTGAAGAGAATGTCACAAGCTTGAGCACTGTATTGCAACACCTTCAATTGTTTCGCGGTCGCTTCACGATCCGTTTCTCTACCATCTTCAAAGAATTCACCTTGCAAGCCAATGCGAACAACAGCCCAAACGACGGGGTTATGATCAAGGATATGCATTTTCATCTTATGCTTCCAACTAGCAAAATTTGTACCATCAAAATAAGGAACTCTACAGTGATAGTTACCCTCACTAGACACCATACTCTCCTAGGTTGGCGGGGTTATGATCAAAAATATGCATTTTCATCTTATGCTTCCAACTAGCAAAATTTGTACCATGAAAATAAGGACCTCTATGATGATAGTTACCCTCACAAGACGCCATACTCTCCTAGGTTATGAAACCAAGGCTATGGTATCCAAAGCAATGGAAACCAAGGCTTACGGAAACCTGGCTCTGATACCACTTGTAGGATCGAAATTACGTCTAGAGGGGGGTGATTAGACTTCTTAACCAAATAAAACCTAACCTTTTCCCAGTTTTAGTTGTAGGCAAATTTTAGCAATTATGGCAAGTCAAGCAATCAACCTACACATGCAATTCTAAGAGTATAGCAGCGAAAAGTAAAACATTTCACGTGAAGGTAAAGGGAACGGTTTGGAGCAGGCAAACATAATGGGGACACGAAGATTCTTGGTGTGGTTCCAATAGGTGGTGCTATCATACATCCACGTTGATGGAGACTTCAACCCAGGAAGGGTAACAGATGTGTGAGTCCATGGAGAGCTCCACCCATGAAGGGTCCACGAAGCAACAACCTTGTATATCCCACCATGGCCATCGCCCACGAAGGACTTGCCTCACTCGGGTAGATCTTCACGAAGTAGGCAATCTTATTGCCCTTACAAACTTCTTGGTTCAACTCCACATCATGTCAGAGGCTCCCAAGCAACATCTAACCAATCTAGGAGACACCACTCTCGAAAAGGTAATAGGTAGTGTGTTGATGGTGAACTACTTGCTCTTGTGCTTCAAATGATAGTCTCCCCAACACTCAACTCTCTCTCACAAATTTGGCTATGGTGGAAGAAGAATTTGAGTGGAAAGAAACTTGGGGAAGGCTAGAAATCAAGGTTCAAATGGTACGAATGGAATCTCTTGATCTCAACACATGAGTAGGTGGTTCTCTCTCAGAAAATGAGTAGTGGAAGTGTAGGCACGTTCTGATGGCTCTCTTCACTAAGGAAGAAGGGGTGGAGGGGTATATATAGCCTCCATACAAAATCCAACCGTTACTCACTTTTGAACCAACTCGGTGGCATGGATCAGAAATCTCGGTGGCACCGCCTGTGTAAAAATATGAACGTTAGGAATCTCGATTGGACCGATTGGAACAACTAGGAAGGACCAATGTGTAATGGCTAGGACAAGCCTCGTCTTGGTGGCACCGATTGCATCAACCCGGTGGGACCAAAGTGAAGTAATAAGGCAAAACAAAGAGTTCGCAAGCCATCTCGGTGAGACAGAAGTGAAGCAGTAAGTAACACAGAGTTAGCAAGGCCATATCAGTGAGAACGAGATCCATATCAGTGGATCTAATTTATTAGGGTTGGCGGTGACTAAGTCTAGATGAACTCGGTGGCTCCAAATAAGAAATTTTGGTGGGGCCAAGTTGGAATGTAGGGTTTGGATATATTTGGATGGAGAAAGTGGCTGAGGGTTTTTCAAGCAATATCATTGAGCACTTTGAGCAAGTAGATAATTAAGCAACACCTTATACCCTTTTAATAGTATTGGCTTTCCCATGGACTCAATGTGATCTTGTATCACTTAACCAAACATGTAGAGTCTTGAGCTTTTTGCTAATCCGTTTCCTTAGCATTTTGAGGGGTCCACAATCACTAGTCCTTGCCATGCCAATCATTGAACATCCTAAAATATTTATCTTGAATGGACAATAGTTCAATGAGATATATGTTGTTATGAATTGCCAAAACCACCCGGGGATTAGTTGCACTTTCAGGATGTCGACTCCTTTGTCACGCAGCCGCTGATGTGGAGGCCGCGATTGCACGGCGGGGACACCAGCTTGTACTTCACTGCCGTAGTGGGGATGCCAGTTCCCGCCAAACATGGATGCGCGACAACGACGGTAGCTGCTCCTTCACGCAAATCGGTGATGGTGGCACCGGGACCATCTGACGAAACGAGCGCTCCATCATGATCTCCATCTGACGGATGAATTCTTTGTCTGTCAAAGCCACCTCCGAGAGGAGATGGGGCCGCCACTGTAGATGCAGACGGTCCTAAAGAGCGAGGGCGGGGGCACCAAGATCCGCCTGAAGAAGAACTTCCACCGGTGTCGTGCTACTTGTGAGCTGCGTTGAGATTTATCCCAAAAGAGAAAGGTGAAAAGATGCAGTAGCGGAGAAGTATTTCCCTCAGTGAGAATCAATGTTATCGAACCAATAGGAGAACTAAGCAAATTCTAGTGAGCAATACCTGCATACACAAGAGCAAATACTTGCACCCAACGCGGGCAAGAGGGTTCTCAATCCCCTTGAACTCGTTACTTGCAAGGATTAAATCTAATAGTGATTGATAGATAAATGGAAAAGGAAACGAAAAATAAATAAATTGCAGCAAGGTATTTTTTGTTTTAGTAATATGATTAAAGTAGATCTGGGGGCCATAGTTTTCACTAGAGGCTTCTCTCTCAAAACATAGCATATGGTGAGTGAAAGTGCAACTATCCCTAGGTGGTTTTGGTAATTCATAACAACATATAGCTCATTGAGCTAATGCTATTCCAAGACTATTATTTTAGGAAAGCTCAATGAATGGCATGGCATGGATGATGAAAGTGGATCCCTCAAAATACTAAGGACAAAGGATTGGCTCAAGCTCAAAAGCTCAAGACTCTTCATTTACATTTTAGTGGTCCAAGATCACATTGAGTCTATAGGAAAAGCCAATACTATCAAGGAGGGATGAGGTGTTGCTTAATGAGCCTCTTGCTTCATGTGCTTAGTGATATGCTCCAAAAACCTCAGCTACTTTCTCACAATCCACAAATGACCTAAACCCTAAGCCAAAATCGGTCACACCGATTCTTCCTACCCGGCACCACCGATTTCAAAAGTCATAGCCACTGCCACAAACCCTAGGCAAATCGGTCCAACCGATAGGGATCTCGGTCTCACCGAGATGGGATTGTAATCTCTCTGTTTCCCTTCATAAGGTTTCGGTCTAACCGAAGTGAGCGATCGGTCCCACCGAGATTGCAATGTAAACTCTCTGTTTCCCTTCTGTAACATTTCGGTCTCACCGAAAAGAGCAAATCGGTCCCACCGAGTTTACCTGACCAACTCTCTGGAAAGCTTATTACCAAAATCGGTCTCACCGAGTTTGTGTAATCGGTCTCACCGAGATTACGTTATGCCCTAACCCTAACCGAATCGGTGTCACCGAGTTGCATGTCGACCCCACGAAAATCACTAACGGTCACTAGGTTTACTAAATCGGTCCGACCGAGTCTGTTGAATCGGTCCCACCGAGTTTGGTAAATTGTGTGTAACGGTTAGATTTTGTGTGGAGGCTATATATACCCTCCACCTCCTCTTCATTCGTGGAGAGAGCCATCGACTGAACCAACACTTCCAACTTACCATTTCGAGAAAGAACTACCTACTCATGTGTTGAGGCCAAGATATTCCATTCCTACCATATGAATCTTGATCTCTAGCCTTCCCAAGTTGCTTTCCACTCAAACCCTCTTTCCACCATATCCAAATCCTATGAGAGAGAGTTGAGTGTTGGGGAGACTATCATTTGAAGCACAAGAGCAAGGAGTTCATCATCAACGCACCATTTGTTACTTCTTGGAGAGTGGTGTCTCCTAGATTGGCTAGGTGTCACTTGGGAGCCTCCGACAAGATTGTGGAGTTGAACCAAGGAGTTTGTAAGGGCAAGGAGATCGCCTACTTCGTGAAGATCTACCGCTAGTGAGGCAAGTCCTTCGTGGGCGACGGCCATGGTGGGATAGACAAGGTTGCTTCTTCGTGGACCCTTCATGGGTGGAGCCCTCCATGGACTCACGCAACTGTTACCCTCCGTGGGTTGAAGTCTCCATAAACGTGGAGGTACGATAGCACCACCTATCGGAACCACGCCAAAAACATCCGTGTCTCCAGTTGCGTTTGAATCCTCCAAACCCTTCCCTTTACTTTCTTGCAAGTTGCATGCTTTAATTTCCGCTGCCTATATACTCTTTGCATGCTTGCTTGATTTGTGTGATGATTGCTTGACTTGTCCTAAGATAACTAAAATCTGTCAAACTCTAAAATTGGGAAAAGGTTGAGTTTTTAATTGGTCAAGTAGTCTAATCACCCCCCTCTAGACATACTTCAAGGTCCTACAAGTGGTATCAGAGCTTTGGTCTCCATTTGCTTTGATTTCCATAGCTTTTGGTGGTCATAGCCTTGGTTTCACAACCTAGGAGAGTATGGCATCTAGCGAGGGAAATTATCACCGTAGAGGTCCTTACTTTGATGGTACTAACTTTGCTAGTTGGAAGCATAAGAAAAAAATGCATATTCTCGGACATAACCCCGCCGTTTGGGCAATTATTTGTATTGGCTTGCAAGGTGAATTCTTTGATGGGAGAGAGCCGAACCGTGAAGCTAATGCTGAAGAATTGAAGATGCGGCAATACAACACTCAAGCTTGTGATATCATCTTCAACGGATTGTGCCCCGAAGAATTCAACAAAATCAGCCGTCTTGAGAATGCAAAAGAAAATTGGGATACTTTGATTGATATGCATGAAGGTACCGAATCCGTCAAGGAATCCAAGTTGGATGTGCTCCAAAGTCAGCTTGGCAAGTTCAAAATGAAGGATGGTGAAGGTGTCGCTGAAATGTACTCTAGGCTTTCTCTTATTACAAATGAGATTGACGGCTTAGGGAGTGAAGAGATGACCGACAGATTCATCATCAAGAAGATCCTAAGAGCATTGGATGGAAAGTATGATACCGTGTGCACATTGATCCAAATGATGCCAAACTACAAAGATCTCAAGCCAACGGAAGTCATTGGAAGAATTGTTGCTCATGAGATGTCACTCAAGGATAAGGAGGAACTTCACAACAAATCAAGTGGTGCTTACAAAGCCTCAAGTGAAGCCCCCACATCATCAAGTGAGAAACAAACCTTCAATGAAGAATTGAGCTTAATGGTGAAGAACTTCAACAAATTCTACAAGAGCAGAAGCAAAGAAAGAAGCTCCAAGTCAAGATCTTATCATGACAAAAGATCTTCTAGTCAAGAGCGCAATTGCTACAACTGTGGGAGGCCTGGACACTATTCCAATGAGTGTACGGCACCCTACAAAAGAAGAGAAGATTCTCCAAGAAGAAGAAGAAAAAGAGAAGAATCACCACCAAGAGAGAGGAGGAGTAGAGATGATCGTTATGAACGAAGATCCTCACGGAGAAGCAAGGATTCGGAAAGGAAGGACAAGTCATCAAAGAGCTACACAAAACGTAGACATCAAGCTCATGTTGGTGAATGGGTATCCGGCTCCGACTCCGACAAACACTCCGAGAGAAGCTATCACTCCGACTCCGAATATACTCAAGATGAAGGTGTTGCTGGTCTATCACTTGTGTCAACCAACTCCTACGACATATTTGATTCACCAAATGAAGGAATTGGAAGATGCTTCATGGCCAAACGTCCAAAGGTAACACATCATGAGTATGTTGATTTCAATAGTGATGAAGATGACTTGCTTGCGGATGATGATTTACTTGTTGACAACTCTAGTGATGAATACTATGATGAAACGTCAATTAATCATGCTAATCAAGATAAAACGAATGACAATGATAAGTAGAAGATTGAGCTTCTAACTAAGGAACTAAACACTCTTAAGTTGGCTCATGAAACTATCTTCGAAGATCATCGAGAACTTTTAAGGGCTCATGAGAAGTTACGCTTTCAAAAGCTCAATCTTGAGCAAGAGCATGAGTTCTTAAAAGCAATCAATGATGATCTCCGTAAGAAAAGTTCTTCTTACATTGCCAAGCGTTTACTCCTATCTACTTACATGCCTCAAGTCAAGTCTAGTAACAAGTACAAGAAAGATACTTCCTCTAGTAGTAACAATAATAATGTCAAATCCAATATTGTTGCTTCTAGTAGTTCTCTTGATTCCACTAATGATTCTCTTAGCCAAGTTACATTTGAGCAAGAAAATAGCTTATTGAAGGAATTATAGAGAAAGGTGTTTACAAGAGCCTTCTTGGGAGTAAGCAATTGAGGAAATTTATGCATAAGCAAGGAAGACACCGGAAGAATCAAGGTGTTGGTTTTGAACGAAAGTTCAATGCCAATGGAGTTGAGTGGGAAGAAGATCAATACCCCAACACGAAGTTTGTTCCTCAACAAGAGAAGTATGATCCTACTTCCTTCAAGGGAACACAAGCACAAGATGATCTTCCACCACAAGACCACAAGAACAAAGGCAAGGACAAGCTTCAAGAAGAAATTGATGCATTTGAAGAAGCACCTAAGGCCTCGTTCAAGTGGATTCCCAAGACTACTACAAGTTCTACTTCATCAAGTACAACTACAACTCCAAGGATTCCCATTAAGATGATGTGGATCCTGAAGAAGAAGAACTAGAGAGTTCTTGAGGGTGACTCCGCCAACATTCTTCACACATATCATTATGGCAAGGACAAGCTCAATCAACTTCCACATCTTGCACTAGTTCAAGGAGTCACAAACCCTCATGTTGGTAAGGCAAGGGACAAGGTAACCTAATGATTCATGGACATCATCTTGTGTGTGCATCGCTCTATGTCTATGGATATTCTTGTTTGTTCCTTGTGGGACTAACCCATGTAGGCAAGTTGAAAGTGCAACTCACTCCAAAGGATTACTCCAATTGATGTACATCAACATTGAGCATCCACATCTTCAACACCTACATGAAGTCATCATCGACAAAACCCAAGGTTAGTTCATCCCTCTAAGGGGGGATCTCACATCTAGGGGGAGCTTAACTCTAAGAATTGGGTCAAAGCAACTCTAATGGTGTGAACACATCAATGTATTATGTAAAAGTGGTAACCCCACTTGAGCTTAAACGATGAGTATGACCTATGATCAAATGTTTATCATTTGACTCCTAAGTCAATATACTCATATATAGATGACCTAGTCATCGCCAATTTTTTGATAGATGCTAGAATTGGTTGTCCATGCTTTGCCACATATTTCATTTGCTATCTTTTTGTGTGAGCATGTTGGTGCATATTTTACTCATTCAAGGACATCCACTTGTTGTTTTGATTGTTTGGTTCTTTCTTCTTTTGGCCAAGTGGATGGACAAGAATGCCTAAGAACCTTCTCTAGCTATCTATGATTTTCTCGTCTCAAACTCTATTCATGCTACATCACAAAATTTGATCAAGTCGATTGAACCACTCGTGTGAGGAGCACTCGGAGTCCCGATTCGTCATAGACTTAAACTTCCAAAACTTCTTTGTGATTCTCGATCGACCGATTCCTCCATTTCGGTCTACCGAGATCACTAAGTCGATCTAGGTTTTCAATCTCGGTGCAACCGATTTGAACTTTTCGGTCACACCGAGTTGCTGTAATCTGAACACGTTATGCATCTCGGTGCCACCGAGTTGTTCCACTCGGTCACACCGGCAGTCGGGCTATATATAGTCACGGGCAAAATTTTGGAAATTTCTCCGAACCCCTTCGCCCGCGAAATAGCTCGCTCTGCCTCCAAGGTCTCCGGATCGTCTCCTCGTCGCCAGCCGCCTCCTGTCGCTGGTCTCCGCCGCCGTCAACGGAATTCAACCACGCCGTTGCCACCGTAGCGAGTTCATCGCCAAGCTAGGGTTAGGTTTCTGCCGAAACCATCTCGGACCCACCGAGTTGAAAAACTCGGTCCCACCGATTTGGCTTATGCCATTGCACTAGTAACTCTCTGTCTGACCGAGAATTGCTAATCGGTGCGACCGATTTTAGGACTTTGTGAAACCCTAGCAGTCTCGGTGCCACCGAACTGTGACTCGGTCCAACCGAGTTCATCAGTTTAGGTTCCAAAACTGCTTCCGTATCACCGAGTTTGAAATCGGTTGATCCGAAATGCTTTCTGTGGAAAACTAAAACTGAATTTTTGAATCATTCTTTTGCAAAAATCTCTGCATTTTGTGATGCTCATCCACTCTATCTCATCTATAACTCTTCACAGTGGTCAGCGATCGGTGTTTGCAGCATGTCGGACAGAGTGACAGCTGAACAGTCACAGAGCAGATTGACATGAGTGAGGGCACTAGTCCCTCCAGCACTTCAGATGATGGCAGCAGGAGCACTCCTAGCAACCTGCCTAAGGCTGCTACCAGGCAAAGGAAGAAGAGAACTTCAGACTCTGAAGATGAGGATTATAGAGCAGAAGAAGATGAGGCTACCTCCAAGAAAGTAGTACTCAAAAAGGAGTATGGCTCAGCAAAGCATACAAAGCCAGGCATGAAGATTAAAAGGCCTGCAGGAAGACAACCAATGTCCAAAGCCAGAGACTCAACTAAACTGCCTGAGAAGCCTAATCCCAAAGAGCCAGCTGCTGAAGGAAAGAAAAGGAAGGAAAGGGTCAAGAAGACCATGGCCAGAGTTGTTGGGCAACCTTCCATGATGGAAGAGGAAGAAGAGCTCGCTGCACCAGCACCCAAGGCACCAAAGCTTATGGGTGATGCTATTAGATCAGGGGCTGCAACAACTAATCCCAAGGAAGCACCCAAAGCTGCCCCCAAGGCCAAGTCTGCACCAAAGAGGAATACCAGGAGTATTCCAGCTGCTGAGAAGAACAAGGCCCCAGTGCCTGAGGTTGCTGAGGAGGAAGATGAAGAAGGACAAGTTCTGAGGAAGCTCAAGCCCAAGATACCAGACCACAATGATGCCCATCCTGTGGCTGAGGACATGAACATCAGAAAAGATTCAGGGTTGAGGCTATGGAGGTTGGCAGATCCATATGCCACAAGGAGAAGGACTGTTGTTGATTACATGTTCCATACAAAGGAACAGCAGGACTTCTATGAGACAATCTTGTTGGACAAGAAGCCCATTGTGTGTGATATGAGATGGGTCGACTGGACCTACATGAAGGAAAATAAAGAGCACTATCCTGGAGTGCAAGACAGTTTTGTTGCTTGTGGAGTTGCAGATTTTGTTGGGCAAAAGCTCACAAACTGGAATGATGAACTTATCATGCAATTCTACTCCACAACACACTTCTATCCAGATGGGAGGATAGTTTGGATGTCTGAAGGTACAAGGTACCAGTCAACTGTTAGGAGTGCAAAAGCGATAAATGCCCCAAAGGAAAATGATGATGACCTGGATGTATATGCCAAGAAGAAAATGGGACACAATACCATGGCACATATGTACAAGGAGATCCCAGACAAAGCCCTAGAGACTTTCTCTTTTGGATCAGTCCACTTTCTTCTCGGGGCTGCCTACAATCAATTGGATCCTAAGGCACACTCTATTGCCTAAGTCAGGTGACCACAACATGATCAGAGGGCATGCAATCAATATGTTGCATTTATTTGATGTGCCTCAGAAATTCAAGGTCATGAGCCTTATAGTTGAAACCATTAAGAGGACTGCAGCAGATCATAGGAGGAGTTGTGGATATGCCCCTCAGATTTAGGAGTTGATTAACTCAAAGATGGGCACATGCAAATATCTACTGGATAAGGAACATTTTCCACTTTATCCAGACTTTGAGGACAATGAGGTTGTCATGAATGAGAATGATCCATCATCAGTTCAAGCTCAAGAGAAGAAGGAGAAGGCAAGGAAGGAGAAGGCTGCCAAGATGCCAACTCAAGAGGAGGCATCTGAGTATTTCTTGAAGAACAAGCAGGAGCAGCTTGGTTACTTGATAGCATCATCTCTGAGGATTGAGAAGGGATTGGCCACCCTCACTCAAAATCAGGAAGCTTGGAAAGAATCATGGAACAAAAATTCTATGATCTAGATGTCAAAGTGGCGAGATTGATCGGTTGTGGAGCATTGCAGGATGACATGTAGGAGAGGAAGGGCAAGACTACCACCAATGTATTTGCCAGAGTGCCTAGAGCTCAGAGATCGATGCAAGTGCGCACAGACACTAGAGCAACATCATCGCACCAGCTACAGCTCCTACAGCTCGGTGCAACCAGCTCCGGCACCAACTCCTCCAGCTCCCTCTACATCAACTGAAGTCTTCGTCCAAGGAGCCATCTCTACACCACCACCTGAAGATCAAGCCTGAGAGTCGATCTAGCACTATGCATTTTCTATGAACTTTTTGGTAACTTGTTGCCAAAGGGGGAGAAAAATGTATAGATCATAGGCTTCGAGAGAGAGAGAGTGTCGCTTTTTTCTATCTTGATTTGGTGGTTCAAACTTGTTTGCTTTTGATTGCTTGAGATACTATGCTATTCTTGTGAGACATTGATGATCATGTGTTTGATCATAAGCTACACTTATGCATGTTTGATGATATTATCTTATCTATCCTATGTGATCATTCACCTTGCTTGGTGATGAGTGCATGTATTAAATCTTTATCATTTTGAGCGCTCCACCAAGATGTATGTGACATGGAAGAGTAACCCATGAGCCTAATTCCTTGTGCATTTGCAGTCCAAAGAAAATCTTAAACTATGCACAAATTTAGGGGGAGCTCTTGCTTATTACATACTTCTCAAAGTGACGATGCTTTTCAATCTTATTATCATTTGTCGAAGCTTTGATCTATATGTTGTCATCAATTACCAAAAAGGGGGAGATTGAAAGTGCAACTATCCCTAGGTGGTTTTAATAATTCATAGCAACATATAGCTCATTGAGCTAATGCTATTCCAAGACTATTATTTCAGGAAAGCTCAATGAATGGCATGGCATGGATGATGAAAGTGGATCCCTCAAAATACTAAGGACAAAGGATTGGCTCAAGCTCAAAAGCTCAAGACTCTTCATTTTACATTTTAGTGGTCCAAGATCACATTGAGTCTATAGGAAAAGCCAATACTATCAAGGAGGGATGAGGTGTTGCTTAATGAGCCTCTTGCTTCATGTGCTTAGTGATATGCTCCAAAACCCTCAGCTACTTTCTCACAATCCACAAATGACCTAAACCCTAAGCCAAAATCGGTCACACCGATTCTTCCTACCCGGCGCCACCGATTTCAAAAGTCATAGCCACTGCCACAAACCCTAGGCAAATCGGTCCTACCGATAGGGATCTCGGTCTCATCGAGATGGGATTGTAATCTCTCTGTTTCCCTTCGTAACGTTTCGGTCTAACCGAAGTGAGCGATCGGTCCCACCGAGATTGCAATGTAAACTCTCTGTTTCCCTTTTGTAACATTTCGGTCTCACCGAAAAGAGCAAATCGGTCCCACCGAGTTTACCTGACCAACTCTCTGGAAAGCTTATTACCAAAATCGGTCTCACCGAGTTTGTGTAATCGGTCTCACCAAGATTATGTTATGCCCTAACCCTAACCGAATTGGTGTCACCGAGTTGCATGTCAGTCCCACCGAAAATCACTAACGGTCACTAGGTTTACTAAATCGGTCCGACCGAGTCATTGAATCGGTCCCACCGAGTTTGGTAAATTGTGTGTAACGGTTAGATTTTGTGTGGAGGCTATATATACCCTCCACCTCCTCTTCATTCGTGGAGAGAGCCATCGAGACTGAACCTACACTTCCAACTTACCATTTCGAGAAAGAACTACCTACTCATGTGTTGAGGCCAAGATATTCCATTCCTACCATATGAATCTTGATATCTAGCCTTCCCAAGTTGCTTTCCACTCAAACCCTCTTTCCACCAGATCCAAATCCTATGAGAGAGAGTTGAGTGTTGGGGAGACTATCATTTGAAGCACAAGAGCAAGGAGTTCATCATCAACGCACCATTTGTTACTTCTTGGAGAGTGGTGTCTCCTAGATTGGCTAGGTGTCACTTGGGAGCCTCCGACAAGATTGTGGAGTTGAACCAAGGAGTTTGTAAGGGCAAGGAGATCTCCTACTTCGTGAAGATCTACCGCTAGTGAGGCAAGTCCTTCATGGGCGACGGCCATGGTGGGATAGACAAGGTTGCTTCTTCGTGGACCCTTCGTGGGTGGAGCCCTCCGTGGACTCGGGCAACCGTTACCCTCCGTGGGTTGAAGTCTCCATCAACATGGAGGTACGATAGCACCACCTATCAGAACCACGCCAAAAACATCCGTGTCTCTAATTGCGTTTGAATCCTCCAAACCCTTCCCTTTACTTTCTTGCAAGTTGCATGCTTTAATTTCCGCTGCCTATATACTCTTTGCATGCTTGCTTGATTTGTGTGATGATTGCTTGACTTGTCCTAAGATAGCTAAAATCTGTCAAACTCTAAAATTGGGAAAAGGTTAAGTTTTTAATAGGTCAAGTAGTCTAATCACCCCCCATCTAGACATACTTCAAGGTCCTACATTGAGTCGACAAATTACTGTTGTGCAATTGATAGAAAAGCGCATAGTTACAACGATATTCATGGCAGTAATCATATATAAGAGCATCATGTCCGTGACAAGTAGACCAACTCCTGCCTGCATCTACTACTATTACTCCACCAATCGACTGACTCCTGCCTGCATCTATGGTATTAAGTTCATGACAAACAGAGTAACGCTTTAAGCAAGATGACATGATGTAGATAGAATAAAACCAAGCAATATGATTAAAAACTACCATTTTACCCTTAATGGCGACAATACAAATACGTGCCTCGCTACCCCTTTTGTCACGAGGTGAGGACACCGCAAGATTGAACCCACTACAAAGCACCTCTCACACTAAAGATAAATCATTCTAGTTCGCCAAACCAAACGGATAGATCGGAAAGAAATACAAAGCTATAAAAGTCATGCATAATAAAGTTTAGCAAAGACTCCATTACTTTCATTAAATATTCCAAATTGAAAGGGCTAGTTATCGACTAGAGGGGGGTGAATAGGCGATTTTTATGAGAGTCTTCAAAACATGGGAGTTTCGAAGACAAACAATAGAAACAACACTATTCGTATGCAGCGGAAGGTAGACTACACTAGACAAGCCATAGTTAAGTATTCAATGAAGTGAAAGCACGAAGACTAATAGCAGCTAGGTAGTAAAGATCAGGATGGAAGATAGTATGAAGCCAATCAGAACAGGTAGTCACATAGTGAAGTCAAACAGATAATGCAAGCAAGCAATGACTTCACGAAGACAAACTGTAAGTAGAGAGAAGTGAGAGATAGAACCAGTAGCTTCAGGAGGACAAGGATTTGTTCGACCAATTCCAGTTGCTGTGACAACTGTACGTCCGGTTAGGGAGGCTGAGAATCAACTCAGAAGACCGCGTCTTCACCTTATTCCCCTTGAGCTAAGGACACCTAGTCCCCGCCCAATCACTCTGGTAATTCTTCAAGGTAGACTTCCAAACCATCACAGACTTCGTTCACCGGCAATCCACGATGGCTCTTGGATGCTCAGAATGCGACGCCTAACCGGCTGGAGGATTCACAGTCCTCAAGTGTAACAAGTCTTCAGATCACGCGGACAAAAAGACTTCAGTGATGCCACACTCTTTGGGCTCTGGGTGGTTTGGGCTTTGTCCTTGCAAGGATTCTCTCTCGAAAGCTTCGGCGGTGGGTTGCTCTCAAACGACAAAAGCCGTGTACTAACTCTGAGCAGCCACCAATTTATGGTGTAGGGGTGGGCTATTTATAGCCACTTGGCAACCCGACCTGATTTGTCCGAAATGACCCTAGGTCACTAAGGAACTGACACATGTCACAACGGTCAGATTTCAAACACACGCGGCAGCTTGACTTGGGCTACAAGTAAAGCTGACTTATCCGACTCTGGATAAGATTTGCACTCATTGTCTTCGCTCGAAGACATAGGATTTGGTTGAGCATCACTTCAGTCATTCTGACTTTATTCACTTGGACCCCACTTAACAGTGTGGTGGTTCCTATGACTCAACAAATTAGAAAAGGAAACAACGAAACAACTAAGTCTTCGCGCTCCATAGTCTTCACTCAATGTCTTCTCGTGTCATAGTCTTCAACGTGAATAGCTTCACAGACCACCATTGTCTTCAATGTCTTCAAACATTTTTAGGGGTCATCTCCGGTAGGTAAAATGAATCAATGAGGGACTACTATCTGTGTTATCCTGCAATTCTCACAAACACATTAGTCCCTCAACCAGGTTTGTCGTCAAGACTCCAAAACCAACTAGGGGTGGCACTAGATGCACTTACAATCTCCCCCTTTTTGGTGATTGATGACAAACTGGTTGAAGTTTTCAACGGGGATAAAAGTATGTGAAATTGTAAAGGATTAAGATATTGTCTTCATAGGTGGCAAACAGGCTCCCCCTGAAGATGTGCATATAACTGTTTTGCGTTGGAATGCAAATGCACATGGCAGGTTGTACTTGTGGAGATCCTCTTCACCATATGAAGACAATACATCATGCATAAACAGATATACAAGAATAATGACATGCATAATGAAAAATGGACGTCTGCGAAATGGCTTCATGCGGGATTTATCATCGCACATGCGGAATTTATCGTCGCATCACAGAATAGCAGAAAAAGTAGCAGACGACCATCAAGTTTAAGTGTTACAACTCAAAGAACCAAATGTATCAAGAAACCAGAGTTGTAAACACTAGGCAAAAGTATAGCAACCACCCATATGGACCCGCTTGAAGACTATCAACATATGCTTCTCCCCCTTTTGTCAGTAAGGACCAAAAAGGTTTGAAGACATAGTCGCTACTCGTCCCCATGAGGAGCAGGGTCGTCGTTGGGGTTTGGTGGTGCAGAAGAACTTGTTGCAGTGTCGATATGTGCCGAAGGTGGCGGTGATGAAGTAGCATCATCGGCGTCATCAAGGACTCTCACATTTACGGTTGCTGCGGAGGAGGAGTACTCTGAATCTTCAAGAGACGGGGTTCGACGCAATACAGCGTTCCTTGGAGGAGTGGAGTCGAACTTGAATCTCTCGGTGAAGCCATCGTCTTGAAGATCAGCTTCAGCACTTAGCAAGGTCAGACTCTTCCAGGACCTCCGACATGTTTCATGAGTGACAAAGGCATTCTTGGTGGCAAGGTTGCGAATGCGATTGACATCCACCAAGAGGCTTTGCATTTGACGATTGATCCAATAATGATGCTTGTCATGTTTCTGATGCAAGGCCACGAGAAGCTCTCGGTCATTGAGAACACGAGATCTCTTCCGAGGCCTTGGTGCAATAGTGTTGTTTGTGGCTTCAGTGCGTGCACGGCGAGTGTTGTCGGCCAGAGGATAAACACGAGAAGCAATCTAAACACCTTCAACATGCTGGGAAAAGCTCTGACGATCTGCATTGTGAAGACATAGTGCTTCCTTGGCAGGCTCTGGGTAAATGGCTTCAATGGACATATCAACCTCTGGTAGAAATATGAGATGGTTGCGTGCAGAGGGCTGATAGTCAATGGCAGAGTGAAGCTTGATCAGACGCATAATCCAAGGAGCATAAAACTTCAGACCAAATATGTCTGAGCCAGATGCAGCAAATTGGCGAATGAAGAAATCCTGAGCATTGAAGCTTTTGCCATTGAGAATATAGAAGACCAATGTCTTCATTGCACCTTCAAGCTTTGCTGAGGAGGAATGCCCTTTAATGGGCCATAGAGTTCGCCTAATGATGTGATAGATGGTGCGGGGCAGATACTCTAGGTCTTCAACAAAGAATTCCTTTGGATATTCGGCATCCTGGGGCAGTGGCTTCATCATACTTAGCATTTGGCTCATGTTGGGCCCTGGCTTCTGAAAGATGCTCTCCAATGCATCGCGGTGAAGCTGACAACCAGGTTCATGCAGTTCGCTTGGAGTGGACAGGCCGGTAAGCTCAATGAGATCAAAGGCTTTGGCGTCATGATGGACATTGCCTGTCATCCACTCAAGGACCCATGTCGTTGGATCCCTGTTGTAGCTGTGAATGTGGAGAGTTGCATAAAATTGTAGCAGAAGCTCTTCATTCCAATGCTCCTTATCAGTAACAAACTGGAGCAGGCCTGCATCTCGGAAATAGTCAAGTGCTTCTTCTAAGCAGGGCAGGCCAGCAATGGCTTCAGAATCCAGACGCATATGAGGAAATATGTGCTCTTGATTGTATAGAACGCAGGAGTAGTAGTTGCGCTGGTGATAACTCCAGAATCGATCTGATGATATTCTTGGCTTGGAATATGGGTTCTTGGCGTTACCAAATAAGGTGTTGTGTGCAATGAAGCCGTTGACATTGAATGAGCCTGGTGCTGATGCAGTACCTGGAAACCGTGGCAATCTGGGCTTTGGCTTCTGAACCTGTGGCCTGTGCTCCACATGATAATCAAATTGAGGTCTCGGAGCAGGCAGAGGAACCAGAATTGGCCATCTCACTGTGACCAGCTCGCCTTGATAGAATGCTTGCTCAATGGTATGACGCCTTGGAGGCGGGACAGGAGCAGAGGCATTGGCAATGGCGTCAGGCTGCACATTAGTGGCAAGTGCATCATTGGCTTCATGCATAGTGTTTATTGCAGGCGCCACATTGTCTTCAGCCATGACAACATCATTAGCTTCAGCAGTGTTGTTGGTGGCCGCCTCAGGATTCTCAACCTCCACTTGAGTAGCTGGAGGGTCGGGCACAGACACGTTCTCCTCGAGAACAACACCTTGGTTTTCTTCTGTTCTGAAGCCACTGTGGGGACCTTAGGCTTCGAGCCTGTCATGCTGGCTGGGAAGACAATGTGAGGTTCTTCCCGCCTTGGAGCTTCAGTTGGGGCCACAGTAGACTTCTTCTTCTTTTTGGCAGCCATCTTGGGGTCAATGCCAGGACGCCCAAGAGCCTTGCGCTTCTCAGCTTCGTTGTAAGCTTGAACATACTTGGCAGCAAGATTTTTCATGCGCTCTCTTGAACCTTTGGCTTCTTCGCATTTCTTACAAAACGCCTCCTTGAGGTCATTCAGCATCATCTTGAATTTCTGAAAATAAGCCACACTAAGCTTGGCCACATGCTTCTTGAACTGCTCTTTCTCAAAGTTAATCTTGTTCTTCAATTCAACAATTCGCTGAGCCAGAGCCAGCTCAGGAGCAATTACGCCTTGGAAGGCGACGTTGATGCCAATGGGGAGTTGAAGATCATCAAAACTGAGATCTTGATTGTCAAACCACTCATCAATGAAATTGTCCAAAATGTTCACATCGAAGAGGGGCAGATCATTGAAGATCTCCGCCTCTTGGTTGCTCTTTATCAGCAGCTCAAGAGCATCGTTACCAAACTCCTCATCTGAAGACAGATCAATGGCTTCAGATTCGTTCCTCAGAACGGCAGCTGGTGTCAGTGCTTGAATGGATCTCTGAACAGTTTTCTTCTGTGGCTTCTCGCGCTTCTTGGAGATGCGAGAGAGATCTTCAGAGGTGTTACTGGGAGCAGGAGGGGCAGTTGCCAATGGCTTCACTCGAGAAGCTTTTGGAGCAGCGGTTGGTTTTGAAGCCTTAGCTTTCTTTTGCTTCTGCGGCTTAGGAGGGGGAGCTGGAGCATCATCAGTGTTAGCATCATCATCAGAATGATCCACTTTTGCACCTTGGACAGCAATGTGTGTGATGAGGCCTGCAAGGTTGTAGAAGGGGCCAATCATGTTCTCATTGGCTTCACGGGTGCCATCTTCCCGAGGTGAAGAAGGACCGGGGTTGAAGTCAAGTCCTAAGGCCTTCTTGTTCTTCGCAGCAGAGTCTTTGGTGAACTGGTAGTTGCGCTTGAACAGATGGTCTTCACGGCACCACAACAGAGAAGAAGGGTCAGCGTTCTCTGCCTGCGGTCCGCGAACCATGCACGGATAGAATTCTCGTTGAATGGCTTCAGAACGGGACTGGGGTTGAAGATTTTTGTATACAATATCTCCCCAGGGTCCCTTGATGGCATTCTTCTCTGCATACTCTTCTGTGATGAAACGGTACTTGAACCATTCCTCTGCCCAATATCTTCGAATCCACTGGATTCGATTCTTACGTCTTGTATAGGTTTCCTCTGGGTTTGTTTTGTACAGCTCGTGCAAATCTGGAGGCAAATCCTTGCAAGTGTTCCCACGATGCTGTCTGCCACCCTTTCTTGCTGACTTCTAAGTGGCCATGAAGCTTAACCTGAAAGGCTTCAGTACTTGCAAAGGCTTCCGACGGCTGGTCAAACAAGAACTGGCTTCGGGAGAATTGATGTGACTCTGTAAGAATTCTGCAAACGAATGCAGACTATGAGAACCAAGGGATTCTCCCACGGACATGTACCTATGACAGCATTAGAGGTGCGAGGGATGGGGAATAGGTCATATGCATTCTCAGAAGATTATGAAGATAAATCAGTTTGAAGACATTGACCTCATAACGCGAAGACATTCACTTATTTGATGTGAGTTGGTTCCAGATTTGTACGAATCCAAGAATAAGTACAAGTAAGGAATCTAACTTGTAAAGAAGCATAAGTGAATAGACTAGGCAGAGTATGAGATGCAGAATGAGATAGATTCAACTTTGGAGATCTAGAAACCACTTTTGGTAAAGAAGGATGAATCTATCAGATCGAAAAGATGGTAAAAAGTGAATTTTAATTACCACACGAAGAACTACTAGACGGAGCGAAGTTGGAGGCCAAGCAGTTCGATCTTCCGTGCCCTAACTTGGCGACGGAGGACACCTACGGCAACGGCGGAGAGGACGAGGTCCGCGGTCGGCGTGAGGACGACGTCGGAGAAGTTGCGGCAGCTAAGCGCTTCGTCGCCGGCGTCGTCGAGAGCTAGCGGAGGCGCTAGGGTTTTCAGGAGGTGGCGAGGTGGAAGAAGAATTTTTGACCGAGATGTGACGGGTATTTATAAGTAAAGAGACGGCATAGCGCAATTACGCAGGTGCCCCTGGCGGTTCACATCTGAAGGGCACGTGGCAAGCATGCAACACCTTGGAAGTTGTTCCATGTTCCCACGCACGCCTGGATTGTCAGGGTGGTCGTTCCGAATTCTCCGGTTTTCAGGCAAAAAGGATATAGCATTAAAAACTGATATAAATGTTTGTCAGATTGACTTCAGCTGACAAGGTCTCAGTGAAGACAATCGACAGTTTTCAATAGAATGCATATGATTTGGACAGATAGAGTTGAGGTAGAAGCATAGGTAGGTTAGGGTCCGATCACATTCACTTAGATCAAAAGATTCAGTATGAAGTCATAGCTATAAGTGAATGTTGTGGAGGACAGAACACAATTATGTATATACCTATCATAAAACCAAATAAACACGATGAAGATAAATCAAGATGAAAGCTTCGCAAATATAACGCCAAGGGAAACACTTCAAACAAAAGTTTGGTGGTGGCGTTACCCACCGTATAGGAAGTATTAGACCCAGACACGGCGCACAATTATCGTGGTGCTCCGAAGTCAAATTCCACATTAGTATATTCACACTTAGAGTGTATGTCTTCATTGACTGAAGATATACATTACTTCGTGTGTTGCACATCTAAGTCATCAAAATGCATAAGTGTTAGGATGTGTGCCTAATCACAGGACATTTGAGGATTCCAAGATATTTAGCTCACACCGCAAATTGCAAAACCTTTTCTCATCCAAGGGCTTTGTGAAGATATCAGCCAACTGCTCTTCTGTCTTGACGTGAATGATATCAATATCTTCCTTCATAACATGATCTCTAAGAAAGTGATGACGAATTTCAATGTGCTTTGTCTTCGAGTGCTAAACTGGGTTGTTGGCAATCTTGATGGCACTCCCATTGTCGCGGTAGAGAGGAACATTCTTCAGATGGATACCATAGTCCTTGAGAGTTTGCTTCATCCACAGAAGCTGAGCATAGCAAGATCCAGCAGCAATGTATTCAGATTCAGCAGTGGAGAGAAATACTCAGTTCTGCTTCTTTGAAGACCAACAGACAAGAGATCGTCCCAGAAAGTGGCATGTGCCTGATGTGGACTTGCGATCAACCTTGTCACCAGCATAATCAGCATCCGAGAATCCAACTAGATCAAACTCCGAGCCCTTTGGATACCATAATCCTAATGTTGGGGTGTAAGCCAAATATCGAAGAATTCCCTTCACAGCTAAGTGATGTGATTCCTTTGGTGCCGCTTGGAATCGGGCACACATGCAAACACTAAGCATTATATCTAGCCTAGATGCACATAAATAAAGCAAAGAACCAACCATGGAGCGGTATACCTTTTGATCGAACTCTTTACCATTGTCTTCGGGACCCAGATGACTTTTTGTTGGCATTGGCGTCGTGTATCCTTTGCAGTCTTGCATTCCACACTTCTTCAGACAGTCTTTGAGGTATTTTTTTTGAGAGATGAATATGGCGTTTCATTGCTGACGGATTTGGGGACCTGGAAAGAACTTCAGCTCGCCCATCATGGACATTTGATATTGCTCTAGCATCATGTGACCAAACTCATCACTATATTTCTTGTTGGTGTAGCCGAAGATAATGTCATCCACATAGATTTGGCACACAAACAGTTCACCATCATATGTCTTCGTGAAGAGTGTAGGATCTAGTGAACCCGGTTTGAAGTCTTTGCTCTTCAGGAAGTCTTTGAGCATATCATACCAAGCACGAGGGGCTTATTTGAGACCATACAGTGCCTTGTTGAGCTTGTATACCATATCAGGATGTTTTGGATCTTCAAAGCCAGGAGGTTGTGCGACATATACTTCTTCTTCTTCTATCTTTCCATTGAGAAAAGCACTCTTCACATCCATTTGATACAGAAGGATGTTGTGATGATTTGCATAGGCTAGCAGTATGCGAATGGCTTCAAGCCTTGCCACCGGAGCAAATGTTTCATCGAAGTCAATTCCTTCCACTTGAGTGTAACCTTGTGCAACGAGGACGGCCTTATTCTTGACCACTTGACCATGCTCATCTTGCTTGTTGCGATATATCCATTTGGTGCCAATGATATTGTGCTTCCGAGGATCAGGACGCTTGACCAATTCCCACACATTATTCAGCTTGAACTGTTGAAGCTTTTCTTGCATAGCTTGAATCCATTCAGGTTCCATGAAGGCTTCATCAACTTTCTTGGGTTCAGAGATTGAGACGAATGCAAAATGCCCACAAAAATTGGTTAGTTGTGTTGCTCTTTGAGTTGCTTTTGAACGAGTGAGTGGACCAAGTGCATTCAAGCTGTCAATTATCTTTTCAATCTAAACTTCATTTGCAACACGAGGATGAACAGGACGAAGATTTTGCTCTTGCTGATCAATGTCATTATTTGGGGGATTGTCTTCAGGCTGAGCATTGTCTTCAGGTTGATTAGGTGCAGAAATGATAAGCTCCTCTTCAGTTTGATTCTCAGAAGGTATGATATCTCCAATTCCCATCTGCTTGATAGATTCACTTGGAGGTACTTCATCTAGCACATTTGGCAGGTGCTCTCTTTGCGAGCCATTAGTCTCATCGAACCGCACACCCACGGTTTCAACCACTTTATAGTGAAAGAGGTTGAAGACTCTGTAGGAGTGCGAATCCTTTCCATAACCAAGCATAAAACCTTCATGTGCTTTAGGTGCAAATTTTGATGTGTGATGTGGATCCTTGATCCAGCACCTAGCACCAAATACTCTGAAGTAGCTTACATTTGGCTTCTTACCATTTAGGAGTTCATAGGATGTTTTCTTCAGAAGCTTGTGAAGATAAACACGGTTGATAATGTGGCAAGCAGTGTCAATGGCTTCAGGCCAGAACTTCCGTGGAGTCTTGTACTCATCAATCATCATTCAGGCCATCTCAATGAGAGTTATGTTCTTGCGCTCTGCAATGCCATTCTGTTGAGGTGTATAGGGAGCAGAGAACTCATGAGTGATACCCAGAGTATCCAGATAGAGGTCGAGGCCGGTTGTAACATCCCAAATTTTCAATTTGGAATGCTATACATTAGGTCATCATGCATATCATATTTTTCTCGCATTTTTCCGATCCTAGAAATTTCACGCAACTCAAGGACCCTCGGAGAGACTTGGAAGTTTCATTATTTTCATATTTGGGATTTCTCAAATTTTGAAAATAGGATCATTGGATTTATTTAATTATCTTCATAAAGTTTTTCCTATAAAATATTAAAGAGAGGGAATAATATGACTTTCCCAACATTTAGGAAAATGAAGAAATTACAAATAAATCAAAATTTGGTTTTGGAAGATTTATTTTGCTTAGGCAAAAATGAGCATTTTAAAAATTTATGCACGTTTGCCGTTTTTAAAGTTCATTTTGTTCGACTCATTTTTAGGAGTCGGGGAAAATTTGTTTTATTTGAATCGGAATTCATTTGGTATTTTTTAATTGTTTCGTTTAAATTCTAATTTTAAAAAAAAAATTCGCGCCCCGGGCCAAGGCCCGGCCCGGCCCAGCCAGCCAGCCAGCCCGGCCCGCCCGGCCGCCCGCCTCCCTCTCCCTCTCACGCCGCGTCCCGCCCTTGTGCCTGCCGCCCGCCGCCTCCGAGTCCGGCTCAGGCCGGACCCTGCCTCTCCCAAGCCACCCACCCCCCCTTTATATACCGGCCCCCTCTCTCTCTCTCACCGCCCGCCCGCCCTCACCAGCAAGCCGAGCCCCGCCGCCGCCGTTCTCCGCCGCCGTCGTTCCCTCGCCGTCGCCGATCGCCGCCGCCCCGCCCCTTCCAACCCGCGGACCTCTCGCCCCTTGAGCCCCCGGGCTTCCGGCGAGCCACCGGAGGTAGCCGCCCCGGCCCGCCCGATCCGGTTTTCTCGGAAAAAACCCGATCCGGTTTTTTAGATATGTTCGGTTTTTTAAAAAACCTAGATTGGTTTTATTTTTTTTCGGTTTTCTTATTTAACGAACGTTCACCGAACCGTTCGTTTCAATGAACGTGTTCGTTGGATTAGTTCTGTTAACGAACGTCCGTTAATTAAACCGTTCGTCGTTTTCTTTTAATCGGATTTAATCCGTTATTTTTCTGATTCGATTTCAGATCCGATTTTCAAATCTGTTTTATTCCTCGCTCGTTTATCGGAATCAGGTGATTCAAGCGCCTGGAGTTTCGTAATGAAACCGCCGTTCCGACTAACCTACTTTCGCAGAGTTTTGCTACTGTGAAATTTTGACCTAGTTTCAGATTGCAAAACCGAGTCGTTCTCTCTCGAGTTTCGACTTTCGATGTTTATTTCGATTCGATTCTTTTGCAACCAGGGTTCTTAAGTTGAACTTTCTGGTTAGATCTTTTATTCGAGATTTCCCCGTGCATTAGATGATTACTTATTGTATGCTTGTTGTTTGTCTGCGTTAGATCACCCGGAGTGCGCCGCTTGTTACTTCGAATCTCTAGGTCTCGCGGATCATCAGCAAGGCAAGTAACACTTGATCATACCTTTTCTACTACCCAGTTTTATGCATTAGATCTATTCCTCAAACACTTGCATGATTAGGATCTAATTAAATTGTGGGATGGGAAGTAGATTGAGGTAGTACCTATTACCGGTTTTACTTATGAAACCTTGGGAGTTACTTCTACGTTGCTTATTATGCTATGCTATGCTAGTAGACGTGGATTGGGTGAGTGAATATCCATGACAGATGTGAGATTTTAATTAATGGTTTATCTAAGGTGGCAACCTAAACACACATCTGGGTGGATTGAGGCACCTGGTTTCCATCAGACTTGCTGTATTTCTTGGACCGCCACCTGTGCTCTAAGGGATCATAAGATTATTCAAACTGAAACTTCCGTGTGCAGCCACAAGCCAATTATGGGCTCTGGCGTAGTTGACTAAGTTGTGCGAACTCTTACGGGTAGGCTAGCTGATGTAGGGGATGTAGGTTGGTACGGTCTACCCACATGTAAGGTGCTAGCGCTACTGAAAGACTATGTCTCGGTCATCCGTTTCTCAAACACCATGTAGTGCGAGAACCAAGCGGAGGCGATCGAGTCTTGTGGGGAAAAGTCATAAACCTCTGCAGAGTGTATAAACTAATCATGATTAGCCGTGTCCCGGTTATGGACATTTTGAGTATCCGTAATTGAATATCATGTGAATCTCAACATGTTACCTCTAATAAAAGTTGTTGGGTTTTGATGAGTACCTTTTAATTGGGATTGAGGATCTTGTCAACCATTCTCAATGTTTAACAACCACCATGATAGTTAAATAAAACTATTCCTTTGATGTAGGGAAAAATCAGCTTTATGCAAATGTAATCAGAGAGCCTTACCACCAGCCATATATGCATGTAGTATAGGCTTATTTTCCTTCATTGCTCTTATGTGTTACATTGCCGGCATATTCCATGTCTTTGACCCGTTTCGGGCTGCAACTTTCACGTTATGAGACTTTTCGAACGACAGTAAGGTGTTAGGTCGTGGTTCTATACTCGATGATGCCGTTGGAGTTGATGGACTCGCTTATCTTCCAAGCCTTCGCTGTTATTATTAGATGGCCTTAAGCCATATTATTGTAATAAGTTCCCTTGTGGACAACGATGTAATAAGTGTGTGATTGCTACTCGCTATAAATCCTTGAAATCTTGTGTGGTGTCGGCATTCGATCCAGGATGACAACGAGCACGAGACTTGATCCATTCGGTCTGCAGTCGCTCTGAGAGAATGGTATCGAGCACACACCGTAGAGACACGACCACTAAGTTAAAGCCATAGATCACTACTCTCTTCCCATTTTCTAACTCCTCATCTTTTCTACTCTCTTTAGGATGACGGACGCGAAGATCAAGTACACCCAACGGATGAAGGCACACCTTTTGGATTTCACTTGAAGGAAGTTACTAAGTACACGAACATTGGACTACCAAGCTTCACGGGACTTTCAACGCCACTCTGCTCAAGAGGAGCTGGAAGATTCATGCTCACGTTCGGGAAGGACATTCGCCCCAATCACCAAGCCTATAGATAGTGTTTTGATTGCACCAACTTGGAGTGCAGGAAAGAGCATGGCAGCTCACATCACCATGGGGACGCATTGGGGAAGTTTATCAAGAAGACCTCAAGGATACCATCTACCAGATTTGCGGACGCCGAGATGACAAGCGGGGCGTCGTCGGCACCAAGAAGGATAGGTCCATTGCAGCTTTCATCCAGAGTTAAATCAGCACATTCGACGCCGGAGAACCAAATGTGCAATGACATGTTGGAGTTGCGAAGACAAAGGAAGGATCATCGAATGGAAGAAGAGCTAAAGACTACACGCAAGGACTACATGGGACGAGATCGTAGCTCGGCAAGACACAATAACGATCTTAAGTACGAGATCGAAGAACTCAAGAAGAAGTTGGCGCTCAGAATGAAGACCGGTATGTCGAATACCCAGCGACTACATTAACATCGGCGACACCGATTCGGATCCAAGTGAACCCGACTTTGAAGGCGGTGGAGCAGACATCATGGAGTCTTCCACGGTTCAAATTAGTAGAAGTCCCCACATATTAGTAGTATTTCCTCCATGTAAACATTATAGTACACGCACTTTTGCGATATGTAGATCGTTGTAAGCCCTTGTTTGATTGAATGAAGTGATTTTGTGTGTTTTTGCTCATGTGCATCTGGGTAGTGATTCCCTTAGACCTCATTCTATTCTACATTTCTCTCCTTTTCTAAACCCATCAGATGCCTCCGAGACGCGACCCCGGATTCATTTTCCCGCCAGAGATCACCCAATTGATCCAGCAGCAGAATACCCTAATTCAAACATTGGTGCAGAACAACAACAACAACAACAACCCACCGCCACCACCACCACCTGCGGATCATCGACTCGTTTCCTTAGACTGAACCGCGGTGTATTCCGATAACACCGAGCCGATTGTAGCAGATGGTGGCTCCGCAAGATAGGAAGGAGCTGACCATCGCAGGATGCAGATGGTGAAAGAGTGAAGTTTGCAGACATCAGCTTGAAGGACCCCAGCGGCATGGTGGGAGAATTTCACGACCACTTACCCGTGACACCATCACATGGGACCAGTTTCACAAGCTTTTCGCCCGCCCATGTTTCAGCAGGAGCCATGGCCATGAAGAAGCGTGAGTTTCGCAACTTACGCCAAGGAGGAAGGACTGTTGGCGATCGTGGATGATTTTAGCAAATTAGCACGTTATGCCCCGGATAGCGTTACTACGGATGCAGCTAAGCAGGAGAAGTTTCTAGAAGGACTGAATGATGAGTTGACATGCCGTTGATGGTAGCAAGTTTCAACAACTACCAGGAGTTAGTAGACCGAGCTCTCATGATTGAAGGAAAGCAGACAAATTGAGAACTGCAAGCGGAAGTATGGACAAGGGAAGTATAACTCTGGAGCTCGGCGAAACCTCGTTATACCCCTAAATCAGGAATTCAGTTTCACATACCCATGGAGGAGGTAATTAGCATAACCATAATGGCACCAAGAATGGGAGCGGAATGGAGGAAGCAATGGACAGAACCGCACCAACCCATCAACACCATCCAAGGTAGACTGAGTCACATTACTTGCTTTAAGTGCCGCAAGATGGGCACTATGCAAATGACTATCGTAGAAGGCGAATGGAAATGGCAATGGAAGCTCGGAAAGAAGCCCAACCCTTTCAACAGGGGAGGTGAACCACATTGATGTGGAGGAGGTTGAAGATCAGCCCGATGCACGAATCGGTAAGTTTTTGGTTAAGTCATTTCTGCAATTGTTCTTTTCGATCTTTGGTGCATCGCATTCATACATATCAAGGGATTTGTGGATAAGTACAAGTTACCGACCCAAGCCCTTAGGTCACCCATGCTAGTAACCTCACACGGAGCAGAGTACATGGCTAGTAAATGGTGTGATCGACGCCACTAAAGTTGGACCCTATGTTTTCCCCTCGGACCTAATAGTTCGGAATCCCAAGGATTGGGTGTAATATTAGGAATGGATTGGTTATCAAAGTATGGAGGAAACATAGATTGTACCACAAGGTCAATTTTGCTCACCACACCAGAAGGAAGAAGGATTAAGTATGTATCACGGCACGAGCCGAGGAGAGCACAAGTTAATTGCTTATCGAGAGTGGTGCAGGAAGAAGTACCGATGGTGAAGGATTATCTGATGTATTTTGAAAGAGTTGCGGGAATGCCGCGGATAGAGACATTGAATTTTTGATCGAGCTGTTGCCAGGAACAGGCCCGATATCGAAGCGACCATATAGGATGCCCGCAAAGGATTTGGCGGAAATCAAGAAGCGATTAAGGAACTATTGGATAAAGGTTTTATTCGCCCAAGTTCTTCACCTTGGGGATCACCCGCTTTGTTAGTGGAGAAGAAGGATGGATCGTTGAGAATGGTTGTTGATTACCGTGGATTGAATGAAGTAACAATCAAGAACAAGTACCCACTACCTATGATAAATGATCTGTTTGATCGCTTGCAAGGAGCCAAAGTGTTTTCTAAGATCGACTTGCGATCGGGGTACCATCGATTGAAGATTGGGAGCAGGACATACCCAAGACATCATTTACCACAAGATATGGATATGACGAGTATACCGTTATGTCATTTGGGTGACTAACGCACCAGCCTATTTCATGAACACGATGAACAAAGTGTTTATGGAGTTTTTGGATAAATTAAATCGTGGTGTTCATTGATGATATTTTAATTTTCTCGAAGAATGAAGAGGAACACAAGGAACATTTGCGATTGGTTTTGAGGCGAGGAACACCAGTTGTATGCCAAGTTCAGCAAATGTGAGTTTTGGCTAAAGGAAGTTGGATTTTCGGACATGTCATATCCGGAGAAGGGATAGCATTGACCCCACAAAAGTTGAGAACGTAACGAATGGGAAGCACCAACGACAGTTGGAGAGATTCGGAGTTTCCTTGGACTCGCGAGGATACTACGAAGATTCATTGAGAATTTCTCAAGAATTGCAAAGCCTATGACAGAATTGTTGAAGAAGGAAAACAAATTCATATGGGTGAGGACTGTGAGGCAAGTTTTCAGGAGTTGAAGAAAAGATTGGTTACCTCACCAGGTTTGATATTGCGGATCGGACCAAGGATTATGAGGTGTATTGCGGCGCTTCACGTCGAGGACTTGGAGCAGTGCTTATGCAGAAGGAAGAGTTGTTTCGTATGCTTCACGACAACTTAAGCCTCATGAGTTGAATTATGCCACTCATGATTTGGAGTTAGCAACCGTTGTGCATGCCTTGAAGGCGTGGAGACATTTCCTCATTGGAAATCATTGTGAAGTATATACGGATCACAAGAGTTTGAAGTACATCTTCACACGAAGGAGTTGAATCTCGAGACAAAGGAGATGGTTAGAGCTAATCAAGGATTATGATATGAGATTGCATTATCACCCGGAAAGGCTAATGTAAGCAGGCGCATTGAGCCGTAAGAGCCACGTCAATACCCTAATGATGGGAGGAATACCCAATGAGTTAGCCGAGGACCTTGAGAGCTATGTTTGGAAATAGTTCCGAGAGGCTATGTAGCAACATTGGAGATTGATCGACAGCGATGGACAAAATCGAGAAGCCCAAAAGGCAGATAAGGAAGTTGCCTCTATAAAGGAGAAAATGAGAAAAGGAAAAGCTAAAGGATTTCGTGAGGGCGAGATTCATCTTAAGGGGGTAGGTTTGTAACATCCCAAATTTTCAATTTGGAATGCTATACATTAGGTCATCATGCATATCATATTTTTCTCGCATTTTTCCGATCCTAGAAATTTCACGCAACTCAAGGACCCTCGGAGAGACTTGGAAGTTTCATTATTTTCATATTTGGGATTTCTCAAATTTTGAAAATAGGATCATTGGATTTATTTAATTATCTTCATAAAGTTTTTCCTATAAAAATATTAAAGAGAGGGAATAATATGACTTTCCCAACATTTAGGAAAAATGAAGAAATTACAAATAAATCAAAATTTGGTTTTGGAAGATTTATTTTGCTTAGGCAAAAATGAGCATTTTAAAAATTTATGCACGTTTGCCGTTTTTAAAGTTCATTTTGTTCGACTCATTTTTAGGAGTCGGGGAAAATTTGTTTTATTTGAATCGGAATTCATTTGGTATTTTTTTTAATTCGTTTGGTTTAAATTCTAATTTAAAAAAAATTAGCGCCCCCCTAAGGCCCAAGGCCCGGCCCGGCCAGCCAGCCCGGCCCAGCCCGCCCGCCCGGCGCCGCCTCCTCTCTCTCCGCGACGCCGCCGCCCATGTGGTGCCCCGCCGCCGACGCCTCCCGAGTCCGGCTCGACCCGGACCCGCCCTCCCAAGCCACCCACACCCCCTTATATACTGGCGACCCCCCTCTCTCTCGCCGCCGCCGCCCTCACCGCAGCGCCCAAGCCGAGCCCCCGCCGCCGTTTCTCCGCGCCGCCGTTCCCCGCCGTCCGAATCGCGCCGCCCGCCGCCCCTTCCAACCCCGCGGACCTCCCGCCCGCCCGGAGCCCCGCGAGCTTCGCGGCGAAAGCCACCGAGGTAGCCGCCCGCCCGCCCGATCCGGTTTTCTCGGAAAAACCCGATCCGTTTTTTTTTTTAGATATGTTCGGTTTTTTAAAAAACCCTAGATTGGTTTTATTTTTTCGGTTTTCTTATTTAACGAACGTTCACGAACCGTTCGTTTCAATAAACGTGTTCGTTGGATTAGTTCTGATAACGAACGTCCGTTAATTAAACCGTTAAATCGTTTTCTTTTAATCGGATTTAATCCGTTATTTTTTGATTCGATTTGAGATCCGATTTTCAAATCTGTTTTATTCCTCGCTCGTTTATCGAATCGGTGATTCAAGCGCTGGAGTTTCAGTAATGAAACCGCCGTTCGACTAACCTACTTTCGCAGAGTTTTGCTACTGTGAAATTTTGACCTAGTTTCAGATTGCAAACCGAGTCGTTCTCTCTCGAGTTTCGACTTTCGATGTTTATTCGATTCGATTCTTTTGCAACGAGGGTTCTTAAGTTGAACTTTCTGGTTAGATCTTTTATTCGAGATTTCCCCGTGCATTAGATGATTACTTATTGTATGCTTGTTGTTTGTCTGCGTTAGATCACCCGGAGTGCGCCGCTTGTTACTTCGAATCTCTAGGTCTCGCGGATCATCAGCAAGGCAAGTAACACTTGATCATACCTTTTCTACTACCCAGTTTTATGCATTAGATCTATTCCTCAAACACTTGCATGATTAGGATCTAATTAAATTGTGGGATGGGAAGTAGATTGAGGTAGTACCTATTACGGTTTTACTTATGAAACCTTGGGAGTTACTTCTCGTTGCTTATTATGCTATGCTATGCTAGTAGGCGTGGATTGGGTGAGTGAATATCCATGATGATGTGAGATTTTAATTAATGGTTTATCTAAGGTGGCAACCTAAACACACATCTGGGTGGATTGAGGCACCTGGTTTCCATCAGACTTGCTGTATTTCTTGGACCGCCACCCGGGCTCTAAGGGATCATAAGATTATTCAAGCTGGAAACTTCCGTGTGCAGCCACAAGCCAATTATGGGCTCTGGCGTAGTTGACTAAGTTGTGCGAACTCTTACGGGTAGGCTAGCTGATGTAGGGGATGTAGGTTGGTACGGTCTACCCACATGTAAGGTGCTAGCGCTTACGAAAGACTATGTCTCGGTCATCCGTTTCTCAAACACCATGTAGTCACGAGAACCAAGCGGAGGCGATCGAGTCTTAATGGGGAAAAGTCATAAACCTCTGCAGAGTGTATAAACTAATCATGATTAGCCGTGTCCCGGTTATGGACATTTTGAGTATCTGGTAATTGAATATCATGTGAATCTCAACATGTTACCTCTAATAAAAGTTGTTGGGTTTTGATGAGTACCTTTTAATTGGGATTGAGGATCTGTCAACCATTCTCAATGTTTAACAACCACCATGATAGTTAAATAAAACTATTCCTTTGATGTAGGGAAAAATCAGCTTTATGCAAATGTAATCAGTAGAGCCTTACCACCAGCCATATATGCATGTAGTATAGGCTTATTTTCCTTCATTGCTCTTATGTGTTACATTGCGGCATATTCCATGTCTTGACCCGTTTCGGGCTGCAACTTTCACGTTGAGACTTTTCGAACGACGAGTAAGGTGTTAGGTCGTGGTTCTATACTCAGTGATGCCGTTGGAGTTGATGGACTCGCTTATCTTCCAAGCCTTCCGCTGTTATTATTAGATGGCCTTAAGCCATATTATTGTAATAAGTTCCCTTGTGGACAACGATGTAATAAGTGTGTGATTTCTACTCTGCTATAAATCCTTCGAAGTACTGTGTGGTGTCAGCATTACTGATCCAGGGATGACACTGAGCACAGAGACTTGATTCATTCGGGTCTGGTCGCTACACCGGTGTTCTTGAACTCAGTGCTGTTATCGCTTCTGATGTGCTTGATCTTGACACCATAGTTCGTCATGGCACGATTGGCAAAGCATCTGAAGACATCCTGCACTTCAGTCTTGTAGAGGATTATATGCACCCAGGTATATCTAGAGTAATCATCAACAATGACAAAGCCATAGAGGAAAGCAGTTGCAGTGAGAGTAGAGTAGTGAGTAGGGCCGAATAAGTCCATGTGTAGCAGCTCGAAGGGTTGAGATGTAGTCATGATTGTCTTCGAGGGATGCTTGGCCCTGGTCATCTTTCCAGCTTCGCAGGCACCACACAGATGATCCTTCTTGAACTTGACGCCTTTGATGCCCATGACATGCTTCTTCTTCGCGAGAGTGTGCAAGTTCTTCATGCCAGCATGTCCTAGCCTTCGATGCCAAAGCCAGCATTCTGAAGCCTTTGCTAGAAGACATACGGCCATCTGTGGTCCTGCTGAGAAATCTACCATATATAGATCATCTTTCCAATATCCTTCAAAGACTAGAGACTTGTTAGATTCCATTAGTACAAGGCATCGATATTTTCCAAAAAGCACAATCATGTTTAAGTCACAAAGCATTGAGACAGACATTCAACAAGCATCACTTTATCCATGTGCTGATCCCTTGATATTGCAACTCTACCTAGACCCAATACCTTGCTTTTACCAGTGTCAGCAAATGTGATGTGACTTTTGTCTGATGGACGTAGCGTTGAATCCATCAAAAGACTTCGATCGCCAGTCATGTGATTAGTGCATCCACTGTCCATAATCCATTCTGAAGTACGAGGTGTCATAGCCTACAGTGCAGTTTGGGGGATAGGCTTCACCAAGCGAGTTATGAAGCATAAACATTTGACGAACAAGTGGAACATGAAAATTCAGATCTTGCTTAGGACAGATAGGATGAGTGTCAAGGAATCCAGGAATGAAGTACATAGTAAGACCATTTGGGCATTTTATCTTGCACCCCACAAGATGTTTAAGGTCCCCAGCATTAGTTTTTGACGCCTTTGATTTCCGGTTGGAGACCTTTCCCTGCGAAAGAGAGTTAAGTTTTCTTATACACCCACATTTTCAGGGGTGGCTTAGAAGCAATGAGTCTAAGTGCAGCATTTGAGAATTTCGGCTTTGGAGCCCTAGTAAATAGCCTTGCAGGAGGTGAATAATACTCATAGAAATAAGCAGAAAAGTTCTTTGTTTTATGAACATAGCGGTTTGAGGAAACTCGCTCATATTCATGGGTCTGAGTATGATTTCCCTGCAAAACATTGACGTTAGGGTGACTCAGATGAGTCCTCGGTCTGTATAAAGCTTTTGGACCATGTGAAGCCTTTGGTATGGGGTTTGTCTTCTTCACAAGTGGTGTCATGATGACATTCACTGGAAGATTCTCAAGGCAACTTTTGGGAACCCATATCTTCTTCATAGGTGGCCCATTCCTGCTGTTAGTACCAATATACCTAGCAAACACTTCACCATTCTGACTCTTAAACAGTTTATAGTTTGCATCAAGGGATTCATCAATGATAATGGGATCAGCACAAGTGAAACCAGACAAGGTGGATGGATCTACTGAAGGTTCTGAAAGTGCTAGTTATCGACTAGAGGGGGGGTGAATAGGCGATTTTTATGAAAGTCTTCAAAACATGGAGTTTCGAAGACAAACAATAGAAATGACCTAATTGATATGCAGCGGAAGATAAACTACAACAAGCAAACCATAGTCAAGTATGCAGTAATGTGAAAGTACAAAGACTAATAGCAGCTTAGTAGTAAGGATCGGGATGGAAGATAGTATGAAGCCAACCAACGATAGTAGTCAAGCAATGAAGTCAAACAGGTACGACAAATAGGCAATGACTTCATGAAGACAAACTCTAAGTAAAGGGAGGGAGAGGATAGAACCAGTCACTTGTTGAAGACACGGGATTTGTTGGACCAGTTCGAGCTTGTTGTGACAAGCTATCGACGCAGTTAGGGAGGCTGAGATTCAACTCAGAAGACCGCGTCTTCACCTTATTCCCCTTGAGCTAAGGACACACAGTCCTCGCCCAATCACTCTGGTAAGTCTTCAAGGTAGACTTCCGAACCTTCACAGACTTCGTTCACCGGCGATCCACAATGACTCTTGGATGCTCGAGCGCGACGCCTAACCAATTTGGAGGATTCACAGTCCTCAAGTGTAATAAGTCTTCAGTCACGCAGCAGAAAGACTTGATGATGCCTAACACTCTTTGGCTCTGGGTGTTTGGGCTTTGTCCTCGCAAGGATTCCTCTCTCTCAAAGGCTTCGAGGTGGGTTGCTCTCAAACGACAAAAGCCGTGCACTAACTCTGAGCAGCCAATTTATGGTGTAGGGGGTGGGCTATTTATAGCCACTAGGCAACCTGACCTTATATGTCCGAAATGACCCTGGGTCACTAAGGAACTGACACGTGTTCCAACAGTCAGATTTCAAACACACACGGCAACTTTACTTGGGCTACAAGCAAAGCTGACTCATCCAGCTCTGGATAAGATTTGCTCTCATTGTCTTCGCTCGAAGACATAGGATTTTGGTTGAGCATCACTTCAGTCATTTTGACTTTGTTCACTTGGACCCCACTTAGTAGTACGGTGGTTCCCATGACTCAACAAAGAAGAAAAAGGAAACAACGAAACGACACAGTCTTCGCGCTCCATAGTCTTCACTCAATATCTTCTCATGTCATAGTCTTCAATATGAATATCTTCACATACCACCATTGTCGTCAATGTCTTCATACATTTTTAGGGGTCATCTCCGATAGGTAAACCGAATCAATGAGGGACACTACCTGTGTTATCCTGCAATTCTCACAAACGCATCAGTCCCTCAACCAAATTTGTCATCAATACTCCAAAACCAACTAGGGGTGGCACTAGATGCACTTACAGGTTCCTTTGCAGCAACCCATGTGGTTTTGGGGTACTGCTCAGGCTTCCAGTACGACCCATCAACATTCATTTTCCTCTCGAACCCAACACCCTCTTTTCTAGGGTTTTGGTTCAGAATCTGCTTTTTGAGGACATCACATAATGTCTGATGTCCTTTGAGACTTTTTTACATCCCTGTCTCAAGAAGTGTCTTCAACCTGGCATTCTCATCAGCAATAGTAGTGGTATCCTCAGCAGAGGGGTTAGTTACCACTTCAGCAGTTGAAGATATTGCAACAACAGTAGCAGTAGAGCATTCAGCAACAGAGGTAGCGTTATCACGCTCAATGCATTTTAGACATGGTGGTTCAAATCCTTCCTGAGCGGGACTGATCTGTTGAGCGCGAAGTGACTCATTCTCCTTTTGAAGATCTTCATGATTCAATCTCAATTTCTCAAGTTCCTGCTTCCTTTGAAAATAATCATAGGAAAGCTTTTCATGAGAAGTTGAGAGTGATTCATGTCGACCTTCAAGTTCCTGGTACTTAACATGAATATTTTTTATGTCTTCAATTAAGGACAGAGACTTGGTCATTTCCGCATCCAACAGGTCATCGCTTTTGTCTAACAGTTTTTGAGTATGTTCCATAGCTTTCTGCTGTTCAGTTGCAATTTTAGCAAGTGTTTTGTAACTAGGTTTGGATTCACAATCAGAGTCATCTTCACTTGATGTTTGAAAGTAAGCATCGCGTGATTTTACCTTGGCACCACGTGCCATGAAGCAGTAGGTGGGAGGCGAGTCGTCCTTGTCATTATCATCAGCGTTGGTGACGGAGCCATTGTCTTCGGTGTTGAAGATGGACTTGGCGACGTAAGCTGTAGCTAGAGCCAGACTCGCAACACAAGAGTCAGACTTCTCCTCGGACTCCACCTCCGCCTCCTCAGAAGCTAACTCCTCCTCTGAATCCATTTCCTTGCCAACAAAAGCACGGTCCTTGCTAGATGAGCTCTTCTTGTGTGATGAAGACTTGGAAGAAGACTTTGAGGATTTCTTATTCTTCTTGTCATCAGAATCATATTCTTTGCTCTTCTTCTTCTTCTCAGTGTCCCACTGTGGACACTCAGAGATGTAGTCACCAGGTTTCTTGCACTTGCGACAGGTTCTCTTCTTGTGGTCATAGGCAGAAGCTTCATCATTCCTTGAGCTGGATTGTGAAGACTTTCTGAAGCCTTTCTTCTTGGTGAATTTCTGGAACTTCTTCACAAGCATAGCAAGCTCCTTTCCAATGTCTTCAGGATCACCAGAACTGCAGTCAGATTCTTCTTCAGATGAGGAAGCGGCAGCCTTTGCCTTCAAAGCGCGAGTTCGGCCATAGTTGGGGCCATAGATATTTCTCAGATAGCTGGTACTCATGTGTGTTGAGCCTCTCAAGTATGTCAGATGGATCGAGAGACTTGAAATCAGGGCGTTCTTGTATCATCGGGGCTAAGGTGTCAAATGAGTTGTCAAGAGATCTCAGTAGTGCCTTCACTATCTCATGCTTCGTGATCTCAGTGGCGCCGAGTGCTTGGAGCTCATTTGTGATATCAGTGAGGCGATCAAATGTGAGCTGGACATTCTCGTTGTCGTGTCTCTTGAAGCGGTTGAAGAGGTTGCGGAGAGTACTGATCCGTTGATCTCGCTGAGTTGAGACGCTTTCATTGACCTTGGAGAGCCAGTCCCAGACTAGCTTCGACGTTTCCAGAGCACTCACACGGCCATACTGTCCTTTGGTAAGGTGACCGCAGATGATGTTCTTGGCGGTAGAGTCCAGTTGAATAAACTTCTTGACATCAGCAGGGGTGACACCTTCACCATTCTTGGGAACACCGTTCTTGACGACATACCATAGATCGACATCAATGGCTTCAAGATGCATGTGCGTCCTATTCTTCCAATAGGGATATTCAGTGCCATCGAAGATGGGGCATGCAGCGGAGACTTTGATTATCCCTGCAGTCGACATAGCTGAAACTCTAGGTGGTTAAACCGAATCACACAGAACAAGGGAGTACCTTGCTCTGATACCAATTGAAAGGGCTAGTTATCGACTAGAGAGGGGGTAAATAGGTGATTTTTATGAGAGTCTTCAAAACATGGGAGTTTCGAATACAAACAATAGAAACAACACTATTTGTATGCAGCGGAAGTTCATGACAAACAGAGTAACGCTTTAAGCAAGATGACATGATGTAGATAGAATAAAACCAAGCAATATGATTAAACACTACCATTTTACCCTTAATGGCGACAATACAAATACGTGCCTCGCTACCCCTTGTGTCACTAGGTGAGGACACCGCAAGATTGAACCCACTACAAAGCACCTCTCACACTAAAGATAAATCATTCTAGTTGGCCAAACCAAACGGATAGATCGGAAAGAAATACAAAGCTATAAAAATCATGCATAATAAAGTTTAGCAAAGACTCCATTACTTTCGTTGAATATTCCAAATTGAAAGGGCTAGTTATCGACTAGAGGGGGGTGAATAGGCGATTTTTATGAGAGTCTTCAAAACATGGGAGTTTCGAAGACAAACAATAGAAACAAAACTATTCGTATGCAGTGGAAGGTGGACTACACTAGACAAGCCATAGTCAAGTATTCAATGAAGTGAAAGCACGAAGACTAATAGCAGCTAGGTAGTAAAGATCAGGGTGGAACATAGTATGAAGCCAATCAGAACAGGTAGTCACACAGTGAAGTCAAACCGATAATGCAAGCAAGCAATGACTTCACGAAGACAAACTGTAAGTAGAGAGAAGTGAGAGATAGAACCAGTAGCTTCAGGAGGACAAGGATTTGTTCGACTAGTTCGATTCTTTGTGACAAGCTGTATATATGCAGTTAGGGAGGCTGAGATTCAACTCAGAAGACCGCATCTTCACCTTATTCCCCTTGAGCTAAGGACACCTAGTCCCCGCCCAATCACTCTGGTAAGTCTTCAAGGTAGACTTCCAAACCTTCATAGACTTCGTTCACCGGCAATCCACAATGGCTCTTGGATGCTCAGAACGCGACGCCTAACCGGCTGGAGGATTCACAATCCTCAAGTGTAACAAGTCTTCAGATCACGCGGACAAAAAGAATTCAGTGATGCCAAACACTCTTTGGGCTCTGGGTGGTTTGGGCTTTGTCCTCGCAAGGATTCTCTCTCGAAAGCTTCGGCGGTGGGTTCCTCTCAAACGACAAAAGCCGTGTACTAACTCTGAGCAGCCACCAATTTGTGGTGTAGGGGTGGGCTATTTATTGCCACTGGGCAACCCGACCTGATTTGTCCGAAATGACCCTGGGTCACTAAGGAATTGACACGTGTCACAACGGTCAGATTTCAAACACACGCGGCAGCTTGACTTCGGCTACAAGTAAAGCTGACTTATCCGACTCTGGATAAGATTTGCACTCATTGTCTTCGCTCGGAGACATAGGATTTGGTTGAGCATCACTTCAGTCATTCTGACTTTGTTCACTTGGACCCCGCTTAACAGTGCGGTGGTTCCTATGACTCAACAAAGAAAAGGAAACAACGAAACAACTAAGTCTTCGCGCTCCATAGTCTTCACTCAATGTCTTCTCATGTCATAGTCTTTAACGTGAATAGCTTCACAGACCACCATTGTCTTCAATGTCTTCACACATTTTTAGGGGTCATCTCCGGTAGGTAAACCGAACCAATGAGGGACTACTACCTGTGTTATCCTGCAATTCTCACAAACACATTAGTCCCTCAACCAGGTTTGTCGTCAATACTCCAAAACCAACTAGGGGTGGCACTATATGCACTTACACAAATCATAAACCCACAATTCATCGGATCCCAACAAACACACCGCAAAAGGATTACATCAGATAAAACTCCATGGAGATCATGGAGAACAATGTATTGAAAATCAAAGAGAGAGAAGCCATCTAGATACTAACTATGGACCTGTAGGTTTGTGGTGAACTACTCACAATTTACCCTCCGACAGAGTACTGGAAAAGGCCTCCCAATTGGATCATGGAAGAACAGAAGCTTGCGGCAGCGGAAATATTGTTTTGGGTGCCTCCCTGTTGGTTTTGGGATTTATGAGAGTTTATAGGCTTGGAATTAGGTCAAACCGAGCTACATGCGGCCTACAAGCTCAGGTGGTGCCCCCTGGGGGTGCGCTATGTGAGCTTGTGCCCTCTCGTAGATCTTCTGGCCTCCTTCCGAAGCTTCTAGGGTCCCTTCTGGTCCAGAAAAAATCACCATAAAGTTTCATCGTGTTTGGACTTCGTTTGATATTGATTTTCTGAAAAACACAAAAAACTTACAGAAAAGAGGAACTGGTACTAGGCACTGAGTTAATAGGTTAGTTCCCAAAAATGATATAAAATAGTATAATAAAGTATATAAAGCATCCAAGATTGAAAATATAATAGCATGAAATAATAAAATATTATAGATACGTCCTGCTTGTCCTCGAGGAGGTAAATGATAAAACCTGAATTTTTTATGTTGAATGCTACCTAGCATCTTTATCATTTAATCTCTTCATGGTATAAATATTGAGAAACGATGAAGTAATTAATATCAACATAATAACATGAATACAAAAACATAATCATTACTTTTGGAAATATACGATACTTAACGAATGTTATCCCTACTCATTTTATTATGTAAGCATGGCATGACTCCGCCTTCAACGCATAAATATAAATCATGAGCACCCCCGTGTAAACCAGGCAATTGGATCATACTTTTTAAAGTGCTTCAGCATTTTCAACTCCACTCAATACATGAGCCTGATCCATGGATATAACACTATAGATGGAATAGAATGCAGTGGTAGAGATCAATAAGGGAAGTCGAAAAGGAAGAAAGTCTCGCATCAACTTGGTGGATCAACGGGAAATGGAGAGGCCCATCAATCGATATCAATGCGAGGAGTAGGGATTGCCATGCAACAGATGCACTAGGAGTTATAAGTACATGAAAGCTCAACGGAAACTAAGTGGGTGTGCATCCAACTTGCTTGCTTATGAAGACCTCGTGCATTTGAGGAAGCCCATCATCAGAATATACAGCCAATTTCTATAATGAAAAAATTCCCAGTAGTATATGAAAGTGACTACGTAGGAGACTCTCTATATGAAAAACATGGTGCTACTTTGAAGCACATGTATGGAAAAGGATAGTAACATTGCCCCTTATCTATTTTTCTCTCATTTTTTGTTGGGATCTTTTTGGCCTCCTTTTTTCTTCTGGAGTCTCATCCCGACTTGTGGGTAAACCATGGTCTCCATCATCCTTTCCTCGCTGGGACAATGATCTAATAATGATGATCATCACACTTTTATTTACATACAACTCAATAAAAACTATACAAGGTGACTCTATATGAATGCCTCTAGCAGTGTCTCCGGATGTGCAGTGATCTAGCGTAACATGTATAACAATGATAATGGTAGTTGTGCCAAAAATATCATGTCAGCTCTATATGATCATAAAAAGCAATATGACGATGAACACACATGTCAAACAAATGGAACGGCGGGAGTTGCATGGCATTATATCTAGGAATGGATATATAAATGCTATGATAGGAAGGTATGGTGGCTGTTTTCGGGAAGATATAAGGGGGCTTATGTGTGATAGAGTGTATCATATCATGGGGTTTGGATGCACTGGCGAAGTTTGCACCAACTCTCGAGGTGAGAAAGGGCAATGCACGGTACCGAAGAGGCTAGCAAGATGCGGAAGCATGAGAGTGTGTATAATCCATGGACTCACATTAGTCATAAAGAACTCATATACTTATTGTGAAACTTTTTTAGTCCTTGAAGCATAGTACTACTCGCATGCCCCTAGGGAGGAGATTGGTAGGAGTTAATTATCGCGTGCACCTCATTATGACAGAACTCAAGGATTTCAATCAGACATAAAAATGCTCAAACCTCCCCACCATGCCATGACCGTCACTTAGATGAGAATTTAATAACAAGTTTTAATACCGACATTTATACTAACCAATGATCATGAACCAATACCCTTTCAAATTATGACATCAATATAATTAAACCATGCATTTCATATTTAGTGATCCACATGAAAGTTTTAATTATATCCCCATGAATACCTATCCCTTTTTACTAGTCTTATAACTCGTGTACATTACCACTTCATATTTATAGACTCTCAAAAAGATTTAAGTGAATCTTGAGAGTCCAATTATTTCTATAAAATATAACCACCGTCGTGCTCTAAAAGATATAAGTGAAGCTCATAGAGTATTCTAAAAAATCATGATAAATGTGTCTCCCTCTAAAAAGGTGTCTCCAGCAAACTATGATTGTGGAAAACTAAAAAGCAAATAAAGCAAAAAAAACTACTATAGCACAAGATGCTCCAAGCAAAATTCATATCATGCAATGAATAAAAATGTAGCTCCAAGTAATATACTGATGCATTGTAGACGAAAGAGGGGATGTCATCCGGGGCATCCCCAAGCTTATACTCTTGGGTCTTCCTTGAATATTACCTTTGGGTACTTGGGAATACCCAAGCTAAGGGTCTTGTTGCTCCTTAGTCCTTCATCCATCGTGATCTCACCCAATACTTGAAAACTTCAGCACACAAAACTCAACAGAAACCTCGTGAGATCCCTTAGTATAATAGACAAATCATAAACTTTAGGTATCGTTATAAACTCATCATGTTTCATTCTTGCATAATACCTTTATATTCTAACTTCTCCATGACTTATACCCCCCGATATAATCCATAGTATCATGTATAATGAACGACCTCTCTACTTGGTTGCAAGCGTGTAACCTTCACGATCCGGCAACGCTTCACCGTGCAGAGATAATCGTTGCTGGAGAATTAGAGGGAGGAGATTAGAACCACACATGGCTTCTAGTTATGAGCACAAGAGG
Organism: Aegilops longissima; assembly: GCA_021605205.1. Classification (NCBI taxonomy): domain Eukaryota; kingdom Viridiplantae; phylum Streptophyta; class Magnoliopsida; order Poales; family Poaceae; genus Aegilops; species Aegilops longissima. Next base: position 562,012,095 of record CM038681.1, on the reverse strand, counting down.
ATTATCCTAGGTATAATTAGTCAACTAAGACCAACTAGAACTAGAACTAAAAGAACTAGAGGAGGCTCCAAAACTTACATATCAAAAGAACACAAATCCTCATGTATATATAGGTTGGACAGAGAGGGAGGGCTTCCACCAAGGGGGAAGAAGTCTCCCTTGGTGTGCCGGCCTAGGGGAGGAGGAGTCTGACTCCTCCCCTTCCCCAATTCGGCCTCCTTCATTAAGGAAGGAGGCACTTTCCCACTTGGGCCTTTTTAGCCCAAGTTGCCTTTCCACCTCTTAGACCTTTTAGGTCCGTTGATATTTAAATTAAATATAAAATGTTATAAATAATTGTACACAATTATATATATATATATAAACATATCCAGGAACTTTTTCCACCTATATATAATTTATCGGTTATACCTGGTATTACTCGATACTCTCCGAAATCCTGTCGGTGACCCCGAAATGCTTCCAGATCCTCTTGGAACTATTCCGAATATTCATGAAATAATTCCAAAAATATATCCTCATGACTCTCGTCCTACTAATAGTTAGAAGATCGTGATTGTCTTAAACTTGTGACCCCGTAGGTTCGGTAACTCACAGACATGGACGAAACCTTTCGTTCAACGTATGATAGCGGGACCATGGACGTCCATGTTGGTCCCTACGAGTACACGAATGATATTTGAGTGAACCTTTGGTTATCATGTGATATTCCCTTTGCTTCACGATACTTCACAAAACTCGGGATGCATCAGTATCCTCCTGAGTCATCACCATGCTCACTATACTGAAATCCTCATTACCGATTTTGTTCTTCTTTCTTGTTATTGGTTCCAGTATCCCCGTGATGAAGTCACGTGTATCTATCCAGACGATGATTGATGCTATCACACCGAGAGACCCCTAAGAATATATCTCCATCATCGGAGGATCAAATACCACTCTCGAGCTATCTGGTCACTTGCCAAACTTTCTGATAAACATGTAAGTTGTCTTTATGATCACCGTGTTACCGATGATGTTTGAGCAACCCCAAAGCCCATCGCACGGTAAGAAGTGACCATGATACTCTCATGGTAGAAGGAGCAATATCACACATTAACACTCTATATTATTACAATTGAATGCAGACGATATTAAATCAATTCATAACAAACAAGATTGGGTCGATTCAATATGATCGTTCTTCTAATGTCATAGTCTCAATGTTGTTTTAGGATCATCGTTACATTTAACGATATCCTAAGATCCAGAAAACATGATCACCAATAACACTTGAGATAGTACTGGAGGCGAGACTAGGAACCTTTTATTTACCGTTTATCATTCCACACGTGCATATGAGTTTTCCACTGAATCATATATTCCAAGATCATATCAGTTATAGCATATAATATAAAGTCTTAATTATGAATATGGAAATATAATAATACAAATATTATTGCCCCTAGGGCATATTTCTAACAGTTCCATCCTCCTCGTGTGGTTATATTACATCAAAGTATTGTTTGTTTGTATCATGCACCAAGGGGTTCTAAAGGGCAAATTGTATTCTTTAGTCTTGTGGGTAAGGCTTTAGATGGCAAAGTCAAAAAAAGGTAAGGAAAAAAGTTCGGTACGGGATAGTGTTACTCTGTTGGGAAACGTAGCATGCAAGTTCAAAAGAATTCCTATGCTCACGCAAGATCTATCTAGGAGATGCATAGCAACGAGAGGGGAGAGTGTGTCCACGTATCATCATAGACCGAAATAGGAAGCGTTAACTTAACGCGGTTGATGTAGTTGAACATCTTCTTGAATCAACCGATCAAGTACCGAACATACGGCACCTCCGAGTTCTCCACACGTTCAGCTTGATGACGTCCCTCGAACTCTTGATCCAGTAGAGGTATGAAGGAGTCGATGAGTTCCGTCAGCACGACGGCGTGATGATGATGTTGGTGATGTGATCCTCGCAGGGCTTTGCCTAAGAACTACGACAATATGACCGGAGGAGTAAACAGTGGAGGGGGGCACCGCACACAGCTAAGACAATTGTGTGCCTTTGGGGTTCCCACCTGCCCCTGTATATAAAGGACGAGGGGAGGAGGCCGGATACAAGGGGCACGCCAAGGAGGGGGGAGTCCTACTAGGACTCCCAGTCCTAGTAGGATCCCCCCCCCCCTCTTTTCCTTCTCATGGAGGGGGAAAAAGGGGAAGGGAGAGGGAAGAGGAGAAGGAAAGGGGGGGGCGCCCCCTCCCCTAGTCCAATTCGGACTCCCCTTGGGAGGGGGGCATGGCCACCCCTTGTGGGCTGCCTCCCCTCTCCCCTATGGTCCATGGAGGCCCACCAATTCCCCGGGGGGTTCCAGTAACCTCCCGGTACTCCGAAAAATACCCGAGCCTTTTCGGAACCATTCCGGCGTCCGTACATAACCTTCCAATATATTAATCTTTACCTCTCGACCATTTCGAGACTCCTCGTCATGTCCGTGATCTCATCCGGGACTCCAAACAGCCATCGGTCACCAAACCACATAACTCATATAATACATATCGTCATCGAACGTTAAGCGTGCGGACCCTATGGGTTCGACAACTATGTAGACATGACTGAGACACCTCTGTGGTCAATAACCAATAGCGGAACCTGGATGCTCATATTGGTTCCCACATATTCTACGAAGATCTTTACCGGTCGAACCGCAATGTCAACATACGTTATTCCCTTTGTCATCGATATGTTACTTGCCCGAGATTCGATCATCGGTATCCTCATACCTAGTTCAATCTCGTTACCGGCAAGTCTCTTTACTCGTTCTGTAGTGCATCATCCCATAACTAACTCATTAGTCACATTGCTTGCAAGGCTTCATATGTTGTGCATTACCGAGAGGGCCCAGAGATACCTCTCCGATACTCTGAGTGACAAATCCTAATCTCGATCTATGCCAACCCAACAAACACCTTCGGAGATACCTGTAGAGCACATTTATAATCACCCAGTTACGTTGTGACATTTGAAAGCACACAAGGCATTCCTCCAGTGTCCGGGAGTTGCATAATCTCATAGTCGGAGGAATATATATTTGACACGAAGAAAGCAGTAGCAATAAAACTGAACGACCATTATGCTAAGCTAACGGATTGGTCTTGTCCATCACATCATTCCACTAATGATGTGATCCCGTTTATCAAATGACAACTCATGTCCATGGCTAGGAAACTTAACCATCTTTGATCAATGAGCTAGTCTAGTAGAGGCATACTAGGGACATGATGTTTTGTCTATGTATTCACACATGTATCAAGTTTCTGGTTAATACAATTCTAGCATGAATAATAAACATTTATCATGAATAAGGAAATATAAAATAACAACTTTATTATTGCCTCTAGGGCATATTTCCTTCAGTCTCCCACTTGCACTAGAGTCAATAATCTAGATTACAATGTAATGAATCTAACACCCATGGAGTCTTGGTGATGATCAAGTTTTGCTCGTGGAAGAGGCTTAGTCAACGGTTTTGCAACATTCAGATCCGTATGTATTTTGCAAATCTCTATGTCTCCCTCCTTGACCAAATCTCGGATGGAGTTGAAGCGTCTCTTGATGTATTTGGTCTTTTTGTGAAATCTGGATTCCTTTGCCATGGCAATTGCTCTAGTATTGTCACAAAAGATTTTCATTGGACCCGATGCACTAGGTATTACACCTAGATCAGATATGAACTCCTTCATCCAGACTCCTTCATTTGCTGCTTCTGAAGCAGCTATGTACTCCGCTTCACACGTAGATCCCGCCACGATGCTCTGCTTGGAACTGCACCAACTGACAGCTCCACCATTGATACGTCTCCAACGTATCTATAATTTTTTATTGTTCCATGCTATTATATTATCTGTTTTGGATGTTTAATAGGCTTTTATATGCCATTTTACATTATTTTTGGGACTAACCTATTAACCGAGGGCCCAGTGCCAGTTTCTGTTTTTTTTGCCTATTTTAGAGTTTCGCAGAAAAGGAATACCAAACAGAATGAAACCTTCACGATGATCTTTATTGGACCGAAAGGAAACCTGAAGACTTGGAGATGAAGTCGGAGACACAACGAGGCAGCCACGAGGCAGGAGGGCGCGCCCCTACCTCGTGGGCCCCTCGTAGCTCCCCTGACATAGTTCCTTCGCCTATATATACTCTTATACCCTGAAAACATCCAGGAGAGCCACAAAACCACTTTTTCCACCGCCGCAACCTTCTGTACTCATGAGATCTCATCTAGGGGCCTTTTTCAGCGTCCTGCCGGAGGGGGATTCGATCACGGAGGGCTTCTACATCAACACCATTACCTCTCCGATAAAGCGTGAGTAGTTTACCACAGACCTACGGGTCCATAGTTATTAGCAAGATGGCTTCTTCTCTCTCTTTGATTCTCAATACCATGTTCTCCTCGATGTTCTTGGAGATCTATTTGATGTAATATTGTTTTGCGGTGTGTTTGCCGAGATCCGATGAATTGTGGATTTGTGATCAGATTATCTATGAATATTATTTGGTTCTTCTCTGAATTCTTATATGCATGATTTGATATCTTTGCAAGTATCTACGAATCATCAGTTTAGTTTGGCCTACTAGATTGATCTCTCTTGCAATGGGATAAGTGCTTAGCTTTGGGTTCAATCCTGCGGTGTCCTTTTCCCAGTGACAGTAGGGGCAGCAAGGCACGTATTGTATTGTTGCCATTGAGGATAAAAAGATGGGGTTTTCATCATATTGCTTGAGTTATTTCCTCTACATCATGTCATCTTACTAAATGCGTTACTCCGTTCTTTATGAACTTAATACTCTAGATGCATGCTGGATAGCGGTCGATGTGTGGAGTAATAGTAGTAGATGCAGAATCGTTTCGGTCTACTTGACACGGACGTGATGCCTATGTTCATGATCATTGCCTTGGATATCGTCATAACTATGCGCTTTTCTATCAATTGCTCGGCAATAATTTGTTCACCCACCGTAATATTTGCTATCTTGAGAGAAGTCACTAGTGAAACCTATGGCCCCCGGGTCTCTTTTCCATTATATTGAATCTATTAGTTTCCCGTCAACTTGCCAATTTCTGTCGCCGTTCCTTTAAATTGCAATCTTTACTTTCTAACCTATAAACAAAAAATACCAAAAATATTTACTTTACCGTTTATCTATGTATATTAGATCTCACTTTTGTAGTGACCATGAAAGGATTGACAACCCCTTTATCGTGTTGGATGCAAGTTGTCGATTGTTTGTGCAGGTATTCGGTGACTTGTGCGTTGTCTCCTATTGGATTGATACCTTGGTTCTCAAAACTGAGGGAAATACTTACGCTACTTTGCTGCATCACCCTTTCCTCTTCAGGGGAAAACCAGCGCAAGCTCAAGAGGTAGCAACCATTCAATAAAAATATGTATCCGGATTGTGACTTAGAGTCATCCGGATCAGTGTCAAAGCTTGCGTCGACATAACCACTTACGACAATCTCTTTGTCACCTCCATGAATGAGAAACATATCCCTAGTCCTTTTCAGGTACTTCAGGATGTTCTTGACCGTTGTCCAGTGATCCACTCCTGGATTACTTTGGTACCTCCCTGCTAAACATATAGCAAGGCACACATCAGGTCTGGTACGCAGCATAGCATACATGATAGAACCTATGGCTGAAGCATAGGGAATGACTTTCATTTTCTCTCTATCTTCTACAGTGGTCGGGCATTGAGTCTGACTCAACTTCATACCTTGTAACACAGGCAAGAACCCTTTCTTTGACTGATCCATTTTGAAGTTCTTCAAAACTTTATCAAGGTATGTGCTTTGTGAAAGTCCTATCAAGCGTCTTGATCTATCTCTATAGATCTTGATGCCCAATATATAAGCAGCTTCACTGAGGTCTTTCATTCAAAAACTCTTATTCAAGTATCATTTTATGCTATTCAGAAATTCTACATCATTTCCAATCAACAATATGTCAGCCACATATAATACTAGAAATGCTACAGAGCTCCCACTCAGTTTCTTGTAAATACAGGCTTCTCCAAAATTCTGTATAAAACCATATGCTTTGATCACCTCATCAAAGCGTATATTCCAACTCCGAAATACTTGCACCGGTCCATAAATGGATCTCTGGAGCTTGCACAGTTTGTTAGCACCTTTAGGATCGACAAAACCTTCTGGTTGCATCATATACAACTCTTCTTTAAGAAATCCATTAAGGAATGCAGTTTTGACATCCATTTGCCAGATTTCATAATCATAAAATACGGCAATTGCTAACATGATTCGGACAGACTTAAGCATCGCTACGGGTGAGAAAGTCTCATCGTAGTCAACTCCTTGAACTTTTCGAAAACCTTTTGCGACAAGTCAAGCTTTATAGACAGTAACATTACCGTCAGCATCAATCTTCTTCTTGAAGATCCATTTATTCTCTATGGGTCGCCGATCATCGGGCAGATCCACCAAAGTCCACACTTTGTTCTCATACATGGATCCTATCTCAGATTTCATGGCCTCAAGCCATTTATTGGAATCTGGGCTCATCATAGCTTCTTCACAGTTCTTAGGTTCGTCATGGTCAAGTAACATGACCTCCAGAACAGGATTACCATACCACTCTGGTGCGGATCGTGCTCTGCCAGACCTACGAGGTTCAGTAGCAACTTGATCTGTAGTTTCATGATCTTTATAATTAGCTTCCTCTCTGGTTGGTGTAGGCATCACGGGAACAGATTTCTCGGATGAGATACTTTCCAAATTGAGAGCAGGGACAATTACCTCAATAAGTTCTACTTTCCTCCCAGTCACTTCTTTCGAGAGAAACTCCTTCTCTAGAAAGGTTCCATTCTTAGCAACAAAAATCTTGCCTTCGGACTTGTGGTAGAAGGTGTACCCAATTGTTTCTTTAGGGTATCCTATGAAGATACATTTTTTTGATTTGGGTTCGAGCTTATCGGGTTGAAGTCTTTTGACATAAGCATTGCACCCCCAAACTTTAAGAAACAACAGCTTAGGTTTGCTACCAAACCACAGTTCATATGGTGTCATCTTAACGGATTTTGATGGTGCCCTGTTTAAAAGGAATATGATGGCTACAGTACAATGTTTATCAGAGGCATCCTAGTTATTTTGTTCCAAACCTGTCACTGGGTGCATCCAGAGGAAGAAGCCACCACTTGGGAGTTGACAAAGCACAGCCATATCCAACATTAGCACTACAATTTCATTAAAGGAGCTAGGTTGATTGTCTCCAAAACTGTGCAATGGAAACAACCAGAAGGTACAAACAAACACCGACTACTACAGAAATACTTGGATCATGTGTGTGTCGGCAAACATGTCTTTATTATTTGTTTTCTACATAGTAATCAAGGACAAAATACTATTCTTGAAACAAACCTAATTAAGTAATTTGGCTGCAAAATAAAATATTTGTAGCCCGATAATTAAGCTACATATTAGTCTACAACTTGCTTGGATTTTAATCGAATACTTCTCAATTCCGAATTCAGAAATGGTGTGACTGCAATTTCCAAACCAATGAAGCCTGGCAATTCATTAATATGGCCACTTCATCTAAACAACTCATATTAAAATACATAGCTTCATATAAGAATTTTGGAATCAAACTTTAATTGGTTATACATGGTTAGCTTACAGAAAACACTTAATTTGCAAATAAATTTCTAATGCAGTTGCAATAAAAAATGAATCCTCTGATATCTTCAGCATGGTGTTGGGACGCAGTTTCATGACCGGCAAACCCCCAATCCCTATTCTTCTTCGTAGACAGGGGTGGTTGGGATCCATGGAGTAGTACAGTGTACGATCCGAGACGTGGATGGGATGGGAGTAGGCGGGTGCGGACTGTACATGGAGGGCCGTGGAGTCGTGGGCGACCTTGTAGTCCTAGTAGAGGAAGTAGCCGCCGCCCGCCGCAGCCGCGGCCGCAAAGAGGGAGTCCAGCCTAACCCGCAGCATGGACCACATCCTTCTCCTTGCTGCCCCTCCATGCCGTTGAGGTCCCACCCGAACTGTCAGGCGCAGCCAGTGGCGACAGCGCACTCCGCCTGGCCTCCAACCATGGACCGCGCACTCAATTTTTTGCAAGCGAAATATCCGGATAGAAACAACTCCATCATCCATCGATGCACCGTCTATCTATTCCAGGCAGGTTTTAGCATCACACAACATACCGTAGCTAAGAATGGAGCTAAAAAAGTTGCAATAAAATTTTGAGTACCACAAACAACCCCCCCCCCCCCCAATTTCCTGGCCGAAACAACTATATCATCTATAGGCCATGTCTTCTGTAGGTAGGCTTTAATTGGCGCAACATATTGTAGTTAAGATCTAGGGTGAGTAACATTCTTTTTAGTGGAACATTAAACAACCCAAAGCCGTTTTATACAAAGGTAGCTTCAGTTGCAGTAATAGTAAATAAATAGTTGTCGATGGGAACAACACATACAGAGAAGAGAAGGAGAAGGTGTTCATCACGAGATGATCCTTTTCGTCAGAGGCAAAGATGAGGAACTGATGCTTGTCGCTGACGCCATCCGTCCCGCTGCAGCCGACATTGCCGCTCTAACCTGGCCATGGACACACGCATGACAGCAGGCTCAGTCAAGAAAAGGCGGCATCTCCCAAAGAAAAAAGATGCACGAAAAAAAGATTCCATCACCCACAAACAATATTTCAATACCTAACAAACGGATAGGCTCTCCACTCAATTGATCACAAATTTGTGGCTGGTTTATTCCACTCTACTGGCTGAACAACTTCACCAAAGGAACATATAACATGTGAAACATTGAATTAGAATCGAAGAATGCATTTTTTTGGAAAGGTATACTTCATATCGATAAGTTTGAGTAGTCCTAATATTTGGCTTCCTTCAGGAAGAGAGGACTTTGTATACCTCAAAGAGTGCCAAATGCGTTGGCCTGCCTTGCTCTTGTCGCTGCTCCTGTTGAGAACTTGGGAGAAGGGAGAGAAGGAGCACAACAACGACACAAACTCAGTAATAACAGGGAAAGCAACGCAGTGGGAAATCTTGGTGCGGCGCTGCTCACCTAGGCTCGGAGTCATTGACACTGTCGTCGGGGCAGTAAGGCGTGGATTGATTACAGTCCTCGTCTTGGCGTCCTCTTCCTTTGTGGGGCTAGCAATGAATCTAAAGAGAGAGAAAACGAGCATTCCTTGTCAATTCTGAAGCTAAATTCCTTGTCATTTCTGACTATATTCTGAGTATGCAAATCAGGTTTCAGGGTGCATAAATTTCAGAAGCAATGGACCAACTAAACACGTGTACCTGAATTTTACTATAGATAGTTAGCTATCTTGTTATCGACAACGCTCATATTCAGAAGCTCTCTGGCTGTTATCGACAACGTTGAAGAGCGGGTTGCCGCTTGTTACCTGTTCCAGGTATGTTTAAACAACAGTAACAACACAACCGATGACGGGCAATAGCAGTACAAACATAATCTAAAGCAAGATTAATCTGGTTGTCTTTTCTAACTAATTAAGAACTGCTGCCATTTAAGCTGCCCATGCATGGTTACATTTCAGTTAATAGAGACTGGTAATGAAATAAATAAATGACTATACTAGCAGAGGTAGCTCGTAATTAAAAGGAATCTGCAAGGAAAGGAAGTACCTGAAGAAATAGGAGCCTCAACATATTTATTTATTAATTGCTTCCTCCGAATCTCTATCAATCATCTACTTCCTCTGGATGCATAGACGGAAATGACAACAAAGTTCACTCTGGAAGAACAGAGTATAAAACAAATATAGTCAACAATCTAAGGTGCCACCGATAGTAAACATCATAGCAATAAACACCATACAGAAACATGACCCTTTATTAGAAATAGTGCATGTGTGACCTATGACTGAAACTACAATCAGGATAAAGCACATACATAAACCATGTAATAAACCGGGCGTTCACCATACAATTTCCTATAAAGCACACCCTTTGTCCCGTAATATAAAATGTTATTACATCTGTGTACTCATATATTGGATGTAGTAACATGTTACATAATTATGGCACAAAGGGAGTAATAGTGTAGGTTGTTTTTCTAAATCTTTCATACCATTTATTAGAAGCAATAGTGCAAACCGATTCTCTAAATCTGTAGCTTTCATCACATCTTCACAAATTTCTTGGAACCATTTTTTTCTGTAGCACCCAATCAAATTTTGATCCTTATTTGTATATGCTTATCCATATCAGGAAGTCTACATTCAACTAATTCAGTTAGGCCCCAATCTAAACCATCACAGGTCATGGATAACAAAATGCATATAAACCCTAATATTTTGTGAATCTACCAAAAGTATATTAATTTACTTTGGTAGCCACCTTTTGTGAATCTCCATAAGGAATCATGCACAAGTAAAAAAGCGAAGTGGGGAAATCTTACAAAAAGGATCAATAATAACCTTTCCCTCTTCCATGAATGCCTTCTCCATCATATGCAAGTTTCCTCTTAAGTAAATACTCACAGACATCAAGCCTTCAATACCAGAACCAGAATCAACCCAAGATCCAATGTGTTGCACCTTTCAAGATACCCGATTATCATGGCTGGGGAAGGATCTTGGCTATCCATGGTGGTGCTAATGTATAATGATGAATATCATAATTTGTAATGGACGGCATCTCTTTAACGTTACTAAGCATACCTACAAAGGGTGGATTTTCTCAGCATAGACCATTGCCATGATTTAAGCTTGCGGTTCACTAAATATGCACTTGTGCGTGAAAGCAAACCATATGAAATCGAGCATAACTATATTTTCTGGGGAATTTACTCAATTTACTCATATCTTGAGTAGGCAAGTCTCATGACCAGGTAATACATTGTACAGGTAATTTATGTTGACTGCATGCTAAATGTTAGGAAAAAAAGAACCATTGAGTACACAAAAGGGCATAAAATGGAATTAACCTTCTCCTACAACCTGCTTGGATTTTTATCAAACAACTTGTAGGCATACACAAGAAGGACCTACACAAACAAACATAAGAAATTATGGTGATTAAATCACAGAAGAGGAGGGCATGAATGGGGGCAGGATAATCAGGAGGAAGAGAGAGTGTGGACACCTGCAAGAAAGGGATTGGGAGATTGGAAGGGGCGTGGAGGTGGATAGTTTAGGGTGCATAAGCAAAGCCCAGACGGTCGTCGCGCTCAACGTAGTGGACGGGGCAGAGATGGCAGGGCTTCTCCTTTGTCTTCTCATCTTGCTCCCGTCTCCTTTTTCGGCAGAGATGGCAGAGATGAGCGTGCTGGAGAGGAGGCAGGGGTTGGCCGTCCTTGATCCTCTGGCCACTCTCCATGGCTGCGACCCACTCCCAGGAGAGAAGGAGCGCACGCGGGGCAGGTGCGTGGTGGTGGAGAAGCAGCCCGAGGTGGACCTCATTCGAATGCGCCACTGTGGTCGCTGGGACCTCTCTGTTGCGCCTCCTGCAGATTCAGGCGCCATGGTCAGGGGCTAGGGTTTAGGGCGCGGGGAGGGAAGAAGGGCTGTGGAGATTGGGCGCGGGCTAGGAGGTGGAAGGAGGAGGAGGGCGGGTGGCGGTGGACAACGGCGACGACGCAGAGGAAAGGAGGAGCGAGGCGAGGATGGAGCGGGGCGCGTGCGGGCGCGATGCAGGGGAGGAGGACGGGTGGCAGCGGCGCAAGGGAGAGAAGGAGCGAGGCGCGTGCGGGCACGATGCAGGGTAGGAGGACGGGTGGCAGCGGCGCAGGGGAGAGGAGGAGCGAGGCGAGGATGGAGCGGGGCGCGTGCGGGCGCGATGCAGGGGAGGAGGACGGGCGGCAGCGACGCAGGGGAGAGGAGGAGCGGGGTGCGCGTGTGCGGTAGGTGGCGGCTAGGTTTTGAGCTGATGCGTTTTATACGCCTGCGTGTGAAAAGACAAGAATGCCCTCGTTGGGGCATGAGATTTACACGCGGTGGCACACTGCTTGACCACTGAGGGAGTCCTGGATTAGGGACTGTCCGGATAGCCGGACTATAACCTTCGGCCGGACTCATGGACTATGAAGATACAAGATTGAAGACTTCGTCCCGTGTCCGGATGGGACTTTCCTTGGCGTGGAAGGCAAGCTTGGCGATACGGATATGTAGATCTCCTCCCATTGTAACCAACTCTGTGTAACCCTAGCCCTCTCTGGTGTCTATATAAACCGGAGGGTTTTAGTCAGTAGGACGAACAACAATCATACCATAGGCTAGCTTCTAGGGTTTAGCCTCTCTGATCTCGTGGTAGATCTACTCTTGTACTTCCCATATCATCAATATTAATCAAGCAGGAGTACGGTTTTACCTCTATCGAGAGGGCCCGAACCTGGGTAAAAACATTGTGTCCCTTGTCTCCTGTTACCATCCGCCTAGACGCACAGTTCGGGACCCCCTACCCGAGATCCGCCGATTTTGACACCGACATTGGTGCTTTCATTGAGAGTTCCTCTGTGCCGTCGCCATCAGGAAGGATGCCTCATCCCGTCTTTAAAGACGGCACTATTGCTAAAGGAGCTTTGGCTATCGGCCAAACTCTCCGGCTAGGCGGTTTTCTTATGACCGCCGTTCGCCGTCGTCAGCGGCAGCGATGACTTCTCGGGTCATCGAAAGCAATCTTCCGTCAACTTCGGAACTTCGCAGAGCGGTTAGATCCGATGGAGCTCTCTTCCTTAAACGAGCTCTTGGATCGCCGCCGCATACAGGAGTCGCCATGAACTATGATCGATTGGGCTAAACTCGATTCGAGAGAGATTAACTCTCCCGGTCACCCATCACGTTGCAAAGTGGTGGAGGAACAAGGCGGCAAGCCTTCATCTATCTTAAGGACTAGTTATGTCCGGATTCGATCCTCAAGCGGATACCGCGGAGGGAGGATGTCCTCAAGCCACGAACCTAAAGTCGCAGCGGGCTAGATTCATTGGACAACATCCAAGAACCCAAGCTTCGAGTTGAAACCCCTTGGCCCTGAGTCTCAGTTAGGCGAGGTTCGATTTAATTCCACCGCCCACCCAAACATAAGCAATCTATCCCAAATTCGGCAGAGCCCGTAGAAAGCGATACACCGTTCTTGGGCGATTCCTCTGGTCATGAGCAGGATAAAGGACTGTCGCGAGGAGGATGCAATTTCATTCTTCTGCAATAATTGCACGGACAATGGAATCCTCAACTCCATAAGTCGCCTAGAAATTACACGCCACTGACTTAGCGTCCATAATCTGAAAGTCTTGTCCGATGGAAAGCGCTGGAAAACCGAAATAAAATTTTGGGACAATCCATTACGAATACAACCCCAATCCGAAATAAAAGGGTGCATTATCGCCAGGCACCTGGGTTAAATACCAAAAAGCAAAAACCCTCTATAGGGCATGGAACCGTACTGGAGAGATGGCTCGATGGACCCTGTAAAATTCATAGTACATAGGGCGCCGCACCAACTCATAGCCTTAGAGCATGTTGGATACTCCGGCAGGTGGCCAGAAGTGGCGAAGAGCTTCGAACTTCAGAATCCACAGAGCACCAGTCCAAGGATACCAGTACGGTATTAACAGTCTTTGAGACTTTCGCGTCAAATAATACGCGGAAACAAACACTCCGCAACCTTGCCGAAATCTACCAAGTAGCAATAACAAAACCATGGAGTGACACGGCTATTACCTTTAATGCCAGTGATGAACCTATATTCCGAACAGCCCGAGCACCAGCCGCATTGGTCCTCAGTCCAGTAGTGGACTGCTTTCGCCTTACCAAGGTACTCATGGACGGTGGCAGCGGATTGAACCTCATTTACGAGGATACTCTTCGAAAAATGGAAATAGACTGGAGCCGCATTGAGCGAAGCAACACAACCTTTAGAGGAATAATCCCTAGTCGGGAAGCACGCTGTACAGGAAAAATCACACTGGATGTGGTGTTCGGCACGCCGGATAATTATAGGTCCGAGGAGGTCACGTTCCAAGTGGCCCCGTTCAGCAGCGGATACCACGCTCTATTAGGGCGAGAGGCATTTACAATTTTTCAAGTCATACCCCATTACGGGTACATGAAGCTCAAAATGCAGGCCCAGCGGAATCATCACTCTTGCTAGTGACCCGGACATAGCACTCAGCGCGAAAATAAGGCAGTCGCCTTGGCCCTTGAGGCACTATCAAAGCCCTAGCGGCCGAGGAACCGATCTATGCTGCACTCCATGGTGAGCAGGACGACGTGATACTCGATAAAAGATCCAAGTCCACCTCTTTTAAACCATGGACGAAATAGTCAAATTCCAAGTCCATCCAACGGACCCTACAAAACGGCCTCCATCGGGCACAACTAAACCCCGATGTAGACGCCAGACTCACGAGAATTCCTCTGCGAAAATTGGGACATTTTGCACGGCACCCTTCAGACATGCCAGAATCCCATGCCGGTGGCGAGCACAGCCTAAACATCCTAAAAGGATTCAAGCCGATCAAGCAGGCCCTTGGCGTTTCTCGAACCTAAGAGACAAGCCATGTGAGAGGAGCTAGCCAAACTCATGGAGGCGGATTCATCGAGATATAAAACATCCGGACTGGCTAGCAAACCTGGTGATGGTACCAAGAAGGACAAATCACTGGCGCCTATCGTCGATTTCAAGGACCTCAACAAGGCTTGCCCAAAGGATCCCTCCCCCTCCCGCATCGATCAAATCATCGGCGCTACGCGCAGACACGATTCATTGTGTTTCCTCGACTCATACTCCGGCTACCATCAAATTAAGATGGCAGAGCAGACCAAGCCGCAACGGCATTCATCACCTCATCGGCCCATTCGCTTCAACACAATGCCCTTCGGGCTCAAAAACGCCGGCGCAACATATCAGCGATGATTCAAACATGTCCGCAAACCGGATCGGCGAGCAGTGGAGGCATACATAGATGATGTGGTCGTCAAAACCAAGCATGTCGAAACTCTAGTAGACGACTTGAGGCTCACATTCGACAACCTCCGAACATATGACATCAAGCTTAACCCGGAAAAATGCGTTTTCGGCGTACCAGCCGGAAAGCTCTTGGGCTTCATTGTATCCGGTAGAGGAATTGAAGCAAACCCAGCCAAGATCCGAGCTCTGTCACAATTGGATATCCCAAAGGACCTCAAACAAATACAAAAATTGACTCGATGTGTGGCGGCTCTAAGCCGCTTTATCTCCCGCTTGGGAGAAAAGGCACTACCCCTTTATCGCCTCCTCCGCAAGACCGAACACTTCGAGTGGGCGGATGCGCACGACCGGACTCAAAGAAATAAAAGCCATATTGGCAACAAACCCGGTCCTGGTCGCGCCTAACATCAGCGAACCAATGCTATTATACATTGCGGCAACTTATCAAGTTGTAAGCGCAGTGCTCGTCGTTGAACGAGAAACGGACGGACACAAATTCCCCCTTCAAAAGCCAGTTTACTACGTGTCCACTGTCCTCACTCCATCCAAGTCGCGGTACCCGCACTATCAAAAGATAGCGTACGCGGTATTTATGGCATCTCGGAAGCTGCGACACTACTTTCAAGAGTGTTCGATAACAGTAGCCTCTGAAGCACCTCTTAACGATATTATAAACAACCACGACGCGACGGGCCAGATTGCCAAATGGGCCATTGAGCTCCTCCCATTCGACATAACCTATAAGCCAGGGCGAGCTATTAAGTCGCAAGTTTTGGCCGACTTCGTCGCCGAATGGACTGAAGCCGAACTCCCTAAAGAGTACGGCACATATTCCAACCGGATCATGCACCCGACGGCTCCAAAATGTTGGCTGGTGCAGGGGCTGGCATCGCTTTTGGCGTCCCCAACAGAGATCTGATTCAATCGTACTCCAGATAATGTACACGGACTCCAACAACGCAGCCAAATATGAGGCCCTTCTACATGGTCTCCGGATGGCAGTCTCCATGGGCATTCAACGCCTAGAGGTGCGCGGGGATTCGAACCTCGCGATATCCCAAATAAATGGAGGCTTTGATGCCAAGGATCCGAAAATGGCAGCTTATCGCAACGCCGTCCTAAAAATGTCAGCTCGGTTCGAGGAGCTCGAATTTCACCATATAGCTCGGGAAAACAATTAGGCAGCAGACGTCTTGCACGCATCGGTAAAGCGCGATGTCGCCCCCAACATCTTCTTGGAGAGGTTGTTCAAGCCATCCGTATTATGGGAAGGAGTCCGGAAATAACAGCCGGACCCAACCACACCGCCCGACGCGAACATTTCGACACATCGGAGGCTCGCCAGCAAGTAACATCTTCAGCCCACGTAATAATGGCAGTCATTGCCCCATGGACAGAACCATTCCTAGCCTACCTAACTAGGCAGGAACTTCCCAAGGACCAAAACGAGGCACGCTGCATAGTGCGGCGATCTAAAGCCTATAAAGTCCATGAGGGAGAGCTTTATAAGAAAAGCACCACCGGAGTCCTTCAAAGGTGTATCTCCGAAGAGGAAGGGCGGAATCTTCTGGCTGAAATTCATGCCGGACACGGCAGGCACCACACCGCAGCCTGGGCCCTTCTAAGCAAGGCCTTCCGTACATGATTTTATTGGCCGACGGCCCGGGCAGATGCTCATGACTTAGTCCAACGATGCGTCGGTTGCCAGCTCTTTGCTAACCAAAGCCATATGCCACCCACCGCCCTCCAAACTATACCCATCACCTGGCCCTTTGCGGTCTGGGGGCTTGACATGGTTGGACCCCTTAAAGGAGGAACCCACAAGCAAAAATACGTACTGGTCATGGTGGATAAATTCACCAAATGGATAGAGGCCAAGCCTGTTAAGACGGCCGAATCCGGACCGGTGATAGACTTCATATCAGGGGTCGTACACCGTTATGGCGTTCCCCACATCATCATCACTGATAACGGCACGAACTTTACGGCGGACGAGGTCAAACTCTGGTGCAAAAACATGGGCATCAAGCTCGACTATGCTTCATCTATCACCCACAAACTAACGGTCAAGTCGAGCGAGCAAATGGTCTAATCATGGCGGCATCAAACCTAGATTAGTGCGGTCCCTCAAGGAATCTAACACGCCTTTGGGTAGAGGAGCTCGACTCCAGACTGGGGCTGCGGACCACGCCGAATCGCACCACGGATACACACCATTTTTATGGTATCGGCGCAGAGGCGGTTACGCCTGCGACATAATTCATGACTCACCTCAAGGCGTGCATGTATGCGAAGAAAGAGAAGCGAACTTCGATCGGCGGGACAGTTTGACGCCTTGGAGGAGAAGCGTGGCGTGGCAAAAGCCCGTTCCGCATTTTATCAACAAGCAGCTCGAAGATACCAAAGCAGAAGTACGGGCCAAAACTTACAATGTTGGCGAGTTAGTTCTACGCCTGCCGGACAAGAAAAAGGACAAACTCAAGCCCAAATGGGAAGGTCCCTTTATTATTGGCCAAGTCCTGACTGGTGGAGCGTACCATCTGCGAGATGCATCGGATAATCGACTCGAGCCGAACCCATGGAACGCAGCCCGTCTTCGAAGATTCTACGCCTAGCGCCGGACTCCGTGTTCGTCTCCTTCCTATGTCTATTTTTTACACATTAGCTGTCTTTTATTTCTCTCTTTCTCCCTCTTGTTCTCTTACAGCCTTTAAAGGCTCGTTCGCGCCTTGTTCGCCAACAATTGACGCGCTATCCGCGCTCATTATACCTGGGGGCTTCTTCAACAGAAGCTTATTTATACGGGCTTCATGCCCCACACATGTGTCACACTTCCGCATGTACCTTTTATTCACCATTATATGCATCGATATGACTTAAGTTTTGGCCAAGCTGGGTTGCTCGGCTCTGTGCTTACCCTACATTCCTGATTGTTCGGCTAGGCGGTAAAGGAGCACCTCTGCGATTGTCTTTGCCGGGTCAGCCGGATGTGTACCTCGGTAGGTGAAGCCGAAAGCTAGCGTTCTTAAGGGAATATTCGGTCGGTGAACTAAAGATGATTTCTCACTTGTTTATTTATCTGCCCCGGATGCTTTTACGCTTTTTCACGGTCGGACATGCACTTTAGGGCATGCCTCCCAGGGAAAGGAACCCCTAACGGAACTATTCTCCCTGGAAGATGTTTCTTACTAACCATGTAATATAACATAACTAGTTGGGCAGTTGTCTGTTCAAGCACTAATGAACCCTACGCCTGGTCTCCACGCATGCCCCGGTTCTTACATAACCAAGAGGGTATTCGGACACACTCCAGACTATCGGGTCCCGAGGTTGAAGCGAAAAGGTCCGCCATGACAAACGATCTACAATCCAGCTAGAAGGCATTTTTACATGTCATTTTAAATTACAATGTCAATTTGACTGGGAATATTCCTCTTCAATACCATCCAACAGCTGTCTAGTTTACTGATCTGTTGGGAATATTAATGACCAACTCTACTGGCCATACACTAAGCTCACAGGATCTCCTTCCCATCAGGCCCCACAGGTCCAACCTCGGCCATGTGGTTTGGGTCAACAACCGTGTACAGCGTCTTCACCATGGCCCGTGCCTCCTGGCGCCTTGACGGCAGCCGATATCTTCCATAATAGTAAGCGCCTTGCCGCTGCCTTAAACCTCTCTGTAAGCTCTCCAAGGCCTTCGCACGGAGGCAGATGGCCACAAGGCACAGGCGACGCCTTTCATCACCTGCGGACTCGTTAGATGCGGTTGTAAGAGCTCGGGAAGAAGGTCACCGAGAACCGGAATTTCCTCTGCAGGGGCGAATTGTGAGCATACCTACAGACATAACTCGTTAGTCGACTTCCTCACCGAACTCTTTTTCAAATTTCGTTCAAGCACTCACTAAACATGCAGCGTCGAAGCCGCCGATTCTCCTTAACTGAGTCCGGCGGTTGGGCACGAACATCCTTTAGTTCCTCGCCCACCTGGGTGTTGGCATCTTGGAGATTATTCTTCTCTGCCTCACCTTCGTAAACGCGCTCGCCGCCTTTAACCGGCGCAAGAGTTGTTGCTTGTCCGGATCTACTCCGCGCCATCTACATTGTTATTGTCGACGGTACACATGCCGCACTTCACAACGTACTTATCTTTCAAGCATATATTACCGGAGGGGTCTCCTTGGCCTCCCCGCCGCTGCTAGTCTTGACCTCAAGTTGGGCTTTGCACTCTTCCGGCTCACGGGACAGTTGGGTATTCTTTTCTCGAAGATCCTACATAACAAATGATCCTTAAATCAGTTATTCTAACTGTTTCAAGTCTCGAGACTCTTGACATATATAACCATCAAATTTTCTCACCAGTATGTCTTTTACATACTGCTCCGTGGCTCTGGCTAGACCATCTTGAGCGGCACGGAGGTACGTATCTCCTAAATTGAAGGCATCAAATGCCTCTTGGGAGAAACAAGCGTTGCGAAGAACTGTCCGGCGGCGCCTGTGATTCATGGCACTCTCCACCTCGGAATTGGTGGCGGACAGTCTGTCCGCATCCTCTGTCGGAGGAGCGCCCGACGACGCCTCGTGTTCGCCCGCTTCGGACCGGACTTTGAGATCGGCTGGTGCAAAGCGCGACAGCAACCTCTCCGGATATAGTCCGGCGAGCCCTCCTCTTCCTAAAAAGAGCACGGGCGTTAATATACATCGCAAGAATAATACCTTGGAATAAAGCAGCGCGCCTTACTACTGCGCCGGTGCCTCGACCCGGACTGCGTGTCTTTTTAGCCTGCCCGCCCTCGCGGTCCCTTGTTGGCTAGTCGCCGCAGGCTCAGCATTCCGCCTCGAGATCCTCCCCTGCGAAACACCATTGGTACGCGGTGATCAAAAATAAGCACGGACAGATCGTCTTCGAAGTATTGAGACATCGGTCTTGATTACCTGTGAGGCGGGGAGCAGTCCGAGATAATCGACTGTAATAGCCACCAAGGCATTGTCGATGCTCAGTTGGTAAAATACCCCATCGATCAGCTCCACGGATATGTCCGGATCCTCTTGGGAGGCCGGATCGAGGGACCGTTCCGGATCCTCGGGTTGTGGAGGAAGGCTGTTTATATCCTTTACGGCTTGGCGCAGTTCCTGCGTCGGAATCGCAAGGTGAGATACTTAACCACGGGGATATGGAACGGATGGGCAAAAAGAAGTGTCCGCTTACCCAGTTTGGGGGGTTGTACATAGAAAATCCGCCCTGTGGATTGACGCAGAGAAATTCCTCCTCTTCTCCCTTGTATAATGCGGACAAGACCTTCGTCAGAGCGGCAACCGATCCCGGCCCCTTACGGCCGCAGCGGGTGGCATCATCCTCCCCGTTGAAATCCCACATGGGGTGGCCTCTATACTGAAGCGGCTGCACCCCCCGCATAATGCATGTGGCCATGACCTCAATCATGGTCAGTCCGGAATGTAACGCCCCGGATGCAGCTTTCCATATTCGTAACTCCAACTCTTGCCTTTTCCGGAGATGCGATATGATATTTCCTTCGTGGTTGGGTTTTTGTCTTCGTTTTGCTTTTTGTTCATGTCATGCATTCATCATTGCATCTTTTGCATTGCATATGTCATCCGCATCATGATAACAACAATTAAAATGTTTAAAATTGTTGTTTGCGTTAAATTGCTAAATAACATGTGGGTATGTCCGGAATTGTTGTTTGTTGTTCCGGCCTCATTTAAATTTGACTAAATAGTTAGTTTACGTATGCCTCACTTCTTGCCATGTTTAACAACATTTAATATTGTTGAGTAGCTTATAACGAGATCAAACTAAATAATTGCATGTGGTGTTTCGTCAATATGCAGCTCGTTGCATATTAAGCTCCACTTAACTTGTAGTATTGTTTGTTGCACTTTGCCATGCCATGCCTATTTAAACCGGACATGCAGCATACTTGGTTGTGCATCATGCCATGATTATGTGATGGTTGTTTACCATGTTGTTTGTTTCTTTCCGATGTTGCTTCTTAGTTCCGGTAATGTTGCGATTGTGAGGATTCGTTCGACTACTTCCGTTCGTCTTCTTCATGGACTCGTTCTTCTTCCTAGCGGGATTTCAGGCAAGATGACCGTCACCTTGGATCTCATTACTATCATTGCTATGCTAGTTGCTTCGTTCTATCGCTATGCTGCTCAAGCCTCCCAAATTGCCATGAACCTCTAACCTTTGTCACCCTTCCTAGCAAACCGTTGTTTGGCTATTACCGCTTTTGCTCAGCCCCTCTTATAGCGTTGCTAGTTGCAGGTGAAGATGAAGAGTGCTCCATGTTGGATTATGTTTATGTTGGGATATCACAATATCTCTTATATTATTAATGCATCTATATACTTGGTAAAGGGTGGAAGGCTCGGCCTTATGCCTGGTGTTTTGTTCCACTCTTGCCGCCCTAGTTTCCGTCATATCGGTATTATGTTCCCGGATTTTGCGTCCCTAACTCGGTCGGGTGATTTATGGGACCCCCTTGACAGTTCGCTTTGAATAAGACTCCTCCAGCAAGGCCCAACATTGGTTTTACCATTTGCCTCACCTATGCCCTTTTATTTCCCTTGGTTTCCGGAGCCCGAGGGTCATCTTTATTTTAGCCCCCCCGGGCCAGTTCTCCTTCGAGTGCTGGTCCAAACCGAGCGATGTCCGGCGCCCCCTGGGCAATCAGGGTTTATGCCAACCCGACGTCTGGCTCATCCGGTGTGCCCTGAGAACGAGGTACGTGCGACTCCTATCGGGATTTGTCGGCACATCCGGGCGGCTTTGCTGGTCTTGTTTTATTCTTTGTCGAAATGTCTTGTAGCCGGATTCGAGACTAATCGGGTCTTCCCGGGAGAAGGAATATCCTTCGTTGATCGCGAGAGCTTATCATGGGCTAAGTTGGGACACCCTGCAGGTTTGAACTTTCGAAAGCCGTGCCCGCAGATTATGTGGCGATGGGAATTTGTTAATATCCGGTTGTAGTAAACTTGAAGCAAACTCTTCTAAAATACACCAACCGTGTGCGTAACTGTGAGTGTCTCTTTTCGGGGTTGATCGAGAGGAGAACACGGTTTCTTGGGTTATGTCGGCGTAAGTAGGAGTTCGAGGATCACTTCTTGATCATTACTAGTTCACGACCGTTCCTTTGTTTCTCTTCTCGCTCTCATTTATGTATGTTAGCCACCATACATGCTTAGTCGTTCTGCAGCCTCACCACTTTACCCCTTCCTTTCCCTTTAAGCTTTGCTAGTCTTGATACCCATGGTAATGGGATTCTTTGAGTCCTCGTGGCTCACTGATTACTACACCACCAGATTGCAGGTACAGGTTTGCGATGATCATGACGCGAGAGCGATGTTGCTTGTTTTGGAGTTCTTCTTACGCTTCTTCTTGATCGGGGATAGGTTCGGTCGGCAGACTGGGCTAGCGGTGGTGGATGTCGTTTGAGTTTCATTTATGTTTCATCCGTAGTCGGATGTTGTTCTCATGTATGTTGTTGATGTATTCTTGTGGCATTTGTGCCTTATGTATGTATCTCCATCTATTATGTAATGTTGATGTAATGATATCCACCTTGCAAAAGCGTTTCAATATGCGGGTCTATCCTTGGTGGGACCTTCGAGTTCCTTTTGGATAGGGTCGCATATTGGGCGTGACACGGAATGAGCTAACAATCTTATCCGGCTCATCAGGTAAAGGACGTCCTTGTCATTTTCCTTCTGAGGGCTCCGTGGACGCCAGCTTAGGCGCTTCTTCAGAGGAGCATTATCGAACTCGGGGAGACCGATCCGAATAGGATCCGGCAGGGGGACGTCTTCTATGTAAAACCATTCTGAAGGCCAGTCTTCGGACGCCTCCTTTGGGGTTCCGGATAGATATCCGGTCCCGGCGATGCGCCATAGTTCGGCTCCGCCCACTTGATATATCGACCCCTCCTGAGAACGGGCACAAGGCAGAACAACTTTTTCCACAACGCGAATTGAGCCTCGACGCCCAAAAACAGCTCGCAAAGGGCTACGAAGCCCGCAATATGCAATATGGAGGCCGGCGTAAGGTTTTGCAACTGGAGGCCGTAGAACTCCAGGAGCCCCCGGAGAAACGGATGAATTGGAAATCCGAGCCCTCTTATCAAATAAGGGACAAGGCATACCCACTCTCCTTTGGAGGGATTGGGGACGCTCTCCGCTTGCTTTCCGCCGTTATAGGTAGCAAGCCCGGCTCGAACCGGGACCATGTAGGCTGGGGGGAGAAACCCCATGGCTTGGAGCGCCACTAGCTCGCTGTGCGGGACGGAGCACCTCTCCCAATCTCCAGGCTGAGGGCTGGGAGGGCGAGAGGAGGAGATGCGTCGACTGGCCATGATGGAATGGATCTCTGTCGGATGCGCTCCGATGAATGCTCGTGATGGAAGGATGGTGTGATTCGGATCTAAATCCTCGTCTCTTTAATAGACAGCTCATTTGTGCAGCTAGGGGGGTAAATGTAAAACACCCTGGCTTTTCGCATTCGTTTGACACGTGGAAGATGGCCATTATTGGGCGCGGAAGCCAAGGAGCGCAATGTTCACGAGGAGCCGGACACTATTCAACAGGTACACGAAATTTGGAGAAGAACCCGCCTTGCAATGCTGAAGATAATCTGCGCGCCGGACTTGCTGTCATTGAAAGCCTGGTTCGGGGGCTACTGAGGGAGTCCTGGATTAGGGGGTGTCCGGATAGCCGGACTATAACCTTCGGCCGGACTCATGGACTATGAAGATACAAGATTGAAGACTTCGTCCCGTGTCCGGATGGGACTTCCCTTGGCGTGGAAGGCAAGCTTGGCGATACGGATATGTAGATCTCCTCCCATTGTAACCGATTCTATGTAACCCTAGTCCTCTTCGGTGTCTATATAAACCGGGGGGTTTTAGTCCGTAGGACGAACAACAATCATACCATAGGCTAGCTTCTAGGGTTTAGCCTTTCTGATCTCGTGGTAGATCTACTCTTGTCTTGCCCATATCATCAATATTAATCAAGCGGAGTAGGATTTTACCTCCATCGAGAGGGCCCGAACACAGGTAAAACATCATGTCCCTTGTCTCGTGTTACCATCCGCCTAGACGCACAGTTCGGGACCCCCTACCCGAGATCAGCCGGTTTTGACACCGACAACCACACTATTCATTCTAGCAGTGTTTTGCTCCATCCGACGGCCAGGATCGCTCCGGATGAAGATCCGACGGCCAGTATCGGTCCACCCGCAGATCCGACGGCCAGGTCGCGCTCGGGGAGACGATCCGCTGTCCAGAATCGAAACGGCTGGCGAGGCTTCATTTTACTTCACAATCTAATAATGGTCTTGATCTCCTGAAGAAAGGGCTGATATGGAGAGTTGGGAACGGGCGAAATATTCGGGTGTGGAGAGATAATCGGATCCCGAGACCATACTCCTACAAGCCAATATCGCAGCAGGTCGGTGTCGTATTCGGTTTGTTCTTTGGGCTGCTAAATGAAAATGGATCACGGAATTTGGGCGTGCTACAACGATCCTTCTTACTGCGGATGTGGAGGAAATCACGAAAATCGAGCTTCCCTAGGCTTGGGGACAGCGTCATTGCATGGGGTCCTGAGAAAAGTGGTACGTTTACGATCAAATCGGCATATAATCTAGCGTTTGAGGAGGCGAATAGGGCTACTGACTGTTTTTGTCTAGCTCGGCGCCGGATGGTAGGCGTTTGTGTTGGCAATATATATGGAAATGCAGCGTCCCCCAACAAAGACGAAACTTCGCATGGAGATTGTCAATTGACTCGCTGCCTACTTGGAAGAATAAACACAGAATTGGTTTGGAGGTGAGCAGTATATGTCCTGTATGTGGGATGGAGGAGGAAGATAACTTCCACCCGTTCATTAGGTGTCAGTTTGGACGGGACTTATATTTGCAGATGACCACCTTGTGGAAAATTCCAGCACTGAATTCCTTTCTGAACTCAGGGAAGGAGTGGCTCCTCAACTCGCTTGGCCAAATGAATGAAAATCAGCAATGCATGGTCTTGCTAATCTTCTGGAGATGCTGGTACATACGCAATGAGGTAACACATGCCAAACCGGCCCTTCCCATGACTGTGTCAGTCAGCTTCCTCCAAAGGTATTTGGAAGAATTAAGTGGGATCCAAGTTAATGGCCGTTGTGATCCAGCAAAGGGAAAAGGTAGCATAACCCTTGTTAGTGGGGTGCAGCTGATGAAGCAACCGAATTGTGACACACCATGGAGGCCTCCCAAGCGGGGCTGGGTCAAATTAAATACAGATGGATCTTTTTTGTTTGGTGGAGCGGTGCGGGATGATCCGAGGGATAGTCTTGGGCGGTCATTTTTCATCTTGCAGATCCTTGTATCATTGCAGAGATGCTCTGGAAGCGGAGCTTTGTGCTTGTATGGAAGGTTTGTCATTTGCAATACAGTGAACGGACCTACCGATTGAAGTCGAGATGGACTCGAGCAATGTCGTGGCTATGATTTCAAGTGAGGAGGTGGACCGATCAGTTTATGCTCCTCTGGTGTGAGAGATCAAGCACCTGCTGTCTCTTAGGAATTTTTGTTTACTCTTGTTCCTCGTAGTCAAAATAAAGCTAGTGATAGACTAGCTAGTTTCGCTCGTGTCGAGGGTCGGACTATCACCTGGGTCAGTTCGGGCCCGGAGGAGGTCTTGGTGATTGTTCGTGAGGACTGTAAGAACTTGATTACTTAGTAATACAATTCTTTACCCGCAAAAAAAAAGACGTTTGGGATATCTGTCTTGACCGCCCTTAACGTTAGCACCGTGAAGCCCAAATCTATCGTTCCCCGCAATCGGTGTTTCACTTGGGGAAATGCTGCATGGACCTGTCGGTAACGACCAACGATGGTACGGATCACTTGCCCATCCTCAACGCGGCAAAGCGCACTCCAAAGCCAGACAAAATCTATGCGCAGCAGCAACCAGCGTTCCGTTTTGGTCGGCAGGACAAGGATGGCGTTGAAAAAACCTCGGTCGTGATGGAGGAGCAGCAACCTATCTGGATCAGCTGCACCTTGTCCCTCCCCGACTCCCCGTCCCACCACCCCCGACACCAACGACGTCGTGCATGCCTGGTGCATCCGAATCGAGCCGAATCCTCCGGATATGTAGTTCGTCACATCCACATTGTCTTGCTTCCTCGAGAAGATGCGGCGCACGTCGTGGCGCCGCGCGTGGAGGGAATGTCCGGCGGGTACGTCAGGGGAGGGAACACCTGTTCGTGCATGGCATGGCTTGGCGTGGACTCGGAGGCAGGCATCATCGTCACGTTGTCCGGCCTTTTGACCCAATTCCGTCGATCTCGTCAAACAATCCGTCGAATCTAGCATTACCTTAGCAGCAAACGATCGAGCACGACATGACCAGCACCACCAGCTTTTAGTGCCAAGCAACGTACGGCACGTAGAACATGGTAAAAAGTCACGGTGAAAAATATTTCTTCTCAATCGCGTTGTACAGTGTTTTCAAGGGAAATGGCGAAATGCTCGGAGGAAAAAAAGGAACGGTGTCTCTTGTTCTGCTAGGGCGGCGATCACCGGGTTCGATGATCATTTACCCGCTATGCATGGCGGCCCTGGCGGTGCGGCGGCCGAAGTGCGACGTGGAGGAGCCGTGGAGGCCCTTGGCCAACCGGTGCAGCCCGGGGTTCAGCCGGACGCACCCCATCAGGCTCAGCCCGTGCCGCGCTGCGCCGTCTTCTGCCCCCGCCGTCGCGCCGTACTTGCCCTGCTTCTTCTGCTTCCCGCCCGCCGAGGCGTCGCCATTGGCAGTGGCACCCACGGGCTCCGTCTTCTTGACCGGCGTGCCCAGATGTTGCACCGGCGAGTACTTGAACACCGGCTCCCTGCTGATAGTGCTGCCGCCGGCGCGTCCTTTGGCCGATAGCCTCCGGAACAGGAGCAGGTCGCTGAGCCGCCATTTCTTCCTGCCGCCATTGTTCGCGGTCGGTGGGACGGAGCGTGGCGACGCGACGGAGTCGGGATTCATCGGCACGGTGTCTGTCGTGGTGTCGGGGGCTGCGTCTTTGACGCCGGGGCCGAGGGGGGATGGCGCGGCCGCCTTGGACGCGTTCGCCATGGCTGTGGCGAACGGGTCGAAGTCCGGACCGGGCCCGGACAGGCCCCGAAGCCGGGGAGACCACATCGCGGACCTGGCCGACCGTGGCGACGAGCCCACGCTGCCGCCGTCGAGCAGGCGTGGGGGCGGCTTCAGCGGCCGGATCTTGCCCTCGTCGAAGAGCTCGTCCGCCGCCGTCAGCTGATCCGGCTCCTGCGCGCTCCGGTCCAGCAGGACGCCGAAGTCGAAGTCCGCATTCTCACCGTCCCCGGTCGCCGTTACCGTCGCACCGGAGCCGAGCCCGGACTTCGGTGTCCCCGGCTTCTCCTCCCAGTCGAACGGCACGGCGGATTCGACCGTGCGGCGCGTGGAGTACGAGGCGCGGGGCTGGAAGCCGTCGCCACCGTCGCCCGCGCCGGAGAACTGCGCGTATATGGCGGCCGCGCGCTCCGGGCTGGCGGGGGCGCTGGCGAAGTGCTGGAAGAGGTCGAAGGGGTCGGCGCCGTCGGAGAGGCCGTCGGCGGAGACGTCGGGCGGGAGGAGCCCGAACGGGTTGGGCGACGGGGGCGCGGTCACCGCCGTGGTGGCCAGGAACGGGTTGCCGGCCTCCAATGCGTCAGCGGAGCCGAACGGGTTCCTGATGCTCGCGGACCGCGCGGGGTAGGCGTCGTCGTCGAGGACCGCGCTGTCGAAGCGGAACTCCGGCGGCGGCGTGGCGATCTCCATCGATCACGTCCGGGTGGGTAGCTCTGGGTCCGGGCGTCTGCTGGTACGTGTGCGCGGTTTCGTGGCGAGGAGCGAGGCGGTGATCGAGAGGCCGGAAAGGGAGTATAAGTTAGCCGGGGCAAGGAAGGGAAGGGGAGGGAGAGGAGGCGAGAAATGATGAAAATGACGAACGTGGCGGGGACTTAAAAGGAAGGACGGCGGGATCGTCGCCCGCCATGTTTTGGTTCAGCTCCCCTCCGGGGGCCGCAACCATCTCAACACTTGTCGCCTCGACCGGGGGGACAAAAATCAATTGCAATTGGGTGGGGGCGCCACAATTCAGCGTGTTGCACTACTCGGTTGACGCGCTAATGGTCTCGCATTTAAACGAGTTTACACATCGAGGTGGATCTTGCATGCTGATCAGTATTTTTTTGGGTTATAAACCAAGCTTTATTATTGACGAAAAAGTTTAAATGGCGTGGGATACAAAACGGACTATAGGGTTCGACCAACCAAACATATCGACCCAGATCCAGATAATGGGAAAATTTGGCCAACCTATCAGCATCGCCATTAACAGTTCTGCCCTCGAAACTGAAAATACAGTTTAAAGAAGATCTCTGTTTAATCTCACTAAGAGGTTGTTTGGATACAGGGAATTAGATATGAGATTTTAGAAAACGAGTTTTTGAAGGATTTTTAGGAAAACCAGTTTTGGTTAGTTATTCTGTTAAGGTAAGTATACCCAGTACCTTGTTTGGATGGGAAAATTAGAAAAACACGATTTTAAGTTCTTCCCAAACAATACATGGAGGTGTGGTGCTTTGGCTTGCTCTTGGCACCTATACGCACAGCGGCGGACAACCACACCGTAATCTGCTCTCTCGCGAGGCCATCGCCGAGGCCGCCAGGGTGGTCGCGCTGCTCGCCTGATCGTGCTCGGCTTCGTTCACCCGTGTCATGCATGCTGGCTCAGGTTCCCATCAAAGAAGCACGTACATGCAACTCACATACGGCAAGACACGAGTACACGACGTAAAGCACCTTGATTGATTCTCAAGCCGGGCATGCATGTAGCATCTAGCTAGCTGCTGGATCGATTGGCCGGTAACAGCAGAGCACAACACACATGCTAGGGAGGCGTGACGACGACGTAGAAGCTGGAGCATATGGACGGCGACGGTGGCTGTGAAACGGCCGATGGACACAACGGCAGCCGGCCCAAGTCTGCATCCGCCATGGAGGCGCTGGTCTAGGTGGAGCATCGCAACCTGCATGCTCCGGCTGCTTGGCCGAGATCGGCAACGACGTCTTCTGGCTTTGTCAAGCTGCTGTCGCGGCCGGCGGAGGTTACCATGATCAGTGCGTCGGACTTCGTTGATCTCCTGATGCATATAGAAAACGCGTTTGTACAAAAACGTCTATTAGTCGTTTTTGTATAAACTGTTTTTTTGGGTGTTTGGAAGACCCAGTTTAGTATATCCACGAGTTAGTTAGAGGATCCAAACAATGTTTTAGGTTGTTACACCAGAAATCAGGTTTAAGGAAAACTAGTTTCCTATAATCTAGGTATCCAAACAACCCCTAATAGAAGCTCCATAGCCCTCCTCCTAGGCTCCAGTGGTGGCACACTCAGGCAGTGGCCGGTGCGCCAGGGGTCCCACGGTGGCACTGTTGCTGCGGTTGGTCGCCGGATCTAGGCGGCTGGATCTGGGGCACTGAAGGCGGTCGAGACGGTGCATAGGTTGTTGGGTGGATTTCTTGGGACGGATCCGGGTGAAAATCTGATATTCGGTCGATGGGCGGAGACGGTGATGACGATGCCCTTATCATCGTTTCCTTCATGAAGGCATCATCGAGGTGAAGCTCCCAACTCCACTCAATACCTCCGGGGGAAACCCTAGATCAGCTGATCGGATGTTGGCGGCAATCATGTGTCGAACCCCTTGGGGCGGCATTCTTGGAGGTGCACTCGGCTTCACGGACCAGCGGACGGCTTCTTTGGTGGAGCGGTGCTTCATCCATACATTGATGGCGACGGATCCGGACGGGCGTGGCGCATCTGGATTCGAGTTCGATGTGGGAGGATGGACTCGCAGAGGACACCGTTGTCTGGCGTCGTGGTGGCGTGATGGTGAGAGACTGCACGGTAGATGCAACAAGACAGCTCGAAGATGAACTTCGTGGCGGTGGCTGCGGCGGCCCCATACCCGCAAAGCGTCTGGTTGAGGAGTGCGCGGATTGGTAGGTGCCCCATACCAGCAAAGGCGTCTGGTTGGGACCTCGGTCTTAGATGTTTATGTTTGGTTGCGATCTGTTTGGTATTAGGCCCAGACTATCAGCGCCCCTTCATCAACTGGATAGGTGTAGCGACAGTTGTTGCTTAGACGGTGGCTTCAGTCTTACTGTTGTATGGCTTTGTAAGGTCTTGTGAGAATAATTAATAAAGTGACTGCATGCATCGCCTAGATGCAGAGGCCGGGGGTCATCCTCCTTTTCTAAAAA
Organism: Aegilops longissima; assembly: GCA_021605205.1. Lineage (NCBI taxonomy): Eukaryota > Viridiplantae > Streptophyta > Magnoliopsida > Poales > Poaceae > Aegilops > Aegilops longissima. Next base: position 561,981,811 of record CM038681.1, on the reverse strand, counting down.
AAAAAGCTCCATAGCCTCCTTGACTAACTCTTTCAATGTCATTGATCACTTGCTTTGAGTTCGAGGCAATGATAACGTTCTCAAGCATCAAATCCTCTGCAAGAGATAAACCTTCGCGGCAAGCTATTGCCTCAAGTGTCGCCACATATGTTATGCACATGCCACCAAAGCTGAGCTGCCCATATAATTTCTAGCAGTAGCAGCGGATCCTCTTGCATGCGACCATGAAATTCCTGCATCAACGTGGAACTTAGCAAAAACCAACGGGGCACACTTTAGGTCTAACTGTTACAACTCTGGGTACAACTATAGCCTTACTCAACTTCGCGGCAGTACCTCGAGCATGCTGATCAGTAGAGGACGTGTTCGATTACCTGCATCCCCAACTAGTTCCGGGATGTAATTTTGGCCCGCTTGGTTAGCTAAGCTGCATTCTGACCCTTCCAACAAAGGAATTGCATCTTGACCCACATGAACCTCAAAGCACCTCCCAGTCAAGTTTGAGAGAAACGATCGAATCGGCAGTTTTCACTCAATCGGCTCGTCTTGTGAAGGTAGGGGAACGCGGTGCCGAGTTCGTGCGAGGAACGACATGTTGTGAGCTCGCACGTGTCCCAAAAAAATGGCGGGGGTATTTCAGTCACCTCCCGCCGACTGCCTCGACCTATTTAGTTCCCTTCGGGTCACCATCTGAACCCGCACAATCACCCTCTTTGAGCTCCTTTTAACCAGGTTGCTTCTTCACCAACAAGCATGTAGGAGATGCATCTCTACGGCCAGTTGTGGTTGGTGGCGGCGGTCCTTCTTTCCCCTCTTCTCCAAGTTGTTCCCTGCCCCCTCCCTGCTACTATGATGGTTGTAATTAACATCACTCCTACTCGTTTCATTGTTGCCCTAATGCAACCTGCATTTTTTAGGCAACCAAACAACATAAACAAAACTTGACCTAAAACATGTATTAGCTCAAACATGCCCTACTGGGCCACTGATGCAAGCAGGCAAAAATCTGTGCAGATAACCAAACATGCCCAATGAATACTACTAGGCGAAGGAACTCCTGTAATCACATACGGGAGGTCATATTGCCTAAAAAAACATACAGGAGGTCATGTACCTAGCTTTTATCGATTCATACAGGCACATACGATTGTGCTATCTTTAGAAGTGTCACATAGGATAAATGTTGAGGTGAAAGACAAAGAAGTCAGAATAAAAGACTTGCCTTTTCTTGTTTAAGAGATGATCTTTATTTCTCAGATAGGGCTAGAATTCGAGCCGAGTCGAGCCAGCTCGGCTCGACTCGCTAGAGCTCGTTTCATTAACGAGCTAGCTCGACTCGAGTTGTTACTATAACGAGCTCAGATCCAAGATTGACTTGACTCGTATAGCTCGCGAGCTAGCTCGTTTAGCTTGTTAAGCTCGTTATAGTTGTGAACATAAAACCTTATGAATATAATATAAAGTTATTAATTGCGAATGTAACATGTACTATGTTCAAACAATTGTAAGTAGCTTAACTTATAATTATTAGTACCATCAACATGTGAGCGAGTTAATAATATGTGAATGACCACGATAACCAGCAAGTCAGTAGCATGTACATGGCCACAATTCCACATACAATAGTACATGACCACAATAATGAACAAGTTAGTAACATGTACATGACCCGAGAGGTGGGTTTACACAGCACTGCCGCCCTCGCGAACTCACGATTTAGAAACAGAGGAGATGGGAGGGGAATCGATAGACTGCTCTTTCGCTATTTTGCTAGGGATGGAAGGAGAGACGGATCGTGTCGTGTGTCGCCTTGGTGGCTGAGCACAGTGTTTTGCGGATGGGGTCTATGTTGTGCCTATACGACTAGCCTGCTTGGTGATGGGTGGCTGATTTTTATACCGAGCCTAACGAGTTACGCGAGCACTGTGAACTCGGCTCGTTTAATTTGTTCTATAAACGATCTTAAAATAAAGCTCGGCTTGACTCGTTATTCTTCGAGTTCGAGTCGATTCGAGCTGAATCACGAGCTACTCATTTAGCTCACGAGTTTCGAGCTTCTTTTCTAACCCTATTCTCAAATAATAGCTAGATCATTTAAAAAGGGGAGGAGAAAAAAAATCATGGATCATAGGGTCCTACAAAGCAGAATTTTCTTCACTGAAAAAGGTCTTAGCTAACTCATTGGCTACTTCATTTGCTTCTCAGAGGCAGTGAGTGTATGAAATCTTTGCGAAGTCCAGGGCTTGCTCCTTACATTCAAGCACAATAGTCAGAGCCCACATAACCTTCTATCTGTTGCATTGCCTCCACTTCAAAGTTGTTGTCTGATCCTACCAAGTTATTGCTCCCGATTCGTCCTTCTAGATATAGCCTGTTTAAGAGACGATCTCTTAGCAACAATACTATCATCACATATCTAGGCATATCTAGTTACTAGAGATAATGACTAAAATATATCTCATCGTATACCATTTTTTGCTGCCACTTATACATTACAGGGCGACCTTATGATAAGACAGTCTTACCAAGGCAAGGCCAACATCGACCAAAGGTGCACGCCTCCTTTCAGCGACAAACAACGAGCTTTGACAAAAGGAAAAAAAGAGAGCGGCACGCAAAACGCTGATTTTTTTTCTTTTCATTTCATAGTTTTCTACTTTTATTTATATTTCAAAATTTAATGTATTTACTTTTAGCACGCATAAAATTTCTCAATGTGATGTAAAAACTTTGTTTGTGAATTTTTTAAAAATATTTGTACCATTCAAAATAATATATGTGACATCTAAAATGTTCACACATTTAATTAGTTTTTCATGAGATTGTTATAAAATGTTCATGAAATCATATGAAAATCGTGTATTTTTGAAAAAATGTTCATATGTTTAACAGTATGTTTTTGTGTCATTTAAAACAAATGTGCCTGAAATGTAAAAAATGTTAGTGACATTTTAGAAAAATGTTCAATTTGTATAGTGAAAATACTCAATGCGTGTTAAAAAAAGTTAGCATGTATTTTTAAAAACGAAAAATAAATTAAAAATAAAAATAGTCCGTCCCAAAGTTATTTTTCTTTAGGCGAAAGCGAGTTTCATCTCACTGTAAGCGATGTATAGCATTAGCAATCAGACAGAAGGTCAATCCGCCTCTAGTGGGCCGGAATGGGACAGGCAAGTCAGGCAGTCCATTCCACAATAGGCTCAATGTATCCAAAAGTTCGACCCAAAGTGATTTTCTTTCTTGTTTACTTTCCCAAACCCTATTTGGCACCTTAAGCGCCATTCCGAGGTGTTTTCACCAATGGCACGAACTCCCGAAATACTGCATTTACGCCACTTGTCGCAACTAGGAGCATTCCTTTTTTTTCTTCTTCTTAGATTCGTTTATTCAAAATATTTTGTCTTTTAAACCGTGCGTTCAAATCCCGAATCATTTTTTACCATTGGATTTATCGCGTTGAGCTTCGAAACTATACCTCATGTTATTAGGTTTCGACGAACCTTTTTTTTCTCATGGAAAAAAACTGAAAACAAAAAACCCGAGTCGGAAGCATATTTCTTCCAACTTTTTCCCCTTTCCGAGAGGCACAACTACGTCTCTCGCGGAAGCAAATCTGTGCCTCCTCAAAAAGCAAATATGTGCCTCTCGTGAAAGAAAAAAAAACATATTCTCCCTTTGTGAGAGGTACAATTGTGCCTCTTACAGAAGAATATCTGTGCCTCCACGAAAAGAAAATATATGCCTCTCGCAAAAGCAAAAAAAAATATTTTCCTCTTTTTCGAGAAGCACAACTGTGCGTCCACGAGAAGCGAATCTGTGCTTCCCGCTGAAAATAATGATAATAGAAAACATGTTTTCCCCTTTCTTGTGCCTCTCATGAAAGAAAACATGTGCCTCCACGAGAAGCAAATATGTGTTTTTTTTCATGTTTTTTTTCGTCAGAAACCGAAAAACTGACCCCTCCCCCCCTCCGAAACCAACCCATCTAAAAAACCCAAAAACACATTCATAAAAATAAAGCTCCGCAAGGGGCTACCCCATGATTAGTTGCTCCCGGACACCCCTCCTACGCAAATGGGCCACCCCATGTTATATCGTTAGTATGGCTGTAATGGCACACTTCGTTTTATGAAGCTTCTAAAAGCTTTTGAACGGATTTTTCTTTCTTTTGCCATTTGTTGTTTAATATTTGCTTTTTATTTTTCTTATTTCCTTTTTATTTTTGTCCTTTTTAAAATTAGTGATTTTTCAAAATTGGTGGACTTTTTTATTTTGTGAATATTATTATGTGTGATTTTTCTAATACATAAAAATTGCCTAATTATTTTTCATTTTAATTCTTGATTTTTTATAAAAATTTAAGATATTTTTATGATATTTGTGAACTTTTTCAAGTCCATAAACTTATTCAAATTAATGAAATTTTTTCAATTTTATAAACATTTTCTAAATTAGCGAGCATTTTTGAATTCATAAATTTTTTTGAATTCATAAACTTTTTCAAATTCACATTTTCTGTATTATTTTCAATTTCACCTTTTTTCCAAAGTCCCGATTATTTTCCAATTTTGTTATTCTTTTTTCAAATTTAAGTTTCCTTGTGGCCCGGTTTAGGCGCGTGTGAGCGCCAGTTGTGTTTCCTGGCCCAGAAGGCGCCAAGTAGGAGCTCCCTTTCGTTTTAGACCAGGAAACTTGAATTTTGTAGTCTAGCATCTACAGAGTCCAGACTGGACTAGACACCGAATGGACACATTACAACGAGAATTCAACCAAGAGTTGCAAAGCTCCAGACCTCTCCAGTGTACACGCTACAAACACGTCCGTAAAACGCCAAAATTCCAAACGGGTGCACCATAGCTCACTCTCACACCCTCCATGCCTTCCCAACCACACGATTTTTTCCCCGTCGAAAATCGATCCGAAGAGCTAAAAAACCAGGGATTTTCCTCCTGGCCTTCTTCTTCTTCCAGCCCAAGCAAGCAAGCAAAACCCCAGAGAAAAAGCCCAGCAGCACCAGGGAGAGAGCCTAGCCGCATCGATCGAATCGAGCTACCACGCCGCCACGTCTGCCCCCTCCTCCAATCCACCCCACAGGCAAAAGCAAACCCCAGCCAGAGCCGACGGCAAGCTGGACACCTACGCCATGGAGCGGGTGGCGCTGCTCCGCACCTCCGGCCGCCGCCTCCTCCAGCGCTGCGGCAGGCCCAGGCCCCTCGTGCCCGCCGCCTCCTCCTCCGCGCCGCGTCGCCGGTTGACCTCCTCCTCGTCGGCGTCGTCGTCGTCCTCCTCCTCGTCGCGCGGCGGCTCGTCGCGCCTCCTGGCCGCGGCCGCGCCGCTGCACCTGCACGCCGCGGGGCGGTACTGGCCGCTCACCGCGCCCGGCCTCGCGAGGCGCCTCTCCGTCCCCGCCGTCTCCACCTCGCCCTCCCCTGTGCCCAGTGGTGAGCTTTTGCCCCAACTCGTCTATATGTGGAGTTAGCTTTTGCACTGTTTTACCTGCAATTCGGTGTAGCTGCACAATTCCTTGGTAATACTAATGGCCTAAGGTTGCATTGTTCAAGTTTCGGTGTCGAACTTTACCATCGAATCTCAAGCATCTGTATGCTGCTCTGCTTAATAATTTGTAATGGGATAGCTGGAGATACACTGCTTGTTATTCAAGTAACCTCTGTCGAGACTATGATGAAATTGTGGCTCGAGAATGAATGTGCCAGCGCATGACCTTTTTCCATTATTCCTTAAGCAGACACTGATGATGTCCATGAGTACGCGGCAAAGCTAGGCTTTGAAAAGGTATCTGAACAAGTCATAGACGAGTGCAAATCGGCTGCTGTTCTCTACAAGCACAAGAAGACAGGCGCAGAAGTGATGTCCGTGGCAAACGATGATGAGAATAAAGTGTTCGGCATTGTATTCCGTACCCCTCCGTAAGTGCATCTAGTCCCTGCCTCGTGGTGTCATTGATGTTATATTATCATGCAAAAAGCAAAGCAGGGAAACTTATTCACAGATAGGAAAGATGTAAACAACATATCATTGCATGCAAGCTGTTATGGGGTTTCTGAGTAAGTTTCCTTTATTACTAGGAAAAATTCGACTGGCATACCTCACATTCTTGAGCATAGTGTTCTCTGTGGATCAAGAAAGTACCCTTTGAAAGAGCCATTTGTTGAGCTCTTAAAGGGTAGTCTGCATACTTTCCTGAATGCGTTCACCTATCCGGATCGGACGTGTTATCCAGTTGCATCAACAAACACCAAGGTGATACCTATTCTACTAGTCACTGATTTGCTTCAGTCATTTATACAGCACCACCTTTTTTAGCATTATCATCATTTCTGTTGTTGCTTTGCAGGATTTCTATAACTTGGTTGATGTATACCTTGATGCTGTGTTTTTCCCCAAGTGTGTTGAGGACTTCCAAACATTTCAACAGGAAGGGTGGCATTATGAGCTTAACAGTCCCGAAGAAGAGATATCCTACAAAGGTTTGATTACTCAGGCTATTTTAATGAAGCAAATACATTTGGATGTGAGCTAGGTCTGCTGATTCCTCAAAAAGTACCTGAATGCAATCCTTTAACATTTGACTGTAGGTGTTGTCTTCAACGAGATGAAAGGAGTCTACTCTCAACCTGATAACATAATGGGCCGTGTGTCTCAACAGGTTAGCGATTTGTTTGATTCTGTTTTTCAGTCTGTGACTTTTAGTTCAGTAGGAGAGTTTGCTTATGTGTGTGTTACTTTTATCATCCTTTGCATGATACTGTGTTAGAATCACCTTGTTGGTTATTCTATTGTGTTCAGAATCTTTTCAACACATTTATTCCAATCATTGTTTCACCCTATAGTTGATCGGATTTTGGTCAATCCCTGTATAGTTTTATCAGTTAGGACAAAATTCAGGCTAGCTGCTTGACAAACTACACACCTTTTTTATGATGAGCTGCTTATCTAAGAACTGCCATGCACTGGGTCCAGGCTGTTGCATTTCCACTTGCATTCATTCTGCTTTTCTGATTGCTGTTGCAGTTCCACCTGTACATTAGCGAGTTGTAGTTTCAACTCTCTCTAGTCTATACTTCTTTAGTTGTTGCTTCCTTGTTTATTAGTTTGTGCTAATAGTCCCAGTGGTGAATACCCCTTTGCGCTGTTCTCATCAGATTCCAGTTTTTTTTGCCAGTTTCTCTTGTCATTATTTTAGATGCAGTTGCTACAAGATTACCTAACATATTTGAGATTTCTACAGGCACTTTCTCCTGATAACACGTATGGTGTGGATAGTGGTGGGGACCCAAATGATATCCCAAAGCTTACTTTCGAAGAATTCAAGGTTTCCTTGGTTCTATTTTTCTATTTTCATGAAATGATACTTAATTTGTCATTTTGCTCCTCTAGAAAACTATAAGTTTCAGTGATCTTTTATTGGAAAGTAAAAGAGGAATGCTTCTAGGACCATCGAGTCCATTTTTCTATATTAGTGCACCAGTAAGCTAGCATTGGTTAATTATTTTCTTCAAATTTTGAATCCCAGCCTTTTAATGTCATATGTTCAGGAGTTCCACAGTAAGTTTTACCATCCGAGCAATGCTAGGATCTGGTTCTACGGTGATGATGACACAAAAGAGCGACTACGAATTCTAAGTGGTAATGTGTCCATATAGTAGTTAGTTGTGCTTATTCACAGGTTTTTTTTTGAGCCTTTGGCTGTATTTTCTTTTTCTTTTTTTGACACCATTGTTTTTTTTTCTTATCTTGCCTCTCTTCTGTAGAATACCTTGACCTGTTTGAAGCCAGCCCTGCTCGTAATGAATCAAAGGTTATGCCTCAGAAACTTTTCAAAGAGCCAGTGAGGATTGCAGAGAAGTATCCTGCTGGCCAGGAAGGTGATTTGAAAAAGAAATATATGGTTTGCACTAACTGGCTCTTGTCAGAGGAGCCACTGGACGTAGAAACAGAGCTTGCACTTGGTTTCCTGGATCACCTGTTGCTGGGCACTCCCGCTTCACCACTTAGAAGAATTCTTCTTGAAAGTGGTTTAGGAGAGGCTATTGTGGGAGGTGGTGTTGAGGATGAGCTTCTTCAACCACAATTCAGTATAGGCTTGAAAGGTGTATCTGAGGATAACATTGAGAAAGTTGAAGAGCTAGTTATGCAGATTTTGAAGAATTTGGCAGAGGAGGGATTTGCACCAGAAGCAGTGGAAGCATCTATGAACACGATTGAATTCTCTCTCAGGGAGAATAACACGGGATCATTTCCTCGAGGGCTGTCACTAATGCTTCGTTCGATGGTATGAGATTCATGATATGTAAAAAAGAAACAGACAAGTATGTCTGGGCATATTAATATTTTCTTCAACTTCACAAAAAATTGCAGGGAAAATGGATATATGATATGGACCCTTTCGAACCTCTGAAGTATGAACAGCCGTTGCAGCAACTCAAAGCACGCATTGCAGAGAAGGGATCCAAAGCAGTATTCTCCCCACTCATTGAAAAATATATTTTGAACAATGTGCATCGTGTTACAGTTGAAATGCAGGTATATAGAGAACCCTCCACCTAAAGAGTTCTATATGAAATGAGTTTTTTGTTACCTCTTAAAATTTGATACTTTCTTATGCAGCCTGATCCAGAGAAAGCTTCACGTGATGAAGCTGCCGAGAAAGAAATTTTAAAACAAGTAAAATCTAGCATGACTCAGGAGGATCTTGCAGAGTTGGCACGTGCTACAAAGGAGCTGAAGGACAAACAAGAGACTCCAGATCCCCCAGAAGCTCTCAAAGCTGTTCCTAGCCTGTCGCTACAAGATATCCCTAAAAAGCCTATTCATGTACCAATAGAGGTAATTCTTTGACTTGCGACATCTGTACATCGGCTGAAAGTATTAGGCTAGGTTAGCTCAAAATTCTCGGTCAAGTTGAGCTATATTGCAAATATGAATTCTACTTCAATATGTCGTCGGACCGTTCAGTTCTTAGTTTTCCAGATCCTGATTGGGAAAGAAACCAGAGGCCTGCTCACATAGGTCAGAGTCAGTGAAAACTTTCTGGTTTTGCATTACTTAGCAAGGTCCATTGTTTTTTAGCTACTGATTTGGGTGCTGTGATGTTTCCTCATATAATCTAGCGTTTCTAAGAGTTAAGAGTATTGGTCAGAACTTGATTGCACTGTAATATATGTAACTACTAACTACTAATAGTGGCTGATAGAGTTGATATGTGCTCACATGGTGATGTGGTCTGTCAGCCTCCTCCCTCCTTTCCCAAACCTTGCTCGCAGTAAAAGGGAAATTTGACTGTGTGTTGATACAAAGGGTCCTTTGTTTCAGCTTAGGTAGCTTTCATAAACAATAATTTGTCGCAACAGCAAAAGCTAACTGGAGACTAGCAAGTAGCAAATAGCCTCCTTACCCGACAGGCTGAGATTGATTGCCTGACTGAGCAAGAGATCTGAAGTTACAGAATCTGTCCTGTAAATTAGTCAGAAGCTACATGTTGTAGGCCAAAGTTAAAAGTTATCAATCTAAGACTCTAAATCTTCTATGATTATATTCAATTTCTATATCCTAGAATTGAATCTGGAGTTAAGCAGAACTAGGCATTAGTATATAGAGAAGTTCTTTTCAAAAAGTACAGAGGATGGTTTGACAATGTTGGAAGTATGATTTTTTTTATTAGGAGGTAGCATTACTTTTTTGTTTCCTGAGAATGCCTGTTTGTACCATCTCTTTACTCTATTGTTTTATTAGTCGAGATAGTGTAATCTTCATTTCTGCAATGTGTTATTTAGGTGGGGGAGATAAACGGTGTCAAGGTCTTGCAACATGATCTCTTCACCAATGATGTAGTCTACTCCGAAGTTGTATTTGATATGGGTTCTATGAAGAAAGAACATCTACAACTGTTGCCTTTGTTCTGGTGAGATCCTTGAAGTCCGATCAATACATTGTTTGTATTTACCATGAAAGCTGAACATATTTTGATTTTCTCTGTGCTTCATATACTATGTGGTATTTCAACTAATTGGATGTTCATTCTAGTCAATCCTTACTGGAGATGGGCACAAAAGACATGGACTTCGTGCAGCTTAATCAATTAATTGGAAGAAAAACTGGAGGCATATCAGTTTACCCATTAACATCTTCAATAAAGGGAAAAGAAGATCCTCTTACTCGTATTGTCGTTCGAGGAAAGGCAATGTCAACGCGCGTAGAAGATTTGTTTCACCTGGTATGTTTATGATCTTTGCCTGTGTAGATCATACTACCAACAGCAATGACAGGGTGGAAAGACATGCTTAATCTGTTTAGTGCTCATTCCTCTGCGGAAATTACCATACTGTAGTCACCCAGTTACTTATCTTATATTTGCATCATGGAAATAAATCCTTGTTCTGTTCTTGCAGATGAACTGTCTTCTTCAAGATGTTCAGTTCACAGAACAACAGAGGTTCAAGCAGTTTGTTTCCCAAAGTAAAGCAAGAATGGAGGTACAGAACTAGTATATTTGTGATTCAGATTACTATACGCATGCATGCATTTTGTTGTCTAATGATTTCTCTAACACAGAATCGATTGAGGGGTAGTGGCCACGGTATAGCAGCTGCCAGAATGGATGCTAAGTTAAATGCAGCTGGATGGATTTCAGAACAGATGGGTGGTGTTAGGTAAGATTCTTTAAGTTATATACACTCCATTTGCAGATTGTGAAGTCAGCTGGTTATTGACATGATTATGGCCTTGTGAGCATACTTACATGACTACATGTAGTGTACCATAGCTTGCACTTTTGATACAGAGTCTTGGTTGCTTACCTCATATTCTTCATTTTGTTCTTAGCAAACCACTATTGGCTATTATTTTTATCCACAGGACATTTTCTTTTAGATTTCATATGTTGATGTATTTGTTGCTATTGCCAGTTATCTTGAGTATCTACGAGACCTGGAGACGAAGATTGATCCAGATTGGGACAGAATATCTGCTTCACTTGAGGAAATGAGGAAGTCTCTATTTTCTAAGGAAGGTTGCTTGATAAACATAACAAGCGACTCAAAAAATCTTGAAAAATCTGGTCAACATATTGCCAAATTTCTTGATGCACTGCCAAGTGCCCCATCCCTGGGAAGTGATCTATGGCTCTCTCGGCTGCCTTCTGTTAATGAAGCCATTGTTATCCCTACACAGGCAAGGCTAATTTGTCTGGCTCTCTGACATTAGCTTTGAGCAGTTGTTGTAAGATGATTATTCCCTCATTGACATAGTGAATGATGCTCAATTTATCTGTTGCCTGAAGGTTAATTATGTTGGAAAAGCTGGAAACCTATACCAAAGTGGATACCAACTTAACGGAAGTGCCTATGTCATATCCAAGCACATAAGCAACACATGGTTATGGGACCGCGTTCGAGTTAGTGGTGGCGCATATGGAGGGTTTTGTGATTTTGACACTCATTCAGGTACTTTGATCTTATACCTGTTCTTGCCCCACTTACATTCATGTCAATAGTTAAGTACCTTACATACTCTGCTGGCTCTACATTATTGTAAATATTTTGTCTCCTTTTGTCTTTGCAGGGGTCTTTTCCTATTTGTCATACCGTGATCCGAACTTGCTGAAAACACTAGAGGTCTATGATGGGACTGCAAAGTTCCTCAGAGAACTAGAGGTAGATGATGATGCTCTCACAAAAGCTATTATTGGAACCATAGGGGATGTTGATTCCTACCAGCTACCAGATGCCAAAGGTTACAGCAGGTACATAATCATCCTCTCTATTTCGCAGAGTGCACAATAACCAACCCCAATACGATGATGTGGATATGGGCTTATGAAAACCATTGACTTATTGCTGGTCCATGTTGCTTGAAATTGTGCCCACAAAGATTCTTTTATAAGAATGTCGGTGTTGATACCCAACCTAGAACATTTGTTATGCATGTCCTTACGTATTGATTGTTCTTTGTTTGGAGATAACCCACCCTTTCTTAGTATTGTCTGCAACCAAGTTAAATCTTGACTTGGATCATGGTTGCAAACACATACTCCCTCCGTCCGAAAAAGCTTGTCCCTCAAATGGATGTATCTAGCACAAAAATATGCTCTTATATGCATATAATATCATAGGCCATGAAGGAACACATAGAGTAATAAATTGGATTTCGCTGTTTTCAGTCTGATGCGGTATTTGTTGGGCATCACTGAGGAGGAACGCCAGCAAAGACGCGAAGAGATACTCGCAACCAGGTAGATATTTCTATGGTCTAAATTGCACATTCCTTGAGCACACTTACAGAATCGTCCCAGGTATATGTTTTTGTGCAAAGTCGCTTAACATGTTGTTTCTCGTGTGGCAGCGTGAAGGATTTCAAGGAGTTTGCCGATGCTGTCGAAACGATCAATGACAATGGGGTTGTGGTGGCTGTAGCATCGCCCGACGACGTCGAGGCAGCAAACAAAGAGAAGTCGTTATTTTCAGACATCAAGAAGTGCCTGTGAGGCCTCTCCATTCCCACCCAGGCAGGGTTCAGTCTGGGACCTGCGCCGAGCAGAGGTTCTTCAGCGTTTTGCTTCACTGATGAAGAATGGTCTGGCGCTGTAACATGAGTTCGCGTGGCGAGAGCACTGATCACCTTGTCTGTAGCCCGGTTACGGTTGTTTATTTTTCGCGCCCATTTTTAGGGGAAATAATTAGTTCAGGGTGTTGAGCGAAGCACAATAGTTAAACAGAGTTCCATTGCTGCCTTTTCCCCTCTGCAATCAGTGCTCAAACAAGCCGGTTGTACACCAAGTTGCTGATAGGAGATTGAGCTGATGAGTGATGAGAACCTGCTCAAAAGTTAGCTGAATATTCTGTAACTTGCTATACGAAAGATATAAATGTTTTCGCAACTTGGTTGATCAGGGCCCTTTCTGGAGCATAAATCGCTGGGAACCGCTAGGTATTGGACTACTGATTCTTATCAGACCTTCTCGTAAGATTAGAAACATGACAGCCGTTGGATGAGTACGGCGGGCCCTATGCACCTCTCGCGGGCTTTTTCCAAAACAGAACGCTGATTAAGTGGGATTGCTATTAACTTCCGGCCGATTTAACATCTCCTGATTTCTGCAAAAATTGAATTATCAAATTCCTTCCTCCGAAGACAGCCATTAAGGCAATAGACTTACAAAAGCGTCTGATCATTTATTTTCCCTTCACTATAACTCTCACGCGGCTATGGTTTACTATAGCGCCAATAATTACTTCTCCCAGTTAGTGACAACAAGGATCGAATTTGAGGAAACCAGTTACATGTGTGACATACAACAGGGATCGAATTCAGGGAGAAACCAATCCTGCTGAGACGAACAGGCGAGTATTACATATCGTCTCATTTCCTGCCGCTCTGCTGCTGAGCCTGGTGCTGCTGCCTGTGCAGCTGCGCGGACGCGATGGCCAGCATCGACCTCACCTTGGCGACCGCCGCGGCGTTCTCCGGCGGGCAGCTGGCCAGCGCCGCCCGCAGCGACCGCACGGCCGCGTCGGGCCGCCCGGCCCCGAGCGCCGCGCACGCCGCGCGGTACGCCTCGTCCGCGACCCGCGCGTCGTGGCAGGCGGCGGCAGGGCTAGGAGGCGCCCGCGCGGCGGACGACGCCTCCTCCTTCTCTCCCTTGCCGCGCGGAGGCCGCGAGGAGGTGGAGGCGGGGGCGGGGGCGGGGTCGAGGAGGGCGCAGGCGCGGGCGTACTCCGTAGAGGCGATGGCGGCGTCGATCTGGGACATGAGGGACTCGGGATTCGAAGGGAAGCTCCGGATCGCGTCGAACGGGCTCCAGCCCCGCCGCCCGCCGCCGGCGCTGCCCGACATGTCTGCAGCCGCGGTGCGGATTGGAATTGATGGGTAAGTAGTAGTGGCGACTAGCGAGGAGGAAGAGGGAAGGGGGAGGTAGGTAGCTCGCCAGTTGCGAGACCAACTGAAATACTGCGTAGTGGTGTCTGATGTGTGACCTAAGCCTAAAAAATACGTACAAAGCATCCTAAACATAATAAAAATTATATACTTTTCTAGAATGAGATTATATTGATGTCCATGAGCCAACCATGGACACTACCGCCGCCACAGCGCCGGCATGCTATTGTTATCGTTCCCTTATAAAAGTCGACAGTGGCGGATCTAGGACCCAGCCCCAGGGCATGAGGCCCAAATCATTCTCATATTGTAGCAATTGGCCTGTTCGGCTAGATCCGTCCTTGAGGGTTGGCCTGACCTTATTGATAACAGCTGGGAAAATCATAGTGCACGTGCGCTAACGACCATTGGAGCCGAAGTTGTCACCGTTGAACCATTGAATCAATCTGAATCACATAACATCAGATCTGGCCATTGTGCACGACAAAATAACCTAGCCTTATCGCCCCCAAGGAGGCCACAAGAATCTAAGACGGAGCTCCGTTGACTCCGTCCCGATAGACGAACTCGAGAAGAATCGAAGCCCTTAAGACCAACTTAAAAATAAATCGTTGCCATTCGTCTCAGCATCATCCCTGAGAGAACTACACCCCCCCCCCCCCTTAATCTAGACTACTAGCCAAAACCATAGCATCGATTTTCCTCTCCCGGCCACCGGCCATAGAATGAGAGATAAAGGAGAGGCGACTCCCAGGCTCGTCGAGTGAGCTTGAAGGGGACAAGGTCTTTGCCCTAGCCATCACTTTCATGATGTGGAAGGAAAACGAGTTTCGAATTCTAGTATGTCTAAAAAGTAATAATCTTAGACTAGGCTGGGTTGGGCCACTTTTGTTTAATGAACATGTCAAAAAATGTAATAAATGTAGCCTGGTGTAAATGAAAATCATACAATTTGTTTAAATCTCATTTAAAATGTATGAGAACTTGGATACTTGGCTGTATGTTTCAGTCTCGTTTATCTCCAAGTTAGCATCCCCTGGCGCCTGTGCTGGGGCAAAGCTTGTCTGCATTAGCTGTTGGGAGGGAGGGATGGCTCCTTCGTAGTAGCTTTAGCCCTGCTTAGTAGTTTTTGCTTTGTCATATCACAAGACATTGTTTCCTATCTTCCTCCTGAAGACAGGAAAACCGATCTAGCTTTCCGCCGCCATGGACTCGCCCTCCGCCGCCATTCTCGGCAGCTCCCCTCCGTCGATGACCTCGATCGTCGGTGGTGAGGGGGGTCGCCGGATCCACGCGTGTGGATAGTTTTAGGCCAAAGTAGCTTAGTTTTTTAGGTTGTTCATCTTCTTGGCTTTGGCGGCAGCGATGGCGGCGCTGAATAAAATTTCTTCAAATCCTACTTCAATGAGACGATTGGTCCTATCGGTGGGGATGGATTTGGAATCCAGTCCAAGCAAGGATTGTGTGGCGGGCGGCATCCTCGTGGTGGACATGTGTCCACAAGCTCCGCCGTTGCGACGACGTCTGCTCCAGGGTCGGCGCGGAGCTTGGGAGGCAGTCCAGGAGCGGATGCAGATCGATTGTGGTCTGCATCGACAACATCTAGAAGACGAAACGTGTGCTGGGTTCGTGGTTGATGGATGGCAGGTGTGGTTTCCTCCTTCAGCGTCTTAGTCGTGGTAGGGTGTCAGATCTAAAGTTCGATGGCGTGTCCGGGGTGTTGCCACGGTCTGATTCGTTCAAAGGCAATGGCTTCACTTTTGAGGAGCCACCTTGGAGGTCCGCAAAGCTGCATATCAGCGACGGAGCCGCGTCGATCTCGGGTGAGGAGGTGATCCGTCATTCTATTCTTTGGTGGTTGCTATGATGGTGCCAGAGGTAGGTGATGGACGTTGATGTCAAACTCAGAGATGTGCTGCTATGTTTTCAGTTTTGTCATGTCGGTCCTTACGTGACTTATACTTTGATCTTTATCATATGGATGAGACACGTATTATCGTGAAAAAAAGAAAGTCTCACAAGACATTGGGGTTTATTTTATATATAATTGGAGAGGAAGCTCTTTTTATTAAAATAAATTGTATGAGAACAGGGTTAAACACGGACAAACACAGTGTTGGAGATAAGCTATCATAGGAAATATCTAAAAGAAAGTTGCCCATAAAAAACATCAAAAGTGCGTTTTCTTCCTCAACCGCACCACCCAAACCCCTCCGCTCACTCACCACTCTCACTCGCGGCACGATCCGGCGGCGCCAACCATCTCTCTAATGTATCTTGAGCCCATAAGACCAGCTTAAAAGTGAACCGTTGCCATTTGCCTGAGCGTCATTCTCGCGCGGACTAAAACCTCCCAATCTAGACTACTAGCCAAAACAATAGCATCGGGATTCCCCTCCCGACCACCGGCCACAGAATGACAGATAAAAAAGAGACGAATCCCAAGATCACCGATGAAGCTTGGAGGGGACAAGGTCTTCGCCCTAGCCACCTGAGGGAGTCATGGATTAGGGGGTCCTCGGGTGTCCGGGCTATGTGATATGGGCCGGACTGATGGGCCGTGAAGATACAAGGTAGAAGGCCTTTCCCCATGTCCGGATAGGACTCTCCTATGCGTGGATGGCAAGATTGACGTCCGGATATGTAATTGTTGGAAATATGCCCTAGAGGCAATAATAAAAGCATTATTATTATATTTCCTCGTTCATGATAATTGTCTTTTATTCATGCTATAATTGTATTATCCGGAAATCGTAATACATGTGTGAATACATAGACCACAATACGTCCCTAGTGAGCCTCTAGTTGACTAGCTCGTTGGTCAATAGATAGTCATGGTTTCCTGACTATGGACATTGGATGTCGTTGATAACGGGATCACATCATTAGGAGAATGACGTGATGGACAAGACCCAATCCTAAGCATAGCACAAGATCGTAGTTCGTTTTGCTAGAGCTTTCTCAATGTCAAGTATCTATTCCTTAGACCATGAGATCGTGTAACTCCCGGATACCGTAGGAGTGCTTTGGTGTACCAAACGTCACAACGAATCGGGTGACTATAAAGGTGCATTACGGTATCTCCGAAAGTGTCATTGGGTTGACACGGATCGAGACAGGATTTGTCACTCCGTACACGGAGAGGTATCACCGGGCCCACTCGGTAGTGCATCATCATAATGAGCTCAAAGTGACCAAGTGTCCGTCACGGGATCATGCATTACTGATACGAGTAAAGTGACTTGCCGTAACGAGACTGAACGAGGTATTGGGATACCGACGATCGAGTCTCTGCAAGTAACATACCGTCGACAAAGGGAATAGTATACGGGTTGCTTGAATCCTCGACATCGTGGTTCATCCGATGACATCATCGAGGAGCATGTGGGAGCCAACATGGGTATCCAGATCCGCTGTTGGTTATTGACTGAGAGCGCCCGGTCATATCAAGATGTCTCCGAACCCGTAGGGTCTACACACTTAAGGTTCGGTGACGCTAGGGTTATTAGGAAGACTTGTATGTGATTACCGAATGTTGTTCGAGTCCGGATGAGATCTCGGACGTCACGAGGAGTTCGGAAGGGTCCGGAGGTAAAGATTTATATATGGGAAGTTGTCAAACGGACACCGAAAAGTTTGGGGCATATCGGTATTGTCTGGGGTCACCGGAAGGGTTCCGGAGGTCCACGGAGGGGCCACCCCTCCCGGGGCCACTTGGGCTGCGTGGGAAGGGGCCAGCCTGGTGGCTGGGCGCACCCTCCCTTGGGCCCTTGCGCCTAGGGTTGAGGGGGAACCCCAGAGGGGCCCCTGCTTGGGGGCAAGCCCCTCCCTTGGCCGCCCCCTCTAGATGCATCTAGAGGCCGCCCCTCTCCCTTCCCCTATAAATAGAGGGTGAGGGAGGCAGCCGCACCCAAGCCAAGGCGCAGCCCTCCCTCCCAACACCTCTCCTCCCCGTTGTGTGCTCGGCGAAGCCTCGCCGAGATCTGCCTCTCCACCATCATCACGCCGCCGTCTGCCGGTGGAGCTGTCTTCCTCAACCTCTCCTTCCTCCTTGCTGGATCAAGACGGAGGAGACGTTGCCCGTACCGTACGTGTGTTGAACGCGGAGGTGCTGTCCGTTCAACACTTGGTCATCGGTGATCCGAGTACGACTCCATCATCACCATCCCCTTGAACGCTTCCATACGCGATCTACAAGTGGTATGTAGATGCAAACTCACTCCCTTGACTCGTTGCTTAGATGAACTCATAGATGGATCTTGGTGAAACCGTAGGAAAATTTTAATTTTCTGCAACGTTCCCCAACAGTGGCATCATGAGCTAGGTCTATGCGTAGTTCTCTTTTGCACGAGTAGAACACAATTTGGTTGTGGGCGTAGATCTTGTCAACTTGCTTGCCGCTACTAGTCTTATCTTGCTTCAGCAGTATTGTGGGATGAAGCGGCCCGGACCAACCTTACACGTGACGCTACGTGAGACCGGTTCCACCGACTAACATGCACTAGTTGCATAAGGTGGTGGCGGGTGTCTGCTCTCCCACTTTAGTTGAAGTGGATTCGATGAATAGGGTCCTTATGAAGGGTAAATAGAAGTTGACAAAATCACGTTGTGGTTATTAAGTAGGTAAGAAAACGTTCTTGCTAGAACCCAATTGCAGCCACGTAAAAGATGCAACAACAATTAGAGGACGCCTAACTTGTTTTTGCAGCAATTGTCATGTGATGTGATATGGCCGAAGTTGTGATGAATGATGAATGATATATTGTGATGTATGAGATCATGTTCTTGTAATAGGAATCACGACTTGCATGTCGATGAGTATGACAACCGCAGGAGCCATAGGAGTTGTTTTTATTTTTGTATGACTGCGTGTCATTGAAGAACGCCATGTAAACTACTTTACTTTATTGCTAAACGCGTTAGTCATAGAAGTAGAAGTAGTCGTTGGCGTGACAACTTCATGAAGACACGATGATGGAGATCATGGTGTCATGCGGTGACAAGATGATCATGGAGCCTCAAGATGAAGATCAAAGGAGCTATATGATATTGGCCATATCATGTCACTACTTTATATAATTGCATGTGATGTTTATTATGTTTTATGCATCTTGTTTACTTAGAACGACGGTAGTAAATAAGATGATCCTTACAACAATTTCAAGAAGTGTTCTCCCTAACGTGCACCGTTGCTAAAGTTAAATGCTTCAAGCACCACGTGATGATCGGTGTGATAGATCCTTACGCTCACATACAACGGGTGTAAGACAGTTTACACATGCAAAACACTTAGGGTTAACTTGACGAGCCTAGCATGTACAGACATGGCCTCGAACACGGAGACCGAAAGGTCGAACACGAGTCGATAGAAGATACGATCAACATGAGAATGTTCACCGACGATGACTAGTCCGTCTCACGTGATGATCGGACACGGCCTAGTCAACTCGGATCGTGTAACACTTAGATGACTAGAGGATGTCAAATCTGGTGGGAGTTCATTCAAAATTTGATTAAGATGAACTTGATTATCATGAACTTAGTCTAAGACTTTTGCAAAATATGTCTTGTAGATCAAATGGCCAACGCCATGTCAACATGAACTTCAACGCGTTCCTAGAGAAAACCAAGCTGAAAGATGATGGCAGCAACTATGCGGATCGGGTCCGGAACCCGAGGATCATCCTCATAGCTGCCAAGAAGGCATATGTCCTAGAAGCACCGTTAGGTGACCCACCGCTCTCCCAAAGACCGCAAGATGATTTGAACATTTGGCGACACGCATCGATGATTACTCCCTCGTTCGGTGCGGCATGCTTTACAGACTTAGAACCGGGCTCCAAAAGCGTTTTGAGCAACACGGAGCATATGAGATGTTCAAGAGCTGAAACTAGTTTTCCAAGCTCATGCCCGGTCGAGAGATATGAAGTCTCCGACAAGTTCTATAGTTGTAAGATGGAGGAAAACAGTTCTGTCGGTGAGCACATACTCAAAATGTCTGGTTGCACAACCCTTTGTCCCGGTGGAGATTAACCTCCGGACGAGGCGGTCATTGACAGAATCCTTGATCGCCCCACCAAGCTACAAGAGCTTCGTGATGAACTACAATATGCGGGGATGGTGAAGACCATTCTGAAGTATTTTCAATGTGAAGTCGCAGAGGTTGAAATCAAGAAAGAACATCAAGTGTTGATGGTCAATAAGACCACTAAGTTTAAGAAGGGCAAGGGTAAGAAGAACTTCAAGAAGGACGGCAAGGAGGTTGCCGCGCCCGTAAGAAAGTTGCCGGGAAGAAGTCAAAGAATGGACCCAAGCCCGAGACCGAGTGCTTTTATTGCAAGGGAAGGGTCCTCGAAGCGGAACTGCCCCAAATACTTAGCGGATAAGAAGGCGGCAACACTAAAGGTATATTTGATATACATGTAATTGATGTGTACCTTACCAAATTGCTCGTAGTAACTCCCGGTATTTGATACCGTGCCGTTGCTCATATTTGTAACTCACAGCAGAGCTGCGGAATAAGCGGAGCTGGCGAAGGGACGAGGTGACGGCGCGCGTCGGGAATGGTTCCAGAGTCGATGTGATCGCCGTCGCACGCTACCTCTACATTTACCTACGGGATTAGTTTTGAACCTTAATAATTGTTATTTGGTGCCAAGTTTGAGCATGAACATTGTATCCGGATCTCGTTTAATGCGAGATGGCTACTCATTTAAATCCGAGAATAATGGTTGTTCTATTTATATGAGAGAGATGTTTTATGGTCATGCTCCAATGGTCAATGGTTTATTCTTAATGAATCTCGGCGTAATATTACACATATTCATAGCGTGAATACCAAAAGATGTAAAGTTGATAACGATAGTCCCACATACTTGTGGCATCGCCGCCTTGGTCACATTGGTGTCAAGCGCATGAAGAAGCTCCATGCTGATGGACTTTTGGAGTCTCTAGATTATGAATCATTTGACACATGCGAACCATGCCTCATGGGCAAGATGACCAAGACTCCGTTCTCCGTAACAATGGAGCGAGCAACCAACTTGTTGGAAATCATACATACCGATGTGTGCGGTCCAATGAGCGTTGAGGCTCGCGGAGGATATCGTTATGTTCTCACTCTCACAGATGACTTGAGTAGATATGGGTATGTCTACTTGATGAAACACAAGTCTGAGACCTTTGAAAAGTTCAAGGAATTTCAGAATGAGGTAGAGAATCAACGTGACCGAAAGATAAAATTCTTACGATCGGATCGTGGAGGAGAATATTTAAGTCACGAATTTGGTACACACTTAAGGAAATGTGGAATCATTTCACAACTCACGCCGCCTGGAACACCTCAGCATAACGGTGTGTCCGAACATCGTAATCGCACTCTATTAGATATGGTGTGGTCTATGATGTCTCTTACCGATTTACCGCTATCATTTTGGGGATACGCTCTAGAGACAGCTACATTCACTTTAAATAGGGCACCGTCTAAATCCGTTGAGACGACACCGTATGAATTATGGTTTGGGAAGAAACCTAAGCTGTCGTTTCTAAAAGTTTGGGGATGCGATGCTTATGTCAAGAAACTTCAACCTGAAAAGCTCGAACCCAAGTCGGAAAAATGCGTCTTCATAGGATACCCTAAGGAAACCATTGGGTATACCTTCTACTTAAGATCCGAGGGCAAGATCTTTGTTACCAAGAACGGATCCTTTCTGGAAAAGGAGTTTCTCTCGAAAGAAGTAAGTGGGAGGAAAGTAGAACTCGATGAAGTACTACCTCTTGAACGGGAAAGTAGTGCAGCTAAGGAAAATGTTCCTGTGATGCCTACACCAACTGAAGAGGAAAATAATGATAATGATCAAGCTACTTCGGATCAAGTTGCTACTGAACTTCGTAGGTCCACAAGGACACGTTCCGCGCCAGAGTGGTACGACAACCCTGTCCTGGAAATCATGTTGTTAGACAACGGTGAACCTTCGAACTATGAAGAAGCGATGGCGGGCCCAGATTCCAACAAATGGCTAGAAGCCATGAAATCCGAGATAGAATCCATGTATGAAAACAAAGTATGGACTTTGACTGACTTGCCCGATGATCGGCGAGCAATAGAAAACAAATGGATCTTTAAGAAGAAGACGGACGCGGATGGTAATGTCACCATCTATAAAGCTCGACTTGTCGCTAAGGGTTATCGGCAAGTTCAAGGGATTGACTACGATGAGACTTTCTCTCCGTAGCGAAGCTTAAGTCCGTCCAATCATGTTAGCAATTGCCGATACTATGATTATGAGATATGGCAGATGGACGCCAAAACAACGCTCCTTAACGGTTATCTTAAGGAAGAGCTGTATATGATGCAGCCGGAAGGTTTTGTCGATCCTAAGAACGCTAACAAAGTATGCAAGCTCCAGCGATCCATTTATGGGCTGGTGCAAGCATCTCGAGTTGGAACATTCGCCTTGATGAGATGATCAAAGCGTTTAGTTTATGCGACTTATGGAGAAGCCTGCGTTTACAAGAAAGTGAGTGGGAGCTCAGAGCATTTCTCATATTATATGTAGATGACATACTTTTGATGGGAAATGATATAGAATTCTTGGACAGCATTAAGGCCTACTTGAATAAGTGTTTTCAATGAAAGACCTTGGAGAAGCTGCTTATATATTAGGCATCAAGATCTATAGAAATAGATCGAGACGCCTCATAGGTCTTTCACAAAGCACATACCTTGATAAGATTTTGAAGAAGTTCAAAATGGATCAGTCCAAGAAGGGTTCTTGCTGTATTGCAAGGTGTGAGATTGAGCTCGCTCAATGCCCGACCACGGCAAAAGATAAAGAAGAGATGAGTGTCATCCCTATGCTTCAGCCATAGGATCTATTATGTATGCCATGTTGTGTACGGACCTGATGTAAACCTTGCCGTAAGTTTGGTAGGAAGGTACCAAAGTAATCCCGCAAGGAACACCGGACAGCGGTCAAGAATATCCTAAAGTACCGAAAAGGACAAAGGACATGTTTTCGTTTATGGAGGTGACGAAGAGCTCAAATCGTCAGAAGGGTCACGTCGATGCTAGCTTCGACATAGATCCGATGACTCTAAGTCACAAACCGGATACGTGTATATGTTGAATGGTGGAGCGAGAAGTAGTGCAGCTGCAAGCAGAGCGCCGTGGCGGGATCTACATGTGAAGCGGAGTACATGGCAGCCTCGGAGGCAGCGCATGAAGCAATTTGGGTGAAGGAGTTCATCACCGACCTAGGAGTCATACCCAATGCGTCGGGCCAATCAAACTCTTCTCGTGACAACACTGGAGCTATTGCACTTGCCAAGGAGCCTGGTTTCACAAGAAGACCAGAGCACATCAAGTTGCCGCTTCAACTCCATCCGTGAAAATGTTCAAGATGGAGACATAGAAATTTGTAAAGTGCATACGGATCTGAATGTCGCAGATCCATTGACTAAACCTCTTCCGCGGGCAAAACATGATCAACACCAGAACTCTATGGGTGTTCGATTCATCATAATGTAACTAGATTATTGACTCTGGTGCAAGTGGGAGACTGTTGGAAATATGCCCTAGAGGCAATAATAAAAGCATTATTATTATATTTCCTCGTTCATGATAATTGTCTTTTATTCATGCTATAATTGTATTATCTGGAAATCGTAATACATGTGTGAATACATAGACCACAATACGTCCCTAGTGAGCCTCTAGTTGACTAGCTCGACTATGGACATTGGATGTCGTTGATAACGGGATCACGTCATTAGGAGAATGACGTGATGGACAAGACCCAATCCTAAGCATATCACAAGATCGTGTAGTTCGTTTTGCTAGAGCTTTCTCAATGTCAAGTATCTATTCCTTAGACCATGAGATCGTGTAACTCCCGGATACCGTAGGAGTGCTTTGGGTGTACCAAACGTCACAACGAATCGGGTGACTATAAAGGTGCATTACAGGTATCTCCGAAAGTGTTTGTTGGGTTGACACGGATCGAGATAGGATTTGTCACTCCGTATTACGGAGAGGTATCACTGGGCCCACTCGGTAGTGCATCATCATAATGAGCTCAAAGTGACCAAGTGTCCGGTCACGGGATCATGCATTACTGATACGAGTAAAGTGACTTGCCGTAACGAGACCGAACGAGGTATTGGGATACCGACGATCGAGTCTCGGGCAAGTAACATACCGCCTGACAAAGGGAATAGTATACGGGGTTGCTTGAATCCTCGACATCGTGGTTCATCCGATGACATCATCGAGGAGCATGTGGGAGCCAACATGGGTATCCAGATCCCGCTGTTGGTTATTGACCGAGAGCGCCCGGTCATGTTCGCATGTCTCCGAACCCGTAGGGTCTACACTTAAGGTTCGGTGACGCTAGGGTTATTAGGAAGACTTGTATGTGATTACCGAATGTTTTTCGGAGTCCCTAATGAGATCCCGGACGTCACGAGGAGTTCCGGAAGGGTCTGGAGGTAAAGATTTATATATGGGAAGTTGTCAAACGGACACCGGAAAAGTTTGGGGCATATCGGTATTGTCTGGGGTCACCGGAAGGGTTCCGGAGGTCCACGGGAGGGGCCACCTCCCGGGGCCACTGGGCTGAGTGGGAGGGGCCAGCCTGGTGGCTGGCGCGCCCCTCCCTTGGGCCCTTGCGCCTAGGGTTGAGGGGAACCCTAGAGGCGCCCCCTGCTTGGGGGCAAGCCCCCTCCCTTGGCCGCCGCCCCCTCTAGATGCATCTAGAGGGCCGCCCCTTCTCCTTCCCCTATAAATAGAGGGGTGAGGGAGGCAGCCGCACCAAGCCAAGGCGCAGCCCTCCCTCCCCAACACCTCTCCTCCTCCGTTGTGTGCTCGTGAAGCCCTGCCGAGATCTTGCCTCTCCACCATCATCACGCCGTCGTGCTGCGGTGGAGCTGTCTTCCTCAACCTCTCCTTCCTCCTTGCTGGATCAAGACGGAGGAGACGTTGCCCGTGCACTGCACGTGTGTTGAACGCGGAGGTGCTGTCCGTTCAGCACTTGGTCATCGGTGATCCGAGTACGACTCCATCATCACCATCCCCTTGAACGCTTCCGTACGCGATCTACAAGTGGTATGTAGATGCAAACTCACTCCCTTGACTCGTTGCTTAGATGAACTCATAGATGGATCTTGGTGAAACCGTAGGAAATTTTTTAATTTTCTGCAACGTTCCCTAATAGTAATTTCCTTCTTCTGCAAGCCGACTCTGTACAACCCTAGGTCCCTCCGATGTATATATAAACTGGAGGGTTTAGTCCTTAGGGGCTACAGAATTCATATAGGCTAGATATCTAGGGTTTACCCATTATGATCTCGAGGTAGATCAACTCTTGTTACCCCTATACTCATGAAAGACAATCAAGAAGGAAGTAGGGTTTTACCTCCATTAAGAGGGCCCGAACCTGGGTAAACATCGTGTCCCCTTTGTCTCTTGTTACCTTCGATCCTCAGACGCACTGTTCGGGACCCCCTACTCGAGATTGGCTGGTTTTGACACCGACATTGGTGCTTTCATTGAGAGTTCCACTGTGTCGTCGCCAGAAGGTTCGATGGCTCGTTCGATCATTAACAACGATGTTGTTTCCGGGGAAACTTTCCTCCCCGATCAGCCTTTCGTGTTTGGCGGCTTCGCTTTGCGTGCCAATTCAATTGGCCACCTTGAAGATCGATAGCTACGCCCCTGGTCATCAGATCAGGTTCGGAAATCTGAATTACATCGCTGATATCCGAGGAAACTTAATCTTCAAAGGATTCTCGGCCCCGGCCGAAGGAAACCTGTCGGATCCACTGTTTGGCCTCGTTCGAGAGTCAACAATCATCCCCGCCCTGGCCTTAGATCCATGGAAGACCACCTCATCCGAAGATGGGAGTTTGAAACCCATCGGACTCTCTCCTGCTATGGAGCTCTCTACCGGAGACCCACAGGCGATTATATCTTCGGCAAGCCTAGAATCAAACATGACTCTCCCTATCATCGGAGAGCCGAACTCACCTCTGGACGCTAACTCCGAACACTCAAGGTCTGCGTCCAGTGAGAACGACCAGGTAGAGTCTACCATGCCCAGCTCCGCAGGCCCCCGGTTCCTCATCCAGCCTTCGCTCCTAAACGAGGCCCTCGACTTAATGTGATCTCTCGCCATTACGGAAGCATCACCTCCGAACCACGCCCAGCCCAGATTAGGGGCCGAGAGCGGGGAATTTTACGTCCCACCCACCACCCACTTAATAGCCACTGTCGAGGAATTGACCGACATGCTAGATTACGCCTCCGAAGACATCGACGGTATGGACGACGATGCCGGAGACGAACCAGGCTGGATTTCGCCCGTCACTGGGCGTTGGACGGCCACCTCCACATACGATGTGTATATGGTGGATACACCTAAAAATGACGATGACGACGATGGTAGCAAGGATCCGATTGAGGACAAGCCCGTCGAGGCACCACCAAAACATCGAGGAAAGCAATACTGGCACTAGAGATAATAACACTCCGGGCCAAAATCGCGAGCCTGCGTGGGAAAGGAAAGCAAGTTAACCGCACTAGAGATAATAACACCCGCAGGAGGATGCCGAAGATCCCAAGACCCTCGAGCAAACGCGAGCCTGCTAATTGCAAGCTCGAGAATGATACTCTCAACGGATGAATGGGAGGATTGGGATAAGTTAACTAACCCGACGAGCCGTATTGTCAGAATGAGGATTCAAGGAGGATAGTAACTATCTACCAAGAAGATCTTCGAGGAGGATCTCTGGGCCCCACGCAACGAAGACTTCATCGTGCCCGCATGCAGGAACCCTCGAGCAAGAACGCATCTTGGAGCCTTCGCCGGCGCTCATGGGGGAATCGACCATGGAGGCTTCTACATCAACACCATAGCCCCTCAGATGAGTTGTGAGTAGTTTACCCAGACCTTGGGTCCATAGTTATTAGCTAGATGGCTTCTTCTCTCTTTTGGATCTCAATACAATGTTCTCCCCCTCTCTTGTGGAGATCTATTCAATGTAAACTCTTTTTGCGGTGTGTTTTGTAGAGATCCGATGAATTGTGAGTTTATGATCAAGTTTATCTATGAAATATTTGAATCCCCTCTGAATTCTTTTATGTATGATTGAGTTATCTTTGCAAGTCTCTTCGAATTATCAGTTTGGTTTGGCCTACTAGATTGATCTTTCTTGCCATGGGAGAAGTGCTTAGCTTTAGGTTCAATCTTGCGGTGTCCTTACCCAGTGACAGAAAGGGTTGCAAGGCACGTATTTTATTGTTTCCATTGAGGATAAAAAGATGGGGTTTATATCATATTGCTTGAGTTTATCCTGTACATCATGTCATCTTTCTTAATCGTTACTCTGTTCTTATGAACTTAATACTCTAGATGCATCTTTGGATAGCGGTCGATGTGTGGAGTAATAGTAGTAGATGCGAGGCAGGAGTCGGTCTAATTATTGCAGACGTGATGCGATATACATGATCATGCTTAGATAATCTCATAATTATTAAGCTTTTCTATCAATTGCTCGACAGTAATTTGTTCACCACCGTAATACTTATGCTATCTTGAGAGAAGCCACTAGTGAAACCTATGGCCCCGGGTCTATCTTTTATCATATAAGCTTTCAATCTACTTTTATTTGCATCTTTACTTTTTGGATCTATATTATAAAATACCAAAAATATATTTATCTTATCATACTATCTCTATCAGATCTCACTTTCGCAAGTGGCCATGAAGGTATTGACAACCCCTTTATTGCGTTGGTTGCAAGTTCTTTGTTTGTTTGTGTAGGTGTGTGGGACTTTGAGGCCTCCTCTTTGGATTGATACCTTGGTTCTCAAAAGCGGGGAAATACTTACGCTACTATTGCTGCATCACCTTTTCCTCTTCAAGGAAAACCAGCATAAGCTCAAGGCGTAGCAAGAAGGATTTGGCGCCATTGCGGGGAGGTCTTCGCTCAAGTCAAGACATACCAAGTACCCATCACAAACTCATCTTCCTCGCATTTACATTATTTGCCATTTGCCTCTCGTTTTCCTCTCCCCCACTTCACCCTTGCCATTTTATTCGCCCTCTATTTCTCAATCTTCTCCTCTCTTTCGCTTGCCTTTGCTTGAAGTGAAGAACTTCAAACTCGGGAGACATAGGAGCGGATAAGGAACTAGACATTGCGATAAGGTAAACGATCTAACACACGAGCAAACGGAAAAAGGCAAGCAAAAGAGAGGAGAAGATTGGGAAAGAGAGGGCGAATAAAACGGCAAGGGTGAAGTGGGGGAGAAGAAAACGAGAGGCAAATGGCAAATAATGTAAATGCGAGGGAGATGAATTTGTGATGAGTACTTGGTATGTCTTGACTTGAGCGAAGACCTCCCTGGCAACGGCGCCAGAAATCCTTCTTGCTACGTCTTGAGCTTGTGTTGGTTTTCCTTGAAGAGGAAAGGGTGATGCAGCAATAGTAGTGTAAGTATTTCCCTCGCTTTTTGAGAACCAAGGTATCAATCCGAAGAGGAGGCTCCTCAAAAGTCCCACGCACCTACACAAACAAACAAAGAACTCGCAACCAATGCAATAAAGGGGTTGTCAATCCCTTCACGGCCACTTACGAAAGTGAGATCTGATAGAGATAATATGATAAGATAAATATATTTTTGCTATTTTATAATATAGATGCAAAAAGTAAAGATGCAAATAAAAGTAGATTCAAAGCTTATATGATAAAAGATAGACCCGGGGCCATAGGTTTCACTAGTGGCTTCTCTCAAGATAGCATAAGTATTACGGTGGGTGAACAAATTATCACGAGAAATTGATAGAAAAGTTTAATAATTATGAGATTATCTAGGCATGATCATGTATATAGGCATCACGTCCGCAACAAGTAGACCGACTCGCCTCGCATATACTACTATTACTCCACACATCGACCGCTATCCATCATGCATCTAGAGTATTAAGTTCATAAGAACAGAGTAACGACAAGAAAGATGACATGATGCGAGGGATAAACTCAAGCAATATGATATAAACCCCATCTTGTTATCCTCGATGGCAACAATACAATACGTGCCTTGCTTCCCCTACTATCACTGGGAAAGGACACCGCAAGATTGAACCCAAAGCTAAGCACTTCTCCCATGGCAAGAAAGATCAATCTAGTAGGCCAAACCAAACTGATAATTCAAAGAGACTTGCAAAGATAACTCAATCATACATAAAAGAATTCAGAGAGGATTCAAATATTTCTCATAGATAAACTTGATCATAAACCCACAATTCATCGGATCTCGACAAACACACCGCAAAAAGAGTTTACATTGAATAGATCTCCACAAGAGAGGGGGAGAACATTGTGTTGAGATCCAAAAAGAGAGAAGAAGCCATCTAGCTAATAACTATGGACCCGAAGGTCTGTGGCAAACTACTCACAACTCATCGGAGGGGCTATGGTGTTGAGGTAGAAGCCCTTCGTGGTCGATTCCCCCTCCGGCGGAGCGCCGATGAAGGCTCCAAGATGGGATCTCGTGGATACAGAAGGTTACGGCGGTGGAAATTGTTTTTCGTTGGCTCCCTGGATGTTTTCGGGGTACGTAGGTATATATAGGAGGAAGAAGTACGTCGGTGGCCGCTCGTGGGGCCTAGGAGACAGGGGCGCGCCCAGGAGGGGTGGGCGCGCCCTCCTATCTCCTTGCCGCCTCGATTGCTTCTTGACTTGCACTCCAAGTCCTATGGATTACGTTCGTTCCAAAAATCACGCTCCCGAAGGTTTCATTCCGTTTGGACTCCGTTTGATATTCCTTTTCTTCAAAATACTGAAATAGGCAAAAAAGACAGCAATACGGGCTGGGCCTCCGGTTAGTAGGTTAGTCACAAAAATGATATAAATATGTAAAATAAAGCCCATAAACATCCAAAAGGGGTAATATAATAGCATGGAACAGTAAAAAATTATAGATACGTTGGAGACGACACCACATAGTCCAAAGAACCCGAGAGTCACCAAGAACTCGGACTCGGTTCTTAATTAAAAGAACCAAATCGTTGATTGTCCCGGACGCTAAAGCCCTAGCGCCCTTTAAACATAGCGTCTGACGATTTAATGGCTTGCCCAACACCTCGCCAAGAAAAGCCAAGTCTATGGCAGC
This sequence comes from Aegilops longissima, assembly GCA_021605205.1. NCBI lineage: Eukaryota > Viridiplantae > Streptophyta > Magnoliopsida > Poales > Poaceae > Aegilops > Aegilops longissima. The sequence continues at coordinate 561,951,744 of CM038681.1, read as the reverse complement.
TCTTATCAAGACTCATGACCCGCTTATGCGTGGGAGAAGACATCCGTTAGCTCAGAGAAGCAACAAGATCAATGACCGGCACCTCTGAAGCCGTGGACAGCAACGGACGGTAGCGGCGAATAAGCACAAAGGCCGAACAACAATGAAGAAACCGAAGATATAGCGGCCAACACCGGATTCAGCGGCTCTAAACCCGGTCAGCGGAAGAAGCCATTCAAAGGAAACTGGGACGACCCATCCAATTTAGAAAAAATACTCGATCAGCCTTGCCAGATTCATGGTACCCCCGACAAGCCTGCAAATCATTCCAGCAGAAACTGTTGGGTCTTCAAACAGGCCGGTAAGTTAAATACCGAACATAAGGGGAAAGGGCCGCCAAGCGAGGACGATGATGAGCCCCGCCCACTGAACATAGGGCGGCAGAAGAAATTCCCCCCTGAGGTAAAAACAGTGAATATGATATACGTCACTCATATCCCCAAGAGGGAGCGCAAGCGCGCACTAAGGGACGTTTACGCCGTAGAGCCGGTCGCCCAAAATTCAATCCTTGGTCGGCTTGTCTGATCACCTTCGATCGCAGGGGCCACCCGATCAGTATCCATCATGGAGGTTCGGAAGCTCTGGTCATCGATCCAATCATCGATGTATTCCATCTCACTCGAGTCCTTATGGACGGCGGCAGAAGTCTTAACTTGATTTATCAAGACACTGTTCATAAAATGGGTATTGACCCGTCAAGAATCAAGCCTAGTAACACCACCTTTAAAGGAGTGATACCCGGTGTCGAGGCCCGCTGCACGGGTTCATTAACATTGGAAGTAGTCTTCGGTTCACCGGATAACTTCTGAAGCGAAGACTTGATCTTCGGTGTTGTCCCCTTCCGCAGTGGTTATCATGCAGTGCGCAGTGCTCGGACGAACCGCCTTCACCCGCTTCAATGCAGTCCCGCACTATGTTTACTTAAAGCTCAAGATGCCCGGACCGCGCGGTGTTATAACAGTCAATGGAAATATGGAGCGCTCCCTCCGTACTGAGGAGCATACCGCGGCCCTCGCAGCTGAGGCACAGAGCGGCCTCATCAAGCCGAACATTTCATCGGCCATCAAGCCCCCGGACACTGTTAAACGAGTTCGGTCTACTCTGCAGAACGACAGCTCGGTGAATCAAGAACTGGACTAGCAGTTCCGCCTCTGTCGATCGCCCCATCCAACCACGACATATGTACCGCGTGTGCATAACTACGCACTTAAAATACCTTGGGCAACAACGGAGCCACACTGCGGGTAGGGCCTATAGTGCGGCTCAACCCTGTTTCTGTTGGGAACGTAGTAATTCAAAAATTTCCTATGATCATGCAAGATCTAACTAGGAGATGCATAGCAACGAGAGGGGAGAGTGTGTCCACGTACCCTCGTAGACCGAAACCGGAAGCGTTTAGTAACGCTGTTGATGTAGTCGAACGTCTTCACGATCCAACCGATCCAAGTACCGAACGTACGGCACCTCCGTGTTCAGCGCACGTTCAACACGATGAAGTCCCTCGAGCTCTTGATCCAGTTGAGGACGAGGGAGAGTTCTGTTAGCACAACGGCGTGGTGATGGTGATGATGAAGTTACCGGCGCAGGGCTTCACCTAAGCACTACGACGATATGACCGAGGTGTTAAACTATGGAGGGGGGCACTGCACACGGCTAAGAGATTGTCTGTTCTGCCTTTGGGGTGCCCCCTGCCCACGTATATAAAGGAGGGGGGGGGGAGAGGCCGGTGGCCAGGAGGGGCGCGCCATGGGGGGAGTCCTACTTGGACTCCTAGTCCAAGTAGGACTCGCCCCCGCCCCCCTTTTCCTTTCTTCCACCGGAGGGAATAGGAAGGAGAGGGAGAGGGAAAGGGAAGGGGGGTGCCGCCCCCTCCTCCTTGTCCTATTCGGACTCCCAAGGAGAGGGATGCGCGGCCACCTCCCGTGGGCTTCCCTCTCTCTCTCCCTTAGGCCCATGTTGGCCCAACACTTCACCGGGAGGGTTCCGGTAACCCCTCGGTACTCCAGAAAAATACCCGGATCACTCGGAACCATTCCGATGTCCAAATATAACCTTCCAATATATGAATCTTTACCTCTCGACTATTTAGAGAATCCACGTCATGTCTATGATCTCATCCCGGACTCCGAACAAACTTCGTTCATCAAATCTCATAACTCATAATACAAATCGTCATCGAACATTAAGCGTGCAGACCCAACGGGTTCGAGAACTATGTAGACATGACCAAGACACATCTCCGGTCAATAACCAATAGCGGAACCTGGATGCTCATATTGGCTCCTACATATTCTACGAAGATATTTATCGGTCAAACCGCATAACAACATATGTCATTCCCTTTGTCATCGTTATGTTACTTGCCCGAGATTCGATTGCCGGTATCCTCATACCTAGTTCAATCTTGTTACCAGCAAGTCTCTTTACTCATTTCGTAATGCATCATCCTGTAACTAACTCATTAGTCACATTGCTTGCAAAGCTTAAAGTGATGTGCATTACAGAGAGGGCCCAGAGATACCTCTCCGATACATGGAGTGACAAATCCTAATCTCGATCTATGCCAACTCAACAAACACCATCAGAGACACCTGTAGAGCATATTTATAATCACCTAGTTACGTTGTGATGTTTGATAGCACACAAAGTGTTCCTACGGTATTCGGGAGTTGCATAATCTCATAGTCAGAGGAATATGTATAAGTCATGAAGAAAGCAATAGCAATAAAACTAAACGATCATAATGCCAAGCTAACAGATGGGTCTTGTCAATCACATCATTCTCTAATGATGTGATCCCATTCATCAAATGACAACACATGTCTATGGTTAGGAAACTTAACCATCTTTGATTAACGAGCTAGTCAAGTAGAGGCATACTAGGGACACTCTGTTTGTCTATGTATTCACACATGTACTAAGTTTCCGGTTAATACAATTCTAGCATGAATAATAAACATTTATCATGATATAAGGAAATATAAATAACAACTTTATTATTGCCCCTAGGGCATATTTCCTTCAGTCTCCCACTTGCACTAGAGTCAATAATCTAGATTATATAGTAATGATTCTAACACCAATGGAGTCTTGGTGCTGATCATGTTTTGCTCGTGAGAGAGGCTTAGTCGACGGGTATGCAACATTCAGATCCTTATGTATCTTGCAAATCTCTATGTCTCCCTCCTTGACTTGATCGCAGATGGAATTGAAGCGTCTCTCGATGTGTTTGGTTCTCTTGTGAAATCTGGACTTCGCCAAGGCAATTGCTCCAGTATTGTCACAAAAGATTTTCATTGCACCCGGTGCACTAGGTATTACACCTAGATCGGATATGAACTCCTTCATCCAGACTCCTTCATTTGCTGCTTCCGAAGCAGCTATGTACTCCGCTTCACACGTAGATCCCGCCACGACGCTCTGCTGGGAACTGCACCAACTGACAGCTCCACCATTCAATATAAATACATATCCGGTTTGTGACTTAGAGTCATCCGGATTAGTGTCAAAGCTTGCATCGACGTAACCATTTACGACAAGCTCTTTGTCACCTCCATAAACGAGAAACATATCCTTTGTACCTTTCAGGTATTTCAGGATGTTCTTGACCGCTGTCCAGTGATCCACTCCTGGATTATTTCGATACCTCCCTGCTAAACTTATATCAAGGCACACATTATGTCTGGTACACAACATTGCATACATGATAGAACCTATGGCTGAGGCATAGGGAATGACTTTCATTTTCTCTCTATCTTCTGCAGTGGTCGGGCATTGAGTCTGACTCAACTTCACACCTTGTAACACAGGAAAGAACCCTGTCTTTGACTGATCCATTTTGAACTTCTTCAAAACTTTATCAAGGTATGTGCTTTGTGAAAGTCCAATTAAGTGTATATAAGCAGCTTCACCGAGGTCTTTCATTGAAAAATTCTTATTCAAGTATCCTTTTATGCTATCCAGAAATTCTGTATTATTTCCAATCAACAATATGCCATCCACATATAATATTAGAAATGCTACAGAGCTCCCACTCACTTTCTTGTAAATACAGGCTTCTCCAAAGTCTGTATAAAACCATATGCTTTGATCACACTATCAAAGCGTATATTCCAACTCCGAGAGGTTTGCACCAGTCCATAAATGGATCGCTGGAGCTTGCACACTTTGTTAGCACCTTTTGGATCGACAAAACCTTCTGGTTGCATCATATACAACTCTTCTTTAAGATATCCAGTAAGGAATGCAGTTTTGACATCCATTTGCCAAATTTCATAATCATAAAATGCGGCAATTGCTAACATGATTCGGACAGACTTAAGCATCGCTATGGGTGAGAAGGTCTCATCGCAGTCAACTCCTTGAACTTGTCAAAAACCTTTGGCAACAAGTCGAGCTTTGTAGACAGTAACATTTCCGTCATCGTCAGTCTTCTTCTTGAAGATCCATTTATTCTCTATGGCTTGCTGATCATCCGGCAAGTCAACCAAAGTCCACACTTTGTTCTCATACATGGATCCCATCTCAGATTTCATGGCCTCAAGCCATTTCATGAATCTGGGCTCATCATCGCTTCCTCATAGTTCGAGGTTCGTCATGGTCAAGTAACATGACCTCTAGAACAGGATTACCGTACCACTCTGGTGTGGATCGTACTCTGGTTGACCTACGAGGTTCGGTAGTAACTTGATCTGAAGTTTCATGATCATCATCATTAGCTTCCTCACTTATTGGTGTAGGAATCACTGGAACTGATTTCTGTGATGAACTACTTTCCAATTCGGGAGAAGGTACAATTACCTCATCAAGTTCTACTTTCCTCCCACTCACTTATTTCGAGAGAAACTCCTTTTCTAGAAAGGATCCATTCTTAGCGACGAATATCTTGCCTTCGGATCTGTGATAGAAGGTGTACCCAACAGTCTCCTTTGGGCATCCTATGAAGACACATTTCTCCGATTTGGGTTCGAGCTTATCAAGTTGAAGCTTTTTCACATAAGCATCACAGCCCCAAACTTTAAGAAACGACAGCTTAGGTTTCTTGCCAAACCACAGTTCATATGGTGTCGTCTCAACGGATTTAGATGGTGCCCAATTTAACGTGAATCCAGCCGTCACTAAAGCATAACCCCAAAATGATAGCGGTAAATCAGTAAGAGACATCTGATACTTCTCCAATGTATCTATAATTTATGAAGTATTCATGCTATTATATTATCCTTCTAGGATGTTTTGTATGCATTTATATGCTTTTATATGATGTTTGGGACTAACCTATTAACCTAGAGCCCAGTGCTAGTTTCTGTTTTTTCCTTGTTTTTGAGTTTTACAGAAAAGGAAAATCAAATGGAGTCCAATTGACCTGAAACTTGACGGAGCTTATTTTTGGACTAGAAGAAGGCCATGGAGTAAAAGAGTAGGGCCAGAAGAGTCCTGGGCTGCCCAGGAGGGTGGGAGGCGCACCCACCCCCTGGGCGCGCCGCCTACCTCGTGGACAGCCCGGAGACCCCCTGACTTGTTCTCGACGCCAAAACCTCTTATATATACAGAAACCTCCAGAAAATAACCTAGATCGGGAGTTTCACCGCCGCAAGCCTCTCAGAGCCACCAAAACCAATCGGGACCTGTTCCAAGCACTCGCCGAGGGGGGATCCTCACCGTGGCCATCTTCATCATCCCGGCGCTCCATGACGAGGAGGAGTAGTTCACACGCTGGGCTGAGGGTATGTACCAAGAGCTATGTGTTTGATCTCTCTCTCTCTCTCTCTCTCTCTCTCTCTCGTGTTCTTGATTTGGCACGATCTTGATGTATCGCGAGCTTGCTATTATAGTTGGATCTTATGATGTTTCTCCCCCTCTACTCTCTTGTAATGGATTGAGTTTTCCCTTTGAAGTTATCTTATCGGATTGAGTCTTTAAGGATTTGAGAACACTTGATGTATGTCTTGCATTTGCTTATCTGTGGTGACAATGGGATATTCACGTGATCTACTTGATGTATGTTTTGGTGATCAACTTGCGGGTTCAGTGACCTTGTAAACTTATGCATAGGGGTTGGCACACGTTTTCGTCTTGACTCTCCGTTAGAAACTTTGGGGCACTCTTTGAAGTACTTTGTGTTGGATTGAATAGATGAGTCTGAGATTGTGTGATGCATATCATATAGTCATACCCACAGATACTTGAGGTGACATTGGAGTATCTAGGTGACATTAGGGTTTTGGTTGATATGTGTCTTAAGGTGTTATTCTAGTACAAACTCTTGAATAGATCGATCCGAAAGAATAACTTTGAGGTGGTTTCGTACCCTACAATAATCTCTTCGTTTGTTCTCCGCTATTGGTGACTTTGGAGTGACTCTTTGTTGCATGTTGAGGGATTGTTATATGATCCAATTATGTTATTATTGTTGAGAGAACTTGCACTGGTGAAAGTATGAACCCTAGGCCTTGTTTCCTAGCATTGCAATACCGTTTACGCTCACTTTTATCATTAGTTACCTTGCTGTTTTTATATTTTCAGATTACAAAAACCTATATCTACCATCCATATTGCACTTGTATCACCATGTCTTCGTCGAACTAGTGCACCTATACAATTTACCATTGTATTGGGTGTGTTGGGGACACAAGAGACTCTTTGTTATTTGGTTGCAGGGTTGTTGACCATCTTCAACCTATGCCTCCCACGGATTGATAAACCTTAGGTCATCCACTTGAGGGAAATTTGCTACTGTCCTACAAACCTCTGCACTTGGAGGCCCAACAACGTCTACAAGAAGAAGGTTGCATAGTAGACATCAAGCTCTTTTCTGGTGCCGTTGCCGGGGAGGTGAGTGCTTGAAGGTATATCTTTAGATCTTGCAATTGAATCTTTTAGTTTCTTGTTTTATCACTAGTTTAGTTTATAAAAGAAAACTACAAAAAATGGAATTGAGGGTGCCTTATATGCTTCATCTTTTTAATGTCTTCCGTGAAAATAAGGATTCCGATAATTGTGCTCAATTGCTAGACGAAGAATGCATTAGAATGTTTGGCACTAAATATTTGAATGATGAGCATGATTGCAATGTTGTTAGTATGAATTCCTTGAATATCCATGATGCTAATGATATGCAAAGCCACAAGCTTGGGGAAGCTATGTTTGATGAAGATGATATTTTTTGTCCCCCAAGTTTTGATGAGCAAATTTATTATGATGATAGCATCCCTCCTATTTATGATGATTATATTGATTAAAGTGGGTTTGGAAGAGTGTCAACTTTAGGAAGTAATGATCCCACTATTTTGGAGGGTTTGAATCTTATTGTGATAATTATGAAAGTGGTTTTGGAGAGGTCATGACTTTATTTAGTGATGAGTCCACTATTTCGGAAGAGGTTCCAATTGGTTATGAGAACAAAGTTGCTATCTATGATGATTATTGTGATGACTTGTATGCTATTAAGAATAATGATAACCATGAAACTTTTCATCATGATTTTAGTTTTCAATTGGATTATGCCTCACATGATAATTATTTTGTTGAGTTTGCTCCCACTACTATTTCGAATGAGAAGAATTTTGCTTATGTGGAGAATAGTAAATTTTCTATGCTTGTAGATCATGAAAAGAATGCTTTATGTTATGGTTATATTGTTTAATTCATTCATGATTCTACTAAAAATTATTGTGAGGGAAGACTATATGCTTGTAGGAATTGCAATAATATCAAGTTTCCTCTCTATGTGCTTAAAGTTTTGAAGTTATGCTTGTTTTGCCTTCCTATGCTAGTTGATTATTGTTCCTATAAGTTGTTTGCTGACAAAATCCCTATGCATAGGAAATGGGAAAGACTTAAATTTGCTAGTCATATTCTTCATGATGCTCTCTTTATGTTTCAATTCTTATCTTTTATGTGAGCATCATTGAAATCATCATGCCTAGCTAGAAAGGCACTAAAGGAAAGCGCTTGTTGGGAGACAACCCTGTTGGGGAACGTAGTAATTTCAAAAAATTTCCTACGATCACGCAAGACCATGGTGATGGCATAGCAACGAGAGGAGAGTGTCCGCCCACGTACCCTCGTGAGACCGAAAGCGAAGCGTTATAACAACGCTGTTGATGTAGTCGACGCCTTCACGATCCGACCGATCCAAGCACCGAACGACGGCACCTCGAGTTACGCACACGCTCAGCTCGACGACGATCCCGGACTCGATCCAGCAAAGTGTCGGGATGAATTCCGTCAAGACGACGGCGTGGTGACGATGTTGATGCTCCACCGACGCAGGGCTTCGCTTAAGCTCGCGACGATATGACTTCTCCGCGCAGGCTTCGCCTAAGCCCGCGACGATATGACCAAGTGGAATATGGTGGAAGGGGCACCGACACGGCTAATGAAAGATCCGTAGATCAACTTGTGTGTCATGGGGTGCCCCTGCCCCTCAGATATAAAGGAGCCAAGGGGAGGTGGCCGCCCAAGGGGAGGCGACTAAGGAGGAGTCCTACTCCCACCGAGTAGGACTCCCCCTCCTAGTTGGATTAGGATTGGAGGAGGGGAAGAGGAAGGGGCGCCCCTCTCCTTGTCCTATTCGGACCAGAGGGGGGGGGGCGCAGCCCACCTGGCCGCCCTTCCTCTTCTCTCTTATGGCCCATTAAGGCCCATAGTCCTCCCGGGGTTCCGTAACCTCCGGTACTCTCAAATAAATTCGATTTCACCGGAACACTTCCGATGTCCAAATGCAGGCTTCCAATATATCAATCTTTATGTCTCGACCATTTCGAGACTCCTCGTCATGTCCGTGATCACATCCGGGACTCAACAACCTTCGTGCATCAATACTTATAAACTCATAATGAGCTGTCATCGAAACGTTAAGCGTGCGGACCCTACGGGTTCGAGAACTATGTAGACATGACCTAGAACCATTCTCGGTCAATAACCAATAGCGGAACCTGGATGCCCATATTGGTTCCTACATATTCTACGAAGATCTTTATCGGTCAAACCGCATAACGACATACGTTGTTCCCTTTGTCATCGGTATGTTACTTACCCGAGATTCGATCGTCGGTATCCAATACCTAGTTCAATCTCGTTACCGGTAAGTCTCTTTACTCGTTCCGTAATTCATCATCTCACAACTAACTCATTAGTTGTAATGCTTGCAAGGCTTTAAGTGATGTGTATTACCGAGAAGGCCTAGAGATACCTCTCCGACAATCGGAGTGACAAAACCTAATCTCAAATACGCCAACCCAACAAGTACCTTTGGAGACACCTGTAGTACTCCTTTATAATCACCCGATTACGTTGTGACGTTTGGTAGTACCAAAGTGTTCCTCCGTAAACGGAGTTGCATAATCTCATAGTTATAGGAACATGTATGGGTCATGAAGAAAGCATTAACATACTAAACGATCAAGTGTTAAGCTAACGGAATGGGTCATGTCAATCAGATCATTCAACTAATGATGTGACCTTGTTAATCAAATAACAACTCCTTGTTCATGGTTAGGAAACATAACCATCTTTAATTAACAAGCTAGTCAAGTAGAGGCATACTAGTGACACTCTGTTTGTCTATATATTCACACATGTATTATGTTTCCGGTTAATACAATTCTAGCATGAATAATAAACATTTATCATGATATAAGGAAATAAATAATAACTTTATTATTGCCTCTAGGGCATATTTCCTTCAGTCTCCCACTTGCACTAGAGTCAATAATCTAGATTACAAAGTAATGATCCTCACACCCATGGAGTCTTGGTGCTGATCATGTTTTGCTCGTGGAAGAGGCTTAGTCAACGGGTCGCAACATTCAGATCCGTATGTATTTTGCAAATCTCTATGTCTCCCACTTGGACTTGGTCCCGAATGGAATTGAAGCGTCTCTTGATGTGCTTGGTCCTCTTGTGAAATCTGGATTCCTTTGCCAAGGCAATTGCACCAAGATTGTCACGAAGATCTTCATCGGTCCCGATGCACTAGGTATGACACCTAGATCGGAAATGAACTCTTTCATCCAGACTCCTTCATTTGCTGCTTCAAGCAGCTATGTACTCCGCTTCACATGTAGATCCCGCCACGACGCTTTGTTTAGAACTGCACCAACCGACAGCTCCACCGCTTAATAAAAACACGATCCGGTTTGCGATTTAGAATCGTCCGGATCGGTGTCAAAGCTTGCATCGACGTAACCATTTACGACTAGCTCTTTGTCACCTCCATATCGAGAAACATATCCTTAGTACTTTTCGGTATTTCAGGATGTTCTTGACCGCTGTCCGATGATCCACTCTGGATTACTTTGGTACCTTCCTGCCAAGCTTACAGCTAAGCATACGTCGGTCTGGTACACAGCATTGCATACATGATAGAGCCTATGGCTGAAGCATAGGAACATCTTTCATTTCTCTCTATCTTCTCATTGTGGTCGGGCATTGAGTCCGACTCAATCTTACACCTTGTAACACAGGTAAAAACCTTTCTTTGCTCGATCCATTTTGAAATTTTTCAAAACTTTATCAAGGTATGTGCTTTGTGAAAGTCCAATCAAGCGCCTTGATCTATCTCTATAGATCTTGATGCCCAATATGTAAGTAGCTTCACCGAGGTCTTTCATTGAAAAACTTTTATTCAAGTATCCTTTTATGCTATCCAGAAATTCTATATCATTTCCAATCAATAATATGTCGTCCACATATAATATTAGAAATGCTACTGAGCTCCCACTCACTTTCTTGTAAATACAAAGCTTCTCCAAAAGTGCAGATAAACCCATATGCTTTGATCACACTATCAAAGCGTTTATTCCAACTCCGAGAGGCTTGCACTGGACCATAAATTGATCGTTGGAGCTTGCACACTTTGTTAGTACCCTTTGGATCGACAAAACCTTCTGGTTGCATCATATACAACTCTTCTTCTAGAAATCCATTCAAGAATGCAGTTTTACATCCATTTGCCAAATTTCATAATCATAAAATGCGGCAATTGCTAACATGATTCGAGACAGACTTAAGCATCGCTACTGGTGAGAAAGTCTCATCGTAGTCAACCCTTGAACTTGTCGAAAACCTTTTGCAACAAGTCGAGCTTTGTAGACAGTTACATTACCATCGCGTCGTCTTCTTCTTAAAGATCCATTTATTTTCAATGGCTTGCCGATCATCGGCAAGTCAACCAAAGTCCCTACTTTGTTCTCATACATGGATCCCATCTCAGATTTCATGGCTTCCAGCCATTTTATGGAATCTGGGCTCACCATCGCTTCTTCATAGTTTGTAGGTTCGCCATGGTCAAGTAACATGACTTCCGAATAGGATTACCGCACCACTCTGGTGCGTATTTTACTCTGGTTGACCTACGAGGTTCAAGAGCAACTTGATCTCAAGCTTCATGATCATCATCATTAGTTTCCTCACTAATTGGTGTAGTTGTCACAGAACCATTTCTTGTGATGAACTACTTTCCAATAAGGGAGCAGATCTGATTATCTCATCAAGTTCTACTTTCCTCCCACTCACTTCTTTCGAGAGAAACTCCTTCTCTAGAAAGGATCCGAATTTAGCAACGAAAATCTTGCCTTCAGATCTGTGATAGAAGGTGTACCCAACATCTCCTTTGGGTATCCTATGAAGACACATTTTCCGATTTGGGTTCGAGCTTATCCGGTTGAAGTTTCTTTACATAAGCATCGCAGCCCCAAACTTTAAGAAACGACAACTTTGGTTTCTTGCCAAACCACAGTTCATAAGGCGTCGTCTCAACGGATTTTGACGGTGTCCTATTTAACGTGAATGCGCCGCCTCTAAAGCATAACCCCAAAATGATAGCGGTAAATCGAAATAGACATCATAGATCGCACCATATCTAGTAAAGTACGATTACGACGTTCGGACACACCATTTCTCTGTGGTGTTCCAGGTGGCGTGAGTTGCGAAACTATTCCACATTGTTTCAAATGTAAACCAAACTCGTAACTCAAATATTCTCCTCCACGATCAGATCGTAGAAACTTTATTTTCTTGTTACGATGATTTTCCACTTCACTCTGAAATTCTTTGAACTTTTCAAATGTTTCAGATTTGTGTTTCATTAAGTAGATATACCCATATCTGCTCAAATCATCTGTGAAGGTGAGAAAATAACGATACCCGCCGCGTGCCTCAACATTCATTGGACCACAAACATCAGTATGTATGATTTCCAACAAATCAGTTGCTCGCTCCATGGTTCCGGAGAACGGCGTTTTGGTCATCTTGCCCATAAGGCACGGTTCGCAAGTACCAAGTGATTCATAATCAAGTGATTCCAGAAGCCCATCAGTATGGAGTTTCTTCACGCGTTTTACGCCGATATGACCTAAACGGCAGTGCCACAAATAAGTTGCACTATCATTATCAACTCTGCATCTTTTGGCTTCAACATTATGAATATGTGTATCACTCTCGTCGAGATTCAACAAGAATAGACCATTCTTCAAGGGTGCATGACCATAAAAGATATTACTCATATAAATAGAACAACCATTATTCTCTCGATTTAAATGAATAACCGTCTCGCATTAAACAAGATCCAGATATAATGTTCATGCTCAACGCGGCACCAAATAACAATTATTTAGGTCTAAAACTAATTCAAGGTAGATGTAGAGGTAGCGTGTCGACCACGATCACATCGACTTTGGAACCATTTCAACGCCAAGATCGTCACCTCGCCCTTAGCCAATCTTCGCTAATCCGTAGTTCCTGCTTTGAGTTGCAAATATTAGCAGCAGTAACCAAGTATCAAATACCTGTGTACTCTGCGAGTATTAGTAAGGTACACATCAATAACATGTATATCACATATACCTTTGATCACCTTGCCATCCTTCTTATCCGCCAAATACTTGGGGCAGTTCCGCTTCAAAGGTCCAGTTTGCTTGCAAAGAAAACACTCGGTTTCAGGCTTAGGTCCAGACTTGGGTTTCTTCTCTGAGCAGCAACTTGCTTGCTGTTCTTTTGAAGTTTCCTTCTTCTTCCCTTTGCCCTTTTCTTGAAACTAGTGGTCTTGTTGACCATCAACACTTGATGCTCTTTCTTGATTTCTACCTCCACGGCTTTTAGCATTGCGAAGAGCTCAGAATTGTCTTAGTCATCCCTTGCATATTATAGTTCATCACGAAGCTCTTGTAGCTTGGTGGCGTGATTGGAGAATTACATCAATGACACTATCATCCGGAAGATTAACTCCCAGCTGAATTAAGTGATTGTTATACCCGGACATTTTGAGTATGTGCTCACCGATGTAACTATTCTCCTCCATCTTGCAGCTATAGAACTTATTGGAGACTTCATATCTCTCAATCCGGGCATTTGCTTGAAATATTAACTTCAACTCTGGAACATCTCATATGCTCCATGACGCTCAAAACGTCGTTGAAGACCCGGTTCTAAGCCGTAAAGCATGGCACATCGAACTATTGAGTAGTCATCGCTTTGCTTTGCGGGACGCTCATAACTTCTCGCTCAAGCATCTGCAGCAGCAGGCTGTCACCCAGCGGTGCTTCCAGACGTAATTTTTACGTGCAGCAATGAGGATAATCCTCAAGTTACGGACCCAGTCCGTAATTGCTACCATCATCTTTCAACTTTGCTTTCTCAAGGAACGCATTAAAATTCAACGGAACAACAAAGACGAGCCATCTATCTACAAGAAACATAGACAAGCAAAATACTATCGGTACTAAGTTCATGATAAATTTAAGTTTAATTAATCATATTAAAACCTCCCACTTAGACAGACATCTCTCTAGTCATCTAAGTGATTACGTGATCCAAATCAACTAAACCATGTCCGATCATCACGTGAGATGGAGTAGTTTCAATGGTGAACATCACTATGTTGATCATATCTACTATATGATTCACGCCGACCTTTCGGTCTCGTGTTCCGAGGCCATATCTGTTATATGCTAGGCTCGCCAAGTTTAACCTGAGTATTCGCGTGCGCAACTGTTTTGCACCCGTTGTATTTGAACGTAGAGCCTATCACACCCGATCATCACGTGGTGTCTCAAAGACAAAGAACTTTCATAACGGTGCATACTCGGGAGAACACTTCTTGATTATTTTGGTGAGAGATCATCTTATAATGCTACCGTCAATCAAAGCAAGATAAGATGCATTAAGGATAAACATCACATGCAATCAATATAAGTGATATGATATGGTCATCATCATCTTGTGCTTGTGATCTCCATCGCCAAGCACCGTCATGATCACCATCGCCACCGGCGCGACACCTTGATCTCCATCGTAGCATCGTTGTCATCTCGCCAACTATTGCTTCTATGACTATCGCTACTCCTTAGTGATAAAGTAAAGCAATTACATGGCGCTTGCATTTCATACAATAAAGCGACAACCATATGGCTCCGCCGATTGCCGATAACTCGGTTACAAAACATGATCATCTCATACAATAAAATATAGCATCACGCCTTGACCATATCATATCACAACATGCCCTGCAAAAACAAGTTAGACGTCCTCTACTTTGTTGTTGCAAGTTTTACGTGGCTGCTACGGGCTGAGCAAGAACCGTTCTTACCTACGCATCAAAACCACAACGATACTTCGTCAAATAGACTCGTTTTAACCTTCTCAAGGACCGGGCGAGCCACACTCGATTCAACTAAAGTGAGAGAGACAGACACCGCCGGTCACCTTTAAGCAACGAAAGTGCTCGGAGCGGTGAAACCAGTCTCGCGTAAGCGTACGCGTAATGTCGGTCCGGGCCGCTTCATCTCACAATACCGCTGAACCAAAGTATGACATGCTGGTAGGTAGTATGACTTGTATCGCCCACAACTCACTTGTGTTCTACTCGTGCATATGACATCAACGCATAAAACCAGGCTCGGATGCCTTTGTTGGGGAACGAGTAATTTCAAAAATTTCCTACGATCACGCAAGACCATGGTGATGGCATAGCAACGAGAGGGGAGAGTGTCCGCCCACGCTCGTGAGACCGAAAGCGGAAGCGTTATAACAACGCTGTTGATGTAGTCGACGTCTTCACGATCCGACCGATCCAAGCACCGAACGACGGCACCTCCGAGTTACGCACACGCTCAGCTCGATGACGATCCCGGACTCCGATCCAGCAAAGTGTCGGGATGAGTTCCGTCGAGACGACGGCGTGGTGACGATGTTGATGCTCCACCGATGCAGGGCTTCGCTTAAGCTCCACGACGATATGACTTCTCCGCGCAGGGCTTCGCTTAAGCTCGCGACGATATGACCGAAGTGGAATATGGTGGAAGGGGCACCGCACACGGCTAATGAAAGATCCAGAGATCAACTTGTGTGTCATGGGGTGCCCCTGCCCCAGATATAAAGGAGCCAAGGGGAGGTGGCGGCCCAAGGGGGGCGCGACTAAGGAGGAGTCCTACTCCCACCGAGTAGGACTCCCCTCTCCTAGTTGGATTAGGATTGGAGGAGGGGAAGAGGGAAGGCGCCGCCCCCTCTCCTTGTCCTATTCGGACCAGAGGGGAGGGGGCGCGCAGCCCACCTGGCCGGCCCTTCCTCTTCTCTCTTATGGCCCATTAAGGCCCATAGTCCTCCCGGGGTTCCGTAACCTCCGGTACTCCAGAATTTCGATTTCACCCGAACACTTCCGATGTCCAAATGCAGGCTTCCAATATATCAATCTTTATGTCTCGACCATTTCGAGACTCCTCGTCATGTCCGTGATCACATCCGGACTCGAACAACCTTGGTGCATCAATACTTATAAACTCATAATGAACTGTCATCGAACGTTAAGCGTGCGGACCCTACGGGTTCGAGAACTATGTAGACATGACCTAGAACCATTCTCGGTCAATAACCAATAGCGGAACCTGGATGCCCATATTGGTTCCTACATATTCTACGAAGATCTTTATCGGTCAAACCGCATAACGACATACGTTGTTCCCTTTGTCATCGGTATGTTACTTACCCGAGATTCGATCGTCGGTATCCAATACCTAGTTCAATCTCGTTATCGTAAGTCTCTTTACTCGTTCCGTAATTCATCATCTCACAACTAACTCATTAGTTGTAATGCTTGCAAGGCTTTAAGTGATGTGTATTACCGAGAAGGCCTAGAGATACCTCTCCGACAATCGGAGTGACAAAACCTAATCTCAAATACGCCAACCCAACAAGTACCTTTGGAGACACCTGTAGTACTCCTTTATAATCACCCGATTCACGTTGTGACGTTTGGTAGTACCAAAGTGTTCCTCCGTAAACGGAGTTGCATAATCTCATAGTTATAGGAACATGTATGGGTCATGAAGAAAGCATTAACATACTAAACGATCAAGTGTTAAGCTAACGGAATGGGTCATGTCAATCAGATCATTCAACTAATGATGTGACCTTGTTAATCAAATAACAACTCCTTGTTCATGGTTAGGAAACATAACCATCTTTGATTAACAAGCTAGTCAAGTAGAGGCATACTAGTGACACTCTGTTTGTCTATATATTCACACATGTATTATGTTTCCGGTTAATACAATTCTAGCATGAATAATAAACATTTATCATGATATAAGGAAATAAATAATAACTTTATTATTGCCTCTAGGGCATATTTCCTTCAAACCCAATATTTATCCTCACTGTTTTTGTGTGTTCACATGATTATTCTACTGTAGTAATCATGTTTTATAGCTTTTGTTTCAATAAAGTGCCAAGTAGAACCTTTGGGAAGACTTGGGTGAAGTCTTTGCGATCTTGCTGTAAAAAACAGAAACTTTTGCGCTCACGAGATTAGCTGCCATTTTTTTACTAGAGAGTGCTTTTAGGTTGATTCTTTTTGCAGACTATTAATAGACAAATTACTCACGTCCACCAATTTATTTCAGAATTTTTGGAGTTACAGAAGTATTCAAATGATACAGATTACTACAGACTGTTCTGTTTTTGACAGATTCTGTTTTCTATGTGTTGTTTACGTATTTTGATGAATCTATGAGTAGTATCGTAGGGTATGAACCATAGAGCAGTTAGAATACAGTAGATACTACACCAATATGAATTTAGAATGAGTTCACAATAGTACCTAAGTGGTGATTTATTTTCTTATACTAACGGAGCTTCCGAGTTTTCTGTTGAGTTTTGTGTTGTGAAGTTTTCAAGTTTTGGGTAAAGATTCGATGGACTATGGTGGCAAGATCCTAAGCTTGGGGATGCCCAAGGCACACAAAGGTAATATTCAAGGACAACCAAGATCCTAAGCTTGGGGATGCCCCGGATGGCATCCCCTCTTTTGTCTTCGTTCATCGGTAACTTTACCTGGAGCTATATTTTTATTCACCACATGATATGTGTTTTACTTGGAGTGTCAATTTATTTTGTTAGGATTTTCTTTATTTTATTTAAAATAATGTTTTGCATCTTTATTTTCAATAAAAATGTCAAGGATAGCCTTTACCATGCTTATTTTGCAAGTATACATGTTGCTGTTTCAAAATAGAAAGTTTATCGCTGTTGCAAAAATTCCCTAGAAAAGCCAGAATATGATAAAATGTTGATTTTTTTTGCATAATAGGATATGATAAATTTTCTACAGTGTGGTAGAATTTCATAATTTTTGGAGTTAGGGAAGTATGATGAATCTTGCATTCTTTACAGACTGTATTGTTTTGGCAGATTGCTGTTATGTTTGCATTGTTTGCATATGTTTGGTTGTTTAATGATTCTATTTGAGGATAGGGGTATTAAATATGCAGATGCATTTAGTATGCAATGTTGAATAATAATTATAGTGATTTGTTATAGTAGAAAATGATAAGGTTTTTGCATTGGTTTATACTAACTTATCTCGGGAGTTCTTGTTGGTGTGGATGAAGCTTTCGAGATTTAGGAAACCGTGATATGAGAGGAATTAAGGAGACACAAAAGCTCAAGCTTGGGGATGCCCAAGGCACCCCAAGATAATATTTCAATAAGTCTCAAGCATCTAATCTTGGGGATGCCCCGGTAGGCATCCCACCTTTCTTCTTCAACAATTATCGGTTAGTATCGGTTGAACCTAAGTTTTTGCTTCTTCACATGATGAGTGCTATCCTTGAAATGTCATTTTATTTTGTTTTGCTTGCTGTTTGAATAATATCCCAAGATCTGAAATTCTTAAATGAGAGAGAGCCTTCACATATCTACATAATTATTTAACTACTCATTGATCTTCACTTATATCTTTTTGGAGTAGTTTGTCATTTACTCATGTGCTTCACTTATATCCTATGAGTAAATCATTGAATGAATTGAATATCATAAATCTGAAATTATATATGTTTCATTAATGACTTCACATATAAGAAGTAGAGGTGGTAAATTTATTGAAGGTTAGCAAACATTGTATTGGTCACTTGAACAATTCATGAAAGAATTGTTGGTCCGGGCCGCTTCATCCAAGAATACCGCCGAACCAAAGTATGACATGCTGGTGAGCAGTATGACTTGTATCGCCCACAACTCACTTGTGTTCTACTCGTGCATATAACATCTATGCATAAAACCTGGCTCGGATGCCACTGTTGGGGAACGTAGTAATTTCAAAAAAATTCCTACGCACACGCAAGATCATGGTGATGCATAGCAACGAGAGGGGAGAGTGTGTCCACGCACCCTCGTGAGACCGAAAGCGAAGCGTTAGCACAACGCTGTTGATGTAGTCGACGTCTTCACGATCCGACCGATCAAGTACCGAACGCACGGCACCTCCGAGTTCAGCACACGTTCAGCTCGATGACGTCCCTCGAACTCCGATCCAGCCAAGCTTTGAGGGAGAGTTCCACAAGACGACGGCGTGGGACGATGATGATGTTCTACCGACGCAGGGCTTCGCCTAAGCACCGCTACGATATTATCGAGGTGGATTATGGTGGAGGGGGGCACCGCACACGGCTAATAGATCTCAAGGATCAATTGTTGTGTCTTGGGGTGTCCCCTGCCCCCGTATATAAAGGAGCAAGGGGGGAGGCGGCCGTCCTAGGAGGAGGGCGCGCCAAGGGGGGAGTCCTCCTTTCCTTGTTGGAGTAGGAGAAGGGAAGGGAGAAGGAGAAGGAAGGAAGGGGGCGCCCCCCTCCCTAGTCCAATTCGGACTAGTCCATCGGGAGGGGTGCGGCCACCCTTTGGGGCCTTTCTCTCCTTTCCCGTATGGCCCATTAAGGCCCAATACGAATTCCCGAATCACTCGGAACCTTTCCGATGTCCGAATATAGTCGTCCAATATATTGATGTTTACGTCTCGACCATTTCGAGACTCCTCGTCATGTCCCTGATCTCATCCGGGACTCCGAACTCCTTCGGTAAATCAAAACACATAAACTCGTAATATAACCGTCATCTAACTTTAAAAGTGCAGACCCTACGGGTTCGAGAACTATGTAGACATGACCGAGACACATCTCCGGTCAATAACCAATAGCAGAACTTGTATGCTCATATTGGCTCCCACATATTCTACGAAGATCTTTATCGGTCAAACCGCATAACAACATACGTTGTTCCCTTTGTCATCGGTATGTTACTTGCCCGAGATTCAATCGTTGGTATCTCAATACCTAGTTCAATCTCGTTACCGGCAAGTCTCTTTACTCGTTCCGTAATACATCATCCTGCAACTAACTCATTAGTTACAATGCTTGCAAGGCTTATAGTGATGTGCATTACCGAGTGGGCCCAGAGATACCTCTCCAACAATCAGAGTGACAAATCCTAATCTCGAAACACGCCAACCCAACAAGTACCTTCGGAGACACCTGTAGAGCACCTTTATAATCACCCAGTTGCGTTGTGATGTTTGGTAGCACACAAAGTGTTCCTCCGGTAAACATGAGTTGCATAATCTCATAGTTATAGGAACATGTATAAGTCATGAAGAAAGCAATAGCAACACACTAAATGATCAAGTGCTAAGCTAACGGAATGGGTCAAATCAATCACATCATTCTCCTAATGATGTGATCCCGTTAATCAAATGACAACTCATGTCTATCGTTAGGAAACTTAACCATATTTTATTAACAAGCTAGTCAAGTAGAGGCATACTAGTGACACTATGTTTGTCTATGTATTCACACATGTACTAAGTTTCCGGTTAATACAATTCTAGCATGAATAATAAACATTTATCATGAAATAAGGAAATAAATAATAACTTTATTATTTCCTCTAGGGCATATTTCCTTCATGTTGAACCTAAAATAAATGTTATTTGGTGTTTGCGTTGATCATAATATGATTGGATCATGTTTATTGCAATACGGTTATTCATTTAAGTCAAAGAATAATTGTTATTCTGTTTACATGAATAAAACCTTCTATGGTCATACACCCAAGGTGAATGGTTTATTGAATCTCGATCGTAGTGATACACATATTCATAATATTGATGCCAAAAGATGCAAAGTTGATAATGATAGTGCAACATATTTGTGGCACTGTCGTTTAGGTCATATTGGTATAAAGCGCATTGAGAAACTCCATGGTAATGGGCTTTTGGAATCACTTGATTATGAATCACTTGATGCTTTTGAACCATGCCTCATGGGCAAGAAGACTAAGACTCCGTTCTCCGGAACAAAGGAGCGAGCAACTGACTTATTGGAAACAATACATACTGATGTATGTGGTCCGATGAGTGTTGAGGCTCGCGGCGGGTATCATTATTTTCTGACCTTCACAGATGATTTGAGCAGATATGGGTATATCTACTCGATGAAACATAAGTCTGAAACATTTGAAAGGTTCAAAGAATTTCAGAGCGAAGTAGAAAATCATCGTAACAAGAAAATAAAGCTTCTACGATCTAATCGCGGAAAGGAATATTTGAGTTATGAGTTTGTTCTTCATTTCAAATGATGTGGAATAGTTTCGCAACTCACGCCACCTGGAACACCACAGCGTAATGGTGTGTCCGAACGTCATAACCGTATTTTATTAGATATGGTGCAATCTATGATGTCTCTTACCGATTTATCACTACCATTTTGGGGTTATGCATTAGAGACAGCTGCATTCACGTTAAATAGGGCACCATCTAAATCCGTTGAGACGACACCGTATAAACTGTGGTTTGGCAAGAAACCTAAGCTGACGTTTCTTAAAGTTTGGGGTTGTGATGCTTATGTGAAAAAGTTTCAGCCTGATAAGCTCAAACCCAAATCAGAGAAGTGCGTCTTCATAGGATACCCAAATAGAAACTGTTGGGTACACCTTCTATCACAGATCCGAAGGCAAGATCTTTGTTGCTAAGAGTGGATCTTTTCTAGAGAAGGAGTTTCTCTCGAAAGAAGTGAGTGGGAGGAAAGTAGAACTTGATGAGGTAGTTGTACCTTCTCCCGAATTGGAAAGTAGTTCATCACAGAAATCAGTTCCAGTGATTCCCACACCAATTAGTGAGGAAGTTAATGATGATGATCATGAAACTTCAGATCAAGTTACTACCGAACCTCGTAGGTCAACCAGAATAAGATCCGCACCAGAGTGGTACGGTAATCCTGTACTGGAGGTCATGTTACTTGACCATGACGAACCTACGAACTATGAGGAAGCGATGATGAGCCCAGATTCCGTGAAATGGCTTGAGGCCATGAAATCTGAGATGGGATCCATATATGAGGACAAAGTATGGACTTTGGTTGACTTGCCCGATGATCATCAAGCAATAGAGAATAAATGGATCTTCAAGAGGAACACGGACGCTGATAGTAGTGTTACTATCTACAAAGCTTGAATTGTCGCAAAAAAAAATTCGACAAGTTCAAGGTGTTGACTATGATGAGATTTTCTCACTTGTATCGATGCTTAAAAGTTTGTCCGAATCATGTTAGCAATTGCCGCATTTTATGAAATTTGGCAAATGGATGTCAAACCTGCATTCCTTAATGGATTTCTTAAAGAAGAGTTGTATGTGATGCAACCATAAGGTTTTGTCGATCCTAAAGGTGCTAACAAAGTGTGCAAAGCTCCAGCGATCCATCTATGGACTGGTGCAAGCATCTCGGAGTTGGAATATACGTTTTGATAGTGTGATCAAAGCATATAGTTTTATATAGACTTGCGGTGAAGCCTGTATTTACAATAATGTGAGTGGGAGCACTACAACCTTTCTCATAAGTATATGTGAGTGACATATTGTTGATCAGAAATGATGTAGAATTTTCTGGAGAGCATAAAGGAGTGTTTGGAAGGAGTTTTTCAAAGAAAGACCTCAGTGAAGCTACTTACACATTGAGCATCAAGATCTATAAAGATAGATCAAGACGCTTGATAAGATTTTTCAATGAGTACATACCTTCACAAGATTTTGAAGTAGTTCAAAATCGAACAGTCAAAGAAGGAGTTCTTGCCTGTGTTGCAAGGTGTGAAGTTGAGTAAGACTCAAAACCCGACCACGGCAGAAAATAGAAAGAGAATGAAAAGTCATTCCCTATGCCTAAGTCATAGGTTCTATAAAGTATGCTATGCTGTGTACCAGACCTATTGTGTACCTCGCCATGAGTTTGGCAAGAGGGTACAATAGTGATCCAGGAGTGGATCACAGGACAACGGTCAAAATTATCCTTAGTGGAATAAGGAAATGTTTCTCGGTTATGGAGTTGACAAAGAGTTCGTCGTAAAAAGTTACATCGATGCAAGCTTTGACACCGATATGGATGACTCTAAGTCTCGATCTAGATACATATTGAAAGTGGGAGCAAATAGCTAGAGTAGCTCCGTGCAGAGTATTATAGACATAGAAATTTGCAAAATACATACAGATCTGAATGTTGCAGACCCGTAGACTAAAAAAATTCTCTCACAAGCAAGACATGATCACACCTTAGTGCTCTTGGGTATTATCCACATAGCAATGTGAACTAGATTATTGACTCTAGTAAACCCTTTGAGTGTTGGTCACATGGCGATGTGAACTATGGGTGTTAATCACATGGTGATGTGAACTATTGGTGTTAAATCACATGGCGATGTGAACTAGATTATTGACTCTAGTGCAAGTGGGAGACTGAAGGAAATATGCCCTAGAGGAAATAGTAAAGTTATTATTTATTTCCTTATTTCATGATAAATGTTTATTATTCATGCTAGAATTGTATTAACCGACTTAGTACATGTGTGAATACATAGACAAAACATAAGTGTCCCTAGTATGCCTCTACTTGACTAGCTTGTTTATCAAAGATGGTTATGTTTCCTAACCATAGACATGTGTTTTCATTTGATGAACGGGATCACAACATTAGGAGAATTATGTGATGGACAAGACCCATTCGTTAGCTTAGCATTATGATTGTTACAGTTTCATTGCTACTGCTTTCTTCATGACTTATACATGTTCCTCAGACTATGAGATTATGCAACTCCTGAATACCGGAGGAACACCTTGTGTGCTATCAAACGTCACAACGTAACTGGGTGATTATAAAGATGTTCTACATGTATCTCTGAAGGTGTTTGTTGAGTTGGCATAGATCAAGATTAGGATTTGTCACTCCGTGTATCGGAGTGGTATCTCCGAGCCCTCTCGGTAATGCACATCACTGCTTGCAAGCAATGTGACTAATGAGTTAGTTGTCGGGATGATGCATTAAGGAACAAGTAAAGAGACTTGTCGGTAACGAGATTGAACTAGGTATGATGATACCGACAATCGAATCTTGGGCAAGTAACATATCAATGACAAAGGGAACAACGTATGTTGTTATGCGGTTTGACCGATAAAGATCTTCGTAGAATATGTAGGAGCCAATATGAGCAGCCAGGTTCCGCTATTGGTTATTGACCGAAGATGTGTCTCAGTCATGTCTACATAGTTCTCGAACCTGTAGGGTCCACACGCTTAACATTCGATGATGATCGGTATTATGATTTTATGTGTTTTGATGTACCGAAGGTTGTTCGGAGTCCCGGTTAAGATCACGGACATGATGAGGAGTCTCGAAATGGTCGAGATATAAATATTGATATATTGGAAGGTTATATTCGGACACCGGATAAATACCGGAGTACCGGGGAGTTACCGGAACACCCCGGGGGGGATCAATGGGCCTTCATGGGCCTTAGTGGAAATAGAGGGCAGCAAGGGAGCTGTGGGGCACGCCCCCCTAGGCCCAAACCGAATTGGTTTAGGGCTTGGGGGCCGGCCCCCTCTTTCCTACTCTCCTCCTCCTCTTTCCTTCCCCTCCTAGTTGGACTATGAAAGGGGGAACCTACTCCTAGTAGGAGTAGGATTCCACCCTTCACTACAAAAAAATACACTTCCGTGATGATACGTGTTTGTCACAGTAGGTCGCGTTTTTTGCCATGCATGTACATCCATGACGATTTTATGACGTAACCAAGATAGTCATACACGTCTTTGTCAGAGAAGTGTTCCATGACATTACCAAAATTATCATCACGGAAGTGTCCACTTCCATGACGATAAATCGCGCGTCACAGAAGTGCTTTCGTCAAGGGTGACCGACACGTGGCATCCACTGTAACGGGACGCCGTTAAGCTATCGGGTCAGGTTTTGGATCCGATAACCCGTTAACAGCCCCGACCAATGGGGATTTTCCATGTGTAAAATCATCATTGACTGGAGGAAACACGTGTCGGCTCATCGTTGGGACAGATGTCATTCACTCATTGGACAGAAGGCGCCTATGATATGTCGACACGTGGCATGGCCCAACAGAGGCCCATTCCTGTGAAAAGGCCGACCCGTTTGACTTGGTCAAAAGGTGGCGGGCCGGCCCATGGAAAGCCTGTTAACGGCCTGTTCGCATATAGCCCATTTACAGCCCGCTAACCCAAGGCCCGTTACGCCCTATCCGAATTAGGGCCATGAGCGTCATCTGGGCCATCCAATATGATTCCAGCCCGTTTTCACTTCTAGCCCATGTATGGCCCATGACGTCTTTCGACCCATATGAGGCCCTTTGTAACTCTTGGCCTATTAACGCCCGTGGTGGCGGCCCGTAATGAGCGATGTATCACTTTACACCCATTAACGGCCCGTGGTAAAACTGGCCTGTAATGAACAGTGTATCACCTTAAACCCATTAACGACCCGTTATTCCGTTGGGCCGTTTCCATCCCATGTTATCTTTCGGCCTTCTCAGAGCCCATTTATTCTTGGGCTCATTTCCAACATTCGTTTACTTACGGCCCGTTACTGTCATTTTCTGCTTGTGGCCAAATTCAGCCCGTGGTTACAGTCGGCCTGTTTGTGGTCCGTTAATACGTTGGGCCATTTTCATAGCGTCATCAAATACGGCCTATTAGCGATGGCCCGTTATGGTCGGCCCATGAACGGACGATTCCAACTCCAGCCCGTTTACGGCCATAATGCGGTCTGTTTGGCCCATGTTTGGCCAATCGATCATATAGCCCGTATAAGGCCCATTGATGATACGGCCCACAGAAGGCCCATTGTTTCTATGGCGCGTAGAAGGCCCATTGTTTCTATGGCCCGTAGAAGGCCCACTGTTTCTACGGCGAGTAGGAGGCCTAGTGTCACTACAGTAAATATTAGCCCATGGTTATTGTGGCCTAGTTTTAAAAAATAGGTTATTGCAGCCACTAGAAAACCGCGGAAAAAGAACTGCAATGACTACAAGCAAACAAATAAACAAGACAACAAGGAAATAAATAAGCAAGCAACTAACGCTAGGCTATCACGGCTATTACATATTACATCCTTTGGGCATCAAAGTTCGCCACGGTGCAAATATAGGGAACAATGCAGCATATCATATACTTTGGTTGTCAAAGTTGGCGACCAGCGCAAATAAACGCGCAGACAAAACAAATCCGAACTGAAACCACTTGAAGATATCAAGAAACAATATCACAGGTACCCATAATGTTGGCAAGATGCTTAGCAAGCTTATTAACTTTCTCTTGTTTGGCGCTTAAATCCTCCGGCGCTTTGTTGCACCGTGAAATATGCATCTGAATTCTGCGGGGACTTCCTCGGTCCTTACGCTTCGTCGCTGCACATCGATCGATGTCTTTCAACTTGAAGTTGAGACTCAAGAAGATGAATTGATTCAGCAGCGAGTTGAAGAGCTTGTGCCAATGATGAGTGGCGATGAATTTCGAACACTACATCAAGACAGGACTTTTGGGTTCTCTCTTTGTCGTCAAGATAGTTTTATCAGCTTTCTTGGAGACCAACAAGGATGTCTCACTATCTTGAACCTTATCTGCATTACTTCCTTTACCATTGGATAACGCGATCTTGTTCTCCAATATTTTGTCCGCATTCTAAAAGAGAAACAAGCGAGACACATCACATGTTTACCATGTTGTATATGAAACTCATTTTGGTAAATGAGTTCGGTAGTAAAGTGGACAGGATAACAGCATGAAACAAACATATATCTATGTACCATGGTCACTTTATGGTCTATATCATTCTAGTTTTGTTGCCAAATCAAGATAGAGACACAGTTCAAATAATATTTGTTCAAGACAAAGCAGAATAGACAGAATCTAAGTGTGGGTAACTATAGAGCAATAACAACACTTGTAATGTGCATGACATGAGAACATAACTATTTATTCAATTGAAACTGAAATCAACATAGAGCAGGTTACAACAACAAACCAGTTAAAGAAACAGGTTTAAAACATACCTATTGCGCCATTGGAGTTTCAATTCCATCCTTCAAATTTGAAAATAGTTGGTGCGAGTAAATCTGATAATGCAAGAGCAAAGGTGTATGAACCATAGCTACGAACCTGACACGAGAACAAATCTTCTTCTCCTTTAAGCATTGAGTTGGGATTCGAGTGGTGGTCCTCGTGCTTTGGGCACTGCAGTTCCCTTACTAACTGCTCGTGTTTGGGTGCTCTGTGGTGGAGGCGGTCTTTGTGTCAAGCTGGGCTGGGTTACTATCTGCCGGGGTTGGGGTTAGAAGGGGTGTAGCTGGTTCTCTGTCCAAGCTGGGTAGGGGTACAATCTGCGAGAGTCAGGTTATGTGTGGTGCATCTGGTCCTTGGGCAAGTACAAGCTGTGGTTCTATCTGCATCAGCTGGTAGCACTATCATTTCTTAAGACCGTGTTGTTACTCCCTTAGATCTGCCATCACGCTTTCCAATTCAAATGGCAGATAAACAAGAAAAGTAATTGAAAGTATAGACATTGTATGATAGACAGGTGCAATGGATAGTGGGGAATAAAAGAGGGCATGAAATAATTCATATTTATGTTGTCTAACCAAACGGGATATCATGACACAATTTCACATATATGATGGCTAACTAAACAGGATAGCATGACACAAATTTCACATTATGATGGCTAACTAAAAAAGATGGAAAGACATAGTTCAAAATATGAGACTATGTAAACAGGATGACATGACATTACTATATAATGTGTTTATTAAATAGGTTGGCATGCCATAATTCACATACATTCACGGATAGAATGCCATAATTCAAAATATGATGACTGTAAACACTAAACAGGATGAGATGATATAACTATATGATGTCTTTATTAAATGGGTTGCCATGCCATAATTGAGATAGATGATGTGTATGTACTATGTAAACATGATGGCATGATATAATTCAAATATATGATTTATATAGTAAGCAAGTAAGCAGATGGCAATCCATATATGATGTAAAAACTAAGCAATGCAAGACAACATGCATGACATGGGTAATATAACCCTGCCAAGTTTGAGCATAGACCTCAGGGGGGAAATAGGACTGGTCATCAGTCTCTGAATCCTCCTATGAGGAGCTCTCTGTAACCAACAAGATATACGCTTGTCGAGTAGCATTGTCTGCTCTGAATACCTTGTTTTCACTCCAGATACTTCCATCACCGCTTCAAATGGCTGATGTACAGGAAGAGTAGTTGAATATACAAACATTATCGACAAATGGAACACGTACTACAAAAAAATGATAGCATGATATAATTCACACACATGATGGGCTAAACAGCATGGCATTGCATAATTCACATATATAATGCCTTTGCAACAAGATAGCATTGTATAATTCACATATATAATGTCTTGCAACAAGATGGCAATGCATAATTCACATATATGGTAATTAGACACTGAACAGGTGGCATTCACACAAAGCATGTCTAAACTAATCAAATGACATAGCAATGTGAGACACCATACGCATGATATGAGCAACATAACCCTACCAAGTTAGAGCATACACCTCGGGGAATAGGACTGGTCATCTGTCTACGAATCCTCCTCGAGGAGCTATCCAGTAACCAGCGAGATATGCGCTTCATCAAATAGCATAGTCTGCTCTGAAGACCTTGTTTTCACTCGAAATTTGCCATCACCGTGTCAAATGGCTGATACACACAAAAGTAGTTGAATGTACTAACATTGTTGACAAATGTAATATGTAACAAAAAAGGATGGCCTGATATAATTTACATATAAGATGGTGGCTAAGCGGGATGGCATTGCAAAATTCACATATATGATGCACGGCTAAACAAGATGGCGTTGCATAATTCACATAAATGATGAATAAACTAAACAGATGGCATTCGCACAAAGGATGTATAAACTAAGCAGATGACATATTTGATGTATAAAGTAAGTGAGGGAGTCCTGGACTAGGGGGTGTCCGGATAGCCGAACTATCATCTTTGGCCGGACTCCTAGACTATGAAGATACAAGATTGAAGACTTCGTCTCGTGTCCGGATGGGACTTTCCTTGGCGTGGAAGGCAAGCTTGGCGATACGGATATGTAGATCTCCTACCATTGTAACCGACTCTGTGTAACCCTAACCCTATTCGGTGTCTATATAAACCGAAGGGTTTTAGTCCGTGGGGCGAACAACAATCATACCATAGGCTAGCTTCTAGGGTTTAGCCTCTCGATCTCGTGGTAGATCTACTCTTGTACTACCCATATCATCAATATTAATCAAGCGGGGTAGGGTATTACCTCCATCGAGAGGGCGAACCTGGTAAAAACATCGTGTCCCTTGTCTCCTGTTACCATCCGCCTAGGCGCACGATTCGGGACCCCTACCGAGATCCGCGGTTTGACACCGACATTGGTGCTTTCATTGAGAGTTCCTCGTATGCGTCATCTTTAGGCCGATGGCTCCTTTGATCATCAACAACGACGCGGTCCGGTGAGACTTTTCTCCCGGACAGATCTTCGTATTCGGCGGCTTTTGCTGCGGGCAATTCACTTGGCCATCTGGAGCAGATCGAAAGCTTCGCCCCGGCCATCAGTCAGATTTGGGAGTTTGAACTACGGTGACATCCGCGAAGACTTGATCTTGACGGATTGAAGCCACAACAAGCAGCGCCGCCTTGTCTCGATGGGCATGATCTGGCTCTGCCGCGAGCGATTGCCACGGAGGCCGCACGGCATCGCTCAACCCTTGGCTCGGGCCGACCCCCGATCGAGGGCGAGTGGTTGGGCGCCGCCTCGGGGCTACGATCTCAGCGGCGATTGAGCGAACTCCATCCTGTCGCTGCGAGGCCGTGACTCCAAGGTGCGGACTCCTCTCCGGACTCGAACCATCCGCGCCCTACCAATCGAATCCGATTGGGCGCGGTCATGGAGTTCACGCGCGCACATCCTTGACACTCGCCCTTTGGCGATATCCGAACTCATTAAAGTCTCTCTTTGTCGAGAGGCCTGGCGAACTATAGTCGGGAAGGTTGGGATTAGGACGGCGAAGAAATTCGCGCCCACCCACCACCCACTTTGTAGCCCGCCGATGATTTAACCGACATGCTCGACTTCGACTCGAAGACATCGGCGGTATGGGCGGCGATGCGGAGCGACCAGAACCAGCGCCTACGAGGCCTTTGGAAGGCCACCTCGTCATCGACATATACATGGTGGACATCCCAAAAGATGGGAACGGCGGCAAGCGGCGGAGGATGACCCCTCAAGAAACAACCCAAGCGCCCGGCGTCGGTGGCGCCGCTCTAAATCCGCCACGGTAAAAATGGCGATTCGGCACGGAGACAATAATACCCGGACGGTGCGAAGGCGACCCCTCGGCGGGACTCGGCGCGGGAGGAGGGAGAAGCAAGCCCTCATGATAGGCGGCGGGCGGGGAGGTGGAGGGCGATAATTATATGCCTCCCTCCGAAGATGAGGCAAGCCTTGGCGACGGCAATTTGTCGTGGTGAGGATCTGCCCGAACAGAGGCGTTTCAAGCGCGGGCTTATGGCCACGACAAGCAGCCTCAAGAAAAAGCAGCAGCAGCTTAGAGCTGACCAAGACTTGCTAGGCGGCGGATGGTGAAGTCCTTGCAGCCAAGAGTATGAACTCGAGCGCCCCTCAAGAGATACCCCAGCGCGCAGGCTGCTACCCCAATTAGAGAAGCAGCACCTAAACCTACATCACCGGCGCATGATCGGCCGACCCGGCCACCCGTGGTCGCGACGGAGAGGCCTCTAGACCCTCCATTCAAGCCGCACTCCGGCGTCGCTCGAAAAATACCAAGGCGCGGGAAGCGCGCGGACCTGCGAGACATATTGGAGGACAAGGCAAGGCAAACAAGATCGATCTACGGATCGCGTGGGTGCCCACGACGCGTGGCGATAACCGTCACGCCGGATACAACAATTCGGCGGGCGAACACGATGAACAAAGCTCATTTGAGCTGCGTCGTGATATAGCTCAATCTGAGCGCGCACACCCACTATGCTTCACGGATGAAGTAATGGATCATCAAATCCCGAGGGTTTCAAACCGAAAACATCGAATCATACGACGGCACAACAGATCCTGCGGTTTGGATCGAGGACTACCTCCTCCATATCCACATGGCCCGCGGTGATGATCTACATGCCATCACATACCTCCCACTCAAGCTTAAAGGACCAGCTCGGCATTTGCTCAACAACTTGACAGCAGAGTCAATTGGTTGTTGGGAGGACCTGGAAGCCGCATTCCTTGATAACTTCCAGGGCACATATGTGCGACCACCAGACGCCGATGACCTTTGCCATATAATTCAGCAGCCGGAAGAATCGGCCAAGCAATTACGGGCGCGGTTCCTAACAAAGAAAAATCAGATCATCATTGTCCGGATCACGAGGCGCTAGCAGCCTTCAAACACAACATCCATGACGAGTGGCTAGCCGGCACCTAGGGCGGAAAAGCGAAATCCATGGCAGCCCTCACCACACTCATGACCCGCTTTTGCGGAGAGGACAGCTAGCTAGCTCGAAGCAACAACTTGGCCAAACACCACGGTAGTTCGGATACCAAGGACAGCAATGGCAGGTCCGTCGCAACAAGCATAAGCGCCGCACTAACGGTGATAATGCTGAAGATCACGATAGTAAATGCGGATTCGAGGCTCTAAACCCGGTCGGCGGAAGAAGCCATTCAAAAGAAATACCGGGGCCCGTCCAACTTGGACCGAATACTCGATCGCTGTGCGGATACATGGCACCCCGAAAACCAGCCAACCACAGCGAGGGATTGTTGGGTGTTCAAACAAGCGAGGCAAGTTAAGTGCGAACTCAATGACAAGGGGCTGCATAGCGATGGCGAGGAGGCCCGACCACCGAACAATAGAGGACGAAGGGCTTCCCCCACAAGTGCGGACGGTGAACATGATATCGCAACCCACATACCCAAAAGGGGCGGAGCGTGCACTAAAGGGCGTATATGCGATGGAGCGGTCGCCCGAAGTTCAACCCATGGTCCTCTGCCCGATCACATTTGATCGAAGGACCACCCACTAGCATCCGTCACGGCGGATTCGCCGCATTGGTTCTTGACCCAATCATCGGCGGATTTCACCTCACTAGCTTTGATGGGCGGCGGTAGTAGCTGAACCTGCTTTATCGGGATCGGTCGCGCAAAATGGGCATAGACCCCTCAAGGATTAAACCCACAAAGGCGACCTTTAAAGGTGTCATACCAGGTGTAGAGGCCAATTATGCAGGCTCGATTACACTCGAAGTGGTCTTGGATCCCGGATAACTTCGAGCGAAGAGTTAATCTTGACATAGTCCCGTTCATGGCGGCTATCACGCCTTTGCTTGGGCGAACCGCATTTGCAAAGTTCAATGTGGTGCCGCTTTCACGCATACCTCAAGCTCAAGATGCCAGGCCCTCGAGGAGTAATCATGGTCAATGGAAACACGAGCGCTCTCTCGAGCGGAGGAGCACCACGGCGCCCTTGCGGCGGAGGTGCAAAGCAACCTCTCACAGCAATTCTCGAGTCCGGCTATTAAGCGTCCGGCCACCGTCAAAGCGCGCCGAGTAACCTACAACAAGACCGCTGGCACGATCCGAACGCAGCGTAGCAATCCGGCTAACCCAGCCCTCGCGAAACAAGCGAAGCGATTATTACGCGTACATAACTACGCTCTGGAGATACCATGGGCCTAAGGGAGGGCACGACCACGGCACGCCTGAATGCGGCTTAACGCACGGGGGCTCCCAATTGTGTCATTCTTTTTCTCTCTTCTTTTTCTTACTTTCGGGACTCCGTTTTCGGAAGTCTGTCCGGCACTAAATTGTCGAACTCACGATGCAACAGCAGGGAAGCAGCTCGTCGAGTGTCGGTGGTCTCTACTACGAGCATTATACCTGTTTTACATACCATCCCCAGCTTACCCACGGAGGGGACATGTTAAATAGTCCCATCCCTTGCTTATCGCACTATTTGTATCATTACGCTTCCATTGCAGTACCTTTTGAATAAACAATACATAGCTTTTGCCTATTATTGCACTCCTTTCTTTACCTATATATATGTTCATTTCATGACATGTTGCACCCATACACTTTAGTGCGGCCAATACACCGAGGGGCTTAAGTACCCGAAAGTATGGTGTGATAAGTCGAACACTTTCACAAGTGCGGCACCCCAAACTTATAGCATTATATGCATCGGCTCGAATCATGTCTTGGGTCAATAGTTGGGTTTGCCCGGCTCCCATGTTTTGGTACCTTACGTTCCGTTATATCGGCTAAGGTAGCGCTGGGAGAACCACTGCGATTGTGCCCAGTTGAGCTGGGTTGAGCACCTCGATGGGAAAGCTAAAACTGACCGTCATGATAGGGCGAGAGCGATCGCTGTTCGAGAGGTTTTTGGGTCCCTAAAGACTTATGCCGCTTAGAGCGAGAGTCGGCATTGTCGGCCAAGGTGTGCATAAGCGCCCGAACTCGGTCTTCAAATACTAGGGCTTCGCGAAATTTAAAATTATAAATTCTATGGCTAAGTGAGAGTGTTCAAGCACTATAAGTCCGGTTGCCTTGTTAGTTGCGTTGGCGCCTCCTCGAAGGACCCAAGAATGGGAACAAGAGTGCTCAAGTTTATCCCGAACACCTGACTTTTCGTGGCATGGGGCTGAAGCCAACGACTTGCCATCTCTCAAATTTGATAAGCGGCCGCCTGAAGGTAATATTTTAAATTCTGGCGTTTCTTAAGCGCATATGAACAAGTTTTCAGCGTCTGGGATAACAAATGCGAGTCTATTAAAAATTACATCTTTGGAGCACTCATCCGCTATACGGAGGGCACCCTTGAGGCGCCCTCATAGTACATTTCAGACTTGCGATGCTCCTTGCCCTTGATGGCCCGTCCATCACAAGCTTCTCCGCATCCAGCTTGCCCGGTGCACTTTAGCACGGGCAAGGGCCCGACAGGAACCTTCAATGCAGGCGGGCGCTTGATGACTTCAATCCATGGACGGCGTCCACCAGCCGCTGCACTAGCCGAAGTAGCTCCAGGCATGGCTTCCAATAGCCACGGCCGAACTATGAGGCCCTTCATGGCCTGTTCGGCGACCTTGTGAGCTCGACCAGCTGCTTCAGCTGGTCGCTCAAGAACACCGGACGTTCGACCTCGGCATCTGAGACAGAACACCTTCTCCGTCGAGCTCCCTCCTTGGCGCGGTAGAATGCGGCAAGCATCGGACACACTCTGGGGCAGATCTGCGAATGCTCACAGAGAGCTCGAATCCGGGTAAGTAATAGGTAATTCACTTTCACATGCTTGCTTTGCATAAAGAATGCCTTACCGCGCTATCTTCTTTAATGATTCAATTTCTTGGAGGGCTTTTGGGCTTGGCCTTAGCGGCTTTGGCACTCTCAAGAGCGAGGCGAGCTCGGACTCTCGAGTCTTCAAGTCACGCTTCAAACTCTCGTGTTTTTCCACGAGAGCCTGGAGCTCTTGCCGCACCTCCGCCACCCGCTCCTCCTGCTTCTCTCGCTCGGTGCGCTCCGCGGCCGCTTTGCTTTTGGCCGCGGACACCGCTTCCTTTAGGGTCACCACCTCGTTCGTGGCCCCTACAATACCCACGTTATTCCTGTCATTTTTTGCAACCAAATCCTTTCTATAAGGTATTTCTTTAATAAGGTATTGCTTACCTTCCCTATCCTCGAGCTGCTTCTTGGCAAGGCCGAGCTCGTTCTCGGACCGCTCGAGGCTCTTCTTCAATGCATTGACCTCCGTAGTCGGTGTGCGGAGAGGTCAAGAGTGCGGCTTACATCGCATATTGACATACTTATGTTAGACTCCTTCAGTATATCTTTTAGATCCTTAGTCCGGCTTTTCTTTCCGAACACCTAACTAAGCATCGGGGCTCTGTCTATGCGGTAATATTTTTACATATTCTAAACTTACCTCAAAGCTTTGTTAGAAGGCTGGTGCAGGCTTCAGTCAGCCCGCTCTTGGCGGTGAACTTCTGGATCACCACATTCATATAATGCGGTGCTCCTCGTCGATGGAGGCGCCTTTAAGCGCCTCCAGCAAGCTATCCGGTGCCTCCGGATGGACAGAGGTCACCGGCGTCGTAGTCTTACCCTTCTTACGAAGGGACCGCTTGCCGGACTTCGGAATCTTGAAGGTTCGATGCGGAGTCGGCCTGAGGGCGGACTTAGAGCCCTCTAGGGTCTCGCCCCCTTGCGCCCGGAGTCGGGAGGTCGCCTTCTGGCGCCTCGAGACCACCTCCTCTGGCTGGGCCTTCGGGACTCCACCGCGGTGTCGCCGGCGACCACGAGGAGAGGAGGCGGTCGGAAGTGAAGTACTATTCACATCCGACGAGCCCAGGGAGCCGCTCGACGAAGCGGCAAGCTCGTTGTCGGTGTCAAAACCGGCGGATCTCGGGTAGGGGGTCCCGAACTGTGCGTCTAGGCGGATGGTAACAGGAGACAAGGGACACGATGTTTACCCAGGTTCGGGCCCTCTTGATGGAGGTAAAACCCTACGTCCTACTTGATTGATATTGATATTGTGGATGTTTACAAGAGTGGGTCTACCACGAGATCAAGGAGGCTAAACCCTAGAAGCTAGCCTATGGTATGATTGTAAGGGTTGTTGTGATTGTTGTCCTACGGACTAGAGCCATCCGGTTTATATAGACACCGGAGAGGGCTAGGGTTACATAGAGTCGGTTACAATGGTAGGAGATCTACATATCCGTATCGCCAAGCTTGCCTTCCACGCCAAGGAAAGTCCCATCCGGACACGGGTGAAGTCTTCAATCTTGTATCTTCATAGTCTTGGAGTCCGGTTGTGATGATAGTCCGCAAATGATAGTTCGGCTGATGATGGTAGTCGGCTATCCGGACACCCCTAATCGAGGACTCCTCGGTAGCCCACGAACCAGGCTTCAATGGCGATAAGTCCGGCGTGTATATTGCTTGGCATTGCAAGGCGGGTTCCTCCTCAAATGATAGAAGATTGTGAACACTAGGATGGTGTCGGCTCTGCAAAATAATTTCCACATTCCACCGTAGAGAATAATAATATATACACAAGTTCAATCTGCGGCGTTTTCCGTGGCATGGCGTCACACCACTACCAAGCCATTACTCGAATTGTTTTTACTTTACCACCTCGGCGCATTTAGCGGCGGTTTCCTTGCACGTCTTGTCGAGCGGATCGTGTTTCCCTTAATCCGGGATTCTAATCAATACGGGGTGGGTAACCCAACGCGTCATTGATGGTGGCGCTTGGGAGATAGCGAGTTTTACCGGGCGGTGGGGGCGCGTAAGACTTCGCCCGCCCATATAAGGGATAAGATTCACCTTCCCACCTCGCCTTCTTCCTCCTTTGCTTATCCATCTCCGCTTTTCGAGCTCCAGCGCCCAAGTTCGCGCATCTCGTCTCAACCTTCTCCGACCATGTCGGAATGGGAGGTAAATGGTTGGCCTCCACCGTTAAGGAGGAGCAAATCGCCAAACTTCTGTGGCGCGGATACCTCTCCGCGACATTGCACATCGGCTGCCCGACGAGGGGCAGCTCATCCCACCCCTAGGCCCCATGAGAGGTTGTCTTTCTTTCCCACTTCCTTCCATGGATTGGGCTTTCCACTTCACCCCTTTGTCCAGGGGCTCATGTTCTACTACGGCCTGGATTTCCATGATCGGCGCGAACTTCATCCTCAACATCTCGGCGTTTATCGTGGGTGTGCGAAACCTTCCTCTGCATCTAGCCCCGCCGACTTGTGGCTCAAGACCTTCAATGTCAAGCGAAGGTAGTGAAGGGCATTCAAGCGGAGTCTTGGGCGCCATGTTGGGCAAGATGCCCAGCGTCCTTTGTTTGAAGGGCCTTCGTGGAATCCGTCAAGGGGTGGCAATCGGGGTGGTTCTACATCACCGAGCAGCGTGACCCTAAATGGCGGCGGCCCCGAGTTTAGATCTGGTATCCCCACGCAGCTCACCTCACGGAAGAGAAGGGCTTGCTGTGGGGCAGTTTGAAAAAGCCGACGGGACTCCAAACACTGTATCAAGAAGCTGGTGAAGAAGCTCGGGCTGGTTAACGTGGTCCAAGTCATGCTCGTCGCGGATTCTCCCATGCCAAGCGGGCATTCAATCTATGGGAGTTCGATCCGGAATAGCACCGAGCGCTGAACAAGCTCTTGACACAACGTCTGAAAGGCGCTGGAAGGTGCTGTTCAAAGGCGCGAAGCCCCGCATCCATGGCGAAGATCGCGGATTTCGCTCATGGCCTTGGTGACGAGGTAAGTGATTCTACCCTTCACGGGACACTTGTTTTCATAGTTTGACTCTATCGGGTTTTAATTTCCCTTTTCCTTTGACAGGACTGGATGAAGAAGGCGGAGCAGATTACTGTCCGGCTCCTATGCGAAAAATCCAGTAGGCCTTTCGTCTAGCGAGGCTGCTTGGTTCCGGCACCGCTGCGTGGTCTTGGGAGAAGAAGGCCAAGAAGGAGGCCACGGGTGCTCGAAGAGTGCCCATTTTCAGTGTCCGGCGACTCGGGCGGACTCCTCCCGAAAATGAGGAGGAGGAAGAGGACTCTCTCGAGGAGGAGGAGAGGGAGAGGAAGGCTTCCCCAATGGGGGAGGCGAAGGGTCAAGAGGGAAGGACTATTTCCCGGACAGCTCCGCCAACATCAACGTTGGCAAGGAAGAATGGCCTTCAAGGGCCAGGCCTCGGCGAGATTGTAAGTATCCGGTTCTGAATGATTTATAATTTCTTTTCTGCGTCACATAGTGTCATTCTAACGCCGCATCTGCTGTAGTCCGGCGGTGATGATCTCCCGCTTCATCGGCGGGTCGTTGGCTCGTCGGATGTAGACTCCATCCCGACCGCCTCCACCCTCGCGACGCCGAAGGCGCCGAGGTGGGATCCCGGAAGGACCCATCGGGGAGGCTCGGGCGCCACAAAGCGCCCTCCGACTTTTCGCGGACTCCTAGCAGAACCCGCGGTGGTTCCGGAGTCGGCGGCCCTACTGATCGAAGGGCAAGACCGTGCGCCGGCGGCTTCCGTCCAACGGGCGCCGGGCAATTTGTTGGGCGCTGCAGGCGCTTCCATCGAGGAAGAACACGCACTATTATGAGTGCGGTGATTGAAAAGGTGCAGCTTCGCCAAGGCGGGCTGACCAAAGCTCGCAATAGCCTTCTATCGGGCTTTGAGGTAAGAAGTTAAAAATATGCAATGTAATACTGCATAGACAGTAGCCCCGATGCTCGGTTCGGTGTTGGAAAGAAAAACCGGATGAGGATCTTAAAAAAGATATCTGTGAGGTTGCTAAAAATTATGTCAATATGGGTTGCAGGCTACGCTGCTGACCTCTGCCGCACTTCTGCGGAGGTCGGTGCGTTGAAGCGAGGCTCGGCGGTCCGGGCAAGAGCTCGGCCGCGCCAGGAAGCAGCTCCAAGACAAAGAAGGTGAGTAACACCGCTTTGAATTTGTACCTTACATAAAAGGATTTAGGTTGCGACAAAAAATAACAAGGATAACATGGGTGCTGCGGGGGCCACGAGCGAGGTGGCGACCACGAAGGAGGCGTGTCTGTGACGAGCATAATGCGCCCGCAGGCAGGCAGAAGCGAGAAAAGCAAGAGGCGGGTGGCGGTGGTTCAGCAAGAGCTCGAGGCTCTCATGGAAAAGCATGAGAGTTTGGGGCGTGACTCAGAGACTCGAGAGTCGAGCTTGCCTCGGCTCTCGAAAGTATAAAACCGCCAAGGCGAGGCCCATAAGTCCCTTCAGGAGGTTGAGTTGATGAGGAAGATAGCGGCGGGTAAGGCATTTTTCATGCAAAGCAAGCATGTGAATGTAAATTACGTGTTACTTACCCGGTCGGAGCTCTCGAGGCGTTTGCAGATCTGCCTCATGGCGTGTCGATGCCGCCGCATTCTACCGAGCGAGGAGGGAGCTCAGCGGAGAAGGTCTTCGGTCTCGGTATCTTTGAGGCCGGCAATCAGTGCCCCCTAGCGACCAGGTGAAGCAGCTGGTCGAGCTTCTAAGGTGGCGAGCAGGCCATGAAGGGCCTCATAGTCCATTTGTGGCTGGAGAGGCCATGCACAGGAGCTACCGGCCTCGTCTGCGGCGGCTGGTGGATCGTGCCCACAGGTGGAGGTTATCAAGCGCTCCACTGTATTGAAGGTGCTCGTCGGGCCCTTGCCCGCGCAAAAGTGCATTGGGGCAAGCTGGATGCGGAGAAGCTAATCAGCGGCGCCGCCCGGTGGCAAGGAGCATCGTCGCCCGAAATTTACTATAAGGCTGTCTGAAGGGTGCCCATAAGATTGCGGATGAGTGCCCCAGGGATGTAATTATTGAGTGAATTCGCAATGTGTTATCTGTGCGCTGAAAACCTTGTTCATATCGCTAAGCAACGCTTGTTTAATTTAAAATATTACCTTCATGCGGCCGTTTATTAAATCGAGAGATGGCAAGTCGTCGGCTTCAGCCCCATGCCACGAGTGTTGGGGTGTTTGGGATAAACTTGAGCACTCTTGTTCCCATTTTGGGTCCATCTAGGAGGCGCTCAACACAACGAACAAGGAAACCGGACTTATAGTGCTTGAACACTCTCACTTAGCCATAGAATTCTATAATTTTAAATTTCGTGAAGCCTCTAGTATTCGGAAGACCGAATTGGGCGCTATCACGCCTTCATCGGACATAATCTGAGAACTTCGCTCAAGCGGCGTAGGTCTTTAGGACCCGAAAGGACCTCTCGAACAGCGACCAGTCTCTCGCCTTATCATGCCGGTCAGTTTAGCTTTCTCCGAGGCGTTAACCCGACTCAACCGGGCGCAATCGCGATGGTTCTCCAGTGCTACCTTAGCGATAGAGCGGGCGTAAGGTGCGAACATGGGAGCCGAGCAAACCCAACTATTGACCCAAGGCATGATTCGAGCTGATTCATATAATGCTATAAGTTGAGGTGCCGCACTTGAGAAAGTGTCAGACTTTATCACACCATAAAGCGGAGGACATAAGCCCTGGTGTGTTTGGCCGTACCAAGATGCAGGTGCAACATGTAAGTAAATGAACATATATATATATATATATATATATATATATATATATATATATAAAGTAATGCAATTATAGGCAAAAGTGCTGCATTTTATTCGAGAAGATATGCTATCGATGCGGAATGATACAAATAGTGCGGAAAGCAAAAAGTTGGACGAATTAAAGCGTCTCCCTCGAGGGTAGGCAGCGGAATGTTGTATTTAACAAATTTAATGCTTGTGATGGAGACCACCGAGTGTCCGTCGGCCTTTGTCCTTCCTGGCTGTTGCATCATGAGTTGGCAGGTTCGCCGCGGACTGAGTTCTGTATAAAAAGAAAAATAAAAGAAAAAAAGCGACACACTTGGGAGCCCTGGTGTGGTCGAACCGCACTCTGGGCCTGTTGTGGTTGTGCCCTTCCCCTATGCCCATGGTATCTCCAGGCGTAATAATGTCTGTGAGAGTTTGTCTTGCAATTTTGCGAGGGCTGGGGTTGGGGGCGCATTGCTACGTCTTGTGAGCGTGCGGGTGGTCTTGGTTGATGTTGCTCCGGGCACGTTTGGTGCGTGTCCGGTCGTTTAACTGGCGGACTCGAGAATTGCCTTAAAAGGCTGCTCTGTACTTCTGCCGCGAGCCGCTGTATGTTCCTCCGTTCGGAGGGCGTTCCGTGTTTCCATTGACCGTGATGACTCCACGAGGGCTTGGCATCTTGAGCTTAAGGTATGCATAATGCGGCACGCGTTGAATTTTGCAAGCGCGGTTCGTCCGAAAGCGAGCGTGATAGCCGCTGAGCAGGACTATGTCGAAGATTAACTCCTCGCCGGAAATTATCCGGGATCCGAAGACCACTTCGATGTGGCGAGCACTGTACAATTGGCCTCGACACCTGGTATGGCGCCTTTGAAGGTCGTCGTTGTAGGTTTAATCCTTGAAGGGTCTATGCCCATCTTGAACACTGTATCGATAAAGCAGGTTCAGAGCTCTTGCCGCCGTCCATCAGGACTCGTGAGTGAAATCCATCAGCGATTGGGTCTAAAACCAATGCGCCGAATCCGCCATGGCGGATCTTGGTCGGATGGTCTCTTCGATCGAAAGTGATCGGGCAAGAGGACCATGGGTTGAATTTTGGGGCGGTCGGCTCCATCGCGTATCGTCCTTAGTGCGCTTCCGCTCCCTCTTGGGAATATGCATTGCGTATATCATGTTTACCGCCCGAACTTGAGGGAATCCCTTTGTCCTCTGTTGTTCGGCGGCGGGTCTCTTCCTCGTCATCATTGTGTAGCCCTTGTCACTGTTTTGGCGATTAATTTGCTGCTGCTTGAATACCCAACAATCTCTGTTGGTATGGTTAGCTGGCTTTTGGAGTTCCATGAATTTGACAAGAGCGGTCGAGTATTGGTCCAAATTGGACGGGCGGAGTGGTTCTTTTAATGGCTTCTTCCGTTGACGGGTTTGGAGCCTCGAATCCGGCGTTGACTGCCGTATCCTCATTCTTTGTCGCCGTTAATGCGGCGTTTGTTTTGTTTCGGCGCAACCTGCCGTTGCGGTCCTTGGTATCCGGACTGCCGGCGTTTTCTTGAGGTTATTCTTGTGAGCAAGCCAGCTATCCTCTCCCGCCTGAAGCGGGTCATGAGGATGTGAGGGCTGCCATGGATTTGGCTTCTCTGTCCTAGGTGCGGGCCAGCCACTCGTCGCGGATGTTATGTTTGAAGGCAGCGAGTGCCTCTGCATCCGGACGGTCGGCGATTTGATTTTTCTTTGTTAGGAACCGTGTCGAATTGCACGGCGATTAAATGCGGCTGCTGGATTATGTGGCTTAGGTCATCTGGCGTCCGGTGGTCGCACATCGTGCCTGGAAGTTGTCGAGGAATGCGGCTTCGGTCTTCCAACATCAATTGACTCTGCGGGCAGGCTGTTAAGCCAATGCCGAGCTGGTCCTTTAAGCTTGAGGGAGATATTTGATGGCGTGAAGATCATCGCCCGGGCCATGTGTATATGGAGGAGATAATCCTCAATCCGGACCGCGAGGTCTGTTGTGCCATCGTAGGATTCGATATTAGCGGGTTTGAACCCTTGAGGATTTGATGATCCATTACTTCATCGGTGAAGCATAGTGGGTGTCTTGGCGCCTCTGTATTGAGCAATATCGCGGCGTAGCTCGAGAGAGGCGTTATCTGCTGTGTTCGGCCCGGCGAGTAGTTGTATTCGGTGCAGCGGTATTAAATGCGTGGGTCGTTAGGCGTCCACGTGATCCATAGATAGATCTGGATTGTCTTGCCTTGTCCTCAATATATCTACTTAAGTCCGCGCGTTCCCCGTGGCTTCCTGCTTTTAGAAGCGATGCGAGTGCGGTTTTAGTGGAGGGCTTGCGCCTCTCTATCAGCGCCACGAGGTGGTCGGTCTGCCGTATTGTGCGCTGGTGATGCTGCCTCCTCTAATCGGGGAGCAACTTGCGTTTTGGGTAACTTTTGGAGGCGTTGAGTTCATACTCTTGACGCGAGGACCTCGGTCCATCTGTCGGCGATGGGTCTTGATCAGCTTGAAGCTGTTGTTGCTTTTCTTTAGGCTGTTTGCCGTGGCCATTAGCCTGCGTCTAAAAGCGCTCTTGCTCGGCGGGATCCTCGAGGCACGGCGAATTAAATCGTCGCCGAGGCTTGCCTAAATCTCCGGAGGAGGTAAGTAATTGTCATCCTCGACCTCTTAAATGCGCCGCCCTCTCACGAGGGCTTGCTTCTACTTCCTCTGCGCTGGATCGTCTTTGGAGGAGTTGTCTTCGGCACTTTACGGGTGTTATTATCTCCCGGAATCTCCATTCTTGCCGTGGCGCGATTTAGAGCGGCGCCGCTGATGTTGGCGCTTGGGCTGTTTCTTTAAGGAATCAGCCTCCGCTGCTTCTTCGCCGTCCCCATCTTTTGGGGTGTCCACCATGTATATGTCGTATGGCGAGGTGGTCTTCGGTGTCTGTAAGCCTTTGGTTCTTGTAGTCTCGGCATCGTCGTCCATACCGTCGATGTCTTCGGAGTCGTAGTCGAGTATGTCGGTTAAATCGTCGACAGTGGCTACGAAGTGGGTGGTGGGTGGGATCTGAATTTCTTCGTCATCTACATCCCAACCGTCCTAGCCGTAGTTCGGCCAGGGCTCTCCGGATAGCGAGAGATGCTTCAATGAATTTATGATATCGCCGAAGGGCGAGTGCTGAAAGATTTCCGCAGCGGTGAATTCCATGATCGGCGCCAATCGGATTCGTGGCGGTAGCGCAGGAGGTTGAGTCGGCAAGGAGTCCGGCACCTCGAGTCATGGGCTTTACGGGGACAAGGCAAGTGTTGGCTCCATCGCCGTGGGAATTGCGGCTCTCGGCGGTGTCCAGCCATCCGTCCTCGATCCGAGCAATCGGCTCCGGACTATGAGTCGAGGCGGATTAGTGTCTTGACCTCAAGGGCTGTCCGTGGCGAGTTAGGTCATACCCATCGTGACAGTGCAGCACGCGCCGGCTGTGGCTTGGATCCATCGAGGATCAAGTCCCGCGGATATCGGCCGTGAAGTTTAGGCTTCAAACCTGACACGAGGCCAGGCGTAGCTTCGATCTGCTCCGGATGGCCAAGGGAGTTGGCCCTTGATGGCGAAGCCGCCGAATCTGAAGATCTGTCCGGGAGAAAGGTCTCGCCCGGGACTGCGTCGTTGTTGATTGAAGAGGCCATCAAGCCTATCGGTGGCGACAGAGGAACTCTCAATGAAAGCACCAATGTCGGTGTCAAAACCGGTGGATCTCGGGTAGGGGTCCCGAAGCTGTGCGTCTAGGCGGATGGTAATAGGAGACAAGGGACACGATG
This sequence comes from Aegilops longissima, assembly GCA_021605205.1. Lineage (NCBI taxonomy): Eukaryota > Viridiplantae > Streptophyta > Magnoliopsida > Poales > Poaceae > Aegilops > Aegilops longissima. Next base: position 561,908,136 of record CM038681.1, on the reverse strand, counting down.
TTTACCGGTTGGGCCCTCTTGATGGAGGTAAAACCCTCGTCCTGCTTGATTGATATTGATATTGTGGATGTTTACAAGAGTGGATCTACCACGAGATCAAGGAGGCTAAACCCTAGAAGCTAGCCTATGGTATGATTGTAAGGGTTGTTGTGATTGTTGTCCTACGGACTAGAGCCATCCGGTTTATATAGACACGGAGAGGGCTAGGGTTACATAGAGTCGGTTACAATGGTAGGAGATCTACATATCCGTATCGCCAAGCTTGCCTTCCACGCCAAGGAAAGTCCCATCCGGACACGGGGTGAAGTCTTCAATCTTGTATCTTCATAGTCTTGGAGTCGGTTGGCGATGATAGTCCGGCAAATGATAGTTGGTGATGATGGTAGTCGGCTATCCGGACACCCCTAATCCGAGGACTCCTCACTCTTCCTTGGGCGGGCTACATGGTCATATTCGGCGTTAGAAGACACTGTCGACAAATAAAAGTCATGAACTATTGCAGGTCCGGACACTTACGATCTCGCCGAGGCTTGGCCCTTGGTGGCCCTCCTCCTAAATCGTTGTCGGCGTTGGTGGAGAAGTCCGGAGGAAGGGTCCTTCCTTTCTTGGACCTCGGCCTCCCGGTCAGGCGGCCTTCCTTTCTTCTCTCCCCGGCTGGGAGAGGCTTCTTCCTCCTCCTCTTCCTCGGAGGAGGATTCCGCCTCGGGGTTGTCGGGCGATGAGTCCGACAGCACTGGCGCCGGGAGCTCCTTGAGTTCCGTGGCCTTCTTCTTGGCCTTCTTCTCCGGCACCACGTGAGGTGCGGAGCCAGCTTCCCGTCAATCAGGCGTCCGCTGGGTCTTCGGCAAAGGGCGGACGGTTAATCTGTCCGGGCGTCTTCAACCCGATCTGTTAAAGGTTAGGGAGTTTTAGATCCGCATAGAGTCAAACTATGAAACAAGAGTCCCATAAAGGGTAAAATAACACCTCGCTGGCTTGGCGCTGCGAGCTGAATCCGCGATCTTGATGGCGGATGTAGAACCTCGGCGCCCTTGAACAGCACCTTCGAGGCATCTTCGTGCGTAGTGTCGAAGAGCCTTTTAATCGAGTCTTTGTGCGGATCGAACTCCACAATTTGAAGGCCCGTTGTTGGCATGGGAGAATTGGCGAGATGAGCATCACCTGGATTACGTTGACAAGCTGAGATTCTTGTCCACCAGGTTTGGACGCTGAGTTTGGAGTCGGACAGCTCGTCGAATCCCCCACATCGAGGCTGTCTCTTTCCATGATGTGAGCAGCGTGGGGAGGCGGATCGAATTCGGGGCCGCCGCCCATTGAGAATCAGCGACTTCGGTGATGTAGAACAACCCGATTGCCACCTTTATGGTCTCCACAAAGGAACCCTCGAGCCATAGGACTTTGGCCATCTTGCCAACCATGGCACCTCCGCACTCCGCTTGGCGGCCGCCCACTACCTTGACTTGACATTGAAGATCTTCAGCCATAAGCGAAGTGGGGCTGGATCTGAAGGAAGGCCTCGCCTGACGATGAGCGCCAAGATGTTGAGGATGAAATTCGGGGCCAGATCGTGGAAGTCGAGGCCGTAGTAGAACATGAGCCCCGGACAAATGGGTGAAGTGGAAAACCTAGTCCAGCGGAGGAAGTGGGTGAAAACACCACCCTCTCATGGGGCTGGGGGTTGGAATGAGCTGCCCCTCGTCGGGTAGCCGGTGCGCGATGTTCTTTGGACAAGTATCCAGCCTCCGCAGCTTTTCGATGTGCCCCTCCGTGGCGGAGGAGGCCATCCACCTGCCTCCCGCTCCGGACATAGTTGGAGAAGGTTGAGGTGGGATGTGCGGACTTAGGTATTTGGAGCTCGAGTCGCGTGGAAATGGATGAGAAAAGGAGGAAGAAGGCGTGGGTGAAAAGGTGGATCCTTATCCCTTATATGGACGGACGAAGCTATCGTCCCCGCCAGACTGGTAAAACTTCGCTTATCTCCCAAGCGCCGTAATCAATGGCGTGGATGGGTTACCCACATCCGTATTGATGGGAATCCCGGAATAAGGGGCACGATCTCGCTTTGATAAGGCGTGCCAAGGAAACCGCCTCACTAAAGCGCTAAGGTGGAGCAGTAAAAAAGCGATTAGTATAAAGGCACGGCCGTGGTGTGATGTCACGCCCGCGGAAGGCGTCGGCAGATCTGTGCAAAGGTTATTCTCTCTACGGTAGTATGTGGAACTTGTTTTGCAGAGCCGGACACTATCCTTGTGTTCAAAATCTTCTATGAAGTATTCGGAGGAGGAACCCGCCTTGCAATGCCGAAGACAATATGCGCGCCGGACTCGTTGTCATTGAAGCCTGGTTAGGAGACTCTTGAGGAGTCTGGACTAGGGGTGTCCGGATAGCGAACTATCATCTTTGGCGGACTCCTAGACTATGAAGATACAAGATTGAAGACTTCGTCCCGTGTCCGGATGGGACTTTCCTTGGCGTGGAAGGCAAGCTTGGCGTCGGATATGTAGATCTCCTACCATTGTAACCGACTACTGTGTAACCCTAACCCTATTCGGTGTCTATATAAACCGAAGGGTTTTAGTCCGTGGGACGAACAACAATCATACCATAGGCTAGCTTCTAGGGTTTAGCCTCTCGATCTCATGGTAGATCTACTCTTGTACTACCCATATCATCAATATTAATCAAGCAGGGTAGGGTATTACCTCCATCGAGAGGGCCCGAACACAGGTAAAACATCGTATCCCTTGTCTCCTGTTACCATCTGCCTAGACGCACAGTTCGGGACCCCCTACCCGAGATCCGCCGGTTTTGACACCGACAGTAAGCAATGCAAGACACCATATGCATGATATAACCAACATCAGCATGCCAAGTTAGAGCGAAGACCTCAGGGGGTAAATAGGATGTAACACCCTGGATGTAAACTTCCCCTTTTGGGCAATATATCAATTTGGCCTCATCCAAGTCTTGTGGGTTTTTGTCATGTTTGGCCTCTTGTTGTTTTGGTTATGTGGGTTTTCTCTTTTCTTTGTTTTGCTCTTTTGCCATATTGCATTTGTGCCTCTTGTCATCTTGCATTCCCTTCTTATCATGTGGTTGTGGTGTTCTCTTGCATGCCATGTGGTTGCATGTTTCATTCTCAACTTGCATTACCATCTCCTCTTTCCCTCTCCTTCTTTCCTTTTCAAGGGCTATATAATTCCCTCTCTCAATTAATGTTCATCTTCTCCCTGAAAATCTTGCTCCTTGCACTAAACCTCTCTGCAAAATATCTCCTCATTTGAAGTTGTTATGGTCAGGTTCAAAAATGGCACAAGTTTGAAATATTTCCAAACTTGTCTTATTTTTCTACCTTTAAAAAATGTCCATTACAATTTATTTAAATAGTGGAGAATTCCAGGAGTGTGGGGATATTTTCCTTTCACTCAAACTCTTTTCTTTTCTTTCTGTACTTTCTTTTCTCTCCCTTTTGAATTTTTAAAGGAAAAGAAAAGGAGGCAGCAGCAGATGGCAGCCCAACTTCTCCTCCCCACAGGCCCGGCCACTCAGGCAGCCCGGTTCCCCTCGACCCTTGGCGAGAGAGCGCGCCAGCCCGCACGTTTCCCTCTCCCTGTCTTCGCGCACCCATCCCCGCGCGTACCCCCGCTAGCCCCCGTCCACGTGGAAGCGCCGGCCCCGCCTGGCAGCGACCGCACTGTGCATCTCACCCACCTTTCCCTCTCCTCTCGCCATCGCCATGGGGACCCCGAGCACGGGGAGCGTGAGCTCGCCCCGTCGCCCTAGCCCCCTTCTTATCCCCTCTCCGCTTCAAGCCGAACCCTAGGGTTTCCCTCTCCCTCTCGCCGCCGCCGCCGCCGAGTAAGAAACCACCCCAGATCGCCGCCCGCTCCGTCCGGCGCATGCGGGGCAGCGCCTCGTCGCGGCGTGCTCTCCGGCCACCCCAACTCTGCGACCCGTGTCTACCTTCGTCCTCATCGTCGACTTCGTCCACGACGTCATCTACGGGGGCCCGGATCGCCAAGTTCGTCGACGCCCTGTTCCTGTCTTCTTCTCGGCCAGGAAACCCGGCGAAGTTCAGAGCACGATCTCATCGCCGTCAGCCCGTCTCCGTCGCCGATTTCTTGTCCTAGGGTAAGGAGGTATACCCTACTTCCTCCCTGCTCCTTCTTGTCGTCGTTAGATCTCCGTAGTGTAGGGTCCGGTCCGTGTCTTTGTCGCGCTCGGCGTGCTCCGGCATGTCCGAAGTTGTTGGGTTCAGGGTAGTGTGGCCGCGCGTGTTTGCCGCGATCCCCGCTCGGGCTTGCCCCTTCTTGTTCCCGTGGTGCTCTCCCGTGTGCACCCAGTCTTGTCCAAGGGCGCAGAGCCACCCTGTAGCCGCCGTTGTCTCGCCGGAGTCGTCGGTGTTCCTCTCTGATCTTAGGTCGGCGTTAGTTTTGGTCAAGTAGCCATCATCCCCGATCCTACCGACTCCCCTAGCCTAGCCGAGCTGGTTGACCTCCCGCTCTCTCACCATGGCGACACAGGTTGAACCCAGTAGCGCCTCCCCTTTATTTCTGTTTTTGCGCTTCATCCGGTCGCCTCTCTGCTGCAGCAGATGAGATAAGGGCGAGGCCCTTCCTCTGTCGATCGCCGCCGCCTAGCCCGGTGGTAGCAGTGCAGGTTTCAACAGGGAGACCGGGTTCGATTCCCAGAGGCTATTTTCTTCCCCCTTTTAAACCCCTTCGCCCTTGTCTCTATGTGGTAGGGCCCCCTGTCGACCTCTCAGCGCCCTCCTCCATTCTTATTTTTTTCCTTACCCCACGTTTCCATATCTGGTTTGTTTCCCTTTTCTGTTTTAGGCAAGTCCATTTCTGGACATTTCCAAATCTGGAAATTGCCATTTCTGCTAACTTCCATATTAGGCAGGTTTTGACTTAATGCTTTTGTGATGATTTCTCTACTGCAACCCTAACATATTATATATGTTTTTGGGGTAGAAAAATCCCACCAACTCAGTGGTGGCATTAGTTTCTGCATTTGGGCAAGTTTGTGATCATGTCTTTTTGCATCATGGTTATGTGTTTTTTTTCATGGGCATATTTATTTGTATCATGTTATGAGGTAGTTTGCACACGTGCATGGCTTTGTTCATCATGCTGTTATGTAGGTTTCTCCCTTCTTGTTTTGCCGCCATATCCAACCCGTGCATCCGTTTCGGTGATCTCTATATCGATTTCTAACGAAATCATCTCATCTTTCGATGGCATGCTTGGTTTGCCAAGATGATGCCTGGTTTTCCTTTACCTTCGGGCCTTTATCGCTTTGCATATCACTTCCGCATATCATGTCATGTTGTTGCATCATGTTGATTGTGCATTGCACCGTGTTTCTTGTGGTTCCTTGTTTGTGTTGTTGTTTTGGGTAGGCAGGAGGCAGTATGTGAGCGAGGAACCTGTTGAGAAGCGCTTTCGAGGATCAAGCTTTTGACAACTCTGAGAACATTGCGAGCAAGATGATCATACCCTCGAAATCACTTCTATCTTTGCTATGCTAGTTGCTCGCTCTTTTGCTATGCCTATGCTGCGATACCTACCACTTGCTATGTCATGCCACCCATATTGCCATGTCAGCCCCTAACCATCTTTTCCTAGCAAACCGTTGATTGGCTATGTTACTGCTTTGCTCAGCCCTCTTATAGCGTTGCTAGTTGCAGGTGAAGCTGAAGTTTGTTCCTTGTTGGAACATGGAGATGTTGTTCCTGTTTGGAACATGTTTACTTGTTGGGGATATCACAATATATATTTGCTATGATTAATACATCTATATACTTGGTAAAGGGTGGAAGGCTCGGCCTTATGCCTGGTGTTTTGTTCCACTCTTGCCGCCCTAGTTCCCGTCATACCGGTGTTATGTTCCTTGATTTTGCGTTCCTTACACGGTTGGGTGATTTATGGGACCCCCTTGACAGTTCGCTTTGAATAAGACTCCTCCAGCAAGGCCCAACATTGGTTTTACCATTTGCCACCTAAGCCTTTTCCCCGGGTTTTCGCGAGCCGAGGGTCATCTTATTTTAAACCCCGGGCCAATGCTCCTCGAGTGTTGGTCCAAACTAGAGCACCGTCGGGACCATTCCTTGGCAACATGGATTACGTCGGTTCTGTCGCTTCGCTTATCCGGTGTGCCACGAGAGCGAGATATGTGCAGCTCCTATCGGGATTTGTCGGCACATTCGGGTGGCTTTGCTGGTCTTGTTTTATTCTTTGTCGAAATGTCTTGTAGTCCGGGATTCGAGATTGATCGGGTCTTCCGGTAGAAGAATAATCCCGTTGACCGTGAGAGCTTATAATGGGCTAAGTTGGGACACCCTGCAGGTAATATCTTTCAAAGCCGTGCCGCGGTTATGAGGCAGATGGGAATTTGTTAATGTCGGTTGTAGAAAACCCAAAGTTGACCTCAATAAAATACACATCAACGCGTGGGTAACCGTGATGGTCTCTTCTCGGCGGAGTCAGGAAGTGAACACGATGTTGGAGTTATGTCGGCGTAAGTAGTTCAGGATCACTTCTTGATCAATACTAGTTTCACGACCGTGCTTTGCCTCTCTTCTCGCTCTCTTTTGCGAAGTAGCCACCATATATGCTAGTAAACTTGCTGCAGCTCCACTTTACTACTATGTCCTTCCTAAAGCTTAAATAGTCTTGATCTCGCGGGTGTGAGATTGCTGAGTCCCGTGACTCACAGATACTTCAAAACAGTTGCGAGGTTCCGATGAGGCGGTGCGGGTGATTCAACCGAGCTCAAGTGGGAGTTCGACGAGGCGTGGTCGTTACTATGTGTCGTTTCGGATGATCGATAGTGGTGCCCAGTTGGGACGATTCGGGATCTGTGTTAGCATTTGGGGTATCTTCTTTTATTTTGGTTCCGTAGTCGGACCTTGAGTGTACTCTGAATGATGTATGTTTAATTATGTCTTGTGTGAAGTGGCATTGTAAGCCAACTATGTATCTTTCCTTGATTATTACATGGGTTGTGTGAAGATTACCTCACTTGCGACATTGCTTTCAATGCGGTTATGCCTCTAAGTCGTGCCTCGACACGTGGGAGATATAGCCGCATCGGGCGTTACAAGTTGGTAATCGAGCCTTCCCGACTTAGGAGCCCCTACTTGATTGTTTCTTGGCGTTGTTGAGTCTAGAATGGAAAATGTTTTGAGTCTTAGGATTATATATATCGAGAGTAGGATTCTTTTTACTTCCGGTCCTTCGTCGCTCTGGTGAGGTATCTGGCGTAGAGTTTTGACTCTTCTCTCCTCAAATTTCACTAAAAATTTTTTTAGGATCACGTGGGTATCTTGGAATCGTTCCGATGGTTTTGTGGCGAGAACATTTGTTCTTGGTGCCTCGACATTTAGGGGTTGTGGCGGTGTCCCGGGAGTTGAGCTCCGAGGTGTTGTCGTCACAATTTTATCGTTGCGATTCGGAATACGAGTTTTGCCGACATCGAAATCTCTTTTGTGCGTTGTTGGTGAGATAACCACGATAGCCCGATCTTGTGGCGAAAAGGGAGTATTGCCATGACTTGCATAACGGATGTTTTTGAAGGTCGGTACAAGATTTCGAGGATTTCTTGGTTATGTGTTGACGGATGGATCTGTTGGATCTAGGTATTGTTAGTTTGGGTGATATATTTTGTGTCCCTGTATCCCCAACACCAGATTGCATAACCAGAAAGTTTGGGAGTTTATAGGTGGGAATTCTAGTAGCTTACGGGATATTCTTTCCGGCGGATGTATGATTTGAGATTGGGGTTCAACGTCTAGTGGTCCGCCCATTCACGGTCGATTCTGATGGTCGCGAGGCGTCTTAAAGAATCCTTGGCTATGCTGATTCGGGGCGTCTTGTTAGTCATTCGTGACGTCCGCTATCGTCGTGTCCGTGTGGGCCCCACCACGAACACTTTGGGCGAAATCTCTATCATGTGTTTGTTCCGGCTCATTCTAGCAGCCAACCTTTTGTTTTCAGTTGTGATATTCGATTTGTTTCTCAGTCAGATGTTATTTCCATATCTTTATCTAAGTGGCTTCTCACCTTAATGGACGTGTGATGATTAACTTTGGAATTCATTCGGTCATTCTTGCTCGAATGTTTATTGTGAAGGCTATATGTTGCAATTTCTATCCGTTGATTCTACTTATCAATTTGTCTATCAAAGGACTAACGGATGTCACCCTCTTCAGGATGGCTCCGCCAACGCGTTTGAATCCGGATCGCAATGATGGGGATCGATCGAATCCTCCACCTCCACCTCCACCTCCGCCTCCGGAGGCTGGCAAGCTATTATGGCAGCCACCAATGCCAATGCTCGAGATGATTTTGCAGCTCTTGCAAGAAGCGTACTCGAGGGCAAGGCAATCAAGGCAATCAAGGCAATCAAGGTCAAGGCAACAATCAGCCACACTTTGCTACTCTCGGTCGGTTCCTCGCTAATCGGCCGAAGTCTTTCGGTTTACGTGTTGAGGCCACGACGGCGACGATTGGTTAGTGGATATCTGCAAGCACTTTGGTGTAGCAATGTCGGACACGAGGACTTTGTCAAGTTTGCATCGTTTCAACTCAAGGATCAAGCTGCTGAGTGGTTCGACAATACAAAGATTCAGAGGAGGCCGTGTCATTACAGGATGAGTTCGCCGTGATTTCGAGCTCATCACATTCGAAGAGTGTTGTTGAGAGCAAGCGTGAGGAGTTCCGCAATCTCAAGCAGGGCACCATGTCTGTCTATCAATACAATATCCAGTTCGAGCTTCGCTCGTTTTGCTAAGCAAGATGTACGATGAAAGGAGTATGATCTATCGGTTCGGAGGTGGTGCGAGGAAGATCTGCAATTACCTCTTGTCTGTTTGAGCGAGATAAGTATGATGATTTCTACAACATGGCTCTCAAGCAAGAAGCGGCACAGCTCAAATCGAGGCTTCTAAGAAGAGAATCGGGGATGCGATTCAGTCCTCTTCGTCCTCTCAAGTGGCAGCCAAGCGGCGAAGTTTTATCTGCCCCCTCCTCCGTTCCGTCGGCCTTACCGGCGAGAAGAACTCAGGTGGCGTGGATCTTCCCACCCACCCAACCCAAGCTATCGAACAAGTCTAATTCTCAAGCTCCAAGGTCAAGTGCTCCTTACCACCGTCCGCTCTCGAGGTCACTTGCAACAAGTGTCGCAGAAGGGTCACTATCTTGAACAAGTGCTTCAACCGAGGCGCCTTCCGCCTCCTCCTCTGTGAAATCTTCCAGCAATGCGGTGGTCAAGCACAATCCAAAGTATGCCAAGGTCAATATGATGAATGCAGCTCAAGCAGAGGATTCTAATGATGTGATCATGGGTAATCTTCCAGTTAATGATATTCCTGCAAAAGTCTTATTTGATACTGGTGCATCGCATTGTTTCATGTCGAGATCGTTCTTTGCAAAGAATGATTTTCTTGGTCTTACTGGATAAACCTTTGGGTGTTATTTCTCCGGCAAAGTCAATGAGAGCCAACTCAATAGTTCATGATGTTTCTATCAAGATGGGCGATTACAGATTTCTTTCTAAACCAATGGTTCTTGGTGACTCGGATATTGATCTTATTCTCGGAATGGAGTGGCTTTATCAGCACAAAGCTCAGCTTGATTGTGCTGCCGGGAAATTCAATTGACTCATTCTTCTAATGATGTGATCATCTATGCCTCTCGTGATGAAACCATTGGTTGTTTTCTCTCAATGAGAAGGGCGAATTGAATGCCATCTCTCGATTCGATCGTTTGTGAGTACCAAGATGTCTTTCGGAAGAGCTTGGGTATGCCTCCTCATCGGCGATTGAGTTCGTTATCGATCTTGAGCACAGCATTGAACCCGTTTATAAGCGTCCATACAAGCTTGGACCTGATGAGCTGAGGAATTGAAGAAGCAGCTCGATGAACAAAAGCGTCTGGGTTTGATCGGACCGAGTTCATCTCCTTGGGGTTGTGGTGTTCTTTTTGTCGGGAAGAAGGATGGTGCGGACCGACTTTGTGTCGATTACCGTCCATTGAATAAGAAGACAATCAAGAACAAGTATCCACTTCCCAACATCAATGAGCTTTTCGAGCAACTCAAAGGTGCTACGGTGTTCTCTAAGCTTGACCTTCGTATGGGGTATCATCAGTTAGCATTCGTGAACAAGATATCCCCAAGACAGCATTCGAGAACAAGCTTTGGTTCTTATGAATATCTTGTCATGTCTTTCGGCCTCGTCATGCTCCTCCAACTTTCTCTCGGATGATGAACTTCATATTCAATCCCTACACCAATGAATTCGTCTTGGTCTATCTTGATGATATTTTGGTCTTCTCCAAGAATAAGAAGGATCATGCCAAACATTTGCGATTGGTGCTAGACAAGCTCGAGAGTACCAATTCTATGCTAAGTTCTCCAAATGTGAATTCTGGCTTGATGAAGTGCTTTATCTTGGTCATATCATCTCTGCCAAGGGCATCGCTGTTGATCCAGAAGGTGTCCGCAATTGTGAATTGGGAACCTCCTCGGAATGTCAAGCAGCTCCATGACTTTCTTGGTCTTGCAAGCTATTGCGAAGATTCGTTGAGAACTTCTCCAAGATTGCAAAGCCTCTTTCCAACCTCCTCGAAGCATGTGAAGTATATACGGTCTCCCGAGTGTGGCGTTGCTTTCAATACCCTCAAAGAGAAACTCGTCACAGCTCTGTTCGACTCCTCTGATGAATCCAAGCCTTATGAAGTTTTACGTGATGCTTCTCTTCAAGGTCTCGGTCTTGTGTTAATGCAAGAGAAGAGGTTGTGGCTTATACCTCTCGCTTGATTGAAGCCCAACGAGAAGAACTACCCCACTCACGATCTTGAGTTGGCGGCGATTGTCCATGCATTGATTACGTGGAGACATCTCTTGTTGGGAAGGAAAGTGGACATTTTCACCGATCACAAGAGTCTCAAGTACATCTTCACTCAGCCTAACCTCAACCTCGAGGCAGACTCGATGGGTGAAATGATTCAAGAGTACAACCCAAGTATTGAGTATACTCGGGCAAAGCCAATGTCATTGCAGATGCTTTGAGCGGGAAAGCTTCGCAGCAGTCTAATCCTCAAGCCTTTTCAGCGGATCTCTGTGAATCTTTCCGCAAGTTGAATCTTCAAGTTGTTCCTCAAGGCTTTCTTGCCAACCTCATAGTCTCTCCTACTTTGGAAGATCAGATTCGTGAGGCTCAACTTCGGATACCATGGTGAAGAAAGTGAAGCGTGATATCGACAAGGGCATTTCCAAGTACAAGTGCTTCGCGTTGATGACAAAGACACTCTGTTCTTTGAGGACGGATTGTGGTTCCTAAGGGTGATCTCGAAAAGTCATTATGAGCGAGGCTCACAATTCGCTTCTATCCATTCATCACGGAAATGCGAAGATGTACCATGATCTCAAGCAGTCATATTGGTGGACCCGAATGAAGCGAGAAATTGCTCAATTCGTGAATGAGTGTGATGTCTGCGAGAAGAGTGAAAGCAGAACACCAAAGACCAGCTGGTCTCCTTCAACCTCTTGCTATTCCTGAATGGAAGTTTGATCATATTGAAATGGACTTCGTGGTGGCTTTCCAAAGTCCAAGCGTGAAAATGATGCTATCTTCGTTGTCATTGACAAGCTTACTAAAGTGGCTCATTTTCTTCCTATCAAAGAATCCATCACTGCAGCTCGGTTGGCGAGCTATACACCTCGAATTGTCTCCTTGCGGCATTCCTCAAGTGATCTCTTGAGACCGTGGCAGCATCTTTACCTCCAAGTTTGGGATTCTTTTCGAGAAGGCCATGGGCACCAACATTCGTTTCAGCACAGCTTTCCATCCTCAAACAAGTGGCCAAGTCGGCGAGTTAATCAAATTCTTGAAGATATGCTCGGGGCTTGTGTCATTTCCTTCGGTATGAAGTGGGAAGATTGTCTTCCATATGCGAGTTCTCTTACAACAACAGCTTCCAAGCGAGTTGGGCAAGGCCCCATTGAAATCCTCTATGGCGAAAGTGTCGTACTCCTCTCAATTGGTGCAGAGGCAGGTGAGCGCCAACTTCTTGGCAATGACTTGATCACGAAGCGGAAGAAATGTGCAAGGTCATTCGTGAGAATCTCAAAGCCGCATAATCGCGCGGAAGAGCTATTATGATGATAAGCACCGTGATGTGACTTTTGAAATCGGAGACCATGTCTACCTCCGCGTCTCTCAATGAAAGGCACTCGTAAACCCGGTATCAAAGGGAAGCTTGCCCCTAGATCGTGGGTCCTTTCAAGATCATTGGGAAAAGAAGCGATCTTGCCTATCAACGAGCTTCCATCCGACTTTGCAAGCGTGCGATGTGTTTCACGTGTCACAACCGCAAGTGCTTCAAGACTCTGAAAGCACTATCAACTTGAAGAGATTGACCTTCAAGAAGATCTCTCTTATCATGAGCACCCGTTGCTATTCTTGAAGAAACCGAGCGCAAGACTCGCAACAAGTCAATCAAGTTCACGAAAGTGAAGTGGTCACACCATTCCGACCGAGAAGCTACACGGGGCGTGAGGATGACCTCCGTTCGAGTATCCGGAGTTCTTTCGGTCCTAGATCTCGGGACGAGATCCTCTTGTAGTGGTGGAGTGTTGTAACACCCTGGATGTAAACTTCCCCTTTTGGGCAATATATCAATTTGGCCTCATCCAAGTCTTGTGGGTTTTTGTCATGTTTGGCCTCTTGTTGTTTTGGTTATGTGGGTTTTCTCTTTTCTTTGTTTTGCTCTTTTGCCATATTGCATTTGTGCCTCTTGTCATCTTGCATTCCCTTCTTATCATGTGGTTGTGGTGTTCTCTTGCATGCCATGTGGTTGCATGTTTCATTCTCAACTTGCATTACCATCTCCTCTTTCCCTCTCCTTCTTTCCTTTTCAAGGGCTATATAATTCCCTCTCTCAATTAATGTTCATCTTCTCCCTGAAAATCTTGCTCCTTGCACTAAACCTCTCTGCAAAATATCTCCTCATTTGAAGTTGTTATGGTCAGGTTCAAAAATGGCACAAGTTTGAAATATTTCCAACTTGTCTTATTTTTCTACCTTTAAAAAATGTCCATTACAATTTATTTAAATAGTGGAGAATTCCAGGAGTGTGGGGATATTTTCCTTTCACTCAAACTCTTTTCTTTTCTTTCTGTACTTTCTTTTCTCTCCTTTTGAATTTTTAAAGGAAAAGAAAAGGAGGCAGCAGCAGCGATGGCAGCCCAACTTCTCCTCCCCACAGGCCCGGCCACTCCCAGGCAGCCCAGTTCCCCTCAGCCCCAGGCCGAGAGAGCGCGCCAGCCCCGACGTTCCCTCTCCTGTCTTGGCGCACCCATCCCCGCGCGTACCCCCGCTAGCCCCCGTCCACGTGGAAGCGCCGGCCCCGCCTGGCAGCGACCGCACTGTGCATCTCACCCACCTTTCCCTCTCCTCTCGCCATCGCCATGGGGACCCCGAGCACGGGGAGCGTGAGCTCGCCCCGTCGCCCTAGCCCCCTTCTTATCCCCTCTCCGCTTCAAGCCGAACCCTAGGGTTTCCCTCTCCCTCTCGCCGCCGCCGCCAGGTAAGAAACCACCCCAGTACGCCGCCCCGCTCCGTCCCGAGCGCATCTGGGAGCGCGCCTCGTCGCCGGCGTGCTCTCCGGCCACCCCAACTCTGCGACCCGTGTCTACCTTCGTCCTCATCGTCGACTTCGTCCACGACGTCATCTACGGGGGCCCGGATCGCCGAGTTCGTCGACGCCCTGTTCCTGTCTTCTTCTCGGCCAGGAAACCCGGCGAAGTTCAGAGCACGATCTCATCGCCGTCAGCCCGTCTCCGTCGCCGATTTCTTGTCCTAGGGTAAGGAGGTATACCCTACTTCCTCCCTGCTCCTTCTTGTCGTCGTTAGATCTCCGTAGTGTAGGGTCCGGTCCGTGTCTTTGTCGCGCTCGGCGTGCTCCGGCATGTCCGAAGTTGTTGGGTTCAGGGTAGTGTGGCCGCGCGTGTTTGCCGCGATCCCCGCTCGGGCTTGCCCCTTCTTGTTCCCGTGGTGCTCTCCCGTGTGCACCCAGTCTTGTCAAGGCGCGAGCCACCACAACCGCCGTTGTCTCGCCGGAGTCGTCGGTGTTCCTCTCTGATCTTAGGTCCGGCCGTTAGTTTTGGTCAAGTAGCCATCATCCCCGATCCTACCGACTCCCCTAGCCTAGCCGAGCTGGTTGACCTCCCGCTCTCTCACCGCGGCGACCTGGGTTCGAACCCCAGGCGCGCCTCCCCCCTTTTTATTTCTGTTTTTGCGCTTCATCCGGTGCGCCTCCTCTGCAGCAGCAGTAGATAAGGGCCGAGGCCCCTTCCTCTGTCAGTCGCCGCCGCCTAGCCCAGTGGTAGCAGGTGCAGGTTTCCAACGGGGAGACCCGGGTTCGATTCCCCCCGAGGCTATTTTCTTCCCCCCCTTTTTAAACCCCCTTCGCCACTGTCTCTATGACAGTAGGGCCCCCTTGTCAGCCTCTCAGCGCCCTCCTCCATTCTTATTTTTTTTCCTTACCCCCACGTTTCCATATCTGGTTTGTTTCCCTTTTCTGTTTTAGGCAAGTCCATTTCTGGACATTTCCAAATCTGGAAATTGCCATTTCTGCTAACTTCCATATTAGGCAGGTTTTGACTTAATGCTTTTGTGATGATTTCTCTACTGCAACCCTAACATATTATATATGTTTTTGGGGTAGAAAAATCCCACCAACTCAGTGGTGGCATTAGTTTCTGCATTTGGGCAAGTTTGTGATCATGTATTTTTGCATCATGGTTATGTGTTGTTTTTCATGGGCATATTTATTTGTATCATGTTATGAGGTAGTTTGCACACATGCATGGCTTTGTTCATCATGCTGTTATGTAGGTTTTCTCGCCCTTCTTGTTTTGCCCGCCATATCCAACCCGTGCATCCGTTTCCGGTGATCTCTATATCGATTTCTAACGAAATCATCTCATCTTTCCGATGGCATGCTTGGTTTGCCAAGATGATGCCTGGTTTTCCTTTACCTTCGGGCCTTTTATCGCTTTGCATATCACTTCCGCATATCATGTCATGTTGTTGCATCATGTTGATTGTGCATTGCACCGTGTTTTACTGTGGTTCCTTGTTTGTGTTGTTGTTTTGGGTAGAGCCGGGAGACGAGTATGTGAACGAGGAACCTGTTGAGAACGCTTTCGAGGATCAAGCTTTTGACAACTCTGAGAACATTGCAGGCAAGATGATCATACCCTCGAAATCACTTCTATCTTTGCTATGCTAGTTGCTCGCTCTTTTGCTATGCCTATGCTGCGATACCTACCACTTGCTATGTCATGCCACCCATATTGCCATGTCAGCCCCTAACCATCTTTTCCTAGCAAACCGTTGATTGGCTATGTTACTGCTTTGCTCAGCCCTCTTATAGCGTTGCTAGTTGCAGGTGAAGCTGAAGTTTGTTCCTTGTTGGAACATGGAGATGTTGTTCTGTTTGGAACATGTTTACTTGTTGGGGATATCACAATATATATTTGCTATGATTAATACATCTATATACTTGGTAAAGGGTGGAAGGCTCGGCCTTATGCAGTGTTTTGTTCCACTCTTGCCGCCCTAGTTTCCGTCATACCGGTGTTATGTTCCTTGATTTTGCGTTCCTTACGGTTGGGTGATTTATGGGACCCCCTTGACAGTTCGCTTTGAATAAGACTCCTCGGCAAGGCCCAACATTGGTTTTACCATTTGCCACCTAAGCCTTTTCCCCGGGTTTCGCGAGCCGAGGTCATCTTATTTTAAACCCCGGGCCAATGCTCCTCGAGTGTTGGTCCAAACTAAACACCGTCTTGGGACCATTCCTTGGCAACATGGATTCGTCGGTTCTGACGCTTCGCTTATCCGGTGTGCCACGAGCGAGATATGTGCAGCTCCTATCGGGATTTGTCGGCACATTGGGTGGCTTTGCTGGTCTTGTTTTATTCTTTGTCGAAATGTCTTGTAGTCCGGGATTCGAGATTGATCGGGTCTTCGGTAGAAGGAATAATCCTTCGTTGACCGTGAGAGCTTATAATGGGCTAAGTTGGGACACCCCTGCAGGGTAATATCTTTCGAAAGCCGTGCCCGCGGTTATGAGGCAGATGGGAATTTGTTAATGTCGGTTGTAGAAAACCCAAAGTTGACCTCAATAAAATACACATCAACAGCGTGGGTAACCGTGATGGTCTCTTCTCGGTGAGTCAGGGAAGTGAACACGATGTTGGAGTTATGTCGGCGTAAGTAGTTCAGGATCACTTCTTGATCAATACTAGTTTCACGACCGTGCTTTGCCTCTCTTCTCGCTCTCTTTTGCGAAGTAGCCACCATATATGCTAGTCGCTTGCTGCAGCTCCACTTTACTACTATGTCCTTCCTAAAGCTTAAATAGTCTTGATCTCGCGGGTGTGAGATTGCTTTGAGTCCCGTGACTCACGAGATACTTCAAAACAGTTGCAGGTTCCGATGAGGCCGGTGCAGGTGATTCAACCGAGCTCAAGTGGGAGTTCGACGAGGCGTGGTCGTTACTATGTGTCGTTTCAGATGATCGTAGTGGTGCCCAGTTGGGACGATTCGGGGATCTGTGTTAGCAGTTGGGGTATCTTCTTTTATTTTGGTTCCGTAGTCGGACCTTGAGTGTACTCTGAATGATGTATGTTTAATTATGTCTTGTGTGAAGTGGCATGTAAGCCAACTATGTATCTTTCCTTGATTATTACATGGGTTGTGTGAAGATTACCTCACTTGCGACATTGCTTTCAATGCGGTTATGCCTCTAAGTCGTGCCTCGACACGTGGGAGATATAGCCGCATCGGGGGCGTTACATAGGAGTTGTCTTCTCCTTTTGAATCCCCCTCAGAACAGATATCTTCCTCTCGATTACAATCCGAAATGCGTGGAGGGGGGCTGCCTTTGCGCCTACCATGGAGCGACGTATGCATGAAATTTTATTGCCACGCAAGGCTCGTCTCTTTTGCTCTACATGTTCAGTTCCATTGTTTACAATAACTGTCATGCATAGGAATAAAACATATTGAGATTATGTAAGGAGTGCATGCAAAAATCCAGAGTGATGGTAGCAACTGTGGATAGACCCAAAACCAATAATAGCGGCGGATAATGGCTTGGTTAAAAAATACAGATAATGTATTGTTTGTTTCCCACCCAACATGAAACTCATAGTAGACACGAGATTAACGGATAGTAGATA
Organism: Aegilops longissima; assembly: GCA_021605205.1. Classification (NCBI taxonomy): domain Eukaryota; kingdom Viridiplantae; phylum Streptophyta; class Magnoliopsida; order Poales; family Poaceae; genus Aegilops; species Aegilops longissima. The sequence continues at coordinate 561,890,877 of CM038681.1, read as the reverse complement.
GATACTATTGATAGCGGTACGATATGTACCCCACAACCATTTAAAACTCAAGTTTGACCATTAGTTTGGGTGACTCGAGTCTAATCTGTGAATAGGGCGATAAAGTAGCATGTAATATTAGCGATGCATAACGTGGCGGAACACGAAAGAGTGCGACCTCTCTTTCGGACCGTGTAGTCCTCGAGGTCATATGCTCGGTTGATGATGGTAATGCAGTTTTCATGGCTGCGGTAAGGGAAGAAGATCTCGAGGCGGCGAAAGACAGTCTGGAGGCGGATCCTGCTGTGCTGGACCCATACATCGTTGGAGCAGCTGAGCTGGGTGGACGACGGCAAGCAGCAAGCGGGACAAACCACACAAGGTTTTCTTTGACAACTATCTGTAAGAGAAGTAATTCTGTAAGGGCTCGTTTGAATTGGAGGATTCCAACAATGCGTGGGATAGGAAATAGACAGGAATAGGATAGGAATGCACGTGCAAAACAGAGAACTTAAAAACACATGATTTCTGCCAATCTGGGTGTTTGATTCACAACAATTGGAAGATCACAGGATGCAAAGAAGCATGGTGAGATTAAGTCAAACCACAAGAAAATGTACGGTTATAATGCTATTATGCTACTATCTCTTAGTCTTGTGCTTCATGAATAGGAATTTGAAAAGGAGGACAAGTAAAAATTAAAATTCCTATGTTTTTTCTTTCAAGGAGACACTAAAGGAACAAATCCGTGTGCTCAGTGGACAATATATATAACATGTAGAGTAAAAAATAGATGCAACAAGTGTACAACCTCTTTGGAGAAGCCATGTAGATCTCAGCGTGATTGGGTTGGCCGGTGAGGATGCTCCGGCTGACTTGGCTGTCGGAGGAGGGGAAGAAGGCATCTGGAGATGGAGCCGAGTCTTTGCTCGCTGTGATGGAGGGTTTAAATCGTTGGAGCAACTCGATGAGTTGTCTGACGCCGAGGCTGAAGCGGGACAAGAGAGACAACGAACAACGTTAACTGAGTGGAATTCTAATAGCATCTCAATACATGGCGTAAAATACATAACCACAAAGTGCTAGATGTAAAATACATCATCCGCTCATCTCTGAACTTAAGCGTCGAAACTGAATTTAAGCGTCAAACTGAAATTAGCGTCAAACTGAACTTAACCGTCGAAACTGAATTTTCTTTGTCGAAACTGAATTTTCTTTGTCAAACTGAACGCACTAGCAAGGTGAGGCTACGTCGGTCGACTGACTTTTCATCTCTGGTCGGTCGATTTTGCAGCCGTTGGATCTGAAATCAAGGGCATGTGGTTCATCTTCAACCTCCACCCCGAGCACTTGACCACCACCGCCAAACAGCAGCCCCCGCCGCTTGACGGCGTGGTCGCCGCCCGCCCGCCAAAACACTCCCCACCGTCGGTCCACGCCACCCAGCCATCCTCTAGGCCCCCCGTGCGAGCTTTTCTCTGGCGATCCCCACGCCATCGCCCGCCATTGCCGGCGACCACCGCCCCTCTGAATCCTAAGATAGATAGTGGGGTACCTCTCGTGAGCCCCCCTCCCGCTGCGGCTGGTTCTTCCTTCACCCGACGAGCCCCCACAATCGACTAACCCAAAAGTCGATTCGATCGATCAAGTGTAGCTAAATCGGGAGCAGCATCGCAAGCAAGAGAAAAGCGAGAAGCGAGAGCGCGAGCAAAAGCAATAGCAAGAGCGAGACAGACGGGGACCGAGAGCAAGAAGCGAGCAGCAGCGGCGAAGCTAAAGCAGCAGCAGCTCCTCTCGATGTGGGCGTTGCCGCCGAGGAGCAACCACTATGGAGGAAGTGGCGGCGATGCTGCCGTGGATGGAGCAGCGCCGTGTCGGCTCGGGACGGCGCCCGGCAGCACCGTGAGATCAAATCAAGAAGAAAATGTGGCGATTAGTGTACAACCTCTTTGGTGGCGCCGATTAGGCGCAGCTTCATCCGAGAAGCGATGATGATGATGCTCTTCGGTGGTGCGGTGAAGGCGGCGGTGTGGGAATGGAGGTGGTGCGAAGGCGAGGGGAACATCGGGCAGCTCCTTGGAGGTGGAGGGCGGGGTGGCTGAACGGCGGGACAACCAGATCGACAGCGGATCCTCATCGATGCGGTGGATGAGGGGCGTCGAGGTGGTCTTGTGGACGGCGTCGTCGGGGAAGAGCTCCGGCTGGGTGGCGGACGGAGTAGGGTGTGGGGTATCGTCGCGGGTTTTCGCGGCCTCGGTGTATGAATGGGTGGGCGGATGGGATGGCAGTGGGGAACCATGGCTTAGGGACACGCTTGTCCAAAATGTGGGGTAAGTTACGAAAGTACCCCCACCGATTTGAGGCGGTTCTTTCGGTTCAGGGGTACCACGGGCATTTCGCGTGTCGGGATTTTACAGGAGGTGGGAGTTTTCGCGCACGTTGTAATTTCGGAATAGCAAGGCGCGGGTTGAGATGGAGGGAGTTGTCGTAGCACAACGAGACAAAGATATATCTTAAATATTTCGGGCTAACAAGGCGCGGGTTGAAATTTCCAGACAAGCCTAACGTGTACTGTACCAAATCAATGCGAACTACAAATGTCATTCAAAACTTTGAATTCATGTTATGTTCAATTAAAATATTTCTCTACGTGTATAATGCATGCAACCTACTACTCAAATGAACGTTTTAGTGCATTCCAAACGTATATACTACCGCTTCAGTATGAACTAAATTTGAATTTGTTTCTCTATTTGAATAAGATCTACAGTAATGATTGTTGTGAAGTCAAAGTATTTGAATTCATTTCTCTATTTTAATAATATCTACAATCATCATTATTGTCAAGTTAAACCATCATTTGTGTATTATCTTCACAGCACACCACATGATTAGTCTCGAGTTACATATGAACTATGTGTACTATATGAACTTGAACTCGATTTTTGAATCCACTTTATTTTGATTTGAAATCACATTACATTTCTAGCTCTAGCTAGATCTTCATAATCTAAACCATGTCTCATATGTATAATGTGTTTATCACATTATGTATGGTGCCCCCCCTCTCGCCTACAAGTATTTAGATGTGAGTTGCAAACACCACACATTACCACAAATTCAAATAAAATGTGAGAATGTTCGATATATAGTATTGTTTAGATTGTTCGATATTTAGTTGTAAGCTGCAAACGCCACACATTATCACAAATTCAAATAAAATGTGAGATTGTTTGATGTATAGTATGGTTTAGATTGTTCGACATTTAGCTGTGAGTTGCAAATGCCATGCATTATCACATTATGGTATAACATGTGCACATCACGTGTATCACCGCTATATTCATGCATGCAATGTTTAAAACACTATGATCTCCTATTCAAATATATGAATCCGCTTTCATATCAAATTATGATCTTTGTTAGTCTCTTACACCCACACAATCCTCTAACCTTTGTAGCTACCACTAACTTCCTCTCGTGCATGCACACGCCCTCCTCGTCCTCCCCCTCCCTCGGCATTCTATCCACCGGGCACATTCATTTTTTTCTTTAGGTCGTTCTCCCAGAGTCTCCACAACTCCTTTCCAACACACACCGATCGATAAACCTCTCCAGCGATGCCTGCCTACAACATACACACACACCTTCAATCTCCTCCTTTATGTGTCCTTGCCTCATGTCTCTCATACGGTCACACACACGTGTAAACTCTCGCCCCTATTTTCATCGATCTCACAACCGCACACTCCTCCCCCTATCTAGCTAGTAGTTGGGCCTCTCGCACCACCTCCTAGCTCCATTCTCTCTGTCTATCCGTCTCGCCGGGCCTTATTTGCCTCTAACAAATGGACGTACACCGACCGATCTCTCGCTATACATATAGCTAGCTAGGTCCTTATAACTCATTTTTACCCACACGTTGATCGATCTACCTCATTAGTTGTGTCTCTTCCTTCCTCCGACAAACAACAATTGATCTATCGATCTAGTTAGGTTTGCTTACCAAACACATGGTTCCCCTTCATCATCCATGGATGCGTCCCAACAGATCTATCATGCACAGGCACACACAGAAACACATCCCCACTCTTATTGATAACATTGTTGTTCCACCCTTAGTTTGTCTAGTAGGCCTCTCCCACCATCTCCGAGAAGCAACTCCGTCACCCATCCATCACTCTACCCCTCTCCCCCCTCTCTCTCTCCTCTCTCTCTCTCTGTCCCATCATATTTCCCGTCCTTCAGTTATGTATCGATGTCGACCGATCTCCCTCAAGACATAGCTGGGTCTCTCCTTCTCAACACATATATGAGTCGTTCTACCTCTATAGTTAGGCCTCTGCCTACCCCTCCCCCACCCCCACCCCACACACACCGATACATCGAGCACTCTAGTCATGTCTCCCTGCCACACACAAACTTGACATGTGCCCTCTAACGTTCCGGTAGGCCAGTCGCCCTATATCTTTGACTTGCACACACACACACACACAATTTCGATGGCTCTCTTCATCGATCTTGCACCCACCCACTTGATCCTCTCTTCAACTCTATCGATAGCTATGACCCCTCCCTCTCTTCTCGTGGATTGCCCGACCCTCTATGTATGATATGGATAGGCCTCCATTTCACACACATTGCATGCAAAAATTTGTTTGAGATGCCATCGACACATATTCCCACAAATAATTCAAGAAATCAACCCCCCACCCCCACCCCAAAACAAAAAACACTCACGAACGCGGTTTGTATCTCTCACACACACCCACGTAAGTGGGGGACGTGCACGAAGAGAAGAGGTGCATGCACTGCGCACGTACTCCCATCTCTTTCCCAACCACACCCGCTGGTACACGGTGGAGCTCATTTACATCTGAAAAAGGCAGCCCACGTGGTAATTTGGCATGTCTTGGTTGTCCACTTGGTGGAGGGAGGATCGTCTACCACGGGTGAACAAACAAATTGCAACTTGACGCATTATGTTAAATTAAAAAGAGGCAAACCATGTGGGGCCTACCTTAGAGGCAAGGCTCTATACACTGGAGTACTTTGATGTGTCCCGTCAACTCATGAGCGAGGAGAAGCTTGCTTAGTCGCTGTCTCCCCCCACAGGCGCGGTGGCTCGCAGGATGAGGTGAAGCTTGCTCCGCCTTCGCCCGCTCCCTCGCCCATGCGCGTGGTGGCTCGTAGGACGAGGAGAAAAATTTACTACTCCCTCCATTTACTCCTCGTCCCTACTACCTTGGTTATAGAGATTATATCATATTGTTTGGAATATATATGTCCTTTAGTAGATTTCAATATGAACTACTAGTACATACTCCAAACATTGATGTATATAGACGTATTTTAGAGTGTAGATTCACTCATTTTGCTCCATATGTAGCACTCTCCCTCGCCCCTCGACCCTCGCCCACGTGGTGGACGTGCAGCAAGTCATTCGGTTTCATATAGCCAGAACGATATATACTGCACTACCATTATGGCTCGACTTCCCGAAGAGGCGAAGAGCCAATCTCAAGGTTAATATTTTGGAGATGCCAATCGCAAGGTTATAGGAGAACGAGTAGTAGGTGCCGCGTCATTTATAAATAAAGTTTTTTTTCTTTAGTGGCACGTACGCAATATGATAGGTTCATATGGAGAGAAAAGGAAACCGCTCCACTATATACATAGTCGGGACGGGCCAGCCTACAAGGTTGCTTGCTGGGGTTTTCTCTCACACTCTCGCACACAAAGCATTGTGGCCACATCTCTAACATCCCGTGGATCATGTCCGTTTGGGGAAGGGTGGATGCTTAGTGTAGATCACGGTGGCCGTCGCCGACAGCGAAACCCACTGTCGGCACGTCCCGATCGGGGTCCGCCGTTCTCTCACACAAAGCGGTGAGGTTGCCTTCGTCCCTTGCTCTTTGCCGCGGCGTGGGCAGTTGCCGCCTCCGCCGCCCTCCTCAAGGTTGAGCTCGTCCCTCGGTACAACTCCTTTACTGACCGGCTTGCACCACTGCTCCAGCTGCCCACATCACTCCTGTGGATATTTCTCTACTTCTTTGCCCCGCACATACCTCTCTTGGCTTCTCGTCATGTATTTGTGATGAGTTTATGTCTCATCAACTAGTCCCGATAATCTTATTCTAATCACGCTTCTTCAATTTCTTCGCCAGGGATGCTCATCTCGATTTTGGTGAAGCTGCACAAAATGATCCGATGGTCAAAAGGTTGCAAACTTCATTTATTAGGAAGCTCGAGCGTTGCCAACAAATTGAAGCCTGGTCGGGGTTCACGGTTCAAGGGCTAGGGACTGCATGGATCGTTTTTTCTTTAGCTTCCTCTGTTCCAAAATGAGTGTCAACTTTAGTAGTAGACAACTTTGTACTAAAGTTTGCACAAAGTTGAGACACTTATTTTGGAGCGGAGGAGTACATATTTGCTATGATCATCAATCATTGAGATGCAATGGCATGCATGTTAGTCTCCTTTGTATTTGATGAAATGTTGCAACGGGCAACCTTGGGACATAAGATACATGTAATGAAGCTGGAAGCTTCATAGCATTATACAAATTTATCTCAGCGATAAATTACATGACGTACTATACTAGTACTTCCTCCGTTCCTAAATATAAGTCTTTATAGATATTTCACCATGAACCACATGCGGATGTATATAGATGCATTTTAAGTGTAGATTCATTCATTTTGTTCCGTATGTAGTTCACCTAGTGGAATCTCTACAAAGACTTATCTACTAATAATAGCTAGCCCCCACTACTAGGAATTCTCTATCCTCTCCTTGAGCCACATCATCAAAATTAATGTAGCGTTAGATGAACTAAATCAGTCCATAATAGCAAATCAGATCTAGGCGTTGAGAGGCTCGCACTAAGCCACATGCAAGCATGCAGAAATACCGTGGCATGCATGTGAGTGGGTTTTAAATCACATCAACATGTTCGCATGCAAGCATGCACCGTAGCATGCATGTAAGTGAGCTTTTAAGTCCCATTAACATGTCAAAAGAAAATATAATCCCATTATGCGGTAGGAGTTGGCTGATCTTTTTTCCTTACGTGGGATGATCTAAATGATGATGGGAGTTTATTTAGTTTGGCTACCACATTTGTCATGCAGTTATAGAGTTTTTTAGTTCTATGAAATCGATAATTTTTGCAATGAGATATACTGGCTGTTCTGCGGCAACGCGAGGACTCATCTAGTAATATTTAGGAGCGGAGGAGTACTATGTAAAGAGATAGGTGTCGCACGGTGATAGTGTGAGGTCGGCCATGTAATCACTGAGCCTGCGTGTTTTCATTGCTCTTGCACTCCTCCGCTGTAAGAATGGAGAAAATTGTAATCTATAGTAGTAGTACATCATTTACGCGGCGTGGGACATCCAGCAGTCCTACCACCTCGATAATAAAGACCAATGAGCCGTCAAATCACATAGACCCAGCAGATAAGTTGACGGACGAAGCAACCATCACTCTTGCGCCCGGTGAGAGGTCGCGTCCGCTCTGCTGGGCATGAATGCGGCACCGATTCTTTGGGCGGCACTGACCGTTTGAGGCGAGAAGAAGGCGGCGATGGAGGGGCTTTGGGTGGGCCAGGCTGGTCGAGGGCGGGCGTGGCAGTTGTCCGCATGTCCCTACGGACACGCCTGAAGCGAGAGGATCTTGTCGGCGTTCGGGAGCAGGGGTCCCCAGACTTGCACTGCTGCGGCCTGCGGTGTGGCTCAAAGGAGGCCCGGGCGGCCCATCTTCATCAACGCAAGCTCAAGACCCTCGCGAGGGCCAAGCCTTGCGAGGCGGACGACGAGGAGCTTCCTCGAGCACGGCCTCGTCAGGTTGGCTCATGAGGAGGCGGAGAGTTCAAGGCATGGTACCTCGCGAGGTGCCCATGGCGCAAGCCATGACGACCAAAGGCGCCCGATCTGGCGCCAGCCAGCGCAAGCGTCCTCCTTTCCTCTTTGGTGCAAAGGAGCAAGCGCGGCGAGGGCATCAAGCAAAGGCATCCGTTTGGTGCAACAAGACCAAGACCAGCCCCAGCGGCTGGAAGGAGTCATCGTGGAGCCCAAGCAAGGCGTCATCACTAGAGCCTTTGGCGGCGAGGACCAACTTTAGTCGGGATAAGTGTACCCTGTTCCCCTTCAAAATGGCCAATTGTTGGCGCCCTTCCCGCTCAATATTTGGGAAGAGGCCCAGGGCCTACGCCTATAAATAGGAGTAGCCACACTCAGAGTAGAGGGAGGACGATCTGCATCGAGGAACCAGTAGCTAGAGCAACGGAACACCACTTAGCAGTTCATCACACCCACCAAGAACAGACCCTCGTGAGGCTGTTCTTCCCTGTACTGTTCCTCATCAGCCCAAGAGGCAATCCACCACACCACAAACTAGAGTAGGGTATTACACCACAACGGTGGCCCGAACTAGTATAAATCTCGTGTCTCTTGTGTTGTTCTGTTTAGTAGTTTAGGTCCCTGCGATTCGGCGAAGTGCGAGACGGTGGAGGGTTGGATCTCCGCGCGCACCCCAGTGTTCGAACCTCAAGGGTCTGCCGGAACCCGAAATCCGATAGATGCACCGACTCTCGCGGCTAAAATCGTACACTACACACCATCTCTCTGTAGGAGTAGGTCGATCCGTCGCTCTCTCTAACACACACATGCTGTTAAACACACACACACGCACAAGCACGCACCCTTGGTCCCGTTGCACCTTCTAACATGACTTATTACACCTAGACGGAGGGAGTAGTAAGTATACGAGATATGGTGGCACACTGACTTAAGTCGAATACAAGTGCCCAAAATTTGTGTGCATGTTATAATAAGGATTCACTTAAAATAGTACGTGAGCGAGCAGAGGGATCAATTGGACGGTGTTCGGCGATGGCGAGATGTGTGAGGTAAGATACACACTGGCGCTTTTAATTTTTCTTATTAATTTGTTTGTTTCACCCTCTAACTGGTGGGACCCAGCGTACTACGTGGAGAGAGGTAAGGTGACTAAGGCTGCATTATTTACGCACCCTTGTGGATAGTCTTACCACCAAAGCCACATGACACGATTATGATTGAAATCCCAATGACTCCCACACACACAAAAAAACACGACATGCTTGTCACACGGATGTAGGAATGTATAAAAGGTTATTTTCCTCCCGTTGAACATAACTGGAGGGTTGTGTAGCTGGTTAGCCTGTTCGCTCATCAAACTTGAGGTCTCAGGTTCGATAACTACATTTGAGCATAATTTATGCCAGGAGGATTCTTTGACTGGTCAAAATGGATACGGAGCTATACGATCTTGTAGTGACCGTATAATCACCTCATCAGGTATAAGCTGCAGCCTCGGCACTTGTTTTCTAGGGTTTGCACGCTTCACACTCTCTCTACAGTATATATATACACGCTGGAGCCTCGGCGCTTGTAGTTGCTCTCTTCACACTCTCTCGCCCTCTCCAGATCTAAACAAGACTTCGTTGGCCTCTCTCCCCTCACTGCCGCTCAAAGAGCCGGCAGGATCTATCCTTGGGAAGGGAAGGAGGCTTAACGCTGTCGCCGTCGGTGAGGAGGAATCCACTACTGGCGCAGCTGTTCACTTTCACCCAATGGCGGCGCGGGAGGGCCTCGACCCCTTCTTCTTCCCGTTGTCCGTCGCCCACGAACCACGCCCCAAGAACCTTAAGGTATAATTTACTTACTCCACATGCATTTCTCTAGCTGCATGTATACCATGAATCTAGGATGTGGTTCAAAGAGGAAAGGCGTGGGGGAAAGTAGTGGGAAAAGTTGTATGTAGCATGAATCTAGGACGTGGTTCAAAGAGGAAATGAAGGGGGAAAGTTGTATAGCATGAATCTAGGACGTGGTTCAAAGAGGAAAGGAATGGGGGAAAGTAGTGGGGAAAGTTGTATCACATAAATCTAGGGCGTGGTTCAAAGAGGAAAGGAAGGGGCGAAAGTACTAGTTCAAAAAGGAAAGGAAGGGACAAGGCTGTAGAGTTTGAGCGGGGACTAGATTTCTTTGCGCTCACATAGGGAAAGGTGTCTAAAGATAACAAAACTGGGACCAACACAAATATGCTCCTTGGTTGTTTTGTTCTTTGTTGCAACAGACTGTGCATGGCCATAGTACATCGGTAGATGCACATGGTGCTGGTGCATCCACTGTCTCGTGCAACTCATTAGTTGTTGTTAATCTAAGGCCACGTTTGGTTAAAAAACCCCTAGTCCCTACCTGCTTGGTTCCAGGGACTAAACATGGACTAGAGGTTATTAAATGACATGCTAAAAGACCATGTTACCCCTAGTAATGAACTAATAGAGACAAGGTGCGATGCGTGGCAGGGGCAACTGTTGGAAAAAGTCCCAAAAAGACTCCCTCGGGGTCTTCTTTCTTTAGTCCAAAATGCCCACTTTTAGTCCCTAAAAATCCCTCCTGTTTGGTTTAGATGGGACTGACACGGAGTTTTTTTAGTCCCTACACCAAAATGTCCGTGTAAACAAACACCCTCTAATAATGCCGCTGGAAAATTGATGCAATGCCACAGTTAAAAGCAAATTACATGTTTAACGAATTTTATTGTTAATATAATCTCTATGTTAATATTAATCAATGCCACCATGATGTAATAGTGCTGTAATGAAGCACTGGAACTGTGATGACACAAGTAATGATATAGTTTTGCGTCTTAATTTATTGCTATGGCTGGAACGAGCAATTGTTTTGCCACTGATTTGATGCCACTCTTAATGTAATACGTAATTATCTCTACTTGTGCAAACAGGGATCTTCTTTGAAGATACCATATATTTTAGTGGAACTGCACAAGAAGATGTTGGAAACATTAAACTAATCGAGGAGTATATAGTAAGCATGGCCACCACCGTAGATAGCAGATGGTTCCGGAGAAGTGCTTCATCTGTATGCTCTACACAATAAGCCTCGACAAAGGTTGGTACTCGCCCATTGATTACATCCATATGATTGAGCTTTGTCATCTCTATTGGTGTTGTGCTACTATTTAGATCTTGTCATGAAAAGTGGTATTGTCCTTGAGAAGTGCTTCATCTGTGCTGTTTTAAATATTTCCTTTCCTTTTTCTAGCAAACAGGGATGCTAGCATTTAGTAGTCCTCTTGTCTTTGCACAGCAGGATCATCTTCCTCGAAGAAGAATATGGAGTGCGTGAAGTGACTAGTTCGATTATGCGGGATGAAGAAGCCTGTCTATCTTCTCATCGAAGGAGCAGTTGAAGGATGGTTACATTACTCCCCACAAGACCAAACTAACTTCAGCTCGGAAGGACCGACAAATCTCCATTTTTTTTGTTGTGGTGCTTGAGCACAATGTTGTTCTAGGATTCTTTCGGTGAGTTCCATTTTTCTAAAAGTGTGCTCTACATGGACCATGTAGGTGCTGTTGAAGCTGTCAATTCATAGTACAGTTTGCTTTATACTAATCACTTTTTGTATTTGTGCAAACAGGGTGCTCAGCTTGATTGCAATGGGAACTGCACAAAATGTTCATGAATACATCGAATCATTCATTTCCACCACAAGAAAGGAGGTGCCGATAAGTTCAAAGCGTTGCAACATATAAAGGCGAAATCATACAAGCTACGCGCGAATTTGGTTGATTTTGGTGGAGCGGCACAAAAGAACAGCTGGTTTATTTAGCACGAGGTGCCATGTCAATGTCGAACTGATGGCAAACCCTGCCCATTCCACAATCGTAGGCATTTGATATTTCGGAATGGGACAACCTTGTCAAATTTTGCTCATTGATTTTAGCAAGACATGCGTTTGATATTTTGAATGGGGCGCCCTTTCTTTGTCGTGAGCGTCAATCAATTTTTATTTATTCTTTAGTTGTGAAGTAAATATTGTCTCGACATGTGAGTCATTTGAGATGCATAATCATCGATTGTTTTGAATGTTCTCTATGAATTGCCAGCCATGTGTTTGATTGCAATGTCTGAAGCGCTAAAAGCTGCTCAAACTCTTTGTACTCATACATTCCTTTTACTTAGCACATTGTGAAAGTGCATACTTTTTGTATAAGATTAGTCAAAGTAGAGATACTTTGACTGCAGAAAAACTTGTATGCAGATTAGAAAGGACGGAGGGAGTACATGAAACTGCTGCAAGCGAGGTGATCACCACAGGAATAATGCTAGTACTTATTGTTTTGCATGTTCATCCAATGCCGATGTCAGAATTGAACTAATCAAAATAAATTCATTCATACACGGTCGGATTTCATATAAACATGCGGATTTCATTACATTTCATACATTCTTCAACTAAAAAGTGCGCTAGAGGTATAATTAATTAACCAAAGCTACCCACTGTGTCCCGCCGAGCGAGCGAAGCTTGATGGATTAGCTGCAGTGCGATTGCGTGAAGCGACATGTGGCCTGTTGGTCCCACGTGTCGATCATCCAATCGCACCAGCGATTAAGTAAGCAGCGTTCTTCTCGGCCACAGCTCTCCGACTCCACGTCGCCACCAAGAAGCTAACCAGCCGTCAATGGTCAACCCGCCTAGCTTGGCTTCAACCGGAGGGTAGCAGCGGTGGCCTTACTAGGACCCGAGCGGTGGCGACCTACCGTGTTCTACTCTTCCTTGTTTTCTGTGTGGCGCGGCCTCGTTGGCAGCGGGGCGGGGCCTCGGCGGATCCGGCGATGTCCTCTGTCTCGTTGCCGGCGGGCGGCGCCTCGGCGGAGCGGTGGAAATCCTCCCCCATCTTGCCGGCAGGGTGGGGCCTCGGCTGAGCCGGCGATGTCCTCTGCCTCGTTATTGGCGGGGCGGGGCCTCGGCGGAGCCGGCGGTGTCCTCTGCCTCGTTGTTGGCGCCATGGGCCTCGGCGGAGCAGGCCTCGTCGACGCCGGTGAGCGGGACTCGTCGGAGCCGGCATTGTCCTCTGCCTCATCCTCGGTCTCACCAAACAGCGCCTCGTCCGCTTCATCGCCCTCTTTGTTAGCCTCTTTGTAGGCGGCCGCAGCCTCCGCCACCCGCATGCGGTACCGCCAGCGCTCGAGGCGGCCCTTGTGGGCGGAGCGGTATGAGTTGATCAGCGCCTCCTACTCAACCCGCTCTGCGGCGATCTTCTCCTCCGCCTGCAGGTGCTCCTAGAGGAGATGGTGGTTGTAGGCGGCGTCGGCCTGCGCCTCCCGGAACTGCTCCTCACGCATCTGCCTCACCGTGTCCATATATAGGGCACATGCCTCGCCAATGGTCATGGTGCAATGCACCGGCGAGGATGGCGCGGAGGAGGGGGTTGGCACCGGATCGTCGACTACCATGTTCTCCATTGGGACATCATCGTCCTCCGGCTGCCTGCCGGCCAGCCGGTCGGCAGCAATGGCTGCCATCTCCTTGTGGTCCGTCGTCCGCCCATCCCGAAGAGCGCTGGAGCGCGAGGAAGCCATGGTGGGCAGTAGTAGTGTGGACAGGAGAAAGGGAACGGATGCGGATGACTGCGGCTATGGCCGGCGCAGCAGTTTATAGCAATGGTGGGTGGCGGAGGGACGGACGTGTGGCGCCGGAGTAGCCGCCTCGGCAACCGCGTATCATTAATGTGGGCGGCAGGTGGATGGACGGACGACACTTGTGTCGTTTGAAGGCGGAGCAATCGCCTGCACCGGGAAGCGGGGCGGGCGGCGCTGACTGTTTCGGGCGGAAAGCGCGCGCGGGCGAGGAGATGACTTTACTTGGAGAGGATAACAATGGGGACCCACCAGGGCCATAGCCTCACGTACGCAAGTGCCTCCTTATTATATATATATAACTATAATTTATTTTGCTTCCTCCTGGTTTCCTGACATCACGGTCCCACACCATTGTCAACCTATGTACTCCCTCCTTTCCGGTTTATAGGGCTTATCTCAAAATTTTAGTTTTTCCACTTTATAAGGCTCAATTTGGTTGTTTTTCCATCACATGTTCAGATTCCAAGGTGCATTAAATCATTGCATGCAAGTATTAAGAGAAAATTGACCAATGCATGTACTTTATGCATGCATGCATTGCAATTAAAGCATTGATAAACATAATTTTTTGAGGATAACAAGAGCATTAATTAGGTGCTTTTGCAAAACTACAAAAAGTATTCCACCACTCGCCATCTACCTTGATTGGTGATATTTTTGAATTGAGCACTACTCCCTCCTTTCCGGTTTATAGGGCTTATCTCAAAATTTTAGTTTTTCCCTTTTATAAGGCTCAATTTGGTTGTTCCCCATCACATGTTCAGATTCCAAGGTGCATTAAATCATTGCATGCAAGTATTAAGAGAAAATTGACCAATGCATGTCATTTATGCATGCTTGCATTGCAATTAATTGCATTGGTAAACATACTTTTTTGAAGAAAACAAGAGCATTAATTGGGTGCTTTTGCAAACTATAAAAAGTATTACACCACTCACGATCTACCTTGGTTGGTGAGATTTTTGAATTGAGCCTTATAAACCGGAAAGGAGGGAGTATAAACCGGAAAGGAGGGAGTAGTCAATAAACGAGAGAATTGCACAAGAAGCGACCGATAGCTGGGACCAAGCAACTCGAGCAGTATTTGTGTTTTTGAGGTGTGAGCACTGCAGAGTTTTTCGATGTTTAGCCCAGATATTAATTTTTCTCCTCTGAACAACAACGAAAACATCGTTGCAGGTATTAACTGGGCGGGCTATGGCCCGTCTAGCCCAGGCCAAATATCCAGCCCAGATATTAATTTTTTTCAAGCTGAAAATGGCTAGCCCAGCTATACTTTTTTAGGAATACCTGGCAAGGTCAAGTTGTTATTCTCCGCCTTGTTGGCTGCAAATCTTTCCTAGGAGGGATGCATTAGGCTTAACAAGAAAATGGGCTTTAAGAAATAATAAATGGGATGTAATTATAAAAACTGGACAGTAACTATAAAAATGCACCAAACACGTAATTACTTTATAAAATATTATTTTGGATATTGAAAATTTTAATTTCATTAATTTTTACAGCGCAATGTTTTGTTGGATTTTACGTAATATAAATTATATTGGAATTGTATTTAATCTGACTAGAAATTTGGGATAAAAATATTTGGATCCCATCAAAATGTGGGAAATTTTATTGAATTCTGTTTTGAGCGGTTGGTTGAAATGGGCTGTACTTTTAACAAACTGTAAATGGGCTGTAGTAAATTCCATTAGAATTCAAAATGGGCTACACATTCTTACAAATCTCAAATGAGCTATAAGTTCTCGCCACACACTTACGGCCTTACTAAGTTGATCGTCCCTAAAAAACAGAGTTGACGCGTATGCAAGGCTTTGTCAACTTACAGTCAACACATGGTTCTAGTAGCAGTGGCGTTGGATGTTCATCCAACGGATGCCGTCTTCTTCTTCAATCTCGGATATTCTAGCTTCACCCGCCCAAAAGTGATTCCTCCCCGACATCCGGGCGCACCGTTTCGAAGTCGACACTGTGGGCCTACTAAGTTGGCGTACCAAGGGCTTTGTCAACTTAGTCAATATAAATGATTCTAGTTGCAGTGACCGTACGGTGTCCATCCAACGGCCGTCGTGCTTATTCAACCTCTGGTCTTCTTGCTCCAGCCGCCCAAAGCAGCGCCGGTCGTGCCGCCGCTTCCCCGCCTCTCATGGCGGTGTTGTCTGCCTTGAGGCCTCACCGCCCCTACTACTCCCACCGCTGGCCAGGCCATCCCTCCACTCACCCACACCCCCTGTTATTCTGCGGCGACGGCAGCGCAGCCGAACCAGTGAACCCTCGTACTCCTCTCCGCGTGTGCATCCACTGTCGCGTCTTCCCCGGCTCCGCGTCGTCCCCTTCCTAGGCCTCGCCGTCGTCCACCGCCGTGGTGCTCTCGGCGCGGCGTGGTCAACGTGGTCAAGGAACGACTTCCATCGGACGTGGACTGTACGTGGAGAGGCTGACAGCTGGGTCCACGGCAGCCGCAAGGAAGTGCCTCCTTATTACACGCAAAATAATTATTCCTCCACCTGACAGCGGGGACCCACCGGACGGGCCACCGTATTTCGCAAAAAAAATTATTCGCCCCCTGACTACTGGCGCGTACGTGTCGTAGTAGAGGCGCGCACGTAGCATGTACACGTACGTACAACTGTCAGTGTGCAATAAAGAAAATACGGCCACGTATGTGTACATACAGGCGGGATCTCGAACGCCTACTCGCACATACGTACGGCCAGGGCTCGTGTACATGGCTGGGTCGGAACGTAGAAACAACGTCGTCGTCGTGTTCATGGGGAGCCAACTGACTGGGTCGGAACGGAATGCGTGGTCGTGTTCATCGGGAGGGCTTGGACGGAACAGGCGATGGAAACGAGGCTGGCGCATCGCAGAAGCGGAGAAACGACCTTGTTCGACCTGCCACGTTCAAAGCGGGTTCCTGTTGATCGGGAGGGTGTGGCATACCGCCAAAACAAAGCGAAGCGGACCTCCTACGGTCGAAACGGGGGTCCTGTTGATCGGGAGGGGTGTGGCGTACCACAAAACGGATTTAAACGGACCTCCTACGGTCGAAACGGGGTCCTGTTGATCGGGAGGGGTGTGGCGTACCGCAAAACGGACGAAATGGACCTCCTACGGTCGAAATGGGGTCCTGTTGATCGGGAGGGGTGTGGCGTCGCAAAAGCGGACGAAAACGGACTTGTGTTGGGCGCCACGGGTGAAACCGGGGTCCTGTTCGCCGGGAGGGTGTGGCGTACCGCAAAACAGGACTCCACGGGATACTGTTCATCTCCACCGTCGACCTCCTCCAGCCTCCACGGGCTACCGTCGACCTCCTCCAGCCTCCACGGGCTCCTGTTCATCCAGCCTCCACCGCGCGCTACTCCACCGGCTACTGTTCAACCACCCCTCCACGGGCACCCCTCCACCGTCTACTATTCATCCAGCCCTCCACACCACGGGGTCCTGTTCATCCAGAGGCAACGCCACCACTCACTGTTCATCCAAACCCCCGCAACGCTCACTGTTCATGCCAGAGGCAGCATCGATTAGCTTCAGTTAGCAGCAGTAGTGAAGGAACCGCTCGATCGGGTTCAGTTAACAGCCATAGATCAATCGCTTGGGTTCAGTAACGCGTAGCCTGCAGTGCAATCGCTCGGTTCAGTTAGATCCCAACGCCTCACTCAGGTTCAGTTAGAGCCAACGCCTCGCACACACGCACATATGTGTACGAGAGAAACGCGTATCGCTCGGCCCCCGACCGCCCACCGTAACCGGAACTCCCGAAATTTTCCTCGCCTCGCTTCTACCACGGGTTTTTACATCATGGGACGGCCCAAAGAATGTCATGCAGCTGCGTCTCCGCCCGCCCAGACGAAAAGCCCATTTTCTGTCATGATTTTTGTCATAGAAGTAGGAGCCCACCACATCTATGATGATACCGGTTTTGTCACAATTATCGTCATAGAAGTGTCATATGTATGACAGAAAAAAAATTGTTCGGCCCAAAATGTCATGGATGTGTCTTTTTTGTAGTGCTTGGGGCGCACCCTATGAGGCCGCCGGCCCCCTCCCCTTGCTCCTTTATATACGGGGGAGGGGGCACCCCTAGAACACACAAGTTGATTGTTTAGGCATGTGCGGTGCCCCCTTCCACAGTTTTCCACCTTGGTCATATCGTTGTAGTGCTTAGGCGAAGCCCTGCGTTGGTAACTTCATCATCACCTTCATCACGCCGTCGTGCTGACGAAACTCTCCCTCGACCTCAGCTGGATCTAGAGTTTGTGGGACGTCACTGAGCTGAACGTGTGCAGATCGCGGAGGTGCCGTACCTTCGGTGCTAGGATCGGTCGGATCGTGAAGGCGACGACTACATCAACAGCGTTGTCATAACGCTTCGCTTTCGGTCTACAAAGATGCGTAGACAACACTCTCCCTCTCATTGATATGCATCACCTAGATAGATCTTGCGTGATCGTAGGAATTTTTTTGAAATTACCGCGTTCCCCAACAGGTGTCTAGATTGGATCTGGTGGTTCTGGACTCTGCGGTGGCTGGATGAATATTTAAATCGGCGCTTCTAGGGTTCGGTATTTTGGGGTATTTATAGAGCAAAGAGGCGGTCCGGGGGGCACCCAAGGTGGGCACAACCCACCAAAGCGCGCCAGGGCCTCCTGGCGCGCCCTGGTGGGTTGTCCCCTCCTCGGGACCCCCCAGGTGCAACCAGGGCCCATCTGCTTCCTTCTAGACCATAAAAATCATCATGGAGTTTCGTGGCATTTGGACTCTGTATGATATTGATTTCCTGCGATGTAAAAAATATGGAAAAAACAGCAACTGCCACTTGGCACTATGTCAATAGGTTAGTACCAAAAAATGATATAAAATGACTATAAAAGTATTATAAAACATCCAAGATTTATAATAAAACAACATGGAACGATAAAAAAGTTATAGATATGTTGGAGACGTATCATAGTGCCTCCACCAGAGCGTTCGCCGGCTCCGGATTAGTGGAGGTCACCGCCGGAGCCGACGCTCCCCCCTCCTTCGAAGGGGGTTGCTTGCTCGATTCCGGAGCCATATGGGTCTCCGGAATAGTGTTCGGCTGGGGGCCAGACTGGTCAGGGCCCCCGCCGTCGGTTTCCATGGGGGTTGCACCCCCCATGTTCTCAGCAGCCGAGGCATCACCCTCAGGCGCCGTCTTGGCAGCCTCACTCACCCCTCCATGGCCCGGAGAGGCCCTTCGGGACAACACCTCGGTGTCATCCGTGATGGTTGGCGGAGAGGCTCGTGGAGGCGTGTCGCTCTCCACCATCTCTGGTGCCAGAGAGCTCCCCTCAGATATCGATGGATTGGGGAGGTCGCGGGCAGGAATGAAATACACACAACATAATATGTTATATAGAAAACATAAAAGACCGGATATTTGTAAAGTATCCTCTCATACTTACGATGCGGCCAGGGGCTTCACCCTGGGGCGCCTCTTGGGGATGGGTTCGGCATCCGAATCGGAACCATCCGAGAGGGTTATCTTCCCCCTCTTGGACACCCCCTCCTCCGGGTCTATGGAGGCTGCCCTTTTCTTTTTCCTCCCCTTGAGGGGAGAGTCACTTCCGCCTCCTCCTCCTCTTCGTCTTTGTCCCCCTCGTGGGAGGAGAGGGCTTCGGTCTCTCCGGACACTGCGTCTGAAGTACCCTTATGGCGGAGGCCGCCCTTGGCCTCCTTGCTCTTCTTCTTGGCCTTCTTCTTCGGCGCCTGATAGGGCATTGAAACCAGCATCTTCATAAGCTGGGGTGCGGACGGATCTTCCGCCAGCGGTGCCGGACACTTGATCCGCTTCGCCTTCGCTATCCAACCCTGTGAGAGGGATGGAAAAATCATTATGCCTAAGAATTTATGGACCAAGTGTATGTTCGAATAACACACTTACCGGAGTGGCCGGATTCTCACTGTCGAGGCCGATGTCTTCAGTCTTATTCGGCCACGTCTTCTCGGCCTTGAAGAGTAGCTTCCAGATCTCTTCGTGCATTGTGCCGAAGAAGCGCTGCAGGGTCCACAGACCTTCCGATTGAACTCCCACATGTGGAGAGGCCGGAGTTGGAAGGGAAGGATCCTGTGGAAGAGCATCACTTGAATCACGTTAGTGAGACTGGTGTCCTTGCCTATCATGTTTGTGATGCGCTTTTTCAACATCAACACTTCCGCGGTCGATCCCCAGTCCAGACCCTTGTTGGTCTACGATGCGAGCCGCATAGGGGACCCAGATCTGAACTCAGGAGTGGCCGCCCACCTGGCGGCGCGGGGTTCGATGATGTAGAATCACTCCTGTTGCCACACCTTGACGGTCTCCACGAAGGCCCCTTTAGGGCAAGTGGTGTTGGGGAGTTTGCTCACCATGGCGCCGCCGCAATCTGCATGCTGCCCATCAACCACCTTCGGCTTCACATTGAAGATTTTTAGCCATAGGCCGAAGTGTGGGGGTTGCGGAGTAGCGCCTCGCACACGACGATAAACGCCGAGATGTGGAAGAAAGAATTTGGGGCTAGATCATGGAAATCTAGCCCGTAGTAGAACATGGGGCCGCAGACAAAGGGGTGAAGGGGAAACCCTAGCCCGCGGAGGAAGTGAGGGATGAACACAACCCTTTCGCCGGGCTCCAGGGTGGGGATAACTTGCTCCTTGGCAGGGAGCCTGTGTGCGATGTCCGCAGACAGATACCCCGCCTCCCAGAGCTCCTTTACGTCCTTATCCATGATGGAGGAGGCCTCCCACTTGCCCTTCGAGCCAGATCCGGACATGGCTAGAGAGGTTGGTGGCGGTGGGAAAGATTGAAGCTTGGGCGCTGGAGCTTGAGGATGGGGAAACAGGCGAAGGAAGAAGGCGTGGGGAGAAAAGAGGGATCTTTATCCACTTATATAGGCAATGAATATCAAGCGCCCCCCCCCCCCCCCTCAAGCCTTAAAACTCGCCTGTTCCCAAGAGGTCGTGCGAATGACACGGTTGGATTACCCAAAACCGCATTGATGAGGATCCCGTGATAAGTGGACACGATCTCTGTTTTGACAAGACGTGCCAATAGAGGCCGCACCTTGAAACACGAAGGGAAGGCCAAAAAATGGTTCGAAATGTTAAAGAGGCCAGACGTGGCATTTCGCCGAAAAAGTTGTCAATTGACAGACATTATTTTGATTAAATATTTTGCCTTCGTGGTTGAGGGTTGTGAATGTCATGCAGAGCCGGATACAGTTCTTTTATTCAGAAGATTGCTTTGAAGTATTCGGGAGGAGGAACCCGCCTTGCAATGCCGAAGACAATCTGCGTGCCGAACATATTGTCATTGAAGACTGGTTCAGAGGCTACTGAGGAAGTCCTGGATTAGGGGGTCCTCGGGTGTCCGGGCTGTGTGATATGGGCCGGACTGATGGGCCGTGAAGATACAAGGTAGAAGGCCTTCCCCCGTGTCCGGATAGGACTCTCCTATGCGTGGATGGCAAGATTGGCATCCGAATACGTAATTTCCTTCTTCTGCAAGCCGATTCTGTACAACCCTAGGCCTCTCCGGTGTATATATAAACTGGAGCATTTAGTCTGTAGGGGCTATCAGAATTCATATAGGCTAGACATCTAGGGTTTAGCCATTACGATCTCGAGGTAGATCAACTCTTGTAACCCCCATACTCATCAAAGACAATCAAGCAGGAAGTAGGGTTTTACCTTCATTAAGAGGGCCCGAACCTGGGTAAACATCGTGTCCCCTTTGTCTCCTGTTACCTTCGATCCTTAGACGCATAGTTCGGGACTCCCTATCCGAGATCGGCCGGTTTTGACACCGACAACACCACTGTCGTGACGGGAAGGTAAACAAGTTTCGAATTCTAGTATGCCTAAAAAGTAATAATCTGACTATGTTGGGTTGGGCCACTTTTGTTTAATGAATATGTTAAAAAATTAAGTGAATGTAGCCTCACTTAAATGAAAGTCATTCGGTTTGTTTAAATCCCATTTAAAATGTATGAGAACGGGGTTAGATGCGGTATGCGGAGAAATACAGTGTTGAAGATAAGCTAAGTTGCTCATAAAAAATAGGATGCGTCTAGGGAGCGGCCGACCGCTCCCTAGCGGTCCCGAGCGGCCCCCAGAAAAGAAAAGATTCAGTCCCCATCGATCCCATAAAAGGAAAGCCCTCCACCGATAGCAACAGATGCATGCCAACTCAACAAACCACGCACTGGACGCAGTCCTCGGGCCATCACATGCCCTCCCATCCCCTTCAGAAGCTCTCACACCCTCCTGGCCGCCAACTTATTTTCCCCAAGCCCCCACCTTCTTCCCTGATGAACAAGGGGTTCCCAGGTCTGGATCTCCATCGCCAGAGCTGCCATGGCAGATGAATCAAGGTGAAATAACAATAGAATTGGAACAATTTTCTACGAAAAAAGAGAAAGAGGAAGGACATACATATCAGAAAATACCACGCAGCACCAACAAGGGTGAAAAGGAGGTGATCCTTTCTCCTCCTTTTCAGATCCTTCCTCCTTGACTTCCCCTTTCCCCCCTAACCAAATTTCTCCTTGCAAAAGTAGCTTCTCCATAGTTGAAGAAAGCATAAACAGAGATCAAAAACAGGAATATATGGTACCTGTGCAATTTCAACTGATTTTCATGCAACTACATCATGGGACTAGCCAACTTTTGCAGCAATGTGTGCAACAAAATGCAGAAAAGTGTTCAAATATATGTAAGAGAGCACATAGATAGTATTATTTCACACATAACGTAGAAGAACCAATGTCTATGTAGCAGACAAAAGAAAATAGAAGTATATTGTAGGCACTATGAAAACATAACTACCAACTAGACAAGGATCTCGTTTGCATGTGTTTTTCCTTTAATTTTCCACACAGTAGTATATGTGACTTTGTAGCTTAGAATTGTGTGCACAAACCTACAATAGCTCATCCACCCCATAACCTGGAAAACATGCATATGATGCGAAAAAGAAGCCTGAGAAAAAATGAACCACCTCTGACTTGTATTTGTGCAACTTCACCAGTACAAGTGTGCAAATTGACAACACTCCCATACCCATCTACTTGTGGGGTTTGAATTTCCGTAGTTGGCATCTTCAACTCATATAAAAGTAGAAGATGCCAAATCATATAATTTCATATTCATTTTGGTTTTAGATAATATTATGTATGTAGAATTCCAAACAAACTTTATGCTGGGTGTTGTGTAACATCATCTATTTTGTGCAACTGCAAGTACTCCTGCATGCAATTCATGTTGCATGTTTGTGCAACTATATAATGAATTTTGAACTGATAAACATGAATTTAGCCTGTCTAAACACAAGAAATGAAAAAATAGTGAATTTTAAAAGATTATAATCTTCCAAATAAGTAGTGCAACTACATTCAAGTGCATATGCAAACCTAGAAAATCGTATGCATGTGAACACATGAGGATGGCAAGTACTGAATGGTTCTTGTGCAACTAAAGAAGTTGAAGATGCCAACTCATGTGGCATTGTTGTCCAACTACTAAAAAAAGTTGGGGATGCCAACTCCTGATTTTTAGTTGTGGATGCCAACTAAAATTGAGGATCGTGCGGCCAGGAGTCGGCCGCTCATCTGCTCCAAATAGCGCGCGCGCTTTTAAGAATTTAGGTACAAATATTTGTTCTCTGGAAAACTAGATTAAAAAGTTGAGGATGGCAACTTGATATCCTGTTTGTTCTACAACTAGAAATGCTGGTGATGACAACTAATGAGATATTCTTGTGCGACTAGAAATGCTAATGATGCCAACTAATGAGATGTTCTTATGCAACTAGAGAGGCTGAGGATCTCAACTACTTGGATAATGTTGTCCAACTAGAATTGCAGAGGATGGCAACTAAACAGATACTCTTTTGCAACTAGAAAGCCCGAGGGTGCCAAGTCATTAGATACTGTTGGGCAATCCTCATTTTTTAAGATGGGACTAATCTGAGTTCTTGTGCCCTATAGAAGCCGAGGATGTCAACTAGTTGTATAATGTTGTCCAACTAGAATTACTGAGGTTGCCAACTAATTAGATACTATTCTGCAACTAGAAAGCCTAAGGATGCCAATTCGTTACATACTCTTGGGACAATTCTAAAAAACTTGAAGAGGCGACGTTGAGCAACTGAGAAAGTTGAGCATGCCAAAGCTTAATTAGTCCTTCTGCAACTATGCATGAAAAGTAATACACTTGGCTGCCTGTATGTGGAGTAAAAAATATCCCTGATGGAATTTTATGTTACCTCAGCGACTGCTGCAGAAGATGTGGCATCTATCCCTTTGGATACTGCCTCCATGCGCACCTTTCTTCTCTGCAGTTTTACTAAGAGGAATCTTTCGACACCCTAAAGTTGTGTAAGAAAAAAATGAACAAGCATAAGGGGCTGAGAAAAAAATTAAACATGTATGTGTGCCATATAAAAAACCTAAAGGACAAAAGAAAAATGAAGGAAAATAAATCCCAAAGGATTGCTGTTCTCCACTCACATCGTCACCCTCTTCATCCCCGTCCTTATCATCTCCATGCGGCTGCCGCTTAGCAGCCCTTTTTGAGTTCCGTCGTGAGATGGGATTTGCATAACCCTACAATGAACAAAAACATTGGGATGCTAAGAGGATAAAAGAAAAGGGCATAATAAAATGGTCAGAGGATAAAACCCAAAAAATTAAAGTGCTAATAGGGTAAAAACAAAAAATGGCAACCTTTGTTTCATTGTCAGGCACATCTCCTTCTCCAGCCATTTTGGTCTCTACAACAAAAAAAATGCGAACAATGTATTAGTCAAATTAACAGAAGTTGCACAGGGGAGAGTAAATGTGGTGGGTTGGCTACTTTTATATATGAAGTTGGCTAGTTTGAATTAAAAGATAAGTTTCATATGATTTGCTGCCTAGTTGAACAAAAAATAAGTGCCACCCAAAACACAATACTCCATCAGAACAAAAATTAAGTTGGCTCTTTTTATCATAATGTTGGTAAGTTCTATCTAACAAGTTGCACAAAGGGGGCTGCCCGGTTGCACAAAAATGGCTAAAAAAGAAACAAATCTGCAAACTCCTACAACAACTAACCCTAAGAGCCCTCACATCGCAAACCCTGTATAACCACCGCATTTCTCACCAAGCTCCATAGGTCATATACATCCACAAAATTGACTCCTCCAATAACACAAAAAATGAAAACCAATTGCTTAGTCCAGTGAGAAGCCAACTAGGTAGAACCTCTTGTGCAACTGCACAAGCCTGACTAGCCAACTAGGTAGAGCCTCTTGTGAAACTGCACAAGCCTGACTAGCCAACTAGATAGAGCCTGTTGTGCAACTGCACAAGCCTGACTAGCCAACTAGTTTAATCAAGCACACCAATGCACATAGCGTTTTGTGTAAACAAAAGTATCAACTCACCCACCCCGTGAAACACCCCAAAAAACTGCATAATCGGTCAATTTCATGAAGCACCCACAACAAAAGCATCCCTAAATCCCCAGTGGCAAACTGAACGAGAACCCACATGATGTGCCAGCTCCAGCTACAACTTCCACATGCATGGTCGCTTTCCATTTTTGACGTTTCACAAAGTGGAATTGATCACCGACCTAAAGGAGGCATGGAAAAAGTTACTTGTCTGTGTGTGTGCGCGCAAAAAAAAGGTAAATGCACCCACACTACTTGCTTGATACTTACCTCATCATCCTCTGCCTCCCCATCGATATCAGCACGACACGGCTGCCGCTCGACGGCCGTTTCGAGTTCCGCCGAGAAGAATGGTTTGTAGACCCCTGCATATAGAACAAATAAAACACAAAACATGGTCAGAAAACCCCCCCAAAAAACAGTTATTATAATTGCAAAACAAAAGTGCTATAAAAAGCGACATACCTCTCCTTCACTTGGAATCGCATCTCCTTCTACAACCATTTTTGGTCTGTGAAAAAAATGTAAACAAGCAAATTAGTCGAAGCAACCAAACCAAATGTATAAAAGAAAAAATGAGCAAAAACAATTGATATAAAAAACATTGCCATGAAGTAAACAACTAATGCTGATTTTTCAAAGCACACCTACAAAATAAAACAAAATGTGTGCAACTTGATGCACTTTATGGCCAACAGGGCACACATGAGTGTGCAACCAAAAAATCAGCATACACACTGCCTGAACATGATTCAGGCACTGGAGCCAAAACTAAACTAGCCGTCAACCTTGCAAGTACATAGACCTTCTCTCTACAAAGTGTGACTAAGCGCAGCGGACTAGGATATATACTGCTTTGATCTGCAAACTCTTGCATGAACACATACCCTTGACAACAAAGCACACATGACTGTGCAACCAAAAAGCACACACTGCTTGAACATAGTTTACATAATATCCATCTGAATACCATCGATTGTGCAACGGATTAGCCCTCACTGTGCAACTTCTTAAGTTGGCTAGCCAACTGAGATATGTATATATTTGATCCAACTACATTTGCGTTTCTATGCAACTATTACAAGAAACTAGTCAAGTGGTCACTCATATGCATAGAATGCCAGCGACCCAATTTCCACCAGCAGGAGCCCAAGTAGCAAGGCCATCAGCTCATGGGATAGGCCTAGCTGGGTGCCAATCGAAGGAGGACAGACTACAAGTATCCAGGCTATCTCGAGGAGCCATCTTTAGAAGTAAAAATCATTAGGAGACACCTACAAAAAGCGATGCAATGCTGGTTATTTGGTATCTCTGCAAGTTTCAAAACGATAGAGTTGGAGGAGACTTTTGGCCCTGGAACCTTTGCTTTTCATGCTGGGTGTTTGATTTATTGGGATTGTAGTAACATGAGACCGGTAGTCTCAGCAGCAGAACAACAAGGAAAAATGAGCAATCAGGCTCGACAGTCTGGCTCATGCTATCTTGCAGCTGAGGGACGATGTTGAATATTTTACCCATTATGATGCTTCTTCTGAAATCTATTTGAGGAAGTTTACTCTGCTGTGGAACCTGGAGAAGAGTGATTCAAATACTTCAGTTCTTAGTGTCTTTGCTCCAACTACATTTGTGTTTCTATGCAACTATTACAAGAAACTAGCCAACTGGTCACTCATATGCATGAAACTTATGAGAAAACAGAGAACCACACGGATGCATTTTGAGAGGGTTGAGAAAAAACAACGGAACTATCCTCTTATGTACTTCCTTCCTTCTATTCCAACTCAAATCGCCGCCCAAAAAATCAAAAATCGCCACACCGGATCAGACAAGGGCGACATGCCGGAATACCTCACCGAATATGCGTGATATGGAGGTGAGTCGCCATGAAACCCGTATCCACTAAAACACGCACCCTTGACTCCCCATGACGAGAGAGGAACTCCCAAAATCCACCGGACGTGACTAGTTAGTCGTGGGCACGGCCCTCCGCGAAAGCTACCTCGTACTCGCCGGACATCCACCGGAAACCCTAGAACCCCTCTCCGGCGAGCCCATGAAGGGGGACCCCGACCACGACAGTTGGAAAAATGGGGAAGCAAGAGATGCGAGGCAAAATTGGCGGGCGACCGTACCTGCGCCGGCGACAAGAAGCGGATCCCCGCCACGCTCCAGACCTTCCCCTTCCCTGCCCCCCTGTCTTCGGCTGCGTCGCGACAGCGGTTGCCTCTCACCGCTGGATTTGGGGAACGAACAGAGCTAGAAGAGAGGGAAGTGGATCAGGGAAGGAGACAGAGGCTGGCTCACCCTTCGTTGTGTCTACTTTCTCCATGCCAAGTGGGGCCCGTGCCACGGGTGCGAGGCGGCACGAACCATCTGGAGCAGGAGAGCGGCGCTTGCGGGCGGGCCCAGCCACGTGCGCGTTCGGTCGCGTCCGGACCAGGTACGACCTGACGCTGAGGACCGCATGATCTGGGCTGATCGAGCGGCTCGCGTTCGGCCGCTCGTTTCGCCGAGATAATGCGCGTGCACTCTCAAGTATTTAGGTAGAAAATATCTATAAAAAAAGGTTGCCCATAAGAAAAAACATCAAAAGTGCGTCTTCTTCCTGGGTCGCACCACCCAAACCCCACCGCCCACTCACCACTCTCACTCGCGGCACGGTCCGGCGGCGCCAGCCATCTCTCCAATGCATCCTCCACCTTCTTACTCGCAATCTCTTCCCGTGGCTGCGGCCAGGAGCAAGAACCCCAAACCCCGCGCGACCGCCGATGAGGATGACCCGGACCTGCCCCCACGGGAGGCGCCCCCGGGGATACCGGGACTGCTGCACGACTGGAATCGCGCGGGGGCGGCGGAGCGCCTCCCTGAAATCCGAGCCAACCTTCTCCTCCTGCCCCCGCCCGCCGCCCAGTCCCCGGCTCCGTCCGCCGCGGGTCTCCGCGCACTCGGCCTCCTCAGCTTCGTCCACCTCGACCTCTCCTCGCCCCCTTCCTCCGGCGCCCTGCGCCGCGACCTCGTCGCCGCGCTCATCGCCAATTATCTGTCCATCCGTGAGTGGAGCTACGCACGAGGCGTCGGGTTCGAGGTCTCCCCTGACACCTTCGCCGACGCGCTCTCCCTCCCGGCCCCGCAAAGTACCGCGTCTGTCGACCACGACCCCCCGGCCAGCGTCGACCCCGCCGCCGTTGCCTCCGCCGCGACGGAGTTCATGAAAGCGTACATCTTGACGCCGTTAGCGGCCACCAACGGCGGGAAGCTGCCCATCTATGTCAAGTCGGCGGCGCGGAGGGTGATGGATGGGATGGCTCATACTGTCGACTGGACACTTTTACTCTGGCGCCTTGTTGTGGAGGAGATGTTCGAGCTGAGGAAGGGGATGAGAACCGATTGGGCGTGCTACTACGGCGCATACCTGCAGAGGCTCATGTGGGTGAAGAGGCCGGACCTGTTCTTGCCACCACCGGTGGCGCCACCGCAGCAAGCTGCATCGGCGGCAGGAAACAACCACCGGTCAAATGCCGACGACAATCAGAAGCTCTGTTCAGAGCTGGAGTCCAAGATGCAGGAGTGTGAAGCGAGATCACAGCTGCTTGAAGCAGAGGTTGAGGCGAAATCAAGGCAACTTAGCTGCGCAGTATCACCACGAAATGAGGAACCTTGAGCAAGATAAGAAAAGGCAACTTGATGCTCTAGCTGCGCGGCATCACTACGACATGAGGAACCTCGAGCAAGATAAGAAAATGTTGCAGGATGAGGTGCACACAGTCAAGCTGCTGAATCAGGCTCTGGTTTGCAAGGAAACAGAGAGCAGGGATGAAGTGCAGCGGGTTCTGAAAGAGCTGACTCATGTGAGCAAGCAGCTAGCCGAGTTGAAGGATGCGATGCACAAGGTGGAGTCACTTAACCAGGCTCTGGTTAACAAGGAAACGAAAAGCGACGATGAACTTCGACGAGGACAGGAGGAGATGACAGATGTGAGAAAGCAACTAGCACATTTACAGGAGGAGATGCGCGCCATTGACTTGCTCAACCAGGCCCTGGCTAGTACCAAGGAAGCAAAAGACGATGAATTGGAGAGGGTTCGGAACGAGCTAGTACATGTAAGGAAGCAAGCAGGGCATTTGGAAGAGGAGATGAACATACTGGATTCAATCAACAAGGCTCTAGTTGCCAAGGAAAGAGAAAGCAGTGCTGAGTTGCGAGATATCTGGAAAAAGATGAAAGATCTAAGCGATGAGTGTGAAGGGCTAGAGTCAGACAACAAAGTCCTGACAACCAAGGAAATAAGAAGCAACTACGAGTTGCAAGTCGTCCGGAAAACGCTGATAGATGTAAGCGAGCAACTAGTAACTTCCTCTACTTTTGCACCACATTTCATCATATCATCACTAATTCCCTTCGTGATCGATCTGTTCCAACAATCTCTCACATGTTCATATGATAATTCTGCTTTATGTCTCATCGAGTCATCGTACTGTCACTAATTTTACTCGTGATCGACCTTGTGCATTTTTTGCAGGGTTTGCAGAATTTTACGAATGGACATGCACACATAGGTATCAAAAGGATGGGCGATCTTGACCTCAAAGAATTTGCAAAAGCTTGCAAGCAAGATTTATTACAAGAGAATGCACGAGTTGATTCCTCTGTTCTTTGTTCGAAGTGGGAAGCTCGAATTGCAGACTCAAACTGGCACCCTTTTGAGGTCCGCATGAATGATGATGGTAAAGAGAAGGTATGGATAGTCTCCCTGCTACTTGTGTAAACATTTACATCTTGTTATAGACTCGCAATCATTTCCGTTATTCCATCTGACAGTACATGCATTACCTGGTGTAGGAAGTTCTGCTAAAGGATAATGTTAAGCTTCGGGAGTTAGAAGAGCACGGTGAAGAAATATACACTTTGGTGACAGGCGCTGCTTGAAATCAACGAGTACAACCCCAGTGGCCGCTATCCTGTACCGGAGCTATGGAACTACAAGGATGGCCGGAAAGCAACACTGGAAGAGGCCATCAAGTATATCCTGAAATCACGCAAGAGGAAGCGGTGAGCCCATGTACCCGCAGGCTCCACCGTTGGCTTTCATAGAGCTAGTACTTACACCTTGAACTAGACATAATGTGATTTAGTGTTGGTAGATTAGTTGGGTCTTCGTAGTGCTTCACTTGTTCTTACGGATCATGCAACTAGATTAACCGTGATCGCCTTTTGGTTGACAAGGTTTATCAGTTTTAGTAGTTTAGTTAGATTCTCCTATTGTACCATTTACATGGATACTGGTACTAATCTCAGACTGCAGACTACCGCTTCTATCTTTGTATATCTGCAGTTCCTGCCCATGGAAATCTTGTATAAAGGGGTACTTAAACTTTAATCGTAGGCATGTACGTACTGTTTTCATGTGTTAATATGTTTGGAAAGTTTAACCTTGTTTTAAGCGATTTCCAACCTAAGAATCCCTTTTATGTGGTTCATCCTGTTATGGTTTATTTTACCATGGTATACCAAAATACCAAAATATTGTGTTTAAGTGTCATGTTCTACATTTAGACATCTAATGTTACCTGGCAAACATTGGTTCTTGACCAAGTTCTGCTACCACTCATTCTGTCACGAGTTCAGCACAAGAAGTTACTATTGCAGCGTGCAATGGTACGGAAAATGCTGCCCCGATTTATAGAGAAAAACGAAGGCGCATAAGTTCAGCCAGTGATATTTCAGAAAGTCCATGTTTTAGGCCAGGGAGAAAGTTCGGTCAAAAGGATGAGGTATGAATCACCTTCTCACCAACACAAAATGAGTGGGACTGGGGAGACATGGAGGGATCATGTGCTTCTTGCTATGACAGTGACCACTGATTCAGAAAATGCTCCGTCTGGTTCTAATGAAAGGCAGAAGCGCATAAATTCAGGCAATAGTCTTTCAGAAGGTCCATGTTCTAGGTTCCAGATAAAGTTTCCATACAAGCCTACCTCGAACCTTTTCAGAACAACATTGCGTCAACAGGTATTTTAGCTCATGTCTTTTAACTTCATCAAAGTTTGCCTTAACAATATTATTTTTATGCTCGACTGGGTTGCCGACAACAGGAAAAATTAATTATGTTGAAGATAAGTCAACTGAAAGTTATCAAGAACAAGCTAGTTGTCGTTAGAAAGATAAACAGTGAACAATAAGTTTCTTGTTAGTTTTGTATGCTAACATCATCTGCTGAGTGTTGAGTTGCTTAATTTACAAGTAATTCAACCATGCTTGGATTGCTATAAATGCACATTCACAAGAACCGTCAGACTAACAATATAATTGTAATATTTTACTAAATGATCTCTAGGTGATCGTATAAGAAATATTAACAGTGTCTTGCGGTCGTTACTCGTGGCGGCTTATAAGTTGACATATTTGGCATTGTTTGTCTGCAGGAACCTCCAGCTGCAAGGCCACCTCCACCTTCAGGTAACAATAGACAAGTGGCTCAAGCCGAGGATACAAATGGTCGAGGAAGGTGCCTAGTGGTCAGATATCTTTCTTTGCTCAAGTTACTGAGCAGCTAAACATGCACTTTACTACCCAAAGTGTGATTAACCAGCACCATTTCGGTTCAACCTGCCAGTCTGCTAGCCCTCCATACCAACTGCCTTGTGGGGATACTCATTCAGCAAAAAAAATTGAGGTTGGCAGTCTTGCGGCATCACTAGCGTCGGCCAGTCAGGTGCCAACAGGATCCGCTCCTGGGCCATGTTTGGCTGAAGATGGGGTAGAGGATCTCTTTCTTGAATTCCAGAAGTCCTACTTTCGTAATTCCATCTTATTTCAAAAAGCATGTGCTCATCGATTGCACCCTATTTAGGTGTTACTCCCTCCGTTTTTAAATACAAGACCTTTTAGATATTTCAATCAATACGGACTACATACGGATGTATATAGACACATTTTAGAGTTTAAATTCACTCATTTTTCTTTGTATGTAGTCTACATTGAAATCTCTAAAAGGTCTTATATTTAGAAACGGAGGTAGTACTCATGAATCTCCGGTTGTGTTTCGCCAGGGAGAACAGCGCTTGTTTTGGCGAGTCGAATAGAAACGACTCAAGCTAAAGGGGAGTATGAGAGCTGGTTTATGAACTCGATATAACAGAAGATTAAGTTTACAAACAGCAGATGTTGGCTGAGGCATTCCAGGTCATATCCATATCAGTATATCACGTTATCTGTTACATTGGCATGCTTTCAGCCCTGTGTAAACTTCATATTCCATTGCCTGCAATATTCGTTTTCCTCTGGTTATGATATCCTATTAAGAAATTTAGTTTGCAAGCCCGGCGTCGTGATATCATCTATTGAGCGGAGCTCGATGTAACACATGGGCAATTAGCTAGTCATAAAACAGACACCAATGTACCCCCCAAGAAAAAGTAATAACTAACTTGTCCTAAGAATCCCCAAACAACATAAATCAGTCTAGATTTTTTTTTTGCCACGTCAAATAGAGACGGCTCATGCTAAAGGGGAGTATGACGAGCTGGTTTATACTCCCTCCGTTTCTAAATATAAGTCTTTCTAGACATTTTAAATTAACTACAACATACGGATGTATGTAGACATATTTTAGAGTGTAGATTTATTCATTTTGCTCCGTATGTAGTCATTTGTTGGAATCTTTATAAAGACTTATATTTAGGAACGGAGGGAGTAGTTCAGAGGTGGAAATATTGCAGCAAAACAGAGAACTCGATATAATATTTTGGTCTCACTTCCAAAATGTTATTTGGGCCATAGATGGAACACACATTCCTTGTGTTGTGCTTGAAAAAGAGCAGCCTAAATACCGCAACAGAAAAGGTTTCAGTCAGAATGTCAAGGCAATCTGTGATTTCGACATGAGGTTCATTTTTATTATTGCTGGATGGCCGGGATCTGTTCATGACACGCGTATATGGGCTGATACATGAGCTGAATATTCCAATTTCCCATACCCTCCGAACGGTAATCACTGATACTTCATGCTTGTTTGAGTAATAGCAAGGAGATTCTTCAAAATCATTGTTTTCTTTAATTTACTAGTCTTCATTGTATCTTTTTTCTCATTGTAGGAAAATAATGTAATGCCGACATGAGGTTCATTTTTATTATTGCTGGATGGCCGGGATCTGTTCATGACACGCGTATATGGGCTGATACATGAGCTGAATATTCCAATTTCCCATACCCTCCGAACGGTAATCACTGATACTTCATGCTTGTTTGAGTAATAGCAAGGAGATTCTTCAAAATCATTGTTTTCTTTAATTTACTAGTCTTCATTGTATCCTTTTTCTCATTGTAGGAAAATAATGTAATGCCTGGACAACCAGAGTCCTTGCATCCAACACACAGATGAGCCCCAGCGCATTAATTAGCGCCGGTGAGGCCATCGCTCATGCCCCAGACGCGAAGCTCCCCCCAGCCTCCTTTGGAAGCGGGGCATGCCTCCGCCGACGGCAGGAGGCTGGCTGGACGAAGGTTGTTGGCCGTGCGACACGGGGGGTGGGGTGTCTGCCCGCATCTGGCCCATGATCTTCATGTCTGCGCGCCATCAGCTTCATCTTTCTTAGGTCAACTTCAACGCGTGACCTCATTTGTCCCATCCATGTCTGTTTGGGGCTAAAGGGACACAAATCGCAGCCCTGGCCCGCCTGTCGGGGGCACAAACGCCTCTTCGCCCTTCCCCATGTGGCCTGCAACTCTGCCCCCGCGCCCGCCATAGCTGCCGCTGCCCATTTTCCGGCCGTCTCCATCATTGTCTAGGCCGGCCGTCCAACAGCTCCGCCGTGTCCACACAACCCCCCTCCCAACCCGCTTTGAGAGGAGTTCTCATCGGCGTTCATGGGCTTTTTCTTCACCACCGCCGGGACTATCGAAACCAGGCCGCCAGCGACCCCAAGTGTCGTGATATCAAATTAGAATTCAGTTTGCAAGTCCTTCATCGTGACATCAATCTATTGAGCGGAAACTGCGGAACCCATTGCAACACGCTTCACTAGTCATAGAACAGACACCAATGTACCCCCCAAAAATGTAATAACTACACTTGTTTTAAGAATCCAAAGGGCAAAGGGCATAAACCACTCTTCATTTTTTTTTTCTGAAACCACACAACATACATGACATCCAAACATAATATTTAGAGATCTATCAAAAAAGAAGAATAAAAGATGGTGACTTCCAGCATCTCCGATCTTAACCCCCTGATATATCCTTCCTAGAATCTTGCAAGATCCATGTGATCACAACCGCCTCTCCTTCCATAGGGGTTTGAAGAGCTAACTCCATGCCTCTTTCTGCCGTCCACTTTCCTCATCTTTCGGTGTCTCGACGCACTACTCTCCAGGTTCAGATTCACTTTAGGAGGGCTATTAAAACAGAAAGATGCCGCAACTTTCTGCAAGACAGCAATGATTTAGACATATAACCCCGTAATACTAAAAAACAATTCAAATACAACTTGATGTAAGGAAATAACATATGTGCTTTTACTTGAGAGCTTAAGATTTTGTAAGTTCAAGAAAAATAGCCAGAGTACAGAGAAATGCACAGAAACATAATTTTCCCCCAACAATTACGGCAATTTCAGCTTTGCAATGAAACAAAATGTTGAGCACACACATGTGCAGAAACCAAGGACAGAACCTTGAGAAAGAACTTTGCAAATATTTACCTTAAGATCAAGTTGATGAACATCAAAGATGTCCTTCATAGAGTGTGAGTTGTATGCCAAAAGGTAGGACCTGTAGGCTTCCTTCGCTGACTGGTTTAGGAAGTAATTCCCAGCAACAATTTTCTCCTGATCCAAAACTTGAGCTATAATACTACACTTTTAGACAGCAGGATGGAGTTGCAAAAGAAACACTCACAAGTTTCGATTGCGATTTTGGAACATGCTTTTCACTGAACTCGTATTCAGTCAGAGAAATATTGGACGCCTGCAAGCAAACATCCAATTATGTGAAGAATGCATGTTATTGGAGAAGTAAAATCCTTAGCATATAAAACTGTACAAGATTCATGTTTCAAAGCGCTCGAAAACAATATTGACTTCGTAGCCAGACAACATATAGAGGAGGGGGGATATTACGTGCAGGTAAATAAGCAACTTCAGTTCTTCTGGTAGTAAGAACAAAAATGCACGTCCTTGGCCTTTATCACCTCGGGCAGTACGACCGACTCTGTGAATGTAGTCCTACAAACCAAATTCCGAAGTCAAGTTAGCAAAGGTGAGAAAATAGATAATTTATTTAGCAAGGTTAACTACTTGCCTTTGGGTCATCTGGAGGATCATATTGCACAATGTAGTCCTAAACAAGGCAGAAGATCCCTAGGTTAGTCGGGCGATATAGAAAGGATTGGTCCAAATTATTTCAAAACTAAAGGCAAAAACCTTACCACATTAGGAATATCAAGCCCACGTGCTGCCACGTTTGTGCACAATAAGATACCGCTTTCCTCTTTCGAAAATTGGAAGAATGTAGTAGTGCGTTTCTGCTGCTTCAGTTGCCCGTGGATCTCGCGACACTCTATCCCAATGAAATTTAGAAATTCTGCATGGAATTTGACTGAGCTACATGATGAAAAGAACACCATGACCTTCACCTTCTGCTTCATCAGCTGCATCTTTCTTAGGAAAGTATACAGAACCAGAAACCTTTTCTCGCTAGGAATGACACAGTAGCCCTGCTGCAAGCCGTCAACGGTAGGCTGCAAGAGCATCGAAGTTACTTCTCATACCAAATAAACCAAAAATTTCTTTAAAAGGGAACTGAACAGCAGGGTGATACCTTTAATTCAGAGTCATCAACTCCAACATAAACAAGTTTTCGTTGTCTTTCTTCCTTTTTCCCAAACGTAAAATTTGCAAAATCTTCAACCTGTGGGATGACAGCACATAAGCATTGCTGCCGATAGAGAAAACCGGGGGAAGTTTGAATAGGCTGAATAACGATCCACTAACCCTTTGAGTCTGTGTGGCAGAAAAGAGAACAGTTTGCCTATTCTGCATAACAATTCCAGGACAAAATACAGTAATCTCAGCAGAAAGTTAATGGCTGCACTTCGCATATGAAACGAAATTGCCAGATGATGACATACCTGAGGGAGGCGCTTAAATATTTGTTTCATGTCCTCCTCAAAATTTTGCTCAAGTATGCGATCAGCTTCATCAATTATAAGGCACTGCAACACAGGGTAAGTTATGTCAGAAAAAATAGGGTAGATAGAGAGGTCAGGTGTGACATTCATTGCCTTCAACAGCAATTATCATGAAATTCAATGTCATTTTCCTGCTAAATAGTGACCCATGGCACATGTGCATGCAAGCAAAGCTTTGGAGTTCCAATGGGCAGACCAGCACAGTAGGCAAAATATGCCATTTGCCAACTGCCAAGGTATGAGTGGGCAACCTTTCATTAGAAAACAGAATTTAGTATTGGTGATGGCTATGAAAAAAAACTTTTATCTACAGATCGAACACTTCTACCACTGTAATTAGTTCCCACTTAATTCGGTTTACAGAATAACAAACAGCATTGTATCCACTGGACTTGCCAATGCAACTACTCCATCCGTCCCAAAATCAGTGCATTTCTAGGTTTGTCCTTAGTCATCCATTAAGTTTGGCCAAATTTATATTCATGAAATAAGTATCACTGACCCTTTGCCGGACCCAAAGTGGTCGGACCCTTCGCCGGACCCTGCGCAAGCGGGAGCTACATGCACCGGACTGCCCCCCCTTTTTTAAATAAGTATCATTAGAATCATCACGAAATATATTTTCATATTTTACCTATTTGATGTTGATACTCTTTTCTGTACACTTGGTCAGAGTTAAAATAGTGGACTTAGGACAGTGTTAGAACTGCGGTTAATCTGGGACAGAGTTAATCTAGAACTGCGGTTAATCTAGAACAAGCTAACAATAACTTTGTAAAAATAGAACAGCAGTGCTATACACACGATGCAGGCAGACGATTTATGGACGATAGCACATATCAGTGCGTCCATTCATATTATCAAAGTGGAGCGGACGGCAAGATTGACATCGTGCAGCTGTCTTGCATGTAGTGCGTCGTTTGTATAGTAGTTTCGAAAATAGAAATTATTAACTTTTACGATTTTGCATATGCTTGGAATAATGTAGGCTGAGATTCCATACATATACTAATTCAGTATTAACAGGAACACTTTCAGTCAGGGACAAGAAAAGGGTAGACTGTAGACGCACACAAAGAATTCGCTTATAAAATAATCAGGTCACTGATTATGCAAATAGAGTAGAGAAGTATGAAATTGCTGGTTGCATTTGTTATTTAGTGTGGTAACTTAAACATGCGCACTAGGCACTACTTCGACAGAGAAATTTCCTTGAAGCTTTCAAAAAATGATAGAGACCAGAATGTCTTTACCTTTAGCCCTTTGTAGTTGAAACCACCTGTACTTTTCAGATGGTCCAGAAGCCTGCCCGGCGTTGCAACTAATAGATTGACCCCTTTCACAAGCTGGTTGGCCTCACTTCTCATGTTAGTGCCACCAATTACATATCCAAGAGTTTGAGAGTGATACTTCATTAATCTCTTGGCAACATCGTGTGTCTAGCACAAATGAATCAATGAAAAGCATTATTAAGGATAGTGAAGTGTTACTGTGTGAGTCCCTATGAATGAATAGTCTCAGCAACCATATCCAGCATTCAGATACCCTAAAGAAAATTGCCTTTTCAAGCTAAGCAACTTGCTAAGATTTGGCAAATGCAATTTGAAAGGCACTCCAATTTCTTATCCTGTCTTCAAAATACCATTAAAACAAGCAACCTTGTGCATTATATTTACACAGAATGATGTTAGCAAAGCATAAGCTTATCTCAGTTGGGACATCTGATTTTGATTGTTTCATTCACAGCAAGTTGAACAGTAATAAAACATGAAAAAGGGATCAAAAGAGGAATACGGTTACTCCATGTATATATAATTATATATATACCTGGATAGCAAGCTCCCTTGTTGGGCAGACTACAATAACTACAGTTCCGTTCCTCGGCGTGAAGTGCGCATTGTGTAGCAGTTCGATCGCCGGTATAAGGAAAGCAAGTGTCTTCCCCGAGCCAGTCCTGGCTGAACCCAGCACGTCATCTCCTACCATCAGATGCGGTATCGATCTAGCCTGAATCTGCAATCATGTGGACAACAGGCATGCATACATGTTATTACATTTAATGCCATACCAAAATCCAACAACGCAGCAAAGGGCAGATCAACCCATATAACGCGATCATTCACAGAAACATTCGGTTATGAACTTGCACTGAGAATAAAGCATATATATCTTGCCAAAAAAATTGACGGAGGCGAGCATGACCTGGGTGAGGTGGGTGTAGTTCATCTCTCTGATGGCCTTGGCAGTGAGCTCGGATACGCAGAGCTCCGAGAAAAGCTCGTTTGTGAGAATCCCACCTCCCTTGCCCTTCTGCTCTTTCTTCTCCTCCTTCTCCATCCCATCCATCCCCTTCTTCTCCTCCCGCTTCCGCTTCCGCATCGCGTCCATCACATTCTCCTCCTTTTCTTCCTCTTCCTCCATGGAGGGGCGGAGCAAGGATTTGACCATGTCTGAGGCTTCGAGCAGTGGCTGCCGTCGGACGGGCGACGGCGATCGATCAATTCAGTGCAGCCGCCGGAAGACGCTGTTTGTGTGTACACCGGCGAACCGATAATCTCGTTAGGTTTTGAGGGAACCGATTACCGTCGGATGTAGTACGTCGATCAGGCAGCGTTCCACGCTTCCAGCCCCCCAGGTATGGCGTCTATGTCATGGCTAGCGGGCTCTGTTCTTTCACCTGAGCCGTTCGGTTGGAAATTATTTGGCCGGCCCAACTTCCTAGTTGGTTCCTTTTTCTCTTATGTTTCTTATTAATTAATTCTTTTATCCCTCAAAAAATTAATTAATTATTTTTAATGTTTTTAAATTAAGGTTATATTTTCGAAAAAAATATAAATACATATATATATATAAACTCAAATTACATAGAAAATAAAAACTGCAAATTTGAAAATTTTAACGCAGTGTAATATTTTGTTAGCGTAACTTTAAAAAATGTTGATAGCTTTAAGAAAATGTTTGTATTAAAAAATTAACACTTTTCAAAAATGTAAATGGAATTTTTATAAAAATTCTACAATGTGAAAAAATCTTGTAATTCAAAGAAATGTTGCGTACCACTAAAAAAAGAACGCTGCATTTAAAAAAATATTCTGGCGCTTCAGAAAATATGTTCAGACCATTTCTTTACGTTTTTTAATAAAATGTAATAAAATGTTTTTGTAGTTTAAAAATATGTTTTGTATAATTAAAAAATGTTTCAATGTGTGTTTGAAACAATGTTCAACACATATTCGAACAAATATTCAAAGCATATGTTTGAAAGAAATCTTAATCACGTATTTGAA
The DNA here is from genome assembly GCA_021605205.1 of Aegilops longissima. NCBI lineage: Eukaryota > Viridiplantae > Streptophyta > Magnoliopsida > Poales > Poaceae > Aegilops > Aegilops longissima. The sequence goes on along the minus strand of CM038681.1, from coordinate 561,851,484 downwards.
AAGTGTTAAACATATATAAAAGATATGTAAAAAAGGTAAACATCATGCATGAAGTAGCGTCGAGCTCCGATGAGGAGGCGATCCATCATTCTTTTCTTCGGTGGCTGTTGTGGTGATGCCGAAGGCAGGTGATGGACGTTAATGTCAAGCTCAGAGATATTCTGCTATCCTTTTAGTTTTATCATGTCGGTCGTTACGTGACTTATACTTTGATTTTTATGATATACTCCCTCCGTTCCTAAATACTTGTCTTTCTAGAGGTTTCAAATGGTGACTACATACGGAACAAAATGAGTGAATCTACACTCTAAAATATGTCTATATACATCCGTATGTGGTGACCATTTGAAATCTCTAGAAAGACAAGTATTTAGGAACGGAGGGAGTAAATGAGACACGTATTAACATGCAAAAAAAACGTCGTGGAGCATATTCGGCCAGTATGCTTCTCCGGTGAGGTTTTCTCCCTTTCATTTTGCGTACGCTTGAAGCAACGGGGAGTTTAACTTCGTCTTCCATGCATGCCATGCCAGTACGCGTTTCGACTTTGCTGACGTTCGTGAGCATAGGCGTTCACACAATGTTCACGGCAAAGACGTACGGTGCTGTCGAAAGCTACAGCTTTTGTATAGAAAAAAATAGAAGGGCTTGTACACTCTGAACTCGCCGTTCAAGTTCGTGAGAATCTATGCGTCGCCCAATTTTCAACGTTGGCAGTAGTAAAAACTGCGTACGTCGACCCGTGGAACTTTCACCGTACTTTCTTACGTCTGCAACGCGTGACTCTCCATAAATAACCGGCCAAATCTTCGAACAAGAACCCACAACTCACAGACACACATCACAGAAGAGCACACCATCGATCGGTCTCTCCATGGCCAGGATGATGAGGAAGCTTGCAGCGGCCGTGCTCTTGGTTCTCATGGCCACGTCCGGCTCATCATGCTACCGGGCGGCTGCGAGGCCGTTGCAAGGTGATGAGGTGCAAGATGGGGAACCCTCCTCCGGCGGTCCCGGCCCCGGCGGCATCGCGCTGCCGCCGCCGACGCATTGGCGTGGACACGTGCTGTCTCAGTTGGAGGAGAAGGGCCCCAACGGGTGCCCGAGAACTCACAATCATACCACAACTTGTCCCCCGGCGTAGAGACGAGCGGGCACGAAGGACGGGGAGTCATCATGCCTTGCATAGGAGCCGAACCTGAAGTTTATGATTATTGGTTCGATTCGCAGTGCAAAGTATCGCAAAGATCAATCCGTTTGTATGGTCTCATATATTCGGTGTTCAGACTAGCTGGCAAGGAAAAGGCAATTATGTACCCTTCTAAATTTATGCTATAGCACTTCTATTCGTAATTCCCGAACCAACAAGTATGTTAGTCAAATATTAAAGGGTGTGGCTAGATCTTAATTGCAGGCAAGGAAAGAGCAATTATGTACCCTTCTAAATTTATGCTATAGCAGTTCTATTTGTAATGACCAAACCAACAAGTATGTTAGTCAAATACTAAAAGGTGCGGCTAGATCTTAGTTGATTGAGATTTAACCCAGTCTCAGTCAAGGGACACAACACCTAAAAAAATAAAGAAAAAATTAAAAGAAATTTTTCCACGGATCTCAACGTAAGATCTCATGAAAATAACATCGACTGGGCTTAATCGACTGAGATTTAGCAATCCAAATATTAAAATGTTGCCAAAGAGAAATGTTCTTTATTTTTACTGGACCGCTGCTGCTTTGCTCTGAATAGAAACCGAACAAAAAATGGTTGGTTTCACTCTGTAAGAAAACCAGGTACCTGGTTCTTTATTTTACATAAAAATATTCATATTTTTAAAAAATGTTTTTTAATTCAAAGAATGTTCGAGAGTTTTAAAATGTTCATGAATTAAAAAATATTAGTTGTGAATTTGGAAATAATAGTGAATTTCATTTTTCATAAAATTTAAAAATAACATGAATTGTCAATGATAAAACAATAGCAAAATAAATAGAAAAATGAAAAGTAAAAAAGGCTGAAAAATGGAAGAAAATTGACAAAAGAACTGCACGACGTGGACAACCAAAAAAATGAAAAAAAAAACCGCTCCTACCCTCGATGTTAGCCTTTAATTCTATAGTCGGCCCAATTCTAGACTTCAGGTAGTCCTAACAGCGAAGAGAAAGCCCGACATCTAATCGTCCTGTATCTCTACTCCTACCTCTCCACTGTCAATGCTACTCCAGCGCGGGATTGGCCACGTCTCTGCTGCCACTGCCATGCAGATCGAAGTACTCCCTCCGTTCCGAAATAATTGTCTTTCTAGCCATCTCAAATGGACTACAACATACGGATGTATGTAGACATGTTTTAGAGTGTAGATTCATTCATTTTGCTCCGTATGTAGTCATTTGTTGAAATCTCTAGAAAGACAATTATTTAGGAACGGAGGGAGTATTAATTAAGGGGTACAAAGTAACTCCCACCTTTTCTAGTGATGACAAGTGGCACATTGCACACACTTGTCGTAACCAGGTTTTTTTTTTTCTCGTAGACTCCTTTTTCCAAAACATTTTATATCTTGAATTGTGTATCCAAATCATAAATCGTTATCAACGTTGGGGTCGCATTGAGACCTTCGAAACTAGATCCATTGTTAATAGGTTTACATGAAGTTTTTTACAAGAAAAAACGACAAAACAAAACCGATAACTGAAAAGAAACCGAAACCAAAAAAAAGGGGAAAATCAAAACCAGAAAAAGGAGAAAAAAAAGATGGAACCAGAAAGAAAACCAAAAAACCAAAAGCACAGTTGTGTTTGTTTTACTTTTTTAAGAAGCATGGTTGTTTTCCTTTTCGATAAGCACACTTGTGCTTCTCGCGAAAGGTTGTGCTTTTCCCTTCCCCTCTGGGAATCATAATTGTGCTTCTCTTGTAGCACAAGCTATGCTTCACAGGGAAGCATAGTTGTGTTTTCCCTTTTCAAGAAACATAGGTATTGTGCTTCTCATGAAAGCACATATGTTCTTTTTTCTTCTTTTCAAGAAGCACGACTTTGCTTTTTTGTTTTTCGAAAAACACAGATGTGCTTCTCGCTGGTGGAATAGCACCACTTCTAAGCAAACCAACATTTCTTCGAAATCTAGGAAAAACCAAGCAAAAAATGGAAAGCCGAACAAACAAAAAAAAACAATAAGACCAGAAACGCGTGGAAAAGAGAAAAACACGGAATACTGAGGGTGTGTCCAACACGTGACACTTGGCGCCTTCTGGACACACCACTTCAAAAAGTGACCTCTCTGTGAGCCTTTCAAGGGATATCTGTTAATTAACTGCTCCCTCAGCACGCGGCATTTGACCTTCTAATATTTGAGAGGGGGGGGGGTTGAGGTGGAACATGCCACCCTCGGTCTTACAACATATCATGTAGTTTTTCAAAAAAAATTGTAAAGAGTTTGAAAGTCATTTCCTACTCCGTTATTCACATACTTTCTTCAGTGTTTTCTTCCCGGGAACAATGATTTGCCACATGGATTGTGATCGCCGGCATCTTTCTGGTCTACATTGATTTTTCTTTTTAGAAAGCAACCACTACAAATATATTATTTCTGATCCAAGATCCAAGAGCATCTACAAGCGGTCCCGCAAACGCCCACTAAACGTCAGGGCGGGCAGCCAGGTCACTATCTGCTGAAGAAATTGGCACCCACCCCCTTATATCCACCACAAATGTTCAAGCTATCAGGCACCCCTCAAACCCAGCCCATATGCGCGGTGGATAGGAGGCGGACCGGACACGCGAGATCTATGTATCGCCCATTGCCAGTCGTATGAGGTCTCGTCTACAACGCCCCGCTACTAGGCCGATACAATATTCTAGAAGCACGCTAGTGTTTTTTTGTTTTTTCTTCTGATTACTTCCACTACTTCAAATCAGTTTTCTTTGGGTTTTTCTTTCGTCTTCTCTAATTTTCTTAGGTTTTGTTATTTTTCTTTCTTTAGTTTTCACAAACTTTCTTGGTTTTATTCTATTTATTTTACATTTTATTTACACGTGTCTATCTTTTAGTACACATTGTATATTTTGTATACATTAAGAATATATTTTTCTATGCATATTTAATATTTTTCAAATACATGTATAACATTTTTCCAAATATATGTTTTATGACTACTGTTTCTATACACATAATATATTTTCAGTATACATCTAAAGCATTTTTATGTATGTTTAACAATTTTCAAATCCATGACTAATATGTTTTCAAATACGTTTTTCTGGTATACGTGTTCAATATCTTTCAAATACACATTGAAACATTTTTCCGAAGGGAAAGTAGTGGCTAAACCTAGGCTCCGTGCACCCATGCTACACCCCCTTATCCACACCATCAAACTGTAGTGAGATTCGCGCCCTAGACCAGCCACTTTGGACAGGATGCCAGGTGATTAGGTGCTAGTATATATATATGCATGCGCACTCAGGGGCGGAGCCAGGATTTAGACATGAGGGGGGCGAGGAATATAATAATCGTTTGAGAGACACCACCCAAGAATATAGTCCCTAAAGTAGAATTGATATGATTGTATTGCAACATATGTCTGGGAATATATTAAAAAAACTACATTTCTATCAGTTGCATATCAACAGGATTGGGGTTGGAATTATCATCTACAACCGATTGCTTCTAAGGTGGATTTGCATTTTCTGTAACCAGTTAGAAGCAATGGGCTTGAAAAACAAAATATGTTAGGCTGCGGAAAAAAACCAATATATTTTTGTTGTATCATTTCTCTTCATCCTTCACTCATTGAAATATAACATATCAAACGATAAACAAGGAGTAAAATTAGAATCCTAGATTGTAATTTTACCGCCACTATCTTCAACGGAAATGTATTAATTCACGGAGATAATTATTTAGCAGTGATATACCTTGACTCTTTGAAGTTGATCTTGTGATGCATGATGCCGGTGCAGCACACAAGGTGGCATGGGCTCCATCGTTGATTCAATCGCCGCAGGAATGGAGTGCCCTCTGACTTGTGCCGCAGCGGCGGACAGGTAGAGGAGACGACGGTATGGAGCGCACGGAGCCAGCAGCCCTAGAATCCACGATGCCCACGAACGAAATTACCGGAAGGATAGGAAACAGACTGCCTGATCTCACGGACGCACGTTGTCTTTTTTTCTGATGCGTACAACTAGCGATCAGGGCATCAAGGGATGGTTTCTCAGGTTGGGCCTTTGGGCTGGAATGTTCGTGCCATACCATTAGCGTTAAATATAAGACTACTGAAAGTTCACACTTTACGTATACGTACAAGTACCAGGTAACGAAAACTCACAGGGGGCGAGGCGATGGGGGGTGTCTGACCCCTGCTCGCACCCCCCTGCCTCCGCCTCTGTGCGCACTGTTGATGTCTCCTCTGCAGTCTACCTAGGAATCATGCGTGAGAGAGAGAGAGCGTGAGGGGAGAGAAACTATGATTCGCATGCATGTCAGAGAAAATCAATGAGAGAGAATCCGAGTGTGAGGCTGGTTGTAATGGGGAGTATCATATACTAGTATCATGCATATGATACTAGTGTATGATACTACCTCCCTAATGCATAGTATCATATATTAGTATCATGTAGTACTCTATTTATTGCTATGCATGACACAAAGTAGTATAGCATTTAATATGATACGGTATCATGATATGATACTACACCCTCTCTTTCTTCTTTTAATGCTATGACACCTCATCAAAATTGCCTAGTTGGCATGTATGATACTAGCTATGATACTACCATTACAACCAGCCTGATGAGGGAAAAGAGATGGGTTGCTGCATGCACTGCTGTTGACTAATGGGAAATAAACACACTACTACTGAGGTAGCACAGTTTTGAGCGCCGTATCCTACGTGATTGAGCTGTTTTTTTAATCAAAGTGGGAGGGAGAAACCGTGTGACAGAGAGAATTCTTTTAGCTGGTCAACAAAAAAGTCTGCAAGTGGAAAAATAACAGTGAGAGAGATAGAGCTTTGCTTGTGCTGTTTGTGCATGTGCATGCTGAATATTTTATGAGAGGGTGAGAGACAGGACGTGACTGAGAGAGAAATGTCCAGCAGAGATTACTCTGTTCATGCTGATTTAATATGTGGCGAATCTACTGCTCCTAGTACGGATCTCGTGGACAGCAGTACAGATGGATGGATGAGATAATGGGTGTAGCGTGGGTGCATCAATCCTGGGTATAGAAAGACCACACTCTTTTCCGAATGAAAAGAAACACATTTCTTAAAATTACGTGGACATTATTTTTACACTCTATAATTTTTTTAAATGCCTGGCCATTATAAAAATATAACATACATTTTTTGAATTGTATTTAGCATATTTTTTTGAATTACATGAACGTTTTTTTTGCGCTGGTACATGAACATTGTTTAGATTGTATAAGATTTTATTTAATGTCACATATATTTTGAACCGTGTGAAAATATTTGAAATGTCACATTTTTTGAATGGTGCAAACATTTCCTATAATTGAGTGAATTTTTTACACTGCATAGATACTTTTTGAATGTGTGATGAACACTTTAAAAAATTATCTAAATTATTTTTTAAATATATGCATTTAATATTTTTCAAAATATAAACAAAAGGAAAAAATGTGTGATAACAGCGCGACGAGACCAAATGGCCACCAGACAGGCCCACTACCTGCTCCCTATAGCTAAAAGTAGAGGATTCGCCAAATACATTTGCCGTTTTTTAAAATATAAAATTCTTTCAAGTTAGGTGCATCGGTGCACAACAAGTCCAATATTCTCGCACGAACCAATGTGTGGTTGGATGTTAGGAGGACAGTGGTATCCTCAGCCCATCAGAATTCAAATCCTATACTTTGATGACGGTGCTCGCATTTTTCTGAATTTATTTCAGGCCTTTCAACGATGTGCGTTCGGTGGAAGAAAATGTTCCCGTCGACTACGAAGCCGTCTGTGGCGACTTATCAGGGTAGGCTGTGCGTGCGTGTGTTCATAAGGATGAATATATGTGCATATGTACACTAGTAGAAAACAAGGTTTTGGTCCAGGCCGGGTAAGGGCATTAATCACGGTTCACTCACGAACCGGGACCAAAGGGGGCACCAGTCCCAGATCATGAGGCCAGGGCGTGGGCCGGGCCTCGGTGGCTATTGGTCCCGGTTCGTTTGACCCATTTGGTCCCGGTTCCAGACACGAACCGGGACCAATTGTCCTCGCTCCTGGCCCACAACCATTGGTCCCGGTTTGTGGCTGGAATCAAGACGGCTGGAACCGAGACGGCTGGAATCGGGACCAAATGGGATCCTTTAGTCCTGGTTCCAGCCACAAACCGGGACCAAAGAAATGCCTATATATACCCCCTGCCCCCGAGCAGAGCAGTGCACTGCTCTGTTTTTTTGGCCGGCCGTGGGAGAGCTTTGTGGTGCTCTAACTCACCTCTATGCACATGACGTGTTCAATGAAATGTCCGAGCCACACTTAAGAATTCTCCTCTCGAAGCTCCTTGTCCAAGCTCCATTTCCTCAAGATTTGTCTAGGTTTGGCGGTCTGTCCTGTCCCGTCCCCGTCCTTACCGCCGTCGATCGCCCGCGCCGATCTCGTCGCCGGCACCATCGTAGTGTGCCTCTTGTTCTTATCTTCTTTCTAAAAGAAAAAGTTGTTACTTGTATGATATAGATATACTAGGACAATGCCCGTGCGTTGCAACGGGATATAAATATTCTAGTACGTTAGCTCGTGATTTACCTGTCCATATAAATGTGAGTGTGTAAATAAATGTTTGTCAAATCATGCTCGTATTTCCCTTTAATTAGTTTGATAAGAAGTTCAGAGTAAAATTTTCATAAGTAAATTAAGGGGGAATTGTTGTAGAAGGTAAGTAAGTTAAGGTGATTGATTATCATGCGGGGAAGCTACAGACAAAAGGCGTGGTGCGGAACAAAAAAACGTGAGGACGGGAAAAAATTGGGTGAAGGGACGTTGTGGGACGGGGGAGAACCGGTTGCCAAAGCATTCTGCTGGCAAGAAACGAACACTGCTCTCTTTTTAAGTAATAGAGATATATAGGTAACTGCCCTCACATTGCAACGGGTGAACCTTATGTATGGGTGGATGATATATTCACGCTATGCTATCAAGAATGAACACAACCAAAAATTCAGTGGGATTAACTTTACTTTGTTAAGTATCAGGCAATGCATGTATTTTTTTAAATATAAAGATATAGAGTTGGTATATGGTTGAATGCCTCATGCTATATGACAGGAGAGCCTATCTCAGTTTCCTTTCCGCCAATAAAAACAATATAATATGTTGAATATGTATCACAAAATCACTACAAGTCCATGCATTAGGAGAAACCTCTTGCAATATTTACCTGGCTATTTTCAAGGCTAGCCTATAATCTTTCATGTCACCTTGATTTCACATCTATTTCCAGAAAGTCTTCTCCACTACCTAATAATACATGCCAAAAAAAATAAAATTATGCAACAGAGAATGGTCTCGAATTTAGGAATTCCTTGCTCGAAATTCAATCATTTACCCTGCAAGATGTGAGGAAGGAGGAGAGGCGGAACTATGATGGAGAGGTGTAAAAGGAGGCCGAAAGGAGGCGCTGACAGAGGCCGACTATGAGGCGAAATAAACTTCAATCCATGGGAGCCTGGTACTGTTAGAATTAAGCTTGCTTGATGGTCACAAAATACAACTGCATAGTTATATAGGTAACGTCAAGGGGTCTTCTCTTGGACCCCAGAATCTTCACGTAGTGTATTGTGTCACTGTGTGCATATATCTCTCCAAGCATCACTATATGGGAAAAAATAGCATCTCCGTCAGCTTAACTTTGTCACGCACAGCCCAGGCATCCACCACCTCTCCTCGCCGCAGTGGCTCGCCGGACGTCAGGGCGCCAAGTCGTCGGAACTATTATTATGCCTCTTGTCTTGAAGTACCGGAAGGCGGTGTTCTAAAAATCCGTCCAGGATCTCCTGCGCGCACAACATCAAATTAAGCCACGTGAAGGCCGATCCTTTCATAGACTCCATCTCTTAGAAGGCACGCCTAGCTAATCTCATGCATGCAACGTTTGATATTTTTCTGTTTAGAATAATGTGTGCATGGTCGTGATGTGACCCATGCATGCACGTACGTAATCACATCGCCGGATGGAGTTGCTCCTAGCACGCATCTCTTCTTTCCTTTCTTTTCTCCAGGTTGTTGGCATGAGCTATGAGACGCAGTCGCCGGGAGGTCATCGAGCTTCTCAATCGAGGGCGGGAGGTTGACGTAGATGTCGGATCTCCGCCTGGTCGGCTGGTCGCCACAGAATCAGAATGCACATAATAGGTTGTGGTTATTTTGCCGGTGGCATGAACACTACATATTTTCAGACGGTACTAATGTTTCGATTTCTCACCTCTTGTGTTGAGAGCCCCTGGGCATGCAGGATGTCCTTGTATTGGAAGAACTCGACGATGTAGTCATAGACCCAGAGCAGGCTGTCCATCTCGGCTCTCGCCTCCTTCTCCACCGGGCACCAGCAGATGCTCCAGCCTGTGGCAGCTCAAGAAAACGATGCGGATGCCTGCAAGCAGAGGAAGCAATGGATAATATCAGCGTCCTCTGTTCTATTGGTAATTAACCTCTTCCACACAAGGATAGACCAGCGTGATTAGTTACTTACCTATGGCAGCGACCGTGGAGACGCCCTTGCCACCACCAGACATGTCCTTCCCGAGCACGAGCTTCCAGAACCTCTGTGGTATCCCTGCATCATGCTTGTATCGAAGCCACCACACCACGCGGCTGCAGGGTCCCTTCGCCGGCCGCCTTGCACACCGACCGCGGCTGGTCTCCTCTCTGCTCTCGCTCATCTCTCTCTTAGCATCTTCCCATGACGACACAAGAAAAGACGGGGATCGAGTGGGCCAGTATATCGGATAGGGCAAGTTTGGAAGGAACAAAAACAGGAAACTACGTGAGTCACGGGAGCAATTAATTACGAGATTTTTTTAGGGGAAAATTAGTTACGGGATTAATTGAAGGAATCAGATGGAACCAACCCGATCGGAAAGAAAATCGGTGGAGGGAGGAAAGAAAATCGGCGGAGGGGTGTGAGACCGTACGAGAGGATGGACGAAGGGTGGGGACGTAAGAGGGGAGACGGAACCTTACATTTCTTTTAGATAGTAGAGATACTTGTGTAATTTTCTTACTTTTATTATTGTTTGTTATTATATAGTGCGATGGTTTTGTTATCCGCTTTCGTCGGCCCTGGTCCTGTCTATGATTCGGATGTGGTATATATTATCTTTTATAATTATTTGTTTCTTTTAGTGTTTATGACAGTTATGCCGACCAAGGTGACATAGATATTTTTATCTAGGAGGTATATGAACCGGAAATTCCAACCGACCCTATTGTCAAGAGGTTAAATTTAGTTGAAGAAGAAAACAATTACTTGAAGGAAAAATTGAAAAAAATTGAGGAGGAGAAGATGATATTGGAGTTGCATGTTGCGTGCTACCTCTTGAGCACTGCGTTGGTTTTCCCTTGAAGAGGAAAGGGTGATGCAGCAAAGTAGCGTAAGTATTTCCCTCAGTTTTCGAGAACCAAGGTATCAATCCGGTAGGAGGCCACATGCAAGTCCCTTGTACCTACACAAACAAATAAGAACCTTGCAACCAACGCGATAAAGGGTTGTCAATACCTTCACGGCCACTTGCAAAAGTGAGATCTGATAGAGATGATAAGATTATATTTTTGGTATTTTTATGATAAAGACTAAAAGTAAAGAAAGCAAAATAAACGGCACCAGAAATAGCTTGTTGATGGGAGATTAATATGATGGAGAATAGACCCGGGGCCATAGGTTTCACTAGTGGCTTCTCTCAAGATAGCATAAGTATTACGATGGGTAAACAAATTACTGTCGAGCAATTGATAGAAAAGTGCATAATTATGAGAATATCTAGGTATGATCATGTATATAGGCATCACGTCCGTGACAAGTAGACCGACTCCTGCCTGCATCTACTACTATTACTCCACACATCGACCGCTATCCAGCATGCATCTAGAGTATTAAGTTCATAAGAACGGAGTAACGCTTTAAGCAAGATGACATGATGTAGAGGTATAAACTCATGCAATATGATATAAACCCCATCTTTTTATCCTCGATGGCAACAAAACAATACGTGTCGTTTCCCCTACTGTCACTGGGATCGAGCAACGCAAGATTGAACCCAAAGCTAAGCACTTCTCCCATTGCAAGAAAGATCAATCCAGTAGGCCAAACCAAACCGATAATTCGAAAAGACTTGCAAAGATAACCAATCATACATAAAAGAATTCAGAGAAGATTCAAATATTGTTCATAGATAATCTTGATCATAAACCCACAATTCATCGGATCTCGACAAACACACCGCAAAAGAAAAATTACATCAAATAGATCTCCAAGAGAATCGAGGAGAACTTTGTATTGAGATCCAAAGAGAGAGAAGAAGCCATCTAGCTAATAACTATGGACCCGAAGGTCTGAGGTAAACTATTCACACATCATCGGAGAGGCTATGGTGTTGATGTAGAAGCCCTCCGTGATCAATGCCCCCTCCGGCGGAGCGCCGGAAAAGGCCCCAAGATGGGATCTCATGGGTACAGAAGGTTGCGGCGGTGGAATTAGGTTTTTGTCGTGCTCCTCGTTGGTTTCGGGGTACGTAGGTATATATAGGAGGAAGAAGTAGGTCGGTGGAGCCACGAGGGGCCCACGAGGGTGGAGGGCGCGCCCAGGGGGGTAGGCGCGCCCCCCTGCCTCGTGGCCTCCTCGTTGATTACTTGACGTCCACTCCAAGTCCTCTGGATCACGTTTGTTCCAAAAATAACTCTCCCGAAGGTTACATTCCGTTTGGACTCCGTTTGATATTCCTTTTCTGCGAAACACTGAAATAGGAAAAAAAACAGCAATTTGCACTGGTCCTTGGGTTAATAGGTTAGTCCCAAAAATAATATAAAAGTGTATAAATAAGCCCATTAAACATCCAAAACAGAATATATAATAGCATGGAGCAATAAAAAAATTATAGATACGTTGGAGACGTATCAAGCATCCCCAAGCTTAATTCCTGCTCGTCCTCGAGTAGGTAAATGATAAAAACAAATTTTTTGATGTGGAATGCTACTTAGCATATTCTTCAATGTATTTTTCTTTATTGTGGCATGAATGTTCAGATCCGAAAGACTCAAGATAAAAGTTTAATATTAACATGAAAATAATAATACTTCAAGCATACTAACAAAGCAATCATGTCTTCTCAAAATAACATGGCCAAAGAAAGTTATCCCTACAAAATCATATAGTCTGGCTATGTTCTATCTTCACCACACAAAGTATTTAAATCATGCACAACCCCGATGACAAGCCAAGCAATTGTTTCATACTTTTAATGTTCTCAAACTTTTTCGATCTTCACGCAATATATGAGCGTGAGCCATGGACATAACCCTATAGGTGGAATAGAATGGTGGTTGTGGAGAAGACAAAAAGGAGAAGATAGTCTCACATCAACTAGGCGTATCAACGGGCTATGGAGATGCCCATCAATAGATATCAATGTGAGTGAGTAGGGATTGCCATGCAACGGATGCACTAGAGCTATAAGTGTATGAAATCTCAACAAAAGAAACTAAGTGGGTGTGCATCCAACTCGCTTGCTCACGAAGACCTAGGGCATTTTGAGGAAGCCCATCATTGGAATATACAAGCCAAGTTCTATAATGTAAAATTCCCACTAGCATATGAAAGTGACAACATAGGGGACTCTCTATCATGAAGATCATGGTGCTACTTTGAAGCACAAGTGTCGAAAAAGGATAGTAACATTGTCCCTTCTCTCTTTTTCTCTCATTATTTTTTTCTTTTGGGCCTTCTCTTCTTTTTTTATTTTCTTTTGGCCTCTTCTTTTTTTTTCGTCTGGATTCTCATCCCGACTTATGGGGGAATCATAGTCTCCATCATCCTTTCCTCACATGGGATAATGCTCTAATGATGATCATCACACTTTTATTTACTTACAACTCAAGAATTACAACTTGATACTTAGAACAAAATATGACTCTATGTGAATGCCTCCGGCGGTGTACCGGGATATGCAATGAATCAATAGTGACATGTATGAAAGAATTATAAAGGTGGCTTTGCCACAAATACGATGTCAACTACATGATCATGCAAAGCAATATGACAATGATGAAGCGTGTCATAATAAATGGAATGGTGGTAAGTTGCATGGCAATATATCTCGGAATGGCTATGGAAATGCCATAATAGGTAGATATGGTGGCTGTTTTGAGGAAGGTATAAGGTGGGTATATGATACAGGCGAAAGGTGCACGGTATTAGAGAGGCTAGCAATGGTGGAAGGATGAGAGTGCGTACAATCCATGGACTCAACATTAGTCATGAAGAACTCACATGCTTATTACAAAAATCTATTAGTTATCAAAACGAAGTACTACGCGCATGCTCCAAGGGGGATAGATTGGTAGGAAAAGACCATCGCTCATCCCCGACCGCCACTCATAAGGAAGACAATAAATAAATAAATCATGCTCCGACTTCATCACATAACGGTTCACCATACGTGCATGCTACGGAAATCACAAACTTTAGAACAAGTATTTCTCAAATTCACAACTACTCAACTAGCATGACTCTAATATCACCTTCACATTTCAAAACAATTATCAAGTATCAAACTTCTCTTAGTATTCAATGCACTTTATAGTTTTTATCTTGGATGCCCATCATATTAGGACTAATTTTATAACCAAGGAAAATTACCATGCTGTTCTAAGGACTCTCAAAATAATATAAGTGAAGCATGAGAGATCAATAATTTCTATAAAATATAACCACCATCGTGCTCTAAAAGATATAAGTGAAGCACTAGAGCAAAATTGTTTAGCTCAAAAGATATAAGTGAAGCACATAGAGTATTCAAATTCCGAATAATGTGTGTCTCTCTCAAAAGGTGTGTACAGCAAGGATGATTGTGCTGAACTAAAAATCAAAGAATCAAATCATACAAGACGCTCCAAGCAAAACACATATCATGTGGTGATAAAAATATAGCTCCAAGTAAAGTTATCGATGGACGAATACAAAAGAGGGGATGCCTTCTAGGGCATCCCCAAGCTTAGGCTTTTGGCTTGTCCTTAGATTTTACCTTGGGGTGCCTTTGGCATCCCCAAGCTTAGGCCCTTGCCACTCCTTGTTCCATAATCCATCAAATCTTTACCCAAAACTTGAAAACTTCACAACACAAAACTTAACAGAAAATCTCGTGAGCTCCGTTAGCGAAAGAAAACAAAACACCACTTCAAGGTACTGTAATGAACTCATTCTTTATTTATATTGGTGTTAAAACTACTGTATTCCAACTTTTCTATGGTTCATAAGCTCCATTACTAGCCATTGATTCATCAAAATAAGCAAACAACACATGAAAAACAGAATCTGTCAAAAACATAACAGTCTGTAGTAATCTGTAACTAACGCAAACTTCTGGAACTCCAAAAATTCTAAAATAAATTTCTGGACGTGAGGAATTTATCTATTAATCATCTGCAAAAATAATCAACTAAATAGCACTCTCCAGTAAAAATTTGTAGCTAATCTCGTGAGCGCTAAAGTTTCTGTTTTTTACAGCAAGATCGCAAAGAATTTCCCCAAGTCTTCCCAAAGGTTCTACTTGGCACAAACAATAATTAAAACATAAAACCACATCTAAACAGAAGCTAGATGGATTATTTATTCCTAAACAGAACAAAAAGGAAAAAAACTAAAATAAAATTGGGTTGCCTCCCAACAAGCGCTATCGTTTAACGCCCCTAGCTAGGCATAAAGGCAAGGATAGATCTAGGTATTGCCATCTTTAGTAGGCAATCCATAAGTAGCTCTCATAATAGATTCATAAGGTGTGTCGGGGGTTGGTGAGACATATGCCAAAGGATGGCTGAGGGAGTCCTGGATTAGGGGGTATCCGGACAGCCGGACTATATCCTTTGGCCGGACTGTTGGACTATGAAGATACAAGATTGAAGACTTCGTCTCGTGTCCGGATGGGACTCTCTTGGCGTGGAAGGCAAGCTTGGCGATACGGATATGTAGATCTCCTTCTGTTGTAACTGACTCTGTGTAACCCTAGCCCCCTCCGGTGTCTATATAGACTGGAGGGTTTAGTCCGTAGGACAAGAACAATCAGACCATAGGCTAGCTTCTAGGGTTTAGCCTCCACGATCTCGTTATAGATCAACTCTTGTAATACTCATATTCATCAAGATCAATCAAGCAGGAAGTAGGGTATTACCTCCATAGAGAGGGCCCGAACCTAGGTAAACATCGTGTCCCTTGTCTCCTGTTACCATCCACCTTAGACACACAGTTCGGGACCCCCTACCCGAGATCCGCAAGTTTTGACACCGACAATGGCTTATCATGGTGGGAGCGAGTAGAATGTCGCCGGTGCCCGGAAGCGGAATGAGGCGTAGACACGAACGCCGACGTACTTTACCCAGGTTCGGGGCTCTCCTAGGAGATAACACCCCTAGTCCTGCTCTGCCGGGTCTCCGCATGATCACTAAGGCACAAGTCAATACACAGGTGCTCCTTGAGCTCTATGCTAGAGGTAGGAGAAGGCAAGACTAGTTCTCTCCTTCCTCTATGATCTGGTCTAGTTCTAACTGGTTTGGAACCCTTTGCATGGGTGCCCTGGGGGGGTTTATATAGGCCTACCCTCCAGGGGTCATTGGTAATCCGGCCGGGTGTAGGGCCCGGCCGTCAGCCTCTTCGGCCGCCGGCTTCTCCGCCGACTGCTGGGGCCCGCCGCCTGGTGGACCCCGCCGACTGGTTAGGTACGGGGCCGCCGGGTCGTCCCGCCGCTCCGGGTCTTGTCGGCGGTGATCCTTTGTTGCCGTGTCTCTAATAATGACGCAGCTTGGTCGAGGTCATGGCTACAGCTCCGCTGCACTGCGCGGCGATTCTGTAGCCCTCCTGTCTCGTCTGGTTAATGGCGTGGGTCCCGAGGAAGAGGCGGGCCGACTCGAGCCGACCTCCCTCGGGTCCGGTGGTAGGGCTCTCGCCGTCTTCGGACTCTCGTGGTGGTGGGCCCATCGTCGTTGGGCTGTATAGACAACCGTCGTGGGAGCAGGACTCCGCTTTGCTCGTGATGATGTCGAGGATGGCATGCAGCATGCCGCGTCGGGCGGAGATCTCCGCCGGTACTGCGCACTGTGGCCATGCCAACCCCCGGAAAGGGGAGGGGATGGGCTACACTGTAGCCATTCCATGTCCCGTCCCCTTTGATGAGGGCACGGCTTCGTAGGCGCTGCGGGCCAACTCCTTGGGGCCGGCTTCTCTAGAAGCCGCTCGATAGGAGTCGGCTTGACTTGGCTTTGCCTCCATGACTCGGCTGTTTACGACCAACCGGCTATTCCTCCAGCCGGCCTCCAGGAGGCGGCTCTTCATCTTGTCATCTTGAGGGGCGCAGTCAGCCCCGATGTCTTGAAAGGTTATGGGCTTCGGGTTAGCCTACCCGTGGCCCATTACTCCGACAGTAGTCCCTGAAGCTGGTGAGGCACTGCGGGCGATTGGTCGAGGAGCCTCAGCAGTTTCTTTTTCCCAGCGTTTGAGGTAGAGCCTCTTCCGTCTTCTGCCAGGCCGACTGGTAGGAGTCGGACTTGCCCCAATCTGACATGTCCAAAATGTTTGAACGCCTCGGCGGGATCCAAGTGGCGTACTGGCTAAGTTTCCAGGCCACCGCCCGTTTCGGGCCTGTCACGTGGCAGCGGGCGGCCGGGCCAGCCTGCCCACCCACCGCGCCTGACAGGGCGCGCTGCGCAGCGAGGCCGCTACTACCGCGCCGCACGCGAGTGGATCCGCTGCGGCCGAGGTGGGCGGTTGAGTTCTCGCGAATTCTGCGCGCGATAACTCGCGCTTAAAAACGAAAAGGCGTGGGGTAGTGGGCGCAGTAAATGCCACGACCGCCCCCTTGGCTTCGCAGCCTGTAGGCCTATAAGTAGGCGGAGGAGGGGGAGCGGCAGAGCACGCGCGCCCCTCCTCCTCACCTCTTCCTCTTTCTTCTTCCTCTCGCCGACGCGCTTCCACGCCACGCTGAGCACCGCGGCGCTTTGTTCCCGATGAGCTCCTCTTCCACCTTCACGCCCCTCGCGGTGCGCTCCGATGCATGGGATGGCTCTGAGGTTCACGACGACCACGTCGATTTCCTCCGCAAGATGCGGCGGCTGCCCGTCGAGAATTTCATGAGGGTTCGCCTTGCACCGAAGAGGGAAATCTCGCCGGCGCCGGAGGAGGGCGAGCGGGTCGTCTTCCTCTTGCACTGCCTGCGCGACCTTGGCTTGTCGGCGAGCGACTTCTTCCGGTCCTTCCTCGACTTCTACAGTCTCCAGCCGCACCACCTCACCCCCAACACGGTGGTGCTGCTATCCGCCTTCGTCACTTTGTGCAAAGGCTTCCTCGGCGTCCTCCCCACCATCGAGCTCTGGGGGGAGTTCTTCTACTCCAAGCTCGGCACCCACGTCGCAGGCGTGCCGGCCCAGCGCGGCGCGTTCATCGCGGTGCGGAGGTCGGGGGCCGACAACCCGTTTCCCCCCATCACGCTGATAAAGTCGGTGAAGACGTGGCAGCGGTCGTACATCTATGTGAAGAGCGTCTTCACGGAGGGCGACTGGGTCAACTTGCCGGCTTATGCAGCCGGCCCGCCAGCTGGAAGGCAGCCTTTGGTCGTCTTGGGCTAGGACGCCGGCGCTTTCTTTGGAGCCGCCGCCATCAGCGGCTCCGTCTTGGCGCGATCGGAGGGCTGACCGGCGTGATTTGCTGGCCGCTTTCATGGCGCGCCGAGTGCTCCCGCTCCAGGGCCGCCCTCACATGATCTGCCAGATGAGCGGACATCGGCTCCCGAGCCGGCTGTGCACCAAGGAGATGCCTCACGCAGAGGTAGCCTACATGGTGAACTATCTTGCGAACCACGAGCTCTCGGAAGAGTGGTGGTTCGGCAAGGAGCTGTATTCACGCGCCAGCCCTCCGCCCATGGTGAGTTGTCTCTTTTTCTTTTTCCTCTGACTCTTTTTCGCCGAGTCTGTCTTGTCCAGTCTGACCAATCGCCCTTTGAACAGAGCCCCCTCCTCTAGCCAGCATCCGGCACCGCGGGGCCGGACCGCGAATTCCTCCCCGACCTGGCGGAGAGTGACGTCGACGACCCCGACTTGGGGGCGGCGGCCTTGGAGGACGACGCCGAGAGAGGAGGCAGCGAGGCAGGCGGTTCGTGGCTCGGAGCCAGCCTCGAGGACTGGCCTGACGACGACGCGGGGGAAGTCGCCCCGCGCCACCAGCCGGGAGCCGGTCAGCCGGGCGCGAGCTCTTCTGCTACGCCGACGCCCAAGGCGGCGCGAAGAAACGCAGGGCCGCGCCGAGCATGTTCGGCAGCCGGCCGAAGAAGCCCAAGGGCTCGACCGCAGCGACCAAGCGGGGAAGGCGGTCGCGAATAACCGCTTCAGCGGAGGTGAAGACGCCGCAGCTGGTTTCTGCGTAAGTGCTACCTTCTCTTGCATCTTCATTTTTTCTTCGTTGATCTTGTCTGAGTTCTTTTGCTTGTTTCCCTTGGTCAGGGCTCCCCTCTCTCTTGAGATGGTGGCTGCCGCCTCCATTGTGGGGTCGGCAGAGACTTCCGCCACCACTCGGCGGATCGACCCCGCCGCCGACCTCCGGGAGGCGAGGGAGCGGAACACACGAGAAGTGCGCGAAGAGCAGGCAGCCGCCCTCCTGGAGAAGGCGGCGGCTGAGAAGGCGGAGGCTGAGAAGGCGGAGGCCGCTGCCCTGAAGAAGCTGGAGGAGGCCGAGGCCGTCGACGTGGCGAAGAAGCAGGCTGAAGAAGCCACGCACCGCCAGTCGGCGGTTTTTGTCATTCCTCTGAACTCCGCGCCGCCACCTCCGGAGTTCACAGCGCAGACTGGGGAAGCCGGCGGTGAGAACCCGATCATGGAGAGGGACGGCGGTGACACCGCCATGCCGGACATGATCGTGCCGCCGCCCGGGAGTGCGCAAGGCGGGCAGCCGACGGACCCGCCTGTGCCGCCAACTGAAGACGAGGTGGTGGCGGGCCTGGTTCTCGAGGTTGGCACACCGATGCGTCTCTGTCTTGCAAAGGCGGCTTCGGCGCCGCGCCCTCTGGAGACTGGCTCCGCGAGCTCCTCGATCCTGGACACCGAGGAGACGAGCATCGCGCCCACTGGGTGGGTGCGAGGAGGCGGGACGGGCCTGCTGAATCGGGCGCTTTTGGACGTCCAAGCCAAGATCCGAGTCAAGGGCGAGGCCATCAGGAACTGCAACAAGGCGCATCTGGCAGCGCGAGAGGCCGTTCGGGTGTGTTTCCTTCTTCTTTGCTTCTGTTTCTTTTGCTTCTCGGTGGGGGCGTGCCAGCGTACCCACTGGGTGTAGTCCCCGAGTTCCATACCGGCTGCTGAGCAGGCGGCTCGGAACTCTAATCGGCGAGTTCCAAGCACTAACACTTGTCTGAAATTTTTGTCACAGGATTACCACAATCTCTGCGTGACCGCCTTCAACTCCAACGTCGGAGTAAGTTCTCCTGTTTTTTTCTGCGGTATTTGGCGCCTCCGCTGGCTGTAGTCCCGAGATTTGGGCCGATGGCCGGCGGTGGGCCGGATCTCCCGCCACTACTCTTATTTTGTTGATGACTCCATTTTTTGCGAGTAGCTGGCCTTCATGCTGTAATCCCGAGATTGGGCCGATGCTGGCGGTTGGGACGGATCTCACCGTAATTATTCTTCTTTGTTGGCGACTAACACCTTGCTTTCTTCTTTCTTTCCACGAGGCCAGCGCCACCTTGCGGCAGCAGTGGTGAAGCCAACACTTGCTGCGCATAAGGAGGAGGAGTGCAACAAGTGGCAGAGGGCGCGACCGGCTGGTCACGCATGGCTGGCGAGCAGAAGGAGCTCCTCAAGAAGGCCCGAAGGAGGCGGAGGACAAGGAGACCGGCCTCCTTGCTGAGTTCGCGGCGAACACTCCTCTGGGTGACAAGGAGGCGTCTTGACTTCCGGCTTCCACGATACCGAGGATATAGTCGATGGTGAGCCTCCCTCATTTTTATTTACCTTTGCGGCTGCTGGTCAAGCACATACAGTCTTTAATTTTGTTCTTTGCTTGTCTTGGCAGACTTCTTCCCCAGCCACTCGGACGCCGCCAACCAGAGCCATGAAGCTGATCGCGAAGGCGGAGGGCGGATGACCACGAGATCGCCGCCGGCCCCCCCTCCCGAACCCTTAGCGAACAGATCCACGAGCATCGAGGCCCGTCTTGGCCGGCTCACGGATCTGCACGGCCGGCGTGTCGGCGCCCAGGCAATCGCCGCCCTGTGGCCAGACATGCCGGCACCACGCACCCCCAGTCGGACAGCCGATTGGCTGGAGGTAGCGGCCGGTCGTCTTGAGGCCTGGAAGGGCTCTTCGGCCCGGGCTGGAGCACGCCGAGCCTTGGAGTTCGTCAAGGCGTGGTACTCTGGGCTGAGCCTGGCCCAGCTGGCCACATTCCGGCTGGAGGCTCATGAGGAGTTGGCGGTCGTGGAAGACGATCTCGTCAAGCGCGCTACGTCAACCGCCGAGTACACCGGCACGAGCATCTTCGTCCCGGAGTGGGTTGAAAACGGTGATGAGGCGCCGCTGGAATGGTTCGGGCTGAACCCGGACGACGGCGAGGACTCGGCGAAGGTGATCGACTCCAGCGGCGAGGAAGAAGGCGAGGCGGAGGAGGGATGCGAAGAGGAGGCGCCAGAGGTCGGAGCGGACGACCAACCTCAGCTCGACCGCGCCTCCAGCAATGAGCCGCGCCAGATCCGCCTGCCGCCGGGCGACCAGCGAGACCGACCAGCCGGCCGCTCCGACAAGCGGCACCGTCGACTCCTCCGATCCTCGAACCCTACGCGCTTCCTAGGCCGCCATTTTATCTTTTACTTCACCTGTCTATTAGTCTCGATGAACTTTGTTAATTTTGCACAATTCCACCCGCGGGGTGTATCTTGAACTTTGTTGAAGATCAGCCAAGGGCCTTTGTTATGTAAATATTTTTCCGAGTTCTATCTTTTTCTTGCTTACCGCTCTTTGGCTTTTTCCTTTGCCGCCTTCCCTTGGTTGCCGTCTTGCCAGCCACACAGCCGCTCTGCGGACTGATGCTGGGTCAAGTACTTAGCTACTTTGGGAAGGCAAGTACTTAGCTGCTTAGAGTTCTTTAGCAAATTAAGTAGAAAACGGCGGACCAACTGCTCAACAGTCGGTCGTAAGAGGCGGCAAGCCGGCTTAAACTATGCACATGCTTTGTGTCCTTTGCCATTTTTCATGTGGGCACCCTTTCTACCTTACTCCTGCCCACCGTACAGTCGCTCTGCGAGCTGCGGCTTCTGGCAGGAGACGGCTTAAGTGCCACACACTACTTGTCTGGTTGCAGGAAGCATTTCATAGTACAAGACGGCAAGTCCCCAGGCCGACTAGTCGGACCCGGTGCCAAGAGGTATTATCATAAAATAACATACTCATAGGCATAATTCTTATCATATAGATAAAAGAGGGCAGTCCCCAAGCTCTTCTCGGGGGACCCGGAGTCTTCGTACTTTAATACAAAAGGTAGCGTGGTACATACTGCATCAACTGTAAAATCTTGGAGGAGATTTGCATTCCATGGCCGCTCCGTCTCCTTGCGGAGTCGTCTCTCTTGCTGCCTTCGAGGCTTCGGCGTCGATCGAGGTAGTAGGAGTTGTTGCCCAACACTTTGCGATGATGAAGGGCCTTCCTAAAGTATTTGAGAGATTGTGCTGGCGGCTATTAGCTGGATCGGCGGAGCACAAGGTCTCCCTCTTGGAAAGATCTCGCTTGACCTTCCATTTGTAGTATCGGCGAGCTCTGCTAGTAGGTGCTGGACGGCTGAGTGCCAACAGCCGGCCCTCTTCCGACATATCTCGGCGCCGTCTTGTCGTGCTTCTTCCGCCTCCTCTTGGTGTACATGGTGACTCGAGGAGTCGAATTCTATATCCGTTGGGATAGCGGCTTGGCACCGTGAGCGAGAAAGAAAGGCGTGAAGCGGTTGACTTGTTTGGAGTTGTGCGCGAGCTCGGAGGATGGTGGCAGCTCGTCGAGCCGGCAGACCGAAGCGCTCGAGGCTCGACCCGGTCGGGGCTTGATGCCGGACAAGATGAGGCCATTTGCTCGCTCCACCTGGCCGTTTGACTGCGGATGGGCAACGGATGCTAAGTCTAGTCGGATGTCCTGTGTCACGCGGAAACGGGCCAAGGCGCCTTTGGCAAAGTTTGTGCCATTGTCGGTGATGATGTTGTGCGGTATGCCATACCGGATGGTGATGTCGGAGATGAAAGTTACAGCTGTTGGACCATTCAGCTTCTTGATTGGTTTTGCTTCTATCCACTTGGTGAACTTGTCCACCGCGACAAGCAGATGAATCATGCCGCCTCGTGCTGTTTTGAATGGTCCCACCATGTCCAGGCCCCAGACGGCAAAGGGCCAGACAATGGGAATAGTCTTGAGTGCAGAAGCCGGCTGATGTGGCTTGGAACGGAACTTCTGGCACCCTTTGCATTTTTGGACCAAGTCCTTGGCGTCTTCTAGAGCGGTCGGCCAGAAAAAACCATGGCGGAAGGCTTTGGCGACAAGTGCTCTTGAAGCCGCGTGGTGGCCACACTTGCCTTGATGGATATCCTTGAGAATCGCAGCCTTGCTCGGCTCCAGCGATCTTTGGTGAACACCGGTGACCTTTGCGCCTCACAATCTCTGTTGACTATGGTGTAGGCTGCTGCCGGCGTTGCACTTGCCGGGCGAGACCTCATCGATCGGCAGCTCTTTGTTCACCAGGAAATTGAGGATGGGCTGAGCCCACGAAGGTGCTGCCACTTCTCATTGTCGGGACCGCAACTTGGGCGAGGGCGGTTGGGCCGGGAGGCGGCAGGTTGGAGTCGGCAGCCGCTTGCTGGGTCGATGAAGTCCCCGGGCCGATTGGTGCAGTCCTAGGGCCGAGCTCTGAAGTCCCCGGGCTGGCCGCTGCAGTCCCCAGGCCGGGTTCTGAAGTCCCCGAGCCGGGTGCGACTGCCGCGGCCCCGCCGCTGCCGAAATTCCCGTGCGGCCGTTGGAGCTCTCAAGTCGGATCCGGCCGCTTCGGAGGAGCCGACATGAAGATAGAATCTGATTCTGGCGATGGCAGCGAGCGGCGAGGCGTTGAAGGCGGCGCGGTCGGATTGCAGCGGGTGGAGCCGATTCTTGCCAAGGCGTCTGCATGCTCGTTGTCGTTCCTTGGCACATGGAGAAACTCGCACCCCTCAAAATATCCACTGAGTTGATGTACGAGGAAGCGGTAGCTTGCCATGTTTGCATCTTTGGCGTCGATCACACGATGAATCTTTGGACCACCAAGTCGAGTCACCATAACACGGGATCCGGCGGATGCGAAGCTCTTTAACAAGGCGGAGCCCGTGAATGAGTGCCTCGTGTTGGTGGCGTTGTTGCGGCGGCGAAATGGA
This sequence comes from Aegilops longissima, assembly GCA_021605205.1. Classification (NCBI taxonomy): domain Eukaryota; kingdom Viridiplantae; phylum Streptophyta; class Magnoliopsida; order Poales; family Poaceae; genus Aegilops; species Aegilops longissima. The sequence goes on along the minus strand of CM038681.1, from coordinate 561,827,846 downwards.
TTTGCAGCACATATTTGAGCTTATCGCCTTTGGGAGAGGTGAGGGCGATGCGGCTTCCAAACGGTCGCATCTCGGAACCATCAAATGCATCCGCCAATGGGTGGAGTCGGTCAAGGCGGCGAATCGAGTCTCGGTCCAGTCGACGAGGAAGTCGGCCAGCACTTGTGACTTAATGGCGGTGCAAGGCTGGTAGTAGATGGTGTAGGGGGCCAAATCTATGACCCATTTGGCCACTCGTCCCAAAGCATCTCGGCTTCCAATGATCTCGGCCAGTGGAGCTGTGCAGACCACGGTGATTCGGCGCTCTTGAAAATACGGCTTCAATTTCTTGGCGGCAAAGTGCACACCGTAGCACATCTTCTGGTAGTGGGGGTAGTTTTACTTGGAGGTCGACAATACTTCACTCAAATAATATACCGGTTTCTGGACTGGTAGTGCCTTGCCTTCCTCCTTGCGCTCTACCATGATGACTGGTGGCGGCGATGTAGAGGAGCATGGGCTCCTTAGGAGTCGGAGCCGCCAGGACAGGTGGAGTAGTCAACATCTTTTTGAGCTGGAGAAAAGCTTCGTCCGCCTTGTCGTTCCACTCGAAAAAAGTGGTTTTCTTCATGAGCTGGTACAGGGGAAGAGCCTTCTCGCCTAGCCGACTGATGAACCGGCTGATGGATGCCAAACAGCCAGTGAACTTCTACACATCCAGCAGTCGGGTGGGCACTTCCATCCTCTCGATGGCCTTGATCTTCACAGGGTTGCACTCTATGCCGCGTTCTGAGACCAGGAATCCAAGAAGCTGGCCGGCTGGTACTCCAAAGATGCACTTCTCTGGGTTGAGCTTGATTCGAAATCGGCGCAGGTTCTCAAAGGTCTCCTTGAGGTCTTCCAGCAGCGTTCCATGCTTCTCCGTCTTCACCACCACATCGTCCACGTAAACATGGGCGTTTCTGCCGAGTTGCTTGAGGAGGCACTTCTGCATGCAACGTTGAAACATGGAGCCTGCATTCCTCAAGCCGAACGTCATGGTAAAGTAGCAGAAGGCTCCAAATGGCGTGATGAAGGCGGTCTTCAGTCTGGTGATATCCTGAATATGCATCCAAAAAACTCAACAGCTTGCATCTGGCTGTGGAGTCTATCACTTGGTCGATTCTTGGTAACGCAAAGGGGTCCTTGGGGCAAGCTTTGTTGAGGCTGGTATAATAAATAAACATGCGCCACTGCTTGTTTTTCTTCAGCACGAGGACTGGGTTGGCCAGCCACTCTGGAAAGAACACTTCCATGATGAAGCCGGCTGCGAGCAGCCGCGCTATCTCTTCTCCAACGACTCTTCTCTTCTCTTCTGACAGGCGGCGGAAGGGCTGCCTGGCTGGTTTGGCATCGGGCCGGACATGTAACTTGTGCTCGGCGAAATCCATCGGGACACCGGCATGTCTTTGGGGACCATGCAAAGATGTCGATTCTCACGGAGGAAATCGGCAGAGCTCGCCTTCCTATTTCTTTGTCGAGGTTTGTACCTCTGACGGCATACCTCTCCGGGTGCTCCGGGTCCAAGGGTATCTTCTTCGTCTCTTTGGCCGGCTTGAACGAGCCCTCAGCTTCCGACTCCTTGGGATTGGGCGACATCTCCGGCTGCTTGCCTGCCATCGCCACGACCCGGTCAAGGAGTCGCTTCTCAGCTACGATCACGAGGGACTTGGCCAACCGGAGGCTGCCCTTCCGGCTGCTAGTCTTCGACTGTTGCCACCTGCCGGCTGGTGGAAGCCGGCTACGTGGCCTTGCGCTTGTGGTCGCCTTGCTGTTGGCGCCGACTGGTGTCACCAGCCGGGGTTCAGGGTGCTTGAGGGGCCACTTTGCCAGACACATTTACTTGGATCTCCGCCTTCATGGAGGAGTCGGCCGTGCCGTATTTGTCCGCTATGATCAGCAGCTCGTCGAGTCGCGGTTAACGTCGCGAGAGGAGTCGATTGCTTGAGGAGGTGCCTTCCGCACCGGTGGTGAAGTACTCGATGCTTTGCACCTCGTGCGCATATACAAGAAATTCTGAGCTCGGCCCGGTAGCGTGAGGTAGTCGCGAGTAGACTCATTGGGGCCTTACACGCACAAGGAGAGCTGGTGGGGCTTAAGCGGCCGCTTGTACATCTTTGGTGAAGTTGCGGAAGAAGGCATCGGTGAAGTCGACCCAGCTGTTGATGCTGCGGGGGGCAACTGTTCAGCCATTTACATGCTGTGCCTTGGAGCATGGCGGGCGTATTTCACAACAGCGCGCTTGTTGCCCGTTGCTGCTGGCGGCGGCGTGGAGTAGTCGACCAGCCGATCCTCGGCTTCACGGAGGCGGTGTATTTAGGCGTGTCTCACGGGGCGTGAACCCTTTGGGGAAGGGCTGCGTCTCGAATATGGGGGCGAAACACGCGGACCCAACTCATCTTCTTCTTCTAAGCGCCCGAGGGACCGATGGAGGCAGTCGATCCGGTGGCGGCGTCGTTCTCTCCGACTCCCTCTCGGCGGCCAAGGCGGTCGCCGAGTGTCGGGTGCTCAACATGCGGCAGGGAGACGCGCCTTTCCCTGCGAGGGGGAGGAGGCGGACAGTCATCCCGCTGTTCCACTTCTCTTGGGCAGCCGTCTTGGTCGCGCTCTATGGTGACATGAGTCCGACTGCGGCTGGCAGCCGACTCCTTGTCTCTTCTTCCACGGATGCCACCAGTCGGTGTCCGAGAGGTCGCGCCTTGATCTCGGCGCGGAGGCAGATCGTCGTTTTGCCGGCGTGGCGCCTCAGTGCAGCAGCCGGCCTCGTGCTGCTCGGCAGCCGCGTCGAGGAGCCGCTGGACGTGCTCCGCCATCTGGCGACGTTCTTCGCCCTCGAACTTGTTCAGCTCTTGGTGTTGCACAGGTAGCTCGGATGTTTTCGCGGCGTGGCGTGAACGAGCGATCTGCCCGAACAGGTTAGCGATAGCCCGCCCGCTGCTGGACAGACCGTGCCAAGCGGTGGGCCCGGCGAACGGCGTGCCGCCCAAAGACGATCCATCTCGTATTTGGTAGGCTTCAAACGAGCGTCTCATCTGGCCAGCTTCTTGGCGCCTTGACGAGCTGGATGCGGCGTGCCTCCACCGTCTCGGCGTCGGCGTCTTACGGGATGGGCGTCGTCAAGTCTTGCTGCGCCCGCGCCGAGAGGGTCGCGAGCACCTCCGTCGGAGTGCTCGCCGTGACCGATGACTAACACCTCCGTGGCGGTGCTTCCGCCGCTCTCCGTAGCGAGGCGGCTCGTCATCAAACCACCATGTTGGTAGGGAGCGCGTCGGCGGCGGTGTCGAGTCAACCAACATCGGGTCGGTGGAACCTACGGACTCGAGTCCACGGTGGCTCGGCTGGTGGCGTGGAGTTGATCATGGAGGCCCGCGAGCGAGGCTCGGGGCCGTCTGTGCCGCGTCGGACGCGGGCTCGCGGAAGGTGGACCTCGCCAATGAGATCAGCGAGGCAACTTGCGCGCGAGCGACTTCCACGCCATGCAGCGGCGTCGCGCGAGACTCGATCGGCATGCCGGGCTGGCTGCGCTCGCCAGGGAGGAAAAGGGTTCCCGTCCAGAATAGATCTCCGGACGACGGTGCACCTTGCCCCATGGTGGGCGCCAAATGTCGAGGGTTGGGTGCGACATATGCCAAAGGATAGCTTATCATGGTGGGATCGAGTAGAACATCGCCGGTGCTCGGAAGCGGGATGAGGCATGAACACGAGCAGCGCGTACTTTACCCGAGTTAGGGCTCTCCTAGGAGATAACACCCATAGTCCTGCTCTGTGGGGTCTCCGCATGATCACTAAGGCACAAGTGAATACAGGTGCTCCTTGAGCTGTATGCGAGAGGTAGGAGAAGGCAAGGCTAACTCTCTCCTTCTGTATGATCTGGTCTAGTTCTAAGCTGGTTGGAACCCTTTGCATGGGTGCCACAGGGGGTTTATATAGGCCTACCCCGGGGTACATTAATAATCCGGCGGGTGTAGGCCCGGTCGTCGACCTCTTTCGGCCCGGCTTCTCCGCCGATTCTTTGGGGCCCGCCGCTGGTGGGCCCCGCCGACTAGTTGGATGCAGGGCCGATGGGCGTACCGCCACTCAGGGGTCTTGTCGGCGGTGATCCTTTGTTGTCGTGTCTCTAATGACCTGAGCTTGATCGGGGTCATGGCTACAACTCCTCTGCTGGCGGGCGATTCTGTAGCCACTCCTGTCTCGTCTGGTTAATGGCGCGTGGGTCGAGGAAGAGGCGGGCCGACTCGAGCCGACCTCCCTCGGGTCGGCTGGTAGGGCTCTCGTCGTCTTACGGACTCTCGTGGTGGTGGGGCCCATCGTCCTTGGGCGTCTGAGACAAGCCGTCGTGGGAAGCGGGACTCTGCTGCTCGTGATGATGTCGAGGATGGCATGCAGCAGTGTCCGCGTCTTGAGGCGGAGATCTCTGCCCGGTGCTGCCTTGTGGCCACGCCAACCCTGAAAGGGAGGATGGGCTACTGTAGCCATTCCATGTCCGTCCTTTGATGAGGGCACGAGCCGTAGGCGCCGTGGGCGACTCCTCGGGGCGGGTTCTCTAGAAGCCGCCCGATAGGAGTCGGCTTGACTAACCTTGCCTCGAGGACTCGGCCGTTCTGGGCAGCGGTTATTCCTCCAGCCGGCCTCCAGGAGGCGGCTCTTCATCTTGTCATCTGGAGGGGCGCAGTCAGCCCCGATGTCTTGAAAAGTTATGGGCTTCGGGTTAGCCTACCCGTGGCCCATTACTCTGACAAGGTGATTTTATTTTCTTTCTAGGAAAGTGTTCCATGCCTTTCCTTAACAGAAATTGGAATATAATATTTCCTTCCTTCATATCAATAATTGCACCAATCATTCTAAGGAAAGGTCTACCAAGAATAATAGGACATGAAGGATTTCAATCTATATCAAGAACAATGAAATCTACAGGCACATAATTCCTATTTGCAACAATAAGAACATCATTAATTCTTCCCATAGGTTTCTTAATGTTGGAATCCGCAAGGTGCAAGTTTAAAGAACAATCATCAAATTCACGGAAACCTAGCAAATCACACAAAGTTTTTGGAATTGTGGAAACACTAGCACCCAAATCACACAAAGCATAGCATTCATGATCTTTAATTTTAATTTTAATAGTAGGTTCCCACTCATCATAAAGTTTTCTAGGGATAGAAACTTCCAACTCAAGTTTTTCTTCATAAGATTGAGCTTCGGTAAGAGGAGCAATTGGAGTGCTAAGAAAATGACTGTTCTTGGTATTGGTAAAGTCACACAATTTAGTATTGTCTTGAGCCATCGTGACAAGCAAGCAATCCAACACACGAGCAAAAAATAAGCAATCAAAAAGAGGCAAACGGAAATGAGGGCGAATAAAACGGCAAGGGTGAAGTGGGGGAGAGGAAAACGAGAGGCAAATGGTAAATAATGTAATGTGAGGGATACGAGTCTGTGATGGGTACTTGGTATGTCTTGACTTGTGCGTAGACTCCCGAACAGCGGCGCCGAAATCCTTCTTGATACCTCTTGAGCCTGCGTTGGTTTTTCCTTGAAGAGGAAAGGGTGATGCAGCAAAGTAGCATAAGTATTTCCCTCGGTTTTTGAGAACCAAGGTATCAATCCATGAGGAGGCCACCTTTATAGCGCCCCGGATTCGATCGCCGGATGTTTGCCAGTTATTCGCCGTCGTTGCCATGTCATTTGCTTGCGTGTTACACTTTGCCATGTCATCATCGCATTTCATATCATGTCAACATGTGCATTTCATTTTGCATACGTGTTCGTCTCATGCATCCGGGCATTTTCCCGTTGTCCGTTTTGCAATCCGGCACTCCTATGTCTCCGGCGCCTTTTACCTCTTTTAGGTATGCGGGTGTCAAGCGGTCTCGGAATGGACCGAGGTTTGTCAGCGGCCTTGGTATAGCACCGGTGAACCGCCTGTCAAGTTTCGTGCCATTTGGAGGTCGTTTGATACTCAACAGTTAACGGGTAACATAAAGTCCTCTTTGTTGCAGCCCAACACCCCCTCCAAAGTGGCCCAAAACCACCAAACTCCTCTCCATGCTCTCGATCGTTCGATCCGCGATCGTGTGGCAAAACCGCTCCTCATTTGGACACTCCTAGCTCCCTCTACCTATATATATGTGCACCTCCCGAAATTCGGTCTAACCCTAGCTTCTTCCTCCTCCGCCGACGGACACGTCCCCGCCGCCCGGACATGTCCGCCGGACACCTCGCCCGACCAATCGTGGGCGCCACATCATCGCCGCCGCCGTCTCAGCCAACCGTGGCGCCACCACCTCCTCTCACCTCCCACCGCGCGCCGCCGCCGGGCCAGATCAGCCCGCCCGGGCGAGGCCGAGACGCGCGCCCGGGCCGTGGCGCCCAGCGCCGCCACCAGCGCTTCGCGCCGCCGCCTCGCGCCGCCGCCGGATCCCAGCGCCCGCCACGCCGCGGCGCCCGGCGCCCGCGTCCGCCGCCTCCGCCCGGCCAGCGCCCTCGCTTCGTCCGCGCCCGGCGCCGGTCGCCCGCCGCCGTCGACATCGCGCCGCCCGCCGAGCTCCCTCGCCGGCGCGCCATAGTCGCCCGCCCGCCTCAACCGCCGCCCGCGCCTCCACGCGGCGGATCGGCTGGATCCGGTCGGGGAAAACCCGCCGCCAGCGCCCGTCGCTGGATCTCCCTCGCCGGCGCCCTGCTTCCGTGCTCGGCGAGTTCTCCGGCCATCCTCGAAGTCCGTGCGAGTTGACTTCCCTCCCCTCTCACGAAATCCAACATCCCGAATCGCTAACATTTTCATGCATTTTCATCGCATCATAACTCTGTGCATGTAGCTCCGTTTCATGCGTGTAATATGTCAAATTGTTCGTCTCGACGAGTACATTATTTCATCTCATTGCATCATTTACATTTGAGCTCATCTTGATGCCCGAAATTCTGTTAGAAGAGTGCTATGTGATGTTAGTTTCAGGTTCTTATCAGAACATGCACTTTTGTCATTTTGCCATGATTGATGTGTGCACCCTATGAACTTGAGTCCTACATGTGTTTTGTAATATACCATGCCATCTTTACAGGGGTGTATGCCATGTATTTTGTGATCTATGTGGTGACTAGAACAAGCATGCAAACTAGGCTTCATGATGTTGCTGATTTCAGCCCACATCCTGCTGATATTTTCATGCCATGTTAACTTGATGCTACCGAGAGATCCATGCTTATTTTGAGATACTTCAGTAAGGATGTTTTGTTATACATGTCTTGCTCTATCCATCCATGCCCTTTTTTGCAATTATGGAGTGACATAGCTTGAGTCAATCGAGCTCTACTTTTGCTATAAAATGTTTCCTGGCAAGTTGTTTACATGTTATTCAATTTTGCCAAGGTTGTTGTAGTTGATCCGTGTATGCTATGATCTTGTTCTTGCCATTTATAGCTTCTATGCCATGTCTTATTACTGTTGGTTGCCTTGTCATGCCATGTATTGCTCTGTGGTGAGTGGTTCAAGCTCACCAACATGCCTACTTATTGTTGTTCCTGCCAGGTTCAAATCTGTAATATAACGTGCCATGTTTACATGGGTGCCATCATATTTTCTGATCCTTTTTGGCTGATGGTCAGTAAGGTACTTTTGTTCTATGCAATAAGTTTATTCATGCCATGCCTTTGTTTGCCATGATAAGATCCTGTAGCATGTTTTTTGATAGCTCTAAACATTGCAACCTGATGTTATTTCTGCTAAAGTCTGGAACTGTTATTATTTGCAATCTTGCCATGTGTTTTTGAGCATGTTCTAGTGATTTCTGGAGATAGCTCAGTGTTCATGTTTTGTAATGCTTTACCTGTAAATCATGCCCATGCCTTTTGTTATTATGTTGAGGTGTTGTAGCATGTTGTTTTGATGCTTGCAATATGCCTAGTTGCTGTTTTGGACAGATTGTTGCTATAACTTGTATAGGGTGTATGTGTTGAACCGTTGCTCCGTTTTGAGTGTGCTCTATATGAAACTTCCTCGATTTTGCATGTAGTTTCATATTATCATGTTGCATCCATGTTTTGGGGTGTTTGCTTGATGTTTGGGTGCATTTTGCATCAATGCCATGTTTAACTTGTTTTGCTCATATCTTCTAGGGCGTAGCTCCGAATTAAATGAACTTTATATGTAACTTGACTAGAATTTCGTGTAGATCATCGTGGTGCATCTTAACTTGTTGTTTAACAACTTGAACTTAAGGTTTATTCAGATCTGGACCAATTTCGAAATTTGCAAATGAGGACTTACCGGAATTGTTATATGTTGTTTCCGGCCTCATTTAAACTTGTTTTGATGTGTTGGTCTTGTATGCATCATCTTTTGCCATGAGTAGCTTCATGTAGCTTTATCATGCATCATGCTTGTTGTGCATCATGCCTTGTTCATGTGTGGAGTGTTTACTTTGTTGTGTGCTTCTTCTTGTTAGTTCCTGTTTCGTTGCGATCGTGAGGATTCGTTCGTCTCGCTTGGTTAAACTTCATCCTTTCGTCTTCTTCATGGACTCGTTCTTCTTCCTTGCGGGATTTCAGGCAAGATGACCGCTACCCTGGATCTCACTACTATCATTGCTATGCTAGTTGCTTCGTTCTATCGCTATGCTGCGCTACCTATCACCTGTTTATCAAGTCATCCCATATTGCCATGAACCTCTAACCTTTGACATCTTTCCTATGCAAACCGTTGTTTGGCTATGTTACCGCTTTGCTCAGCCCCTCTTATAGCGTTGTTAGTTGTAGGTGAAGATGAAGTTTGTTCCTTGTTGGAACATGGAGATGTTGTTCCTTGTTGGAACATGTTTACTTGTTGGGATATCACAATATATCTTAATGCATCTATATACTTGGTAAAGGGTGGAAGGCTTGGCCTTATGCCTGGTGTTTTGTTCCACTCTTGCCGCCCTAGTTTTCGTCATATCGGTATTATGTTCCCGGATTTTGCGTCCCTAACGCGGTCGGGTGATTTATGGGACCCCTTGACGGTTCGCTTTGAATAAGACTTTTCCGGCAAGGCCCAACATTGGTTTTACCATTTGCCTCACCACCACCTACTTTTCCTTGGGAGTAATTAACCCAAGGGTCATCTTTATTACCCCGGGCCAATGCTTGTCTAAGTGTTGGCCCGAACCAACTTCTGCTGGGGGCCACCTTGAGGCAACCCGAGTTGGTTTTACTCGTAGCTAGACTCATCCGGTGTTGCCACGAGAGCGAGATCGTGCAGCTCCTATCGGGATCGTCGGCGCATCGGGCGGCTTTGCTGGTCTTGTTTTATTCTTTGTCGAAATGTCTTGTGGCGGGATTCGAGACTGATCGGGCCTTCCGGGAGAAGAATATCCCGTTGATCGCGAGAGCTTATCATGGGCTAAGTTGGGACACCCTGCAGGGTATAAACTTTCGAGAGCCGTGCCCGCGGTTATGTGGCAGATGGGAATTTGTTAATATCCGGTTGTAGTAAACTTGAAGCAAACTCTTCTAAAATACACCAACCGTGTGCATAACTGTGAGTGTCTCTTTTCGGGGTTGATCGAGAGGAGAACACGGTTTCTGGGTTATGTTTGACGTAAGTAGGAGTTCAGGATCACTTCTTGATCATTACTAGTTGACGACCGTTCCTTTGTTTCTCTTCTCGCTCTCATTTGCGTTGGTTAGCCACCATATATGCTTAGTCGCTGCTGCAACCTCACCACTTTACCCCTTCCTTTCTCTTTAAGCTTTGCTAGTCTTGATACCCATGGTAATGGGATTGCTGAGTCCTCGTGGCTCACAGATTACTACACCACCAGTTGCAGGTACAGGTTATGCGATGATCATGACGCGAGAGCGATGTTTGCTTGTATTGGAGTTCTTCTTACGCTTCTTCTTGATCGGGGATAGGTTCGGTCGGCAGCCTGGGCTAGCGAGGTGGATGTCGTTTGAGTTTTGTTTATGTTTCATCCGTGTCGGATGTGGATCTTATATATGATGTTGATGTATTCTTGTGGCATTTGTGCCTTATGTATGTATCCCCATCTATAATGTAATGTTGATGTAATGATATCCACCTTGCAAAAGCGTTTCAATATCTTGGGTCTATCCTTGGTGGGACCTTGAGTTCCTTTTAGATAGGGTCGCATATTGGGCGTGTTTTACCTAAGTCCTTGTGATCGCATATTAGAGGATCACAAAAGGGTTGTACCCCAATTGCGAAGATGGCAACATAAAGCTCGGTACCACCTTTGGAATTGCTGCGATGGAAGGAAGAGAATGGTGTATCGACCAAAGTTTGAAGCTACTAAAAATATTGAAGAAGAAGCTTTCAGAGGATAACGAATTGCCCGACAATACGTACGGAGCAAAGAAGGTTGTATGCCCTCTAGGATAGGAGGTGTAGAAGATACATGCATGCCCTAATGACTGCATCCTCTACCATAGTGCGTACAAGGATTTGAACGCATGCCCGGTATGCAGTGCATTGTGTTATAAGATCAGACAAGATGACCACTGGTGTGTTGTGGCGAGGCGCCCGGAAGAGGTTCTGCCAGGGTGATGTGGTATGCTCCTATAATACCACGGTTGAAACGTCTGTTCAGAAACAAAGAGCATGCCATGTTGATGCGATGGCACAAAGAGGACCGTAAGAAAGACGGGAAGTTGAGAGCACCCGCTGACGGGTCGAAGTGGAGAAAAATCGAGAGAAAGTGGGGGACTTTGCAGGTGACACAGGGAACGTATGGTTTGCTATAAGCGCAGATGGCATTAATCCTTTTGGGGAGCAGAACAGCAATCGCAACATCTGACCCGTGACTCTATGTATATATAACATTCCTCCTTTGCTGTGCATGGAATGTGTCGGATTTCAGGTTCCGCAGACCCTTGAGAGGTTCAAACTTTGGGGTGTGTGTGAATAACTCAACCTCCCCAGTCTGCCTACTCGCCAATCTCACGGCCTAGCTCGATGAACAAGAAGGAAACAGGACACATCATTTTACCCAGGTTTGGGCCACCTTGCAGTGTAAAACCCTACTACTTTGTGGTGGATTGGCCTTGAGGGGCTGGGGATGAACAAGTACAGTGGGAGAACAACCTCAGGAGGTGTGTTCTTGAGCTGGTGGGAGGAGAGAATGATCTCCAGGATTCGGATCGGGATCCATGATTCGGGTCGGGATCCTTTTCTATGGTGGTGGCTAGGCCCTATTTATAGTGGCCTTGTTCCTCTTCCCAAATGAAGGCGGGAAGGGATCCCACAACGGCCAAATTCGAAGGGAGACAACTAGTACATGTTATCTAGACAAAAGTAGTCTTCGCCTACAAAAGCCTCAGGTCGTGACACCGCGGTGGGCTCGGTGATGGCCTCCGTCCTGCCGTCCTGGCAGTCTTGGTCTTGTTGCACCGGAATGGAAACCTTTGGCTGATTCCTCAGGACTCTGCGCGTGCACTTGCCTCTTTAGCACCAAAGAGGAAACTGGTGCGCTGCACCTACTGGTGCCCACCTGGCCCTGATCATCATGGCTCACGTCACCTTGAGCCTCACGAGGTTAGGCCTTGATAGAAATCTCCGCTCCTCGGGAGCCAGCCTGAGGAGGCCGCTCCTAGCGGTGGTCTTGGTGTCGTCCGCCTCGCGAGGCTCGGCCCCTCGCGAGGGTCTTGAGTCATTGATGCTGAAGGTGGGCTGTACCAGGCCGTCGACGGAGCCACGTCGTGGGCCGCAGGCAGGCAAGTCTGGGTACCCCCTTTCCTAGAGTGCCGACAGTAGTCGCCGGGCCCAAGGCACGCTTGAACTTGGCTTTGAGGCGAAGCCAAAGGGAAAGTGCGGAGCGTCGCGGGCCCCAACCACCCGCGGACTTTTGTCGACGCATAGCGATTGATTGGACGTGGGCGTCTCCGCTTCCCCACGCCGCCTCGGCAACCGTTCGACTTGACGAGACCCTGCTGCATGCAGAGAAAAACCATCATTTACCAGGATCCTGGAGACCGGCGGTTGGCCTCCCTCTGGCTATAAATGAGGAGAGGGGCAGAGCCCCTCTCATTCATCTCCATCTTCTTCCTGCCCGCTCCTTCTTCTTCCTCTTCTCTGTCTTGCAGTAGCATCCATGGCGCCAATCAGGAGATTCTCTATGGCTGAGAAGGGAAAGACCCCTCGGGAGGAGCCTGAGCCACTCCCGCAGAAGAAGAGGTTTAGTCGCCCTTGCGACGCCGGTGAAGGGCGGGAGGTGACGCGCCTTGGTATGGACGGCCTCCGTTTGGCTTCCCGATTCCTCTGTACGCCCGCGCGCAGAGCTCAGGACAGGGTGGCAGTGCCCAGCGCCGCGCGGGAAGGGATCGTGGTGGACAGGCCGAGGCCGCGCGGCCAGCCGGCCCGTGAACCCACGCCTTAGGGCACCTCACGCGAGTTCGTGCCGTGGGCGGCAATGCCGCCGCGCACGTGGATCCGCCTCGCGAGGTTCTTCACCAAGGAGATGTCGTCGAGGGGGGCACTTGAGCTGTGGCTGTAGCACGCCGGGTGCTGTAGCCTGGCCACGGAGGCGGAGGTCGAGGTCGTCCCGCCGGGCGACGTCTTCATGACCCGAGGATGGGGCGAGATTGCCCGCGCTGTAGTCCAGAGGGGGCCCTCGCCATCCATTTCGAGTATGATGGCGCCTACACGTTGTTCTTCAAGGTCTTCGACGAGGATGGCCGGCACCTGGAGTGCTATTCCAGGGGAGGCAGTCCACACGGCGCGGCCGCGGGCGTCAAGCCTGCTCCTAGCCTTGCCTGCAGCTGCTCCAGCAGCAGCGATAACTCACTGGAGTCCAACAACTCTGCCGAGTCCAGGGAGTCTCCAGAGTCCAGCGATGAGTGAGGGAGTCTGAACTAAGGGGTCCTCGGGCGTCTGCCCTATTAGCCATGGGCCGGACTGATGGGCTATGAAGATACGAAGACCGAAGATTCCACCTGTGTCCGGATGGGACTCTCCTTGGCGTGGAGGGCAAGTTTGGCGACCAAATATGAAGATTCCTTTCTCTGTAACCGACTTTGTACAACCCTAGTTCCCTCCGGTGTCTATATAAACCGGAGGGCTTAGTCCGGAAAGGGATACGATCATACATGCTAGACTTCTAGGGTTTTAGCCATTACGATCTCGTGGGAGATCAACTCTTGTAATACTCATATTCATCAAGATCAATCAAGCAGGAAGTAGGGTATTACCTCCATAGAGAGGGCCCGAACCTGGGTAAACATTGTGTCCCCAGTCTCCTATTACCATCGACCTTAGACGCACAGTTCGGGACCCCCTACCCGAGATCCACCGGTTTTGACACCGACATTGGTGCTTTCATTGAGAGTTCCACTGTGCCGTCCCCAAAAGGTTCGATGGCTCTTTCAATCATTAACAACGATACTGTCCAAGGGGAAACCTTCCTCCCCGGATAGATCATTGTGTTCGGCGGCTTCGCACTACAGATCAACTCGTTTGGCCATCTAGAGCAGATCGATAGCTACGCCGCTGTCCATCAGGTCAGATTTGGGAGCTTGAACTACGTTGCGGATATCCGTGGAGACTTGATCCTCGATGGCTTTGAGACCACGGCAGCCGCTCCCTATCCCTACGATGAACATGATCTAAATCTGTCATCGGACCATACTCAGAAAATTGCACCTGTAACCGCTCCAGCCTTAGATCCAGAGCAGACCGCGCCATCCGAGGACGGGAGGATCAAACCCACCACGGAGGCCGCAGATTCCGCTGCATTAGAGCCGCACACAGACTTGACCTCATGTGATATCTGTGTCACCGAAACTCCGAACTCGTCTCCGGCCATAAGCCCCGAACCATGTGCGTCCGCGGACGCTGAGCTTGATCAGTTATTGATCTTCGAATTTAGCACCGCAGATATCTTCCGGCACTCGCCTTTAGGCGTTAACATCATTAAGAAATCTATCCTTAGCGGAAGGCTCACGGCCGAACTATGTCCGGTTTGAACTGGAGGCTGACGACGGGAAATTTTGCTTCCCACCCACCACCCACTACATAGCCACTATCGAGGACTTGACCGACATGCTCGATTACGGCTCCGAAGACATCGACGGTATGGACAACAATGCAGATGAGGAGCATGGCCAAAACCGATCGTTTACCGGGTGTTGGACGACCACTTCTTCGTACGACGTATACATGGTGGATACACCCACAGAGAATAACGGCGAGGACAAGGAAAAGCCAGCCGAGGGCGAGCCTCCCAAGACACAACCAAAGCACCGGTGTCAGCGGCACCGCTCTAAATCCCGCCGCAGCAAGGACAGCAACACCGGCACAGGAGACGATCACACTCCAGACAGTGCCAAAGATAATGAAGATCCCGGCGAGCAAATGAACAAACAGGATGAACGGGACGACGGGCACGTTAGCCTCGACGAACAGGCCATAAACGAAGACTCGGAGGATAGTAATTATCTTCCACTCTCCAAAGACGAGGAGAGCCTCGGCAACGAGGATTTCATCGTGCTGGAGGAGCCTTTTGAGCAGGAGCGCTTTAAGCGCCGGCTAATAGCCACTGCAAGGAGCCTGAAAAAGAAGCAGCAGCAGCTTCAAGCTGATCAAGATCTGCTCAATGATAGATGGATCGAAGTCCTAGCCGCCGAGGAATACGACCTTAGTGGCCCAACCAAAAATTACCCGAAGCGCAAATTGCTACCTCAGTACGGTGATGAGGCGCTGAAGCTCATACCATCATCACTGTCGGCTAATGTCGACCACGGTAGCGGTCATGCGAGCGACAACTAAAGCCGAACACCAACCAGCCCCACCTTGCTGTAAAAGCAGAGATAAAACAGCTCAGGGTTCTACATATGACCCCCGGCAGGGCCCGGACAGCAGAGCAAGACATAATAGATCGATCTATGGATCACGGGGACGTGCCCTGACGCGTGGCGACGACTATCTACTCGGACGTGACAAACCTGGTCATGCCCGGGCCGAAAACCGCAGACGGACTCCATCGGAGCTATGTCGCAGTGTGGCCCAATATAGAGGCGCCGCACATCATTTTTGCTTCACTGACGAAGTAATGGAGCACGAAATCCCAGACGGGTTTAAACCCATGAATATCGAATCATACGACGGAACAAACTGGTCCCACGGTATGGATCGAGGACTTCCTCCTCCATATCCACATGGCCAGAGGAGATGACCTTCACGCCATCAAATACCTGCCGTTAAAACTCAAAGGACCAGCTCGATACTGGTTAAACAGTCTGCCGGAAAACTCTATTGGCAGCTGGGAGGACTTGGAAGACACCTTCCGCAACAACTTCCAAGGCACATATGTTCCACCGCGGATGCCGATGACTTAAGTCACATTGTCCAGCAACCCGAAGAGTCAGCCAGGAGGCTCTGGACTAGGTTCTTAGTTAAGAAGAACCAAATCATCGACTTTCCGGACGCAGAAGCCCTAGCGGCCTTCAAACACAGCGTCCGGGACGAGTGGCTTGCCCACCACCTCGGTCAGGAAAAACCAAAATCAATGCCAGCCCTTACCGCTCTAATGTCCCATTTTTGCACGGGAGAAGACAGCTGGCTCGGTCATAGAAGCAACAGCGCCAGCGATCCGGGCACTTCTGAACTCCGAGACGGCAACAGCAAGCCACGACGCAGCAAACACAAACGTCGCAATGATAACGAAAGAACACTCGACACTGTGGTCAACGCCAGATTCAGCGGTCCCAAACCTGGTCAACGGAAAAAGCCCTTCAAGGCAAATAGAAATGGACCATCCAATTTAGACAGAATATTGGATCGGCCCTGCCAGATTCACGGCCACCCCGACAAACCAGCTAATCATACCAATAGAAGCTGTTGGGTCTTCAAGCAGGCTGGCAAGATCAACGCCGAACACAAGGGGAAGAGGCCGCCTAGTGATAGCGACGACGAAGAGACTCACCAACCAAATACTGGGGGTCAGAAGCAATTTCCCCTTGAAGTAAAAACAATGCATATGGTATACGCGACACACAACGCCACGTGGGAGCAGGAGAAACACTCCCTCTGGACTAAAGATTATACTGCAGCAACCTCAGCCAAAGTACAAAGCGGTCTCATTAAACCGCACACCTTGCCGGCCATTAAGCCACCGGTCTCCATACAACAGGATCGACCAACTCCGTGGACCTAGCAGTTCGGCTTCCGTCGCCCACCTCATATACCCGCGAAGTTTATATCGCGCATACATAACTATGCACTTAAGATACCCTGGGCATCGGCGGAAGCACAACACGGACGAGCCTGCAAGCACTCCCGTAACCTTTTTCTAATTACTCTTTCTTTTTCATTATCTTGTACCATAGGTGACGCAAAGGCTAATCATCTTAATGGACTCCATAGGAGTTTGGATCCATACACTCACCTATGGGCTATTTCCGTCAAGGAATCCAATCACCAAGGACAGGCGGCGCAGACGTGCGACTGGAGGTCCAAAATAACTTTTTGTAGACCACAATCTTTATTTCGAGCCTGTAATGTGCCTTTCTCCTCCGCCTTCCACCCCGAGCATGTCAAATAGCCGGGGTTGCGGTTTTGTTATTTATAAAATAAATATTGGCATATCACTCAGGTCCCAGTAAACATAACACGCATCCAGCATTCGCTCTTTCCAAAAAAATGAATGAATTTGGCTCCTGTGGTGGTTTCATACATACACCTCGGCATAACTTGCCAGGGGCTCGGTATGGGAACAAATGAGTTGCCAACAAGTCCGAACAACTTTATAGCGTACTTCGGCGTCGCGAGTTTGGCCTTATATGCATCAGCTCTGAATCATGTCTTGGGTCAATAGTTGGGTTGCCCGGCTCCTGTGCTTACTACCTTATGTTCCGCTCTATCGGCTAGGGTAGTAAAGGGAGAACTACTGCGATTGTGCTTCCGGTTCATCTGGTCAAGCACCTTAGTAGAGAAAGCCGAAAACTGACTATCATGATGAGGCAAGAGCTGGTTAACCACTCGATGACTTACCGGAATCTTTCGCGATTCCTTCCGTATTACACGAAGGACCCTTTTTCAGGTCATATATGTAACACACCATATTGGAATAAGCCGTACACATACCAGGGGCTACATCGTAGCCCCCCCCCCATAAAACTCCTATGGCTAAGTGAAAGTGTTAACGCCCTATAGTCCGATTGCCTAGTTCACGCATTGACACCTCCTTAATGGACCAAGGCGTTGGGTTAAGAGTGATCAAATGCTTTTGAATTTCGTCCGTACTTTATCTGAGGGCTAAAGCGGTTGGAAAACTTTGATTAATACAAAAGCGGCTGCACGGGGAGGAACAAAAGTTCTAGGCGAAACTAACATATATAGCCTTATCATGATATTGTCTTTCACAACTACCCATACATTTCACTCGAATATCATGTTCTTCGAGAATTGACCCTCTATCAAGCGGGCACCCTCCGGGACATCCTCTAAATAATGCTCTGGTGTGTGATGGTTCTTGCCTTTGGGTGGACCCTTCGCGGCAACATTTGTGGCCTTCATCTTCGCCCAGTATGTCTTGACACGGGCAAAAGCCATCCGAGCACCTTCAATGCACGCCGACCGCTTCACGACGTAGATACGCGGCACCACATCAGCAAGTCACTGCACCAAATCAAAGTAACTATCCGGAATTGGCTCGTTCGGCCATAGCCCGGCCACAGTGTCCTTCATGGCAGAACCGGATAATCTATGGAGTTCAGCCCATTGAGTCATCTGTTCGTTCAGCATCAGTGGGCATTTTGACGCACCGAACTACGACCAGAAAAGCTTCTCCGTCGCATGCCCTTCTTGCGCTTGGTAAAACTGCGCCGCATCGAAAGCACTCTTCGACAAGTCCAACAATTCGCCTGGAGAACTCCACACTTTATTAGTGGAGCATAATTCGGATCGCCGAACTTAGTTTGCAATTAAAAGGGCTTCCTAGCAGCAATCTCCCCAGCTTGTCGGATCTCCTCTCGGGCCGCTCTAGACTCGGACCGCGCTTCTTTCGCCTCTCGCAAAGCCTTGTCAAGATCAGCCGTTTTTTCCTTATTATCCTTCTCGAGGATTTCACAGTGGCTAGCGGCATCCTTCAGCTCACGTGCCATCGTGGATATTCTCTCCTCGCATTGATGCTGAGCAACCTGTTCGGCCTTCAGCTCGGCAGATGTCTTCTCGGCAGCCGCATTATTAATCCGGGCCTGCTCCTTGGCCCGGGCCAGCTCACCCTGAAGGATCTCGACCGTGGCAGCACCATCTGCAGTCATGCATATTTCAATATAAAATTCTTAGCTTCATGATCAATTGCAGGCCCGAGCATATAATGACAAACCTCGAGACATACCTTGCACTTTGTCAAGTCGCTTGTTGATAAGCGTAATGTCATCATCTGCCGCATCAAGCTTCCGCTGCAGCTCTGCAACCTCCGTAGTCCAGGCAGTCGCCAGGGGGGAATAGCCTGTGTTCCAAATAATCATTATTCCCTGGGCATATCTTATTGATCTTCTTATCACCCCCGTTTGGGAAGCCAATCAGAGTCTCAGGGGCTACTACCTGTACACAGATGCAGTTCGTGAATAAAACACACTCAATTATTTTTTGGTACAAATCTCGAAGCCTCCTAACAGGCTCGCGCAGGCTTCGTTCAATCCGCTTTTCACGGACAGAACCCTTTCAACCACCATGCCCATCAAGGTACGATGTTCTTCCAAGACGGACGCCCGTTGCAACATGCTCGTCAATATATCCGGTGCTTCTGGACCACCGGAAGCTGCTGCAGGAGTTCGACCTCCCTTCGAAGGGATCCACTCATCTGTTCCCAGAGTCGTCCCCGGCTGTAAACCGGACAGTCCGGGGGCTTCATTGTTGGCCCCTGGATACTGGGCTACCAAAGTATCACCTTTGGGCGGTGTCTTCATCACCCCTCGCACCCCTTGTTCATCAGGAGAGGTCCTCCGGGACGACACCTCAAAGTCGTCCGCCTTATTAGGCGAGGAGACCGGTGGAGGTGTCTCTCTTTCCATCATCTCTGGAAGAAGATCTCCCGAAGAAGAGGATTGGTGACGAAGACTATTGCCGAGCTGTGAAAACATATATTTTAGAAGTTACCCTGGTAACAGGAAAGGAATGGGATATGTTTAAAGAAAACGTCCTGGTCCACTTATGATTTGGCTGGAGGCTTGCCCTCATCACGGGACTATGGTAAGACGCCATCCTCCAGGCCCGAGCCACCCGACTGGGTCACCTTGCCTCGCTTGGGACCTCCTCTCTCCCAATCTTCAGAGGCAGCCCTTTTCTTACCATGGGGCAATGATACGTTAACTCCCCTTCACCTTTGTCTTCGGACGAGGGAATTTTGATTCCCTCGGGCACAAAGTTTGGTATACCTTCGGGATGAAGGCCACCTTTGGTCCTCCCACTTTCCGCCTTGTCCCCCTCCATAGACATCTGGTACGGTGCCGGGGCCAGCATCCTTGTTAGCACGGGATCTGCGGAGTCTTCGAGGAGGGGAGCCGGACACCAAATTCGCTCCGCCTTCTTTACCCAGCCCTGGAAGAAGATAGTTTGCTCAATAACATATTACGACACGCTTAGCTACAAAGTGTTCGGGGATTGAGCTCTTACCGAGGTATCCAGATGGTTGCAGTCGAGGCCGATGTCCTCGATGGTGTCCGGCCACTATTTCCGTTTCCCGAAAACAACTTCCACATCCCTTTGTGCGTAGTACTGAAGAAGTGTTGAGGGTCCGTGGTCCTTCCGGATTAAACTCCCACATGCGAAGAGGTCTATGCTGGATGGCAAGATTCGGCGGACTAGCATCACTTGAATCACGTTGACAAAGTTGATGTCCTTCTCAAGGAGGGTTCGGATGCGGCTCTGTAGAGTCTGCACTTCGTCAACTGATCCCCAGTCCAGCCCCTTATTTATCCACGATGCAAGCTGTAACAATGGACCAGAACGGAACACGGGTATAGCCGCCCACTTGGTACCGTGATGTTCGGTGACGTAGAACCACTCCCGCTGCCATTGGTTGGACGCTTCGGCAAAAGAGCCCTTTGGCCAGGGAATATTGGTAAGCTTGCTCACTGCAGCGCCGCCGCACTCCGCTTGTTTCCCGTTGACCACCTTTGGCCTCACGCTAAAGGTCTTGAGCCATAAGCCGAAGTGTGGGGGAATTCGGAGGAAGGCCTCATACGTAATGATGAATGCCGAGACATGAAGGAAAAAATCTGGGGCTAGATCGTGGAAATCTAGTCCGTAATAAAACATGAGCCCCCGGACGAAGGGGTGAAGGGAAAACACTAACCCTCGGAGGAAGTGAGAGATGAATACAACCCTCTCGCCAGATTTGCGAGTTGGAACAACCTGTCCTTGAGCAGGAAGCCTGTGGGGGATCTCCGCGGTCAGATATCTGGCTGCCTGAAGCTTCGCAATATCGTCCTCTGTAACAGAGGAGGCCACCCATCGGCCCTGCGGGCTGGATCCGGACATGACTGGGAAGCTTGAAGCAATGGAATCGAACCTTGGGTGCTAGAACTCGAGGTTGTTGAGGCTAAGGAGAGGTTCGGCGTAAATAAAGATGGCCTTGCCTCCTTTATAAAGGCAACGGGTATCAAACGCCTCCTCCTAAACCTAGAAACCTTCATGTTCCTAAGGAATCTCTCCAATGGAACGGTTGGGTTACCCACACTCGTATTAAATAAGAATCCCGCGATAAGGGGACACGATCTCTGCCTCGATAAGACGTGCCAATAAAAACCCCACCTCGAAACATGGAGCGGCGGGACAGGGAATAGTTCAAAATAATGATCGGGCGAGTGTGATGCCACGGTAGATTGGACTCGTAAAATATTATATTCTCTGGTGGTGCTTGTGTTGCAGATCCGGACATATTCGTCCGAAGACTACCCCGGAGTATTCGGAAAAGGGAACCCGCCTTGCAATGCCGAAGACAATTTGCGCGCCGGACACCTCGTCATTGAAGCCTGGTTCAGGGGCTACTGTGGGAGTCCTGGACTAAGGGGTCCTCGGGCGTCCGCCCTGTTAGCCATGGGCCGGACTGATGGGCTATGAAGATACGAAGACCGAAGATTCCACCTGTGTCCGGATGGGACTCTCCTTGGTGTGGAGGGCAAGCTTGGCGACCAAATACGAAGATTCCTTTCTCTGTAACCGACTTTGTACAACCCTAGTTCCCTCCTATGTCTATATAAACCGGAGGGATTAGTCCGGAAAGGGATATGATCATACAGGCTAGACATCTAGGGTTTTAGCCATTACGATCTCGTGGTAGATCAACTCTTGTAATACTCATATTCATCAAGATCAATCAAGCAGGAAGTAGGGTATTACCTCCATAGAGAGGGCCCGAACCTGGGTAAACATTGTGTCCCATGTCTCATGTTACCATCGACCTTAGACGCACAGTTCAGGACCCCTACCCGAGATCCTCCGGTTTTGACACCGACAACGACAGCTACGTGCCGCCGAGCTCTCGCCATGCCCAGAACGCAGCGGCGGCGTCCACTCGGCGTCGTTGGTGATACCCAGCGGTCGGGGTCCTTCGAGATCTTCTTCTTTTGTTTCCCTACGCGGAATTGTGACGAGCCCCATGAGGGCATGTAAATAACTGTAGTGCTTTTGCTTTAATGCTATCCTTCCTAGTATAATGTTGAATTTGCGTATCTCGCTCCGGCATGGTTCCCCCTTTTCGTTTTCGCGGTAGCTTAGTGCTCTACACCAATAGGACCCAGTCCCCAAGCAGGCTTCAGCCGTCACTGGTATACCAGCTCGTGATGCCGTGGTCAGGGCCAGGAGTTGAGCGGCCCAATGTCCGGTAAGAGCTCCTGAGACGCGATGCTCAAGAGGTCCCCTTTGGCGTGCAAGCAACTCCCTGAAGGCCGAAAAGGAAAGCGACATTGCCCGAGCGAGGTTGCGAGAGTTGAGTCGCGATGTTCATGATGATATGTATGGGTGACTTATCTTAGTGAGCCTACGGCGATTCCCTTGCGCAGCGCCTGATCGTGCCTTAGTGGTGACGCTTCTAGGTAGGGCTCACGCTAGCCTCCCCTTTTCCTCGCTCATATAGATGCTCTACGTCCTCGGGTCCTGGCCCTCGCGCGAGGCTTGGTCACCGCTGGTATGCCAGGTCGTGCTGCCGTGATCAAGGCCAGGGGGTGATGGCTCGAGAGCCAGTAGGAGCTCCTGAGGCATGATGCTCGGGAGCCGCCCCTTAACATGCAAGCAAATTGCGTGAAAAAGGGATGTCTGGCGGGCGGCCCGTAGTTAAGCTTCTGTGGGTTCCTGCGAGTTAGTCCAAGGAGGAGAATATAACTCATAACCATGCTTGCTATCCTGCCGTTGATCTTTCCGCGAGGAGATGGAGGCACTAAGGATCTGGTGAGGTGACATGCGCGGGGCAGGCCATGAGCCAGAGCTCGATCTCTTAGATTTGTCAGCATTACAGGGACGAACCCGAGCACAAGCGCCGTCCCAGCATTTGTAGCCCCCATTGTAGGATGAGCAAGAGGCGGGTCAGCGACGCGGGGAGGCCGCAAGGGGCAATAAAGCATCGGGCAACAGGTGATAATCATAAAGCAACTCATGGAAGAAGGTAAAGCCAGTTCTGATAGATGCAAGAAGGATACATGCCGCAGGGACGGACCCACGCGACTTGGGGTAATGCCGCCTGAGGGGCGCCCCCAACTGAACAAGCCAAAAGATGTCACCTGGCACCGTTGCCAAAGAGTTGTTGGTGTAGCTGAAGACGCGTGCTGCAGAAGTCACTCCTCATGAGCCGCCTAGGTCCTGAACCTCGGGAGGCTGAGGAGGCCCGGGGGGCTCGCAGAGATCCATCTCTATCTCCGTCAGGATCGCCTGGTGCCTGCCTCCTGAGCCGCCAGGACGCCCCACATGTGGCGCTGATGCTCGATAGCCATGTTCAGCAAGCCGAAGGGCATGCGAACGTAGCTGTGAGGGGGCCCTCGCACCGGCCAACGTGGGATGGACATAAGAGCTCCCGAGATGAGGCCCGGTTGAGCCCAGGGATGTTGACGCAGACGCGCAGCTCACTGCCCTCGCCGGGGCAGGGAGCTGCACCATGTGGTGGGCGACGGTCACCCCGCATAGCTCTTGCCTCCTGAAGCTCCTCGATTGTCTTGGTGATGAACTCCTGAGCGCCTGGCGCCTAGCGCCCTGCGCTTTCCTCATGGAAACGCGCGTTGAAGCACGCCTCCACATGGTGCCCGAGAGTCTCCCTCGTGATGTTGGCTAGGTCTAAGGCCTTCCAGAAGAGAGCCCCCAAGTCCAGCCTAAGAGGGGCGCCAGGCACGCCTTCCTATGCAAGAGGGGAAGGCGCCCCGTCAGTGGGCGCAGAGCTTGAGGCAGCGCCTCCGGACACCCCACCCTCCTGAGGTCCTTGGCAGAGCAGCTGCTGCTTATTCTTGGGGACAGTCTTAGGAGGGTAGACTGCGCTCTCGTCATCTGGGTTCTCGGCCGCTGCAGCTTGGTAGGCGCGCTCGAGAGAGCACAGCGCGTCCTTCTCCTCGCAGGTGACCGTGATGATGCCGCAGCTCCCTGGCATCTTGAGGACGTTGTAGCCATGGTGGGTCACAGCCATGAACTTGGCCAGGGCTGGGTAGCCGAGGATAGTGTTGTATGGGAGGTGAATGTGGGCGACGTCAAAGTCGATGAGCTCAATGCAGTAGTTATCGCAGGTGCCGAAGGTGACAGGGAGGCGGACCTGCCCTATCGGGGTGGTGGAGCCGTCTGTCACTCCTGAGAAGGGCTTGGTAGGCTGAAACTGGTTGTAGGGCACCTGGAGTCGGTCGAACGTCTCGACGAAGAGGAAATTGAGCCCCGCACCGCCATCGATGAGTGTCTTGGTGACGAGCATGTTGCTGATGATGGGCGAGTAGAGCATCAGGAGGGCCCGGCTGTGGCCGCACATTTGAGATGGTCGGAAGAGTTGAAGGTGATGGTGTACTTGGACCACCTGAGTGGACGCGTTGCCTCGAGCTTGGGAAGGGCTGCGTTCATCTCACGCGCGAACTGCATGAAGATGCGATGAGAGGCTAGGGCTTGAGCCCCGCCTAGGATGTAGGCGACGGAACGAGGCTCCTGGAAGCCCCCAGCCCCTCATCCTGGTGATGGTCATCATTCCTTCTTGGTGGTGGCGGCAGCGGGGGAAGGCCAGCATTGCCCTGAGGACGGTCCTCGCGAGGCTGATCTCTCCAGGCGCCCTCACGAGGCTGGCTCTACCAGCGGTCCTCGCAAGGCTGATCGCGCCACTCCTGGCGAGGGTTGCGGCCGTCCCAGCGTCCTCCGCCTCGGCCTCCTCCACGGTCGTAGCCTCGATCGTTGCGCTCGGGGTGACGATCGAGGCACCTGTCGTGGATGGCCCTGAGCTCCTGGCAACCGTTGGTGTTGTGGCTGTGCACGTTGTGGACGACGCAGAATGGGCGGCTGCCCTTGGATGACTCCGGGTGGTCGCAGCCGTGCTTCATCTCTGGTTCAGCCACGAGCACGGCTGGTCCCTTGCGCTTGATGTCCTTGGACTTGGTCTTCTTGTCTTCTGGGTCAACCTCGGGGAGCTCGAGGAGGGAGAGGCGTCCCTCCTCAGCTCTCACACACTTGGTTGTCATGTTGAACATCTCCAGAGCCGTGCACATGTCCTCGTGTATGGCAAGCTCCTCCTCCATCTTGATGTCGCGGATGCCATCAGTGAATGCCGAGATGATGGCCTCATCCTACACCTTGGGGATCTTGAGGTGAACACTGTTGAAGCACTGGATGTACTTCTGCAAGGACTCTCCCGGCTGCTGCTTGATGCGCTGCAGGTCCCCGACAGCCAGTGGGCGGTCGCGAGTGCCCTGGAAGTTGGTGACAAAACGTTCTCGCATCTCATCCCAGGAGGAGATCGATCCCGTGGGGAGGTTCAGGAGCCACGAGCGTACCGTCTTTGAGGGCCATGGGGAAACAATTTGCCATAACCTTCTCGTCGCCGTTAGCCGCCTCGATGCTCAACTCGTAAAGCTGCAGGAACTCAGCAGGGTCGTGGGTGCCGTCGTAGCGTGGAGGCAGGTCAGGCTTGATCTTCCCTGGCCAGACGACGCTGCGCAGCTCCGGGGTGAACGCGCGACATCCAGCTGTGGTCACCGGAGCCCGCCGTGGAGGTGGAGCCTGATCTTGGCGCTCGCGTGCCACCACTGCAGGCGGCGCGCGGTCTTGACGTGGCAATGCTGGGAGCGCATGCGCCTCTCCTTGCGGCTGCTGCACCACCTGGCAGCTTTCTTCGTCGCGCGTCGTAGAGCCTCGCGCCTTGGCTCAATGATGGCGTCCTGCCTGGGAGGTGGAGGAGGTGCTCCGTGAGCTACATCACCCGCAGCAGGCGACAGGTGAGGCAGCGAGCGAGATGGTGCAGGAGACTCTCTGGCGGCGCTGACGAGCTCGGCGATGTGGTCCAGCCAGTCCTCGTAGAGGTCGTCGATGGGGCAGTAGTGCAGGAGCTTGCGTTTCATGAGCAACGCAACCTGTGGGTTCGCTGGCGCACGACGAGCATGTGACGACGAAGCGGTTGCCAGGGTCAGCGACGGGGTGGCGGTGCGTCCATGCCGCCGCACGAAGGGATGCATCAATGAAGCCTGCTGCTCGTGGGCCGCGGGGCCGGTGGCAGCGTTGGACACGAGTGACGGGGAACGGCGGGGAGCACCGTCGCCAGCGGGTGCCGTCTGGGTGACTCGGGCGGCGAGGGCGGCCGGGCGCTCAGCACGGACTCGATGAGCATCAGCCACGGGGACGGCAAAGTGGTGGCGAATCGACTGGAGGAAGAGAGGCTCTGACACACCCCTACCTGGCGCGCCAAATGTCGGATTTCGGGTTCCGCAGACCCTTGAGAGGTTCGAACTCTGGGGTGCATGCGAAGAACTCAACCTTCCCAGTCTGCCTACTCACCAATCTCACGGCCTAGCTCGATGAACAAGAAGGAAACGGACACATCAATTTACTCAGGTTCGGGCCACCTTGCGGTGTAAAACCCTACTCCAGCTTTGTGGTGGATTGGCCTCGAGGGGCTGAGGATAAATTAGTACAGTGGGAGAATAACCTCAGGAGGTGTGTTTTTGAGCTGGGGGGGGGGGAGAGGATGATCTCCAGGATTCGGATCGGGATCCAGGATTCGGGTCGGGATCCTTTTCTATGGTGGTGGCTAGGCCCTATTTATAGTGGCCTTGGTCCTCTTCCCAAATGAAGGCGGGAAGGGATCCCACAATGGCCAAATTCGAAGAGAGACAACTAATACATCTTATCCTAACAAAAGTAGTCTTTTCCTGCAAATGCCTCTGGTCGTGACACCGCGGTGGGATCGGTGATGACCTCCGTCCTGGTGGTCTTGGTCTTGTTGCACCAGAATGGAAACCTTGGCTGATTCCTCGGGACTCCGCGCCTGCGCTTGCCTCTTTAGCACCAAAGAGGAAACTAGTGCACTGCGCTCGCTGGTACCCACCTGGCCTTGGTCGTCATGGCTCACGTCACCCTGAGCCTCATGAGGTTAGGCCTTCATAGAAATCTCCGCTCCTCAGGAGCCAGCCTGAGGAGGCCACTCCTTGCGGTGGTCTTGGTGTCGTCCGCCTCGCGAGGCTCGACCTCTCGCGAGGGTCTTGAGTCGTTGATGTTGAAGGTGGGCCATACCAGGCCCTCGATGGAGGCATGTCGTGGGCCACAGGCAGGCAAGTCTGAGTACCCTCGTTCCTAGAACAACGACAAAGCGGAAGTTCATTATGATGCCAGTTCTCATCCAAGGCCCTAAGCAACCCGGCAACGACATTGATGTGTACCTAAGACCATTAGTTGAAGAACTTTTACAGCTGTGGAATGGAAACGGTGTACGTGTGTGGGATGAGCACAAATAGCAGGAATTTGACCTACATGCGTTGCTATTTGTAACCATCAATGATTGGCCTGCTCTGAGTAACATTTCAAGACAGACAAGCAAGGGATACCACGCATGCACACACTGTTTAGATGACACCAAAAGTATATATTTGGACAAATGCAGGAAGAATGTGTACCTGGGGCACCGTCAATTTCTTCCGACCAACCATCAATGTCGAAAGAAAGGCAAGCATTTCAAAGGCGAGGCAGATCACGGAAGAAGACCGCCGTCCGTATCGGTAATCACATACTTGCTATGGTCAATGATTTACAAGTAATTTTTGGAAAGGGTCCCAATGGACTATCTGTTCCGAATGACACTGAGGGACGCGCACCCATGTGGAAGAAGAAATATATATTTTGGGACCAACCCTACTGGAAAGACCTAGAGGTCCGTTCTGCAATCAATGTGATGCACGTGACGAAGAATCTTTGCGTGAACCTTCTAGGCTTCTTGGGCGTGTATGGGAAGACAAAAGATACACCGGAGGCACGGGAGGACCAGCAATGTGTGCAAGAAAAAGACGGCATGCCTCCAAAGCAATATGAAGGTCCTGCGAGCTAGCCTCTTACCAAAGAAGAGAAGGAAATCTTCTTTGAATGCCTGATCAGTATGAAGGTCCCGTCTGGCTTCTCGTCGAATATAAAGGGAATAATAAATATGGCAGAGAAAAAGTTCCAGAACCTAACGTCTCATGACTGCCACGTGATTATGACGCAACTGCTTCCGGTTGCATTAAGGGGGCTTCTACCGAAAAATGTTTGATTAGCCATTGTGAAGCTATGTGCATTCCTTAATGCAATCTCTCAAAAGGTGATCGATCCAGAAATCCTACCAAGGTTAAGGAGTGATCTGGCGTGATATCTTGTTAGTTTTGAGCTGGTGTTCCCACCATCCTTCTTCAATATCATGACACACGTCCTAGTTCATCTAGTCGACGAGATTGTCGTTCTGGGCCCTGTATTTCTACACAATATGTTCCCCTTTGAGAGGTTCATGGGAGTCTCAAAGAAATATGTTCGTAACTGTGCTAGGCCAGAAGGAAGCACCTCCATGGGCCATCAAACAGAGGATGTCATTGGGTTTTGTGTTGACTTCATTCCTGACCTGAAGAAGATTGGTCTCCCTCAATCGCGGTATGAGGGGAGACTGACTGGAAAAGGCACTCTAGGAGGGGACTCAATAATATGTAGGGATGGGCATTCTTGATCTCAAGCACACTATAGAGTTGTACAGAATTCTACCTTGGTGATCCTGTATGTCGATGAACACAAGAATGTTCTGCGCTCCAAACACCCGGAGCAGTGTGACGACTGGATTACATGTGAACACATCAGGACTTTCGGCAGTTGGTTGCAAACACGTCTCATGGGTGACAACACTGTTTCTGATGAGCGGTACTCGTTGGCCAGGGGACCATCTTTGACTGTATTGACTTACAAAGGGTACGAGATAAATGATAATACATTTTACATGATCGCCCAAGATCAAAAGAGCACCAACCAAAACAACGGTGTCCACTTTGATGCATAAACCAAGAGGGGAAAGGACACATATTATGGTTACATAGTGGACATATGGGAACTTGACTATGGACATGATTTTAAGGTCCCTTTGTTTCAGTGCAAATGGGTCAATCTGTCAGGAGGCGGGGTACAGGTAGACCCACAGTACGGAATGACAACAGTGGATCTAAACAATCTTGGGTACACAGATGAACCATTCGTCCTAGCCAATGATGTGGCGTAGGTTTTCTATGTGAAGGACATGTCTACCAAACCGAGAAAAAGAAAAGATAAGAAAGCGAATACATCATACGATGAGCCAAAGCGCCACATAGTTCTTTCAGGAAAAAGAGACATCGTGGGATTGGAGGGCAAGACAGACATGTCGGAAGATTATGAAAAGTTTCATGAAATTCCTCCCTTCAAAATCAAGGATGACCCAAGCACCCAGTTAAACGATGAAGATTATCCATGGTTACGGCGCAATAGCAAAGGACACAACCGAAGAAAAACTGAAGACTTTCTCTCCACAACTATTATGATGATGCCTTTGATCTAGAATATCACTGTAGTTACCTGTGAAGAAAAGAAATGACTTTTATAACAGATGAGTTTCCGTCCGAAACCCTGATACTTCGAAAGAGATTGTCCGTTTTGTACACAAAGTGCATCCAATTTTTGCCGCAACCCTCTCAACTTTTTATAACATGCTATGTGGGTGAAATGATGATACCATGCCAACTTTTTACCTTTTCAGAGTTCATTTGTAGTGCTTTTCAATTTCAGGGTCATTTAGCTCAAAAATCAATAAATGCGTGAAAAATACCAAATGAAGTCAGAAAGGTTGAAAATTGATGATGTGGCTTTGAATAGTGCATTTTGAACACATAAAAAGTCTGGAGTTCAAATAAGTTCAAAAAATGAAATCCCTTTGTAACAGATGAGTTTTCGTCCGAAACCCTGATACTTCGAAAGAGATTGTCCGTTTTGTACATGAAGTGCATCTAGTTTTTGTCGTAACCCTCTGAACTTCTTAGCACATGCTATATGGGTGAAATGATGATACCATGCCAACTTTCAACCTTTTTAGAGTTCATTTGTAGTGCTTTTCAATTTCAGGGTCATTTAGCTCAAAGAATGAA
Organism: Aegilops longissima; assembly: GCA_021605205.1. Taxonomy (NCBI): domain Eukaryota; kingdom Viridiplantae; phylum Streptophyta; class Magnoliopsida; order Poales; family Poaceae; genus Aegilops; species Aegilops longissima. Next base: position 561,798,272 of record CM038681.1, on the reverse strand, counting down.
CTAATAGCAAAAAGAATGAACTAGAAAACTTTTATGAAACTCTAATAGCAAAAAGAATGAACTAAGAATAATCAATTAAAATATTCTATTATGATCAACTAAAACAAAACTATAATATTCTTCAATAGCAAGAAGAATCAACTAAAAAGCTTTTATAAAACTCTAATAGCAAAAGGAATCAACTAAAAAGCTTTTATGAACCTCTAGTATTTTTGAAACTAAAATTATGTAAAATTTATGCAACTAAATTATCAAAGTATTTTTGTTGAAAACATTAATAACAAAAAGTATTTTCATAAAGAAATTTTTGTTAGAAACTTTAATAGCAAACTAAAATAACAAAATCTGTTTTTGATTAAAACAAACATTTAAAATAACCTAAAATTTACCAAATTGAATATAATGATAAAACACGGTAATATTAAATAGCAGGAAAAAGAATCACTCAAAAATCTATTTTTATAGTAAAGTTATTCACAAACTAGTGATTCACACAAATTTAAACTATTCAAATTTGAAAACTAATGGCACTAACAGAAAGTTTATAAATTTTGTGACCTAAAAGCAAAAAGAATTACTGAAAAACTGTCAGTAGAAACAAAAGAAAATAAAGAAACCAAAAAACAAAACAAAAAACTGGAAAAAATAAAAAAAATGCCACCTACCGGGCCACCACGGCCTGAATACGACTAGAAACTCAACCATGGGCCAGGATTCAGGCCCGCGGAAGGCCCAGTAGGCACACAGGAAGATAAAGTGACCTTAGGCCCGTAAGCCTGTATTTGAGAGGAGCTCAAAGTGGTCTGCGCAGCCGCGCTTATAAACCACTGTTGAAGCCTCTCGGCTAGCGAGGTGGGACTAAACATCCCACCGCACCGCGCCAGTTCCAGCACAAGGCCTTTGGTTCCGGTTGGTGGCACGAACCGGGACTAGTGCCACCCTTTGGTCCCGGTTCGTGGCACCAACCAGGACCAATGCCCCCCTTTAGTCCCAGTTGGTGCCACCAACTGGGACCAAAGGTCTATGTTTCCCGCCCTTTGGGATGTTGAAAACTGACCTTTGGTCCCGGTTGGTGCCACCAACCGGGACTAAAGGTGGGCATTGGTCCCAGTTGGTACCACGAACCGGGACCAAAGGTGGTTGCTATATAACCCGACACTTGGGAAGTTTCCCCCCATCCGCCATTCTTCTCTCGAACGCCGCCACGCTGCTGCTGCTGCTCCTCGACGTCGCGCCCCTGCCCCGACATCGTCGTCGCCGTCGTTGCCCGCTCCTCGTTGATGTCGCCCCGCGACCCTGCCCTGTCCCAACGCGCTGCCCGTGCCCCTACCTTGACGTCGGCCGCCCCGTGCCCCCTGCCTCGGCGTCGGCCGCCCGTGCCCCTGCCCGACGCCAGCCGCCCGTGCCCCGCCTCAGCGCCGCCCGCGCCCGGCCTGCCCCAACCACACCACACCTCTCCTCCCGTTAGGTCTGGCTGGCCTCCTCCTCTCTTTGTCCTTTATCTATATATATATATATATATATATATATATATATATATATATATATATATATATGATTTTTGTTCATATGTATGTGTATGATGATATGTATGTGTGTGTATATGATGATATGTCCTGATTTTTCATAATTTTTTTGTTCATATATATGATGTTTTTTAGTTCATATGTATGCATGGATGTGGATGGAATATGATGTTTTTTTGTTCATAGAATATGGTGTTTTTTTATGCATAGAATATTTTTTGTTCATGAGAGAGGCGGGGACGTCGGACATTCATGAGAGAGGCGGTCTGGTCTCTATCATGTATATATATGTATGTGGCTATGTATGTATAGATGGATAGCATTTTTTCCATGTATGTATGTCGTTGTCGATATACCCCCTCCCCGATAACTTCGACATGAGGGGGGGTCGATATACCCCCTCCCCATAACATTGTTTTCTAAGTTACTAAGGTCAAATGTTCACCCCCTCTCGATATATCGGTCGACCAACTCTCGAGGCCAACCAAACCCTAGAAAAAAGCGTTGTCGATCTCCTACCCCTCCCACCCCTACCCGACAAACTCTCGAGGCCACCCAAACCACTAGAAGAAAACTCCGGTAACTTCGACATGAGGGGGGACGTCTCGATCAACCCCCTCTCACCCGAACAACTCTATGCATCATTTTATATCGCGGTGGACATATATCAAAGTTTGGTCACATGTTAAAGTTTGAATTTTGACATATGCAACATTTGATCATATATCAAAGTTTGATCATATGTCAAACTTTGAATTTTGACATATGCAACATTTGATCATATGTCAAAGTATGAATTTTGACATATGCAACAATATTTGATCATATGTCAAAGTTTGACTTTGACATAGATTTATCAAGAATGCCCCATTATGGATGTGCACAAGTTGATCCAATTTTTTTGATCTCATATATATATATATATATATATATATATATATATATATATATATATATATATATATATATTCTTCTATATGTCACGTTGTGTGTCAAAGTATTGAAGAAATCCATGGCTTCATCATTAGCGGAATGTGAGCGTATGATGCTCTGAAACTCTTCAAAGTTGTTTTGGAACGGAGTTCCGGATAGAATAATTCACTTTTTGGTATGAATTTCAGCAAAGGCCTTCCAAATAGCGATATTCGGAAGGCTCTTGCTGAACTTCGTACCAAAAAGCTAATTATCCTATCCAGGACTCCATTCCAAAACAATTTTGGAGAGCTTCGTACCATTATGCGCCTGTTACCTCGGGCTAATGATGAAGCCATGGTTTTCTTGAATCCTTTGACACTAGACAACATGACATATAGAAGGGTAGATGAGATCAGGAAAAATATGGACCATTTTCTGCACATCCAGAATGGCTCCATTTTGTTAAATCCCTTAAAGGTTAAGAGAATCCCTTGTTTGACATTCATGAGAGAGGCGGTCCGGACGTCGGACATTCATGAGAGAGGCGGTCCTGTCCGGTCACCGAACATGTCATGTGATAGGTACATAGTATTGTTTTTGTTTGTAGAAAACTCCGGTAACTCTTCAACATGAGGAGGGACGTCGATCAACCCCCTCTTGCCCGACGAAAATCTGGAAGCGTCAAGGCCACCCCAAACCCTAGAAGCGTCGAGGCCACCCAAACTTACCAAGTTAAAAGAGCGTTGTCGAGGCCACTGTCGTGGTTCTATGTCTTACAGTAGAATGGGGGTAGGTAGGAGGAGGCAAGATCCTAGCTATGGTGAGATTGTGCACGCAAGATTTACGAGTTCAGGCCCTTCTCAGAGGAAGTAACAGCCCTACGTCTCGGTGCCCGGAGGCTGGTCGATTGGATTATGCGTGAAGTTACAGGGGGTGTGAACCCTTGTCCCAGAGGAGGGGGGTGGCTTATATAGAGTGCGTCAGGACCCCAGCCATCCCCCATTACATAGGGTTCAATGTACATAAAGATGGGATGTTACTGGTAACGTCAGCATTGAAGTCATATAAATGATCACTAAGACTACGGAGTGAACGCCCGACCGTTGCCATCCAGAGTGACCTTAGATTCTGATATGGTCGAATGATTATATCCTGGTCGAATGGAATTGGGTTATCCGAGTGGAACCGTTGGTTGAGTGGGTTGCATCCTGAGATGATTTCAGTCGGTAGAAGTTGTTGTCCTTTGAATGTCTTTGACTGTAGGGCAGTGTCCTTGGGAAGGGTGTTTAGATCAGGTATATTACCCTACCCTAGGTACATGTCATCGTCATTAGCCCCCGAATGGTTCAGGGTCTGAGTGGAGATGGAGTTGAAGATGGTTCCGACCCAATTTTCATGCTTCGGAAGCATTTTACTTGGATTGGTGAGCCATGCAGAAACTTCGACCTCATTTTACGTCGCCTTGATCCATTCTGAGGTTGTTGAGTGAACTTTGTTGATAAGCTTCGAATGCTGATATGGTATAAAATCTTCGGCGTGGTCGATTGCATTGCCATTCCCAGATCTCACGGGATCCGTAATTTGGGGATGCGCGCGGGACGGAGGGGACCGCACTAAGCGGAGCGGATTAGGCAGGGGCGCCTCGATTCTCGTGCCACCTTTTTCGCCACGTACCGAGCGCGCGACTGTTGCGGGATTTGACAGGATTTCCTGGGCCCACAAGTCAGTCACTCGGGGAATAGGCCCATATAAGGCGTCTGGGTTGGTATTTTTTTGCACAGTGCATCCCATTTTCTTTCTTCCTCCTCTGCTTCTCCACTGCGTCTGCCTCCACCCTCTATGCCGCCGCCCAGCCCGAGCGCAACCCGCTGCGATGGCGAAGGACAAGACGGCGGCCCTGGAGCGTGTGAAGAAGGCGACAACGAAGGCGAAGGGCAAGAAGACGAGCCGGGGAGGGTCGTTGTCGAGATCTAGCCTGTGGCCCGGTTGGATCCAGGGCGACAGGATTCGATCCATGATCTAGCAGGAGGATCTGGAGGATCCAGGGTGGCTTCCGGAGGACGAGACCGAGCCGTGGCCTCAGGAGGGTGAGTGTGTCCTTCTTGCGACTCACGTCGACCGCGGTTTCTCTTTGCCCCCCCATCCTTTCTTCCGGGGTTTTCTGAACTTTTTTGGAGCTCAACTTCATCACTTTTCTCCCAACACTATCACATACCTCGCCGCATTTGTGTCCATTTGTGAGAAATTTCTGGGCTGTCGACCGCACTGGGGTCTCTTCAAACACATTTTCACTTGTCGTTCTCAGTCTGTAAAAAGGCTAATCCAAGTGATGAGAGGACGCACGTGATCCATATGTGCGGAGGTCTAGGGATCCAGATGAGGGGTAAAAGCACTTTCCCTGCTATGATTCTTCCCGATTCGGTCAGAGGGTGGCAGTCGACCTGGTTTTATTGTAAGGACCAACCGACCCCTGGTCAGTCGTGTTGTGATCTATGGTAAGGTGCGTCGACTACAAATTAAAAATTCATACGCGCAGAACATCCAGGAACATGCTACGGGAGATGGATCACAGTTCGTTACCACTAGGCGCGATGCGTGCAGCAAATGAAGAAAAGTTGGGGCAGCGGCGTCTGCGTGGATAAATCTCCTCCTCGTCCGATCTCCCTCGAACAGCGGTCGTCCGATCCCACGCACGAGTTCGCCAGAGCGGCGCAAGTGCACCGCCTCAAACGGTATCGATGCGTGCAGGAGGAACACCGTGCGGTGGACTGCTAGGTCCGATCACACAGTCGGCGGCGAGTGGAGGTGGCTATTCGCAACACGTGCAAACCCTAGTCGCAGCGCCGAAGCGATCACACACATGAGTGTGCCGCACCTCCACTTTATATAGGCGTCCGTCGCAGGCTCAACACTTGGGCCTCGCACTGACCCTAAAGCCCAAAGTCTACTCGGTCACGTTCCTAGTCCAGTTCGGATCACATCCTACCAGTGTCCTACGAACTGACCTCGTAGGTTCCTTCCCTTAAGTGCGCGGCCCCTTAGGTTCAAATCGGCTTGGTCACAGTTCGGATCACCTCCGACCTGCATGGTTGGTAGCGGCCTCTAGCAAGGCGTGCCGACCACCAAGCAGACTATGAAGCTGGTTAAGCGAAACTGCATAACGTGTCACACTTCATTCCCTTTGCCACACGATATATGTTGTCGGGCTCAAGGCGAGACTGTCATCCTTGTGCTAGCCCGACCTCTTTCTCGTTTCAGTGATACCGACCACAATCCGGATTATCTCATAATCCTTGTCACATGGCCATGCTTATCCTGGTCAGATCACACGAGGGGCCCAAAGTATATCTCTCCTGATCGGAGGGGCATATCCCATCTTGCTCGACCACGTCTCGCAGCATGGGTCTGGACAAGCCCAAAACCTACCTTTGTAACTACCCAGTCACGGAGTAGGATTTGGTCGGCCCAAAGCAAGTCTGTCACCATCCCGAGTACATGCGTCAGCTCAGGTCTTAGGACATAGAACGTATGTTGTACTAGAGACTCACAGATGACATATTGATGCGTCTCATAGTTGGGTCTGTCCGAATAGGACCTTATCTCGACTCGAATCCGACTACGTCGAATCCGACCAGACCTTTCCAAGTCCATATTATCTGGTTAGCATCCAATGCTCCATGGCTAGTGAGACCAAGCCATCGACCGTGTCATATGCTAGTCTAGCCGGTTGCGCGTGCACACAGCCCTTTCGACTAGGGACCTTTTAGGACAGTCATCATACAATGCATAGTCCCACAAACAAGTCACGTACTTGCTGATACACATCATTGATAATGTCCAAGGACTATCTTTATTCATAAACACATAGGAAATATCATCATACATGATTGCCTCTAGGGCATATCTCCAACAAGTCGACTGGCCTTCCTCCATTTTCCATGGAGCGAGTTGAGAAGCCCTCTCCCTTGAAAATGACTCCAGCTGAGAAAGTGGAGGTGAATATGTTGGTAGAGCGAGTAGTCCAACTTGTCCATGGCGGTGTGACTGGCATGGATTTGCTAGAGGTGTTTCTCAGTCGACACATCCAGCCACTTCAAGCTCGCGATCATCCAATGTGGATGTACTCGGGTATTGATGACATCACTCGGATCCAGCCATAGGAAGTTGATGATGAGACGGTGGCGCAATGGTTGCAGGGCATCACTGGCAACAAGGACAACCCTATGGGGTCTAGGAGGATTCCTCCACTCGACAACACCAACGAACCAGACAAGGTCCGACTCTTTACTTCCTAGTGTCTTTTTGATCTGACATGTAATTGTTCTCGAAACTGACTGATATTTTCTCAACTCTGTGCCTTGCAGATCTACACTGAGATGTATTCGATACCCAACGGAGAGCAGGAGCAGGAGGGAGAGGCGAGCGGAGGTGACAGCGGTGACTGGCATTCTGACGGAGGAGAAGGCGAGGAGAGTGAAGACTCAAGCAGTGGTGAGGAAGTCAACTCTCCACCTCGCTCGGAAAGACGCTCCAAGCAGAGGCAAGACCCAGCAAGTGTTCGTGGAAAAGCGACTGCACTGACTGGACAGACTTCAAAGCGCACTGGGACATCTTCTCCTGTGCCGACTGAGAAAGCTCTGAACCAGCCCAAAGTTGCGCCATCAAATCCCCGGAAGGCCTTGCCCAAGATCAAGGTTGACATTCCCGTTGCCTCTGTGTAAGTATTTGGTCTTCACTCTTTGCTCGAGGAGTCTTATATTGGCTGCCGACTCATTCTCTTGCCTGACCGAGTGAATCCTGGAATTTGTAGTGCTGCTAATTCTAGGACCTCCATTTATAAAGATGAGGAGATGGAAGACGCGGTCACATCCAACGCGGGTACGACTCTTGTCGTCTTGTCCTTGTTTTGTCAACCATTTTGACAGTCGACTGAATTCTCGTGGTCGATTCTTTTGCAGCTCCTCAAAATGTTATTGAACTTCCAGACGACGACGAAGACGTGCCACAGAAACCCATGGGAAGGAGGGGCAGGACTTCGGGTAGGAAGGCACAAGTTAGCAAGATGCCCTAGTCGACGCCGGTGACGGAACTAGCGATCCAGCAGTCCAGAGACCTCAACCGAGCTTCTGTTACTTTTGCGTTTCCATTGTCGAGTGCACATCCTTCAGCATCGACTGCACAGGCCCCTGTTTCATCTGTACAACCCCATGCCTCAGATTCTCAAGCTGCTGCAGCTGATCCACCATCTCCACTTTTCACTGCCTATCATGTCCCAGAGACCAGGTGGGCGCTGCCAAGGAAGCCATACGCCAGGCACGCCTTATGATGGAGCAGGTGAAAGTGGTGCGCGAGGCCAGTCAAGCTGCCTATGACGGCAGCTCAGCGCACCAGGCCAATGTCCAGGTTAGCTGAATTCCGACTGATCTTTGACGCTTGTTTTGTTAGGATATGCTACCTGAAAACCTTTATTGTGCATCTACCTGTCAGTTTGCACCTTGCATCTGTACACCCACTGGGTGTTTTAATTTTTCACTGAGTAATTCTTCCACTTGACTCGACTGCTTAGTGTCGATTGTATTTTTGAACTAGTGGGGGCACGCAGAGTGCACCCACTGGGTGTAGTCCCCGAGGTCGCTGTCGAATGTGTGATTCGGCGGGGGTCTTGATAAAAATATCTCTTAACCGCTTTTCCACTCGGTCTAGGCAGGTCTGGTCGAGTGAAATCCGGACCAGTGGGGGCATGCTGAGTGCACCCACTGGGTGTAGTCCCCGAGACCGCAGTCGACTGCGGACGGTCGGTTGTGGTCTGAGGATAAATGTTGCTTCTCTTTTTTTCACATTCTTCCACTCGGTCTGGGCGGACCATGTCGAGTGGAACCTGGACTAGTGGGGGCACGCTGAGTGCACCCACTGGGTGTAGTCCCCGAGACTACTGTTGAATGTTTGATTCGGCAGTAGTCTTAGAACTAGCTTTATTGCTCGAAAGCAACCAAACTTTGTTTCTATCGACTGACTGTCCTCTGACCGCAGAAATCTTGCGAACTTGGAGCCTGGTTTGCTGACTTGGAGCAGAAGCAGATCCAGGTCAATCTTGATCTCGAGTTGGCCAAGGAGAACTTGCAGAAGGCTAAGGATGATGCTGCTGGTATGGGAAACTTGTCGACTGATTCTCTTCTGAACCGAATGCTATTTCCTCCTTCTGAACCGAGTGTTATTTCTTTCAGAAAAAATGAAGCAGGCTCTGGATCAGAAGGACCTTGATCTTGCCGCAGCGCAAAAAATGGCGCAAGAGAAAACAACACTTGCTGAAAAGAAGCTGGCTTCAGTCGGGAAGTTCGAAGAAGAAAATGCCAAGTTGAAGACTGCTCTTGATGAAGCTAACAAGGAGGTGACACGACTGAAGAAGGACAAGGGAGCTCTGACCGACAAAGTTGGTGATCTCACTCGGAGGAGGAACGAGCTGGAGGTTTATCTGGGAGGACTCGCCAAGAAGTTATTCCTTATGCTTGAAGGTATCTTTCTTTGTTTGACTGATTTGCTATCGTCGATTCACCATAAAGCCGTCGACTCATTATTTCTTTGTGAGTGCAGAATTCTGTCAAAACTTCAAGGAAGAAACTGGGCGAATCGGGACAAGCTTGGACCCCATCAATTCCCCTGTTAAAGATGAAGCTACCATGAACGTGCTCCGACTTGAGTCTCGCCTTTCCAGCGCCGTGGACTATCTTGCCTGACTGAAAGTGGCGGTGTCACGGATTGATACTGCACTCTGGCCAAGGGAGACATTCCAGAATGATCTTGAGTCTCTGATGACTCGACTTAACGAGATCCCTGGTCGAGTGCAAGAATGGAAGAAGTCGTCTGCTCGTTGTGGCGCTGACGTGGATGTGTCTCTGGTTCACTCCACTTCAAAGAAGCCAAGGGAGAGAAGCTTGCAGCGATTAAGGTCGCCAACACCAAGAAGCTCGACTTTCGGTCCTTTATGGAGACTTTTATTGCTGCTTCCACTCCCATTGCAGATGGAATCGAACTGGACGAGTTCGTTGTGCCTGTCAGCCCTCCTCCTGCGGAGTAAATAAACTTTTATGATCCGATTAAATTTACCTTGGTATGCTCAGTGGTTTTGTAACCGTTAAACTCCTTCGGGCCTGATGCCCGAGTACTTTAATCTGCGGTCCAGAACTTCGTGGGATTTATCTGAACTTGGTTTTTCCTTGAATACGTTTGCCTTTATCTCCGAGTGGAACTTGTATCTTCACTCGGAACAGACTTTGCTACTTGTGATGTAGTTCTGAGGAGAGGGTCGCGGATGACCTGCACCTCATCATTCTTGCAGATCGGGATGGATCGCACATTGTATTCGTGTCGCAACTCTGAGGAGAAGGTCGCAGACGACCTGCACCTCGTCATCCTTGCAGATCAGGATGGAGCGCACATTGTGTTTCTGGTGCATCTCTGAGGAGAAGGTCGCAGACGACCTGTACCTCGTCGTCCTTGGGGATCAGGATGGAGCGCACATTGTATTTGTGGCGCAGCTCTGAGGAGAAGGTCACAGACGACCTGTACCTCGTCGTCCTTGCGGATCAGGATGGAGCGTGTGGCTGCTACCTCTTGTGCACTGCGTTGGTTTTCCCTTGAAGAGGAAAGGGTGATGCAGCAAAGTAGCATAAGTATTCCCCTCAGTTTTTGAGAACCAAGGTATCAATCCAGTAGGAGGCTACGCGCGAGTCCCTCGCACCTACACAAAACAAATAAATCCTCGCAACCAACGCGATAAGGGGTTGTCAATCCCTACACGCCACCACTTACGAGTGAGATCGATAGATATGATAGGATAATATTTTTTGGGATTTTTGTGATAAAGATGCAAAGTAAAATAAAAGCAAAGTAAAAAAGGAAAGGAAATAACTAAGTGTTGGAAGATTAATATGATGAAGATAGACCCGGGGGCCATAGGTTTCACTAGTGGCTTCTCTCAATAGCATAAGTATTCTACGGTGGGTGAACAAATTACTGTTGAGCAATTGACAGAATTGAGCATATTTATGAGAATATCTAGGTATGGTCATGTATATAGGAATCACGTCCGAGATAAGTAGACCGACTCCAGCCTGCATCTACTACTATTACTCCACTCATCGACCGCTATCCAGCATGCATCTAGAGTATTAAGTTCATGAAAACAGAGGAACACCTTAAGTAAGATGACATGATGTAGAGGGATAAATTCATGCAATATGATAAAAACCCCATCTTGTTATCCTCGATGGCAACAATACAATCGTGCCTTGCTGCCCTATTGTCCTTTGGGAAAGGACACGCAAGATTGAACCCAAAGCTAAGCACTTTTCCCATTGCAAGAAAAACCAATCTAGTAGGCCAAACCGAACTGATAATTCGAAGAGACTTGCAAAGATAACAAATCATACATAAAAGAATTCAGAGAAGATTCAAATATTGTTCATAGATAATGTTGATCATAAACCCACAATTCATCGATCTCAACAAACACACCGCAAAAAGAAGATTACATCGAATAGATCTCCACGAGAGAGGGGGAGAACATTTGTATTGATATCCAAAAAGAGAGAAGAAGCCGTCTAGCTAATAACTATGGACCCGAAGGTCTGAAGTAAACCACTCACACTTCATCGGAGAGGCTATGGTGATGATGTAGAAGCCCTCCGTGATGGATGCCCCCTCCAGCGGAGCTCCAGAACAGGCCCCAAGACGGGATCTCGTGGGTACAGAAGGTTGCGGCGGTGGAATTAGGTTTTTGGCTCCGTATCGATCGTTTGGGGTGCGAGGTATATATAGGAGGAAGAATGCGTCGGTGGAGCAACAAGGGGTCACGAGGGTGGAGGGCGCATACGAGGGGGTGGGCGCGCCCTACCTCGTGGCCACCTCTTTGTTTCTTGACGAGGGTCCAAGTCTCCCGGATCATATTCTTCCTAAAAATCACGTTCCCGAAGGTTTCATTCTGTTTGGACTCCGTTTGATATTCCTTTTCTGCGAAACTCTGAAATAGGCAAAAAAAAACAATTCTGGGCTAGGCCTCCGGTTAATAGGTTAGTCCCAAAAGTAATATAAAAGTGAATAATAAAGCCCAATAATGTCCAAAACAGTAGATAATATAGCATGGAGCAATCAAAACTTATAGATACGTTGGAGACGTATCAAGCATCCCCAAGCTTAATTCATGCTCGTCCTCGAGTAGGTAAATGATAAAAACAGAATTTTTGATGCGGAGTGCTACTTGGCATAATTTCAATGTAATTATTCTTAATTGTGGTATGAATATTCAGATCCGAAAGATTCAAGACAAAAGTTTAATATTGACATAAAAATAATAATACTTCAAGCATACTAATAAAGCAATTATGTCTTCTCAAAATAACATGGCCAAAGAAAGTTATTCCTACAAAATCATATAGTCTGGCTATGCTCTATCTTCACCACACAAAGTATTTAAATCATGCACAACCCCGATGACAAGCCAAGCAATTATTTCATACTTTTAACATTCTCAAACTTTTTCAATCTTCACGCAATACATGAGCGTGAGCCATGGATATAGCACTATATGTGGAATAGAATGGTGGTTGTGGAGAAGACAAAAAGGGAGAAGATAGTCTCACATCAACTAGGCGTATCAACGGGCTATGGAGGTGCCCATCAATAGATATCAATGTGAGTGAGTAGGGATTGCCATGCAACGGATGCACTACAGCTATAAGTATATGAAAGCTCAACAAAAGAAACTAAGTGGGTGTGCATCCAACTCGCTTGCTCACGAAGACCTAGGGCATTTTGAGGAAGCCCATCATTGGAATATACAAGCCAAGTTCTATAATGAAAAATTCCCACTAGTATATGAAAGTGACAAAATGAGAGACTCTCTATCATGAAGATCATGGTGCTACTTTGAAGAACAAGTGTGGTAAAAGGATAGTAACATTGTCCCTTTTCTCTTTTTCTCTCATTTTTTTGGGCCTTTTCTATTTTTTTTGTGGCCTCTTTTTTTCGTCCGCAGTCTCATCCCGACTTATGGGGGAATCATAGTCTCCATCATCCTTTCCTCACTTGGGACAATGCTCTAAAAATGATGATCATCACGCTTTTATTTACTTATAGCTCAACAATTACAACTCGATTCTTAGAACAAAATATGACTCTATATGAATGCCTCTGGCGGTGTACCGGGATATGCAATGAATCAAGAGTGACATGTACGAAAGAACTATGAACTGTGGCTTTTCCACAAATACAATGTCAACTACATGATCATGCAAAGCAATATGACAATGATGGAGCGTGTCATAATAAACGGAAGGGTGGAAAGTTGCATGGCAATATATCTCGGAATGGCTATGGAAATGCCATGATAGGTAGGTATGGTGGTTGTTTTGAGGAAGGTATATGGTGGGTGTATGATACCGGCGAAAAGTGTGCGATATTAGAGAGGCTAGCAATGGTGGAAGAAAGAAGAGTGCGTATAATCCATGGACTCAACATTAGTCATAAAGAACTCATATATTTATTGCAAAAATCTACAAGTTATCAAAGCAAAGTATTTCGCGCATGCTCCTAGGGGGATAGATTGGTAGGAAAAGACCATCGCTCGTCCCCGACCGCCACTCATAAGGAAGACAATCAAGAAATAAATCATGCTCCGACTTCATCACATAATGGTTCACCATACGTGCATGCTACGGGTATCCCAAAATTTAACACAAGTATCTCTCAAATTCACAACTACTCAACTAGCATGATTCTAATATCACCATCTTTATATCTCAAAACAATTATCAAGCATCAAACTTCTCATAGTATTCAACACACTCATAAGAAAGTTTTTACAAATCTTGAATACCAAGCATATTAGGATTATTTAAGAAAATTACCATGATATTTAAGACTCTCAAAATAATCTAAGTGAAGCATGAGAGATCAATAGTTTCTATAAAACAAATCCACCACCGTGCTCTAAAAGATATAAGTGAAGCACTAGAGCAAAACTATATAACTCAAAAGATATAAGCAAAGCACATAGAGTATTCTAACAAATTCCAAATCATGTATGGCTCTCTCAAAAGGTGTGTACATCAAGAATTATTGTGGTAAACTAAAAAGCAAAGACTCAATTCATACAAGACGCTCCAAGCAAAATACATATCATGTGGTGAATAAAAATATAGCTCCAAGTAAAGTTACCGATGGAATTAGACGAAAGAGGGGATGCCGTCCGGGGCATCCCCAAGCTTTGGCTTTTTTGTGTTCTTATATTATCTTGGGGGTGCCTTGGGCATACCCAAGATTAGGCTCTTTCCACTCCTTGTTCCATAATCCATCAAAATCTTTCACCGAAAACTTGAAAACTTCACAACACAAAACTTAACAGAAAATCTCGTGAGCTCCGTTAGCGAAAGAAAACAAAAGACCACTTCAAGGTACTGTAATGAACTCATTATTTATTTATATTGGTGTTAAACCTACTGTATTCCAACTTCTCTATGGTTTATAAACTATTTTACTAGCCACAAATTCATCAAAATAAGCAAACAACACACGAAAAAACAGAATCTGTCAAAAACAGAACAGTCTGTAGTAATCTGTAACTAACGCAAACTTATGGAACTACAAAACATCAGCCAAAATAGGAAGACCTAGGAAAATTGTTTATTGATCAGCAGCAATTGGAATCACTATTGTATCACGTTCTGGTGATTTTTAACAATTGTTTTCGTGAACAGAAAGTTTCTGGAAATTTCTGCAAGATCAAATAACTATCGTCCAAGAAGATCCTATATGATTAATTTGGCACAAACACTAATTAAAACATAAAAACACATCTAACCAGAGTCTAGAACAAATATTTATTCCAAAACAGAAGCAAAATCAAAAAACTAAAAATAAAATTGGTTGCCTCCCAACAAGCGCTATCGTTTAACGCCCCTAGCTAGGCATAAAAGCGAGGATAGATCTAGGTATTGCCATCTTTGGTAGGCAATCCATAAGTGGCTCTCATGATAGATTCATATGGTAATTTTATTTTCTTACTAGTGAAGTGTTCCATGCCTTTCTTTAATGGAAATTGGAATCTAATATGCCCTTCCTTCATATCAATAATTGCACCAATCGTTCTAAGGAAAGGTCTACCAAGAATAATAGGACATGAAGGATTGCAATCTATATCAAGAACGATAAAATCTACGGGCACATAATTCCTATTTTCAACAATAAGAACATCATTAATTCTTCCCATAGGTTTCTTAATAGTGCAATCCGCAAGGTGTAAGTTTAGAGAGCAATCATCAAAATCACGGAAATCTAGCAAATCACACAAAGTTTTTGGAATCGTGGAAACACTAGCACCCAAATCACATAAAGCATAGAACTCATGATCCTTAATCTTAATTTTAATAGTAGGTTCCCACTCATCATAAAGTTTTCTAGGGATAGAAACTTCCAACTCAAGTTTTTCTTCATAAGATTGCATCAAGGCATCAACGACATGTTTGGTAAAAGCTTTATTTTGACTATAAGCATGAGGAGAATTTAGAACGGATTGCAACAAGGAAATACAATCTATCAAAGAGCAATTTTCATAATTAAATTCCTTGAAATCCAAAATAGTGGGTTTATTAGCATCTAGGGTTTTGATTTCTTCAATCCCACTTTTATCAATTTTAGCATCAAGATCTAAAAACTCCGAATTTTTGGAATGCCTTCTAGGTAAAGGTGGATCATATTCAATCCCATCATTATCAAGATTCATATTGCAAAACAAAGATTTAATAGGGGACACATCAATAACTTTTAGATCTTCATCTTTATTTTCATGGAAATCTGGTTTAGTGGCCATCTTATTAACTAAGGTAGCCTGCTTATTCGATATTTCAGCTATCAACTTTTCAAGACGAGCAATTTGGGATCTCAAACCATCAAATTCTTTAGACATATCATCGAGCTCTTTATTCATATTACTCATAAAGCTTTTTTGTTCCTTAAGCTCGTTTCTGAAGAAATTATTATGCTCAAATTGCAAAACCATAAAACTCCTGACATTGCTTTCGATCTCTTCTAATCTTTTAAGGTGAAGATCACCGAATCTAGGTAGAGCCATCATGACAAGCAAGCAATCCAACACACAAGCAAACAAAAAGCAAGCGAAAAATAGGCGAACGAAAAAGAGAGGGCGAATAAAACGACAAGGGTGAAGTGGGGGAGAGGAAAACGAGAGGCAAATGGCAAATAATGTAATGCGGGAGATAAGGGATTGTGATGGGTACTTGGTATGTTGACTTTTGCGTAGGCCTCCCCGGCAACGGCGCCAGAAATCCTTCTTGCTACCTCTTGAGCACTGCGTTAGTTTTCCCTTGAAGAGGAAAGGGTGATGCAGCAAACTAGCGTAAGTATTTCCCTCAGTTTTTGAGAACCAAGGTATCAATCCAGTAGGAGGCTACTCGCGAGTCCCTCGCACCTACACAAAACAAATAAATCCTTGCAACCAACGCGATAAGGGGTTGTCAATCCCTACACGGCCACTTACGAGAGTGAGATCTGATAGATATGATAGGATAATATTTTCTGGTATTTTTGTGATAAAGATGCAAAGTAAAATAAAAGAAAAGTAAAAAAGTAAAGGAAATAACTAAGTGTTGGAAGATTAATATGATGAAGATAGACCCGGGGGCCATAGGTTTCACTAGTGGCTTCTCTCAATAGCATAAGTATTCTACGGTGGGTGAACAAATTACTGTTGAGCAATTGACAGAATTGAGCATAGTTATGAGAATATCTAGGTATGATCATGTATATAGGAATCACATCCGAGACAAGTAGACCGACTCCTACCTGCATCTACTACTATTACTCCACTCATCGACCGCTATCCAGCAAGCATCTAGAGTATTAAGTTCATGAAAACAGAGTAACGCCTTAAGTAAGATGACATGATGTAGAGGGATAAATTCATGCAATATGATAGAAACCCCATCTTGTTATCCTCGATGGCAACAATACAATACGTGCCTTGCGCCCCTACTGTCACTGGGAAAGGACACAACAAGATTGAACCCAAAGCTAAGCACTTCTCCCATTGCAAGAAAAACCAATCTAGTAGGCCAAACCAAACTGATAATTCGAAGAGACTTGCAAAGATAACCAATCATACATAAAAGAATTCAGAGAAGATTCAAATATTGTTCATAGACAGTCTTGATCATAAACCCACAAGTCATCGATCTCAACAAACACACCGCAAAAAGAAGATTACATCGAATAGATCTCCACGAGAGAGGGGGAGAACATTGTATTGAGATCCAAAAAGAGAGAAGAATCCATCTAGCTAATAAATATGGACCCGAAGGTCTGAAGTAAACTACTCACACTTCATCGGAGAGGCTATGGTGATGATGTAGAAGCCCTCCGTGATGGATGCCCCCTTCGGCGGAGCTCCGAAACAGGCCCCAAGATGGGATCTCGTACAGAAGGTTGCGGCGGTGGAATTAGGTTTTTGGCTCCGTGTCGATCGTTTGAAGTGCGTGAGGTATATATAGGAGGAAGAATGCGTCGCTGGAGCAACAGGGGCCCACGAGGGTGGAGGGCGCATACAGGGGGTGGGGGTGGCGCGCCCCTACCTCGTGGCCTCCTCTTTTGTTTCTTGACGTAGGGTCCAAGTCTCGCGGATCATATTCTTCCTAAAAATCACGTTCCCGAAGGTTTCATTCCGTTTGGACTCCGTTTGATATTCCTTTTCTGCGAAACTCTGAAATAGGCAAAAAAACAGTAATTCTGGGCTGGGCCTCCGGTTAATAGGTTAGTCCCAAAAGTAATATAAAAGTGAATAATAAAGCCCAATAATGTCCAAAACAGTAGATAATATATCATGGAGCAATCAAAAATTATAGATACGTTGGAGACGTATCAGTGGCCAAGTCCCCGAGCAAGAGAATCGCTCTTCACTCGGCGTGATTTTTTCAAACTTAGGCGAGTACTGACTGCAGCTAAGCCCCCGAGTGAGAGGGTTGCTCTTCACTGGGTGGGATTTTTTCAAACTTAGGCGAGTACGGAACTGCAACTAAGCCCCGAGTGAGAGGTTGCTCTTCACTCGGTGGGATTTTTTCAAACTTAGGCGAGTCTGGAATGTAGCTAAGCCCCAGTGAGAGGTTGCTCTTCACTCGTTGGGACTTCAAATTTAGGTAGTCTGGAACTGCAGCTAAACCCCAGTGAGAGGTTGCTCTTCACTCGTGGGATTTTTTCAAACTTAGGCGAGTCTGGAACTGCAGCTAAGCCCCAGTGAGAGGTTGCTCTTCACTTGGTGGGATTTTTCAAACTTAAGCGAGTCTGCATTGAGCTAAGCCCCAGTGAGAGGGTTGTTCTTCACTCGGTGGGATTTTTCAAACTTAGGCGTAGTCTGAGAACTGCAGCTAAGCCCCAAGTGATAGGGTTGCTCTTCACTCGGTTGGATTTCTTCAAACTTAGTAGTCTGGAACTGCAGCTAAGCCCCTGAGTGAGAGGTTGCTCTTCACTCGGTGGGATTTTTTCAAACTTAGGCGAGTCTGGAACTGCAGCTAAGCTCCAGTGAGAGGTTGCTCTTCACTCGGTGGGATTTTTTCAAACTTAGGTGAGTCTGAAACTGCAGCTAAGCCCCAGTGAGAGGTTGCTCTTGATCGTGATTTTTTCAAACTTAGGCGTAGCACGGAGCTGCAGCTAAGCCCTGAGTGAGAGGTTGCTCTTCACTTGGTGGCATTTTTCAAACTTAAGTAGTCTGGAACTGCAACTAAGCCCCCAAGTGAGAGGTTCCTCTTCACTCGGTGGGATTTTTTCAAACTTAGTAGTCTGGAACTGCAGCTAAGCCCCAGTGAGAGGGTTGCTCATCACTCGGTGGGATTTTCAAACTTAGGCGAGTCTGGAACTGCAGCTAAGCCCCAGTGAGAGGTTGCTCTTCACTCGGTGGGATTTTTTCAAACTTAGGCGAGTCTGAACTGCAGCTAAGCCCCGAGTGAGAGGTTGTTCTTCACTCGGTGAGATTTTTCAAACTTAGGCGAGTCTGGAACTGCAGCTAAGCCCCTGAGTGAGAGGTTGCTCTTCACTCGGTGAGATTTTCAAACTTAGTAGTACGGAACTGCAGCTAAGCCCCAGTGAGAGGTTGCTCTTCACTTGGTGGGATTTTTCAAACTTAAGCGTAGTCTGGAACTGCAGCTAAGCCCCAGTGAGAGGTTGCTCTTCACTCGGTGGGATTTTTTCAAACTTAAGTAGTCTGGAACTGCAGCTAAGCCCCAGTGAGAAGGTTGCTCTTCACCCGGTGGGATTTTTTCAAACTTAGGCGAGTACGGAACTGCAGCTAAACCCCCGAGTGAGAGGGTTGCTCTTCACTCGGTGGGATTTTTTTAGACTTAGGCAAGTACGGAACTGCATCTAAGCCCCCGAGTGAGAGGCTTGCTCTTCACTCGATAGGATTTTTCACACCTAGGCGAATCGGTTTCGTGGCTAAGCCCCCGAGTGAGAGGCTTGCTCTTCACTCGGTAGGATATTTCAAACTTAGGCGAATCGGGTTCGCGGCTAAGCCCCCGAGTGAGAGGGTTGCTCTTCACTCGGTATTTCTTTTGAAACTTAGGCGAATCAGATTCGCAGCTAAGCCACCCACTTGGGGATTTTGAACACATGCATAAGTAACAACAATCATTTAGGAGACTGTAAAACCACGTCTTTCATAAACAAACTAAAAGGAACTTCTTATTACATCTCAACACTCTGAACGCTTAAGTATAAAAATGGCGGAGCAGATCCGCATCCCAAGTGCGTGGCTCGTCTTTCTTGTGTTCCACATTGTATAGGTGGTAAGCTCCATTGTGGAGCACCTTGGTGATGATGAAGGGGCCTTCCCCAGCGGGAGCAAGTTTGTGAGGCCGCTGCCGATCCACTCGAAGCA
Organism: Aegilops longissima; assembly: GCA_021605205.1. Lineage (NCBI taxonomy): Eukaryota > Viridiplantae > Streptophyta > Magnoliopsida > Poales > Poaceae > Aegilops > Aegilops longissima. The sequence continues at coordinate 561,778,895 of CM038681.1, read as the reverse complement.
CGAGGTCTCCTTCCTGAAATGCTTGACCTCTCATGTTTCTAGCATGGAAACGACGGAGATCTTGCTGATAAATGGTCGACCTGATCAGGGCCATCTCTCTTTCTTCTTCCAGAGGATCAACAACATCTTGCCGAGCTTATTTTGCTTCTGCTTCTAAGAAAAGTTCTACTCGCGGAGCATTGTGGAGTAAATCAGACGGCAGCACAGCTTCAACTCCATAGACCATGAAGAAGGGAGTCCGGCCAGTCGACCGATTCAGCGTTGTTCTTAGACCCCACAGTACTGATGGTAACTTATCCACCCAGGCACCTGCCGCATGTTTGAGGTCACGCATCAACCTCGGTTTCAGACCTTGGAGGATCAAACCATTTGCCCTTTTTGCTTGTCCATTCGACTGCGGGTGAGCGACTGATGCATAGTCGACCCGAGTGCCTTGGGAAGCACAGAAAGCTCTGAACTCATCTGAATCAAAGTTTGAACTGTTGTCCGTGATGATGCTGTCCGGGACCCCATATCTGAATGCTAACTCTCTAATGAAGCTGACGGCGGTACTTGAGTTGAGGTTTTTGATGGGTTTGGCTTCAATCCACTTCGTGAACTTGTCGACTGCAACAAGCAGATGAGTGAAGCCACTCCTGCCAGTCCTCAGAGGTCCAACCATATCCAATCCCCAAACTGCAAAGGGACAGACGAGTGGAATGGTCTTCAAGGCTGATGCAGAATTGTGAGACATGTTGGAGTAGAACTGACAACCTTCACACTTGTCGACTATGTCTTTTGCCATTTCATTTGCTCGTGTCCAATAGAATCCCGCTCGGTATGCTTTGGCCACAATGGTCCGAGAGGACGCATGGTGACCAAAGGTCCCCGAGTGGATGTCGTCGAGAATCATTCGACCTTCTTCTGGTGTGATGCACTGCTGAGCAACTCCAGTAACACTCTCTCTGTAAAGTTGTCCGCCTATTACCGTGAAGGCTTTGGAACGACGGACAATCTGACGTGCCTCATCTTCATCTTCTGGAAGCTCTTTCCTGAGAATATATGCAATATATGGTACTGTCCAATCAGGAATGATGACCAAAACCTCCATGATTAAGTCGACTACGGCCGGGATTTCAACTTCAGTCGGATCGGTAGAACTCTTAGGCTGCGGGGGCTCTTCTGTGAAGGGATCCTCTTGAACTGATGGTGTGCGAAGATGCTCCAAGAACACATTGCTGGGAATGGGCTCCCTCTTGGAACATATCTTTGCCAGGTCATCAGCTGCTTGGTTCTTCAGTCGGGGAATGTGGTGGAGCTCTAGCCCTTCAAACTTCTTTTCTAACTTTCTCACTACATTGCAATAGCCAGTCATAGCTGGGCTCCTGACGTCCCACTCCTTCATCAATTGATTGAACACCAAATCTGAGTCGTCGTAGACCATTAGGCGACGGACGCCGAGTGAAATGGCCATACGCAACCCATACAGAAGTGCCTCGTATTCAACTTCATTGTTGGAGGAATCAAAGTGAATCTGAAGGATGTAACTGAGTTTGTCACCTCGTGGGGATACCAGGACTACTCCAGCACCAGAACCATTCAGCATCTTGGATCTATCAAAGAACATAGTCCAATGTTCCGAGTGAATCTGAGTCGGTTGCTGCTGTTCAATCCACTCGACGAGGAAATCTGCTATTGCTTGGGACTTGATTGCTCTCTTTGCCTCAAACTTGATATCCAACGGAAGGAGTTCAATCGCCCACTTTGCCACTCGGCCAGTTGCATCTCTATTGTTCAGAATTTCTGACAATGCAGCATCGCGGACGACTGTGATCGAGTGATCTGAGAAATAATGTGCAACCTTCTTCGTGGTCAAGTAAATTCCATAGACAAGCTTCTGAGAATGTGGATATCTTTGCTTGGATGGAGTTAAGACTTCAGAAAAATAGTATACTTGGCGCTAAACCTTGTAGGCTTTACCTTCTTCTTCCCGTTCGACCGTGAGTACTGTACTGACAACTTGTCCAGTGGCTGCAATATAAAGCAGTAAAGGCTCTTTGCTGATTGGAGCAGCGAGCACTGGCTGGGTGGAAAGCAGGGTTTTGAGCTCTGCAAACGCTGCATCAGCTTCAGGAGTCCACTCGAACTTACCAGATTTCTTCATCAATCAGTAAAGAGGCAATGCCTTTTCACCGAGACGAGAGGTGAATCCACTCAAAGTGGCCAAACAACCAGTAAGCTTCTGAACGTCGTGAGCATGCACAGGGCGTTTCATTCGGAGTATTGCACCAACTTTCTCTGGGTTTGCATCGATCCCACGTTCGGAAACGAGGAAACCGAGTAACATTCCACCTGGAACTCCGAATGTACACTTCGACGGATTAAGCTTGATATCATATCTCCTCAGATTGGCAAAGGTTTTAGCAAGGTCAGTCAGCAGGTCGGAACCTTTACGCGACTTTACCACGATGTCATCCATGTATGCTTCCACATTCCGACTGATTTGAGTGAGCGGGCACTTCTGTATCATGCGCATGAATGTGGCACAAGCATTCTTGAGACCAAAGGGCATAGTAACATAGCAAAAGCACCCGAACAGGGTGATGAAAGCTGTTTTTGTTTCGTCGGGTCCATACAGTCGGATATGGTGGTACCCGGAATATGTGTCCAGAAAGGACAACCACTCACATCCCGCAGTCGAGTCGACTATCTGATCGATGCGGGGAAGAGGGAAGTGATCTTTCGGGCAGGCCCGATTGATATGCTTGAAGTCAATACACATACGAAGTGAATCATCTTTCTTGGGAACCATGACGACATTGACGAGCCACTCAGAGTGGTAAATCTCTCGGATGAACTCAACTGCCAGAAGCCGAGCCACTTCCTCGCCAATTGCCTTTCTTTTCTCCACGGCGGACCGTCAGAGATGCTCTTTGACAGGTTTTGCCTTTGGGTCGACTCGCAAGCGGTGCTCAGCCAGTCCCCTGGGTACACCTGGCATGTCAGAAGGTTTCCATGCAAAGATGTCCCAGTTCTCACGGAGGAACTGGATGAGCGCTTCTTCCTATTTGCTGTCGAGTGTTGTTGAGATATGAGTCGGAGCAGCATTGGGATCGGTCGGGTGAATATGAACTGATTTTGTTTCACCAGACGACTGAAATGCAGAGTCTGAAGCAGGCTTCTTAGCTCTCAACAGATCACTCGGATCTGCAGTCTTCTTGTATTCTTCCATTTCTACCGCTGCCATCTGTTCATCGGCAATCTTCGAGCCCTTTTGGAGGCACTCTTCTACTTGCTGCCGATTACCAGTGACTGTGATCATGCCCCTAGGGCCAGGCATCTTGAGCTTGAGGTACACGTAACATGGTCAAGCCATGAGACGAGCATATGCATTTCCGCCCAGGATAGCATGATAAGCACTGTGAAAATCCACAACTTCAAATGTCAACTTTTCCTTACGGTAATTCTTTGAATCACTCGAAACCATGTCAAGAGTGATCTAGCTAAGTGAATCGGCTTTCTTTCTAGGGATGACTCCGTGGAACAGCATGTTGCTCTCACTGAGCTTGGACATCGGAATGCCCATCCCTTGGAGGGTCTCCGCATCCAAAATGTTCAAACCACTGCCGTCACCCATCAAGACTTTGGTCAATCGAGTGCCCCCAACGACTGGGTCGACAACCAATGCTTGCCTCCCGGGGTGGCAATGCGCGGAGGGTGGTCGGACTGGTCGAATGTGATGGGAGTCTTTGACCACTTCAAATACGCCGTCGTTGGAGCAACCATGTTTACTTCCCTATTGATGACTTTCAGTCGACTTTTGCTTTCGATGTCAGCAAAAATCACCAAAGTGGAATTGACATTGGGGAAACCATCATCGTCCTCTTCCTTGTCCTCATCCTTATCAGATTCCTTCTCTTTCTCACTGGGTTGTTTCTCTCGGAACTGCTTGATAAGGAGTCGACACTGCCGAGTGGTATGTTTGGGATAAATCAGATTACCGTCTTCATCCATCTTGGTGTGAATGTGGCATGGAAAATCCAACACATCGTTTCCTTCTTGATCTTTTACCTTCTTGAGAATCCAGGGCCCTTTAGGCTTTCCCTTAAATTTTCCTTGGGTCGCGACTACAACCTCTCCAGGACCCGCAGGATCTGCTCCGCGCTTATGCTTCCGATTGGAATTGCCTCCTCCAGTGTCCTGGCCGACTGGTTTGCTCTTGCCGCTACGGAGTCGGTCTTCTTCTTCGCCTTTGCATACCGAGTGGCTATTTCCATCATTCGGGTCAGGGTCATGTCTCCTGTCCGACCAAATTTCAGGTTAAGCTCCCGATACCGAACTCCCTCTTTGAAGGCGCAAACTGCTTGATGCTGAGACACATTCTCCACTGTGTGATGCAAAGTGGTCCACAGCTGGATGTAATCCCTCAAAGTTTCATTCGGTTTTTGTACACAATGCTGCAATTCTGCCAACCCGGCAGGTCGTTTGCATGTGCCCTCGAACGTTCTGACAAACACTCGGGCTAACTCTTCCCAGCTGAATATACTTCCTGGAGTCAACTGATTCAGCCAAGCTCTAGCTGACCCTTCAAGCATCAGTGGGAGGTGCTTCATAGCCACCTCATCATTACCACCGAGAACGTATCCTGTGCACCGGTTGAATTGGTGCACCGGATGCACCAACTGATTCTGGGCCATTGGATGCAAAATAGATGGATCAGATTTATCACAAGAAGGGATGTTGTTACCTTTTACATTTTGGACCTTGCGAAAGCATTGAAATGTGTGAATAGTCTTGAACATGCCTGTCGGCTCTTTTCTTCCCCTATTCTTCAATCCGTGGGATCCCCTCTTCTCTGCACCACACCATCGAGCTACGACCTCGGGTTAGGAAAAATTCTCCGTCCCCTCTCTCTCCTACTATCCTGGACAAGACAACCTTCTCCCCTTCAAGTGCCGTTCAAGCACCAACGAGCCTGTTGGCCAAGAGTAATGTAAATCTGTAGTTTTATTTTTCTATTTTGTGGAAAAGAATGGTATTTCCCAAATATGCTTATTTATATGACAAAATTAAGAGATTCCTTTTATGGCAGTGTTAATAATTCAGTATCAAGTGTCATAATCACTGGAGAAGTTGCTCTAAGGCTTCAAGATGACTACAGTAGTTCCAACCATGCTCCAATTGTGTCGCCGAAGTTTAATCGAATTAGGATACATATTGTAAAAACTCCAGAAAATTTTGACATGATCATATTTAAATTTCTATACATCACTGTCGTACACATAGTTAGACGCAAACATTGTGATTTCACAAAAAAAAAGACACAAAAATTGTGTACATATATATGGTGTAATATATACTGTATTTCATAAGGATAGCGATACAACTCTCTTGAACAGAAGGCACGCTGTGCTCTATTTTGATGTTGTCCAACTCTTGTCTCTGCCTTCTATTTATCCACACATAGATGTCTATCCCGATTTGGTAATAGCTTCTGTTAGTACCACACCTATCTGTGCTCTGCCTGCTAGCACTGAGCTCGAGCCAACGCCTGCTGGAGCACTGGTTTCTTCATATAAAAGTACTAACCATCATGTAGAAAAATTTATAAATATGAGCCAACGCCTGCTGGTGCTGGAGCACTGATTTCTTCATATAAATTTATTAACTGTCTATTCTCCAATCTTATAGTTGCAACTGTGGATAATCTTTTTATCCCTTCTAACTGCAGATTATAGGGACCACACAATTTATGAAGTTTTGCAAATGGATTATAAGGAACGCTGACATTCTGTAACTCATGGTTTATTGCATTGTATGTACGAACTGAAAACACCAGTTTAAGGGAAAGGATGAACTAGATAATAAAATCTTGAAGATGAACTTGCCATGGCTTCACAAAGTTCAGTTGGACATTGCAAAGCGCACTTTCTATTTAATATTTTTTACTAATAAAGAATCAAAACAGGGAGCCAAACCTTGTAATTGACATACAGACTGTACAGACATATTTACCCTCACCTATTTCTCCATTCGGCTATAATTACTGGTAAAATTATCCATTATAAATGCATATCACACTCACACATCGATTCGGTGATCATACTATTCAGTTTACCAAATGCCACTGCATTCAAACAAATCGGGAACTGAAGGATTGGGAACGTGGATAACAGAAGAAGCAAAATCAGTGCTCATACCGTGGATCCTTTATCAGTAAAAAGAGGATGGCTGGCTCCTAATCAGCCACAACATCGACATCCCGGAGCCACAGCACTGCGTTGCTAGGTGGAGGTAATCACGGCGAGCAGAGCCCGGTAGGAATCAAAGATTGCATTCTAGGAGCTGAATGCGGGAAGAGAGAGAGAGAGAGAGAGAGAGAGAGAGAGAGAGAGAGAGAGAGAGGAAGGCGCATCTGGTGAAACAAGGGGCCAGCACGGAGAGAGAGAGAGCCCGCCTAAGTTTTGCTTAACCCCAGCTCCAGCCTGCTGCAATGGTACAGAACACATGGCAAGGGGAGGGGAGGAAGACGATCGAGATGCGTGGAGGTCAATTCATATGATTTAGCTATACTATGAGGACTGTTTTGCGAATATACCAGGAGCCCAATCATCGGACCGAATCCTGTCCCTCTCTTTCTAATCCAACAACCCATCTATCGCTGGTGTACCTGGTGCACCAATTTGCTCGTTTCACCAGATACTCACGTATCTTGTGCACCGGATGCACCAAGCGATTCTGGGCCATTGATATGCAAAATAGATGGATCAGATTTATCACAAGAAGGGCTGTTGTTACCTTTTACATTTTGTACCTTGCGAAAGCATTGAAATGCGTGAATAGTTCCGAACATGCCTGTCGGCTCTTTTCTTCCCCTATTCTTCAATCCTTGGGATCCCCTCTTCTCTGCACCACACCACGAGCTACAACCTAGGGTTAGGAAAATTTCTCCGTCCCCTCTCTCTCCTACTATCCTGGACAAGACAACCTTCTCCCCTTCAAGTGTCGTTCAAGCACCAACGAGCCTGTTGGCCAAGAGTAATGTAAATCTGTAGTTTTATTTTTCTATTCTGTGGAAAAGAATGGTATTTCCCAAATATGCTTGGAGGTACAGAACACATGGCAAGGGGAGGGGAGCAAGACGATCGAGATGCGTGGAGGTCAATTCGTATGATTTAGCTATACTGTGAGGAATATTTTGCAAATATACCAGGAGCCCAATCATCGGACTGAATCATGTCCCTCTCTTTCAAATCCAACAGCCCATCTATCGCTGGTGTACTTGGTGCACTAATTTGTTCGTTTCACCAGATACTCTCTCCATTACCACCACCTATCTGAACAGCCACTCAGTAATCCTCAAGCCAAGTGTCGGGCTTCGAATCACCAGTGAACTTACTAACTCCAGTCGCCAACCTGAAGTTGGGAGGGATCTCTACAGCTCTGATGGCTGTGCTAAAACACTCGGGACCAGAAACATGTACTCTCTTCCAGTCGGGCGATCTCTGTCCTGCTCCTCTCTGTGTGCTCGGTTCATGTCGACCCAGCCTTGCACCAGAATTGACCTCGCATCAAATCCCGACTCTCTAGGATCGACTGGCAACCTCTGCTCGTCGCTTTACAGGCGCCTGTCATCATTATGCCGGGGCACATATGGTCCGCCCCTCGGAGGGGGCGTAGGCACTCGACAACGGTCATCACGGCCGAGTCGATGATCGAACTGCTCGTGGTTCCGACCCAAGTACTGCTCTTGGCGATGCCCACGTCCCTCATGCCGCGGAGGCGATCTAGGGCTGTGAGCCGATTGGACTATGTCAGGCATCACAGACCTGCTATGGATACTGTTACGCGACTAAGATACTGTTGTGTTTTGCTCTCCTGTTGCTTAGAGCAATGCCTGGATATGCATCAAACCTCGTCCAGCCTCTGACTGAGACGGCTGGATGGACTCTGCTATATGAGCTGCAGTTGTGAGATTCTGAATCGGAGTGCGGTATACCTTAGGTTGAGGCGGGAACAATTGTCGCCGGCGACTGGACTCAGGGATCTGCTGCCGAGCGGTTCGTTGAGTGCATGCTGAAGGTTCTCCAGTCGGGTGCGCTCAGCCAAAGTGGCCAGGCGTGCGGCCTCCAAGGCCCGAGCCTCAGAGGTTTCTCCGATGATGGGAGTGTGGAGCGCCTCCACGTTGTGGCGGTGCAGTTCCTCCCTCTGCTGCAAAGAGAGGGTTTCGGGGTGGTATTCTTCGTGAACACGCGACGGATCACCGCCTCCATCGCCGCTGCCGTCGCGACGGAAACCAGGCGGGCTGCACGGTGTGTCGACCATCAGGACTTCTGCCGCATGGTCGCTGATATCGCACTCGGACAAGGTCTCGACGGAGCCAGTCGACAGATTGAACAGGCCGTAGAGAGAGTCGTCGGGCTCGATTGCCGCAGCATAAGGGGTGGCCGACTAGCGCGCCACCGCATGCTTCACCCACCACTGAAGCCGTGACCGACCGGATCGCTTGCAATGGCGAACACGAGGAGCGAAGATGTTGTAGGAGCCGACCGATATTGGGTCGACGGCTGCCGCAAAAGGACGTCGTGAATGCATGCGCGGAAGTGCGTCGCAGAAGGAAATATGCCCTAGAGGCAATAATAAAGTTATTATTTATTTCCTTATATCGTGATAAATGTTTATTATTCATGCTAGAATTGTATTAACCGGAAACATAATACATGTGTGAATACATAGACAAACATATAGTCACTAGTATGCCTCTACTAGACTAGCTCATTAATCAAAGATGGTTATGTTTCCTAACCATAGACATGTGTTGTCATTTGATTAATGGGATCACATCATTAGGAGAATGATGTGATTGACATGACCCATTCCATTAGCTTAGCACTTGATCGTTTAGTATATTGCTATTGCTTTCTTCATGACCTATACATGTTCACTGTAACTATGAGATTATGCAACTCCGTTTACGGAGGAACACTTTGGTACTACCAAGCGTCACAACGAATCGGGTGATTATAAAGGAGTACTACAGGTGTCTCCAAAGGTACATGTTGGGTTGGCGTATTTGAGATTAGGTTTTGTCACTCCGATTGTGGAGAGGTATCTCTAGGCCTTCTCGGTAATACACATCACATAAAGCCTTGCAAGCATTGCAACTAATAAGTTAGTTATGAGATGATGTATTGCGGAGCGAGTAAAGAGACTTGCGATAGCGAGATTGAACTAGGTATTGGATACCGACGATCAAATCTCGGGCAAGTAACATACCGATGACAAAGGGAACAACGTATGTTGTTATGCGGTTTAACCGATAAAGATCTTCGTAGAATATGTAGGAACCAATATGGGCATCCAGGTTCCGCTATTGGTTATTGACCGAGAATAGTTCTAGGTCATGTCTACATAGTTCTCGAACCCGTAGGGTCCGCACGCTTAACGTTACGATGACAGTTTATTATGAGTTTATAAGTTTTGATGTACCGAAGTTTGTTCGGAGTCCCGGATGTGATCACGGACATGACGAGGAGTCTCGAAATGGTCGAGACATAAAGATCGATATATTGGAAGCCTATGTTTGGACTTGGAAGGTTCGGATGAAAGCGGATTTTCTGGAACACCGGGGTTACGGAACCCTCCGGGGGTCAATGGGCCTTGATGGGCCATAAGGGAGAAGAGGAGGGCGGCCGGGGCAGGCCGCGCCCCCCCCTCTAGTCCGAATAGGACAAGGAGAAGGGGCGGCGCCCCTCCCTCTTCCCCTTCCCCAAGACCTAATCCAACTAGGAAGGGGGAGTCCTACTCGGTGGGAGTAGGACTCCTCGGCAGCGCCTCCCTAGGGCCAGCCGCACCCCCTTGCTCCTTTATATCTGAGGCAGGGGGCACCCCATGACACAAGTTGATCTCTGGATCGTTCCTTAGCCGTGTCGGTGCCCCTCCACCATATTCCACTTGGTCATATCGTTGCGGAGCGTGGCGAAGCCCTGCGCCGGTGAAGTCATATCGTCGCGGAGCTTAAGCGAAGCCCTGCGTCGGTGGAGCATCATCATCGTCCTGCCGTCGTCTTGTGGAACTCATCCCCGACGCTTTCTTTGGATCGGAGCCGGGGATCGTCATCGAGCTGAGCGTGTCTGAACTCGGAGGTGCCGTGCGTTCGGTACTTGGATCGGTCGGATCGTGAAGACGTACGACTACATCAACCGCGTTGTTATAACGCTTTCTCTTACGGTCTACGAGGGTACGTGGACATACACTCTCCCCTCTCGTTTCTATGCCATCACCATGATCTTGCGTGTGCGTAGGAAAATTTTTGAAATTACTACGTTCCCCAACAGTGGCATCCGAGCCTGGTTTTATGCGTTGATGTCATATGCATGAGTAGAACACAAGTGAGTTGTGGGCGATATAAGTCATACTGCTTACCAGCATGTCATACTTTGGTTCAGCGGTATTGTGAGATGAAGCGGCCGGACCGACATTACGCGACGCTACGCGAGACTGGTTTCACCGCTTGAGCACTCGTTGCTTAAAGGTGACCGCGGTGTCTGTTTCTCTCACTTTAGTTGAACCGAGTGTGGCTACGCCCGGTCCTTGCGAAGGTTAAAACAGCACCAACTTGACAAACTATCGTTGTGGTTTTGATGCGAGGTAAGAACGGTTCTTGCTCAGCCCGTAGCAGCCACGTAAAACTTGCAACAACAAAGTAGAGGACGTCTAACTTGTTTTTGCAGGGCATGTTGTGATGTGATATGGTCAAGGCGTGATGCTATATTTTATTGTATGAGATGATCATGTTTTGTAACGAATTATCGGCAATGGCAGGAGCCATATGGTTGTCGCTTTATTGTATGAAATGCAAGCGCCATGTAATTGCTTTACTTTATCACTAAGCGATAGCGATAGTCGTAGAAGCAATAGTTGGCAAGGCGACAACGATGCTACGATGGAGATCAAGGTGTCGCTACCGGTGGCGATGGTGATCATGGCGGTGCGGAGATGGAGATCACAAGCACAAGATGATGATGACCATATCATATCACTTATATTGATTGCATGTGATGTTTATCCTTTATGCATCTTATCTTGCTTTGATTGGCGGTAGCATTATAAGATGATCTGTCACTAAAAAATTATCAAGAAGTGTTCTCCACGAGTATGCACCGTTGCGGAAGTTCTTCGTCTTTGAGACACCACGTGATGATCGGGTGTGATAGGCTCTACGTTCAAATACAGCGGGTGCAAAACAGTTGCACACGCAGAATACTCGAGTTAAACTTGCGAGCCTAGCATATAACAGATATGGCCTCGGAACACGGAGACCGAAGGTCGAGCGTGAATCATATAGTAGATATGATCAACATAGTGATGTTCACCATTGAAACTACTCCATCTCACGTGATGATCGGACATGGTTTAGTTGATTTGGATCACGTAATCACTTAGATAACTGGAGAGATGTCATCTAAGTGGGAGTTCTTTAGTAATATGATTAATTGAACTTAAATTTATCATGAACTTAGTACTGATAGTATTTTGCTTGTCTATGTTTCTTTGTAGATAGATGGCTCGTGTTGTTGTTCCGTTGAATTTTAATGCGTTCCTTGAGAAAGCAAAGTTGAAAGATGATGGTAGCAATTACGGACTGGGTCCGTAACGAGGATTATCCTCATTGCTGCATGAGAAGAATTACGTCCTGGAAGCACCGGCTGGGTGCGAACTGCTGCTTGCAGAGCAATGCCGAAGTTGTGAGCGTCTGGCGAGCAAAGCGATGACTACTCTATAGTTCGATGTGCCATGCTTTATGGCTTAGAACCGGGTCTTCAACGACGTTTTGAGCGTCATGGAGCATATGAGATGTTCCAAGAGTTGAAGTTAATATTTCAAGCAAATGCCCGGATTGAGAGATATGAAGTCTCCAATAAGTTCTATAGCTGCAAGATGGAGGAGAATAGTTACGTCGGTGAGCACATACTCAAAATGTGCAGGTATAATAATCACTTAATTCAGCTGGGAGTTAATCTTGAGGATGATAGTGTCATTGATGAATTCTCCAATCACGCCACCAAGCTACAAGAGCTTCGTGATGAACTATAATATGCAAGGGATGACCAAGACAATTCCTGAGCTCTTCGCAATGCTAAAAGCCGCGGAGGTAGAAATCAAGAAAGAGCATCAAGTGTTGATGGTCAACAAGACCACTAGTTTCAAGAAAAAGGGCAAAGGGAAGAAGAAGGGGAACTTCAAAAAGAACAGCAAGAAAGTTGCTGCTCAAGAGAAGAAACCCAAGTCTGGACCTAAGCACGAAGCCGAGTGTTTTTCTGCAAGCGGTGGACCTTTGAAGCGGAACTGCCCCAAGTATTTGGCGGATAAGAAGGATGGCAAGGTGAACAAAGGTATATGTGATATACATGTTATTGATGTGTACCTTACTAACACTCACAGTAGTACACAGGTATTTGATCTGGTTACATTGCTAATATTTGCAACTCAAAGCAGGAACTACGGATTAGCGAAGATTAGCTAAGGGCGAGGTGATGATGCGGCGTGGGAAATGGTTCCAAAGTCGATGTGATCGCGGTCGACACGCTACCTCTACATCTACCATCGGGATTAGTTTTAGACCTAAATAATTGTTATTTGATGCGGCGTTAAGCATGAACATTATATCTGGATCTTGTTTGATGCGAGGCGGTTATTCATTTAAGTCGAGAGAATAATGGTTGTTCTATTTATATGAATAATATCTTTTATGGTCATGCACCCTTGAAGAGTGGTCTATTCTTATTGAATCTCGATAGTAGTAATACACATATTCATAGTGTTGAAACCAAAAGATGCAGAGTTGATAATGATAATGCAACTTATTTGTGGCACTTGCCGTTTGGGTCATATCGAGTAAAACGCATGAAGAAACTCCATCTTGATGGGCTTTTGGAATCACTTGATTATGAATCACTTGGTACTTGCGAACCGTGCCTCATGGGCAAGATGACTAAAACGCCGTTCTCGGAACTATGGGCGAGCAACTGATTTGTTGGAAATCATACATCTTGATGTTTGTGGTCCAATGAATGTTGAGGCCTTGTGGCGGGTATCGTTATTTTCTCACCTTCACAGATGATTTGAGCAGATATGGGTATATCTACTTAATGAAACACAAATCTGAAACATTTGAAAAGTTCAAAGAATTTCAGAGTGAAGTGGAAAATCATCGTAACAAGAAAATAAAGTTTCTACGATCTGATCGTGGAGGAGGATATTTGAGTTCTGAGTTTGGTTTACATTTGAAAAATTGCGGAATAGTTTAGCAACTAACGCCACGGAACACCACAGCGTAATGGTGTGTCGAGCGTCGTGTCGTACTTTACTAGATATGGTGCGATCTATGATGTCTCTTACCGATTTACCGCTATCGTTTTGGGGTTATGCTTTAGAGGCGGCGCATTCACGTTAAATAGGGCACCATCAAAATCCGTTGAGCGACACCTCATGAACGTGGTTTGGCAAGAAACCAAAGTTGTCGTTTCTTAAAGTTTGGGGCTGCGATGCTTATGTGAAGAAACTTCAACCGGATAAGCTCGAACCCAAATCGGAGAAATGTGTCTTCATAGGATACCCAGAGGAGACTGTTGGGTACACCTTCTATCACAGATCTGAAGGCAAGATTTTCGTTGCTAAATTCGGATCCTTTCTAGAAAAGGAGTTTCTCTCGAAAGAAGTGAGTGGGAGGAAAGTAGAACTTGATGAGATAATGTATCTGCTCCCTTATTGGAAAGTAGTTCATCACAAGAAAGCGGTTCTGTGATAACTACACCAATTAGTGAGGAAACTAATGATATTGATCATGAAACTTCAGATCAGGTTTCTCTTGAACTTCAGAGGTCAACAGAGTAAGATCCGCACTGCAGTGGTACGGTAATCCTATTCGGAAGTCATGTTACTTGACCATGGCGAACCTACAAACTATGAAGAAGCGATGGTGAGCCCAGATTCATAAAATGGCTGGAAGCCATGAAATCTGAGATGGGATCCATGTATGAGAACAAAGTATGGACTTTGGTTGACTTGCCGATGATCGGCAAGCCATTGAGAATAAATGGATCTTTAAGAAGAAGACCGACGCTGATGGTAATATAAGCTGTCTATAAAGCTCGACTTGTTGCGAAAGGTTTTCGACAAGTTCAAGGGGTTGACTACGATGAGACTTTCTCACCCGTGGCGATGCTTAAGTCTGTCCGAATCATGTTAGCAATTGCTGCATTTTATAATTATGAAATCTGGCAAATGGATGTAAAACTGCATTCTTGAATGGATTTCTAGAAGAAGAGTTGTATATGATGCAACCAGAAGGTTTTGTTGATCCAAAGGGTGCTAACAAAGTGTGCAAGCTCCAGCGATCAATTTATGGTGCAGTGCAAGCCTCTCGGAGTTGGAATAAGCGCTTTGATAGTGTGATCAAAGCATATGGTTTTATCTGAGACTTTTGGAGAAGCTGTATTTACAAGAAAGTGAGTGGGAGCTCAGTAGCATTTACGATATTATATGTGGATGACATATTATTGATTGGAAATGATATAGAATTTCTGGATAGTATAAAGGATACTTGAATAAAAGTTTTTCAATGAAAGACCTCGGTGAAGCTGCTTACATATTGGGCATCAAGATCTATAGAGATAGATCAAGGCGCTTAATTGGACTTTCACAAAGCACATACCTTGATAAAGTTTTGAAAAAGTTCAAAATGGATCGAGCAAAGAAAGGTTTTTACTGTATTACAAGGTGTGAAATTGAGTCGGACTCAATGCCCGACCACGGCAGAAGATAGAGAGAAAATGAAAGACGTTCCTATGCTTCAGCCATAGGCTCTATCATGTATGCAATGCTGTGTACCGGACGGCGTATGCTTAGCAATAAGCTTGGCAGGAAGGTACCAAAGTAATCGAGTGGATCCTTTGGACAGTGATCAAGAACATCTGAAATACGAAAAGGACTAAGGATATGTTTCTCGTATATGGAGGTGACAAAGAGCTAGTCGTAAATGGTTACGTCGATGCAAGCTTTGACACCGATCCGGACGATTCTAAATCGCAAACCGGATCGTGTTTTTATTAAGCGGTGGAGCTATCGGTTGGTGCAGTTCTAAACAAAGCGTCGTGGCGGGATCTACATGTGAAGCGGAGTACATAGCTGCTTGGAAGCAGCAAATGAAGAATGCGGATGAAAGAGTTCATTTCGATCTAGGTGTCATACCTAGTGCATCGGGACCAATGAAGATCTTCTGTGACAATCTTGGTGCAATTGCCTTGGCAAAGGAATCCAGATTTCACAAGAGGACCAAGCATATCAAGAGGCGCTTCAATTCCATTCGGGACCAAGTCCAAGTGGGAGACATAGAGATTTGCAAGATACATACGGATCTGAATGTTGCAGACCGTTGACTAAGCCTCTTCCACGAGCAAAACATGATCAGCACCAAGACTCCATGGGTGTTAGAATCATTCTTGTGTAATCTAGATTATTGACTCTAGTGCAAGTGGGAGGCTGGAGGAAATATGCCCTAGAGGCAATAATAAAGTTATTATTTATTTCCTTATATCATGATAAATGTTTATTATTCATGCTAGAATTGTATTAACGGAAACATAATACATGTGTGAATACATAGACAAACATATAGTCACTAGTATGCCTCTACTAGACTAGCTCATTAATCAAAGATGGTTATGTTTCCTAACCATAGACATGTGTTGTCATTTGATTAATGGGATCACATCATTAGGAGAATGATGTGATTGACATGACCCATTCCATTAGCTTAGCACTTGATCGTTTAGTATATTGCTATTGCTTTCTTCATGACCTATACATGTTCCTGTAACTATGAGATTATGCAACTCCGTTTACGGAGGAACACTTTGGTACTACCAAGCGCCACTGGCGAATCTGGGTGACTATAAAGGAGTACTACAGGTGTCTCCAAAGGTACATGTTGGGTTGGCGTATTTCGAGATTAGGTTTTGTCACTCCGATTGTCGGAGAGGTATCTCTAGGCCTTCTCGGTAATACACATCACATAAAGCCTTGCAAGCATTGCAACTAATAAGTTAGTTGTGAGATGATGTATTACGGAACAAGTAAAGAGACTTGCGTAACGAGATTGAACTAGGTATTGGATACCGACGATCAAATCTCGGGCAAGTAACATACCGATGACAAAGGAACAACGTATGTTGTTATGCGGTTTGACCGATAAAGATCTTCAGTAGAATATGTAGGAACCAATATGGGCATCCAGGTTCCGCTATTGGTTATTGACCGAGAATAGTTCTAGGTCATGTCTACATAGTTCTCGAACCCGTAGGGTCCTTGCACGCTTAACGTTACGATGACAGTTTATTATGAGTTTATAAGTTTTGATGTACGAAGTTTGTTGAGTCCCGGATGTGATCACGGACATGACGAGGAGTCTCGAAATGGTCGAGACATAAAGATCGATATATTGGAAGCCTATGTTTGGACTTGGAAGGTTCGGATGAAAGCGGGATTTTCTAGGAACAGGGGTTACGGAACCCTCCGGGGTCAATGGGCCTTGATGGGCCATAAGGGAGAAGAGGAGGGCGGCGAGGGCAGGCAGCGCGCCTCTCCCCTCTAGTCCGAATAGGACAAGGAGAAGAGGCGGCGCCCCTCCCTCTTCCCCTTCCCCAAGACCTAATCCAACTAGGAAGGGGGAGTCCTACTCGGTGGGAGTAGGACTCCTCAGCAGCGCCTCCTAGGGCGGCCGCACCCCCTTGCTCCTTTATATCTGAGGCAGGGGGCACCCCATGACACAGAAGTTGATCTACGGATCGTTCCTTAGCCGTGTCGGTGCCCCTCCACCATATTCCACTTGGCCATATCGTTGCGGAGCTTAAGCGAAGCCTGCGCTGAGTGAAGTCATATCGTCAGCGGAGCTTAAGCGAAGCCTGCGTCGGTGGAGCATCATCATCGTCACCACGCCGTCTTCTGTGGAACTCATCCCCACGCTTTCTTTGGATCGGAGCCGGGGATCGTCATCGAGTGAGCGTGTCTGAACTTCGGAGGTGCCGTGCGTTCGGTACTTGGATCGGTCGGATCGTGAAGGCGTCGACTACATCAACAGCGTTGTTATAGCGCTTCGCTTCACGGTCTCACGATGCGTGGACATACACTCTCCCTCTCGTTGCTATGCCATCACCATGATCTTGCGTGTGCGTGGGAAATTTTTGAAATTACTCGTTCCCCAGCGATCGCCTCATGGACGGGGAGCGCCTCGACGTCGAGGGGGGCCTCCTGGAGCGAGGCGGAGTCGTCGGCAACGAAGACGAGCGCGCCGAGACGGATCTCGCGGCCCTTAGCCAATCCACCGCCGGAAACCATGATGATGGGAATCGGAAAAAAATTACAACCTCGCCGGAAAGTCGCTAAGACACCTTCCCCATGGTGGGCGCCAACTGTAGTGGTTCTAAGTCTAACAGTAGAATGGGGGTAGGTAGGAGGAGGCAAGATCCTAGCTACGGTGAGATTATGCATGCAAGATTTACGAGTTCAGGCCCTTCTCAAAGGACGTAACAGCCCTACGTCTCGGTGCCCGGAGGCTGGTCGATTGGATTATGCGTGAAGTTACAGGGGGTGCGAACCCTTGTCCTAGAGGAGGGGGTGGCTTATATAGAGTGCGCCAGGACCCTAGCCATCCCCCGTTACATAGGGTTCAATGTACATAAAGATGGGACGTTGCTGGTACGTCAGCATTAAAGTCATATAAATGATCATTAAGACTATGGAGTGAATGCCTGACCATTGCCATCCAGAGTGACCTTAGATCTTCTGTACTCCGAGTGGTTTTTGATATGGTCGAATGATTATATCCTGGTCGAATGGAATTGGGTTATCCGACTGGAACCATTGGTCGAGTGGGTTGCATCCTAAGGTGATTTCAGTCAGTAGAAGTTGCTGTCCTTTGAATGTCTTTGACTGCAGGGCAGTGTCCTTGGGAAGGGTGTTTAGATCAGGTCTATTACCCTACCCTAGGTACATGTCATCGTCAGCTACCCACAACCATAAAAGCGTATTCGAGGCCACCCCAAACCGTAGAAGCGTCGAGGCCACTAATATGATTCCTAGTCTATGTTTAGCTAGCTAGGTCTATGTTTACCACTAATATATCCATCTCTCATGTTTGTATATTAACTGCCATGTTGCAATATTTGCAGAAACTATGGATCAACAAAGAGACTTGGAACAAGAACAGTTGTTGGGGGATAAAATCTTCGACGGAGGTGATGTCTTGTCGTTTCTCAATGACATCGATGGTCAGAAAGAAGAGGATGACAACTCCGGTGATCGAACAATGGAGGAGGAAGGACATGATCATGATGGCTCCGGTGACCGAATGGCGGTGGAAGAAGGAGACCATGATGACGGCTCCGATGACCGAACGGAGGAGGGAGCTGTTGCAAAGTCCGACGAGGTATATATATTAATTAAGCCTTGCTGACTAATTGATGCATTAATAGTTTTGGTATATGTATATTAACTCTTCTTTCTTATTTTATAGCCCTCAGGATCGAGCCAAACTTCAGTAACGAGACGAGGCACGAAGAAAGGTTGCGGTAGGATGAAAGGTTCACGATCACAGCACTCGCGGATGATGGCCTACCGATTGAACCCAAGCGGGCCAAGGAAGCAGTTGTTGCTCAGTGCGGAGCTATTGTTAGGCAACGGCGGAAGACAGACTCCGCCGTCCTGGCTCCTCCGGCGCGTCGGAGCACTCTGCCTCCTTCTCCGCCTCATAAGCAACAAAGTTTAGAGAGACGTCGCCGCTCCAGCAGCTAGCAATACAAGCAGAGGTGGGAGGCGGTAATTCAGATACGTTCCATCTCTCAAGACTTCGGAAAAGTTACCATACGAGAGGACCGAGAAGGAAAACGCGGAGATCTGTGAAGCCCAAGTGAGGGAATTTTTTGCAAATAAACCTCCACCTCCGAAGGAGATGATAGATCCCGTGAAAGCGAAGCGCACTACCGATGCCCCAAAGCGACCACCACCGCCTCCGCCGGATTCCAACTATGTCTGCGCTCTTAAAAAGACATATGAAGATGTGCGGCGGTAGGGAACTACTTCCAGTGATAAAAGGTTAGCAGAACGAAGAAGTGGGAAAAAATTCCCCAGCTCGGCGAACAGGCGAACCAATCGTGCCCCCCGCTCAAGGTGTCTAGCGATATCGTCACTAATCTGCCGGGGATGGTGCCCGGTACCAATCCTGGTGATTACCTGCGCGATGATGTAGAGTTTGAAACAATGGAGGTGGACGAATTCAGATACCAGTACGGGGAGCCTCTCGTCAAACCTGGTCATCCTCCTCTAACAACGATGATGCGAAGATTCCATGAATGGTACATGAAAACCTGCAGCGAGTCTGGGAAGGATACTTTGACGCTGAGAATGAAAGAGGAGCATGACCTCGTTGGAATGGATCTGTTGACTGTTGAATTTGATGAGTTATTCCGGTTATACAATCAAAGGGCCCTCTACAAAACACTCGTGACTTGCTACTGTCTGTAAGTACTACTTCTGTAATTAAGTCTCTGTATATAGCTCAGCTCTTTCATTGCATGTGTATATATAATTATCCTCACTATATTATGCAGATTGAAGATCGTCGAAGGCAGAAAAGCACAAATCTATGACATTGGGTTCATTAACCCAAATGTCATACATGAATGGACGGTTAAAAAGAATGTCACAGAAACCGAGGACAACTTGCTACAATCATTGCTCAAAAATCAAAACAAAGATAAAATACTCTTTCCTTACAATTTCAAGTGAGTGTTACTGTCTTGTCCATATTCGGTTTCCCTTATTACTGTGGCACCCCAATCCGCATGGAGCAGGGGGCCTTCACACGTCAACCCAGGATAACACCTGACGCACGACAGGTCCATAATACAGCATACCAGGTACAATAATATTCATCAAATACATGTGCATAATCTTACATCATTGATGAATACAATCATCTGGCATAGCCCTACGGCTATTTGAATGGCAGCGAAAGTCTATTAAAATGGCGGCGGAAGTGTTGGTTTGGCAGCATAACAACTCTGGCTGGGCTCCACAACTCACAGGACTAGCAAGGTTACGGACTAGCACGACGGATCAAGCGAACAATTCGGGTACGACCTACAAAACTGGCATGACACGCCAGGTCAGAACATTGAATGTACTTGCAAGACAACCAAATACATAGCATCCAAACAAGCAGAAGACAAAGCAAGAACCAAGCGTATGCAATAACCTATCTCATATCAATTACTAAACATGGCATGATAGAGGTCAACTGAGCATGAACAATACCATAGCATCTACTAACATGGCAATGGCATGGCAAATCAAAACATGCTTATAACATGGTAATAGCAAAGCATATCCTCTCAATAATGGCGTCATTTAACATATAAATCAAAGCATGGCATGGCATCATGAAACTATGCTGAAAATAAAGTACCGATTATATCCAATGCAGACATAGCATGTTAACTTTATGCAATCATCTTTTGTTCTGCCTTGGTTTTTAAATGCAACATATAACTCATGCAATGCAACCAAACTTGTGCACTGAGTCCCTCGGACTCTCTTACCAATGGGTTGCCTCGCAACCGAACGGTGATCTTTCCGGCGATCACCACCATGACCAACATTTGGTCTCCAACACTCACCGAGACCTCGTCTCGTGATCATATCAGAACATCGTCGTGACTTCTCACGACTATCTCATAGTCCAAGTCACCATATTCTTGTTATCACATATTTATTTACCAACTTAATTATTTAAGGTTTATCCTCCATTTTCGACCAAGACCTGATAGTGTGACCGCCTACCTGATCAGGGTAAGCATACGCATAACCTTTCCTAGTTGGACGCACCGGCGAGAGGCACAACAATAGATTGCATTAAGGCCTTCCCATAAAGGCAAATGTGGCTGCACTGAAAAAGTTCGATTTGGTGACACTATGACTCGATCCCATCGATGGCGGAGGAGGTTTGTTATTATTAAGTCATATTATTTCCTTCTCCATCATCATGAACATGAATGCAACAATGAGCATGCAGCATACAAATGCATGAACAGAATATTGAACTTCTCAAGTGCACAACTATAGCATAAAGAACATGACAATACCAAGTAATAGCATATCAACGGTGCATTACAATCCTCATAACATTTTATAATGATGACATGCAAATAAAGTAGAGTAGTGACATGGCATTATCAATAACAACATTCTAAGTAGCATGGCGAACCATATCGTGAAAACACAAGCATGCATGACAGGCATTATGGAATAACTGCAGACGAAAACGATATGAAACAACTGCAACTACACACACACACACACAAGGTGCAAGCAAAGTCAACATGCAAGTTCGGGGCTCATGATAAGAGGTTGGCTTGCCTCGGGGTCGAGGAATACTCCGGAAGAAAAAAATGCGAAGCGATCGCGGAAAGAGTTGCCGGAAACAGTTCTCTCTCGGAGGGGCTGTTTACGGGCAAGGGCAAAATGGTCATTTTCAGAATGTTCAAACATAGAGAAAGTAGTCCCATCAAAAAGAGCTCGACGAACAGAGAAATTGAGCGCTGGAATCACCTCAATCGGAGTTACGGTTGCAACGATACGGCCGTTGGAATGACAGGGACTAATCTGAAAAATAAAATTCACAAACAGGCCCTTGTCGGTTAAAACAGAAAGCGCACTAAGGGAAAATACGTTTCAAAGAAGGGAAGGAGCATTACTGACCGAAGGCGACAGAAACTACGTTTTCAGAAAACGAAAGTGCATTTTTCACTGAGGCACCCTGAAGTCCGCTTTCGGAAGACAAAAGCGCATCCAACCTGGGGCGTCTCCACTTACGCCAACTCAGCGAGCCTGGTCAACCCCTGGGTGGCTAACTTGCGGGGCCTGCATGGAGGTGGGACCTGCCCGGTCGGTCTTCTCCTTCCTCCCGCGCGGTGCTCGCCTGACCGAGGGAGTAGGCGCGCCCCGACGGCGACCGCCGGCGCATCCGGCCACCATAGGAGACGGGCGACCTAACGATCTCCTCAGGAGGAAGAGGCGCATCTAATGGTGGTAGCCTCTGCCGCCGACGAGCGTCGTACAGAGAGCAGCAGGGCCTACGGCGGAGAGGAGGTTCGGTCGTCGGTGAGGTGGGGGCTACGATGGAGGAGAGGAGAGGCCGAGGCCACGGGAGGCTCGCCGGAGCATGGGAGATGCAGTGGTGGTGGAGGAACGACGAGGGGAGCTCGGGAGCACCGGAATCGGGCGAGACCCGAGGCGGCGGCTATGGCGATGATGGGGATCAGAGAGGGGCTCCGGGCTCGGGGAGAGGCTCGGGGAGGGGGGTTGTGGACTACGAGGATGCTCTGGGCGTGCTTAAATGGCCGCGGGAGGGCTTGAGGGGGACGGGAGGAGGTGGCACGCGGCAGGCGACGTGTCCGTGCGCCGGCGAGGGGCACAGTGTCGGCAGGCGCGGCCAAGGCTCACGGGAAGCGGCGGGAAGGCGACGAGGAGGGTGCGTACGAGCACCAGAGGCTCACGGAACCGAGCAAAGCTCGCGGACGTGAGGAGGAAACGGACAGGGGAGAGGAAGAAGACGATGGCCACAATGACGTACTGTTTGGCCCTTGGCATGGATCGCCAGAGAAGAAAACGAAGGGGGACAGAGGTCCAGGGGGAAGAAGACGTCGAGGGGGGGCTTTTGGGCATTAATGGCGAGGTCAGAGACAGTCGGAGCAGCGATGCCGACGCGAACAATGGCTAGACCTCCGTTTTGGCTGACTGTCCTCATAGTCACCACTGGCAAGGCGCGCTCTGGTTTTTTTACTGATGTAAGTTCATGTCTATCGCGTAGTCCTTCGAAGAGGGAGTAATACTGCGGTAGAAAAACGGGTAAAGACAAATGGATCTGAGTAAACGAAGCTCCACAAGTTTACTGCTGCAAACTTTACCACACTCTAGAGATTAAACCAGAGATGTTAAAAGGTAAATATGTTGTCTGGGAGGCTTAGGGTAGCACGGGACTACGATACTGGAGATTATTAGGTCACTTGGTCAAGTATTTAGCATAGTTGTTGTACAACTGCTAAATCTGACCCAGAAACTAAATCATGAAGGAGCACTCACTAGGAGTGATGGATTGAGCTAACACTTGGCAAAGCTTGATGATTTGATCATATGTAGATGCTGCAAAAATATCATACCAAATGTACTTGCCAAAATGGTACTTTCTTCACAGCTATCAGTTTTGCCCAGAAACTTCAGAAAAATCATCATGGCAAATGGCTAGATGAAATGAGCCAAAACCTTGTGGAGGTGGATCATATAGATAGGAGAAAGCCTGGGAAAACTATCAGCCATAATGGAGCAAGATAAAATGCACTTGCTTCACAAAATGAAAAATTGGACAGAAACCAAGATTTGCTCCTGTGCTCACATAGTTCAATGAAATGAACTGCATTTGGGTGGAGGCTAATGATTTGAGATAATTGAGAGTATTGAAAAGTTTCATCCCATTTGGAAACCCTATGAAGGTACTTCCTTCACAAAGTTGTATTCTGGTCAGAAACTTTGAAAAATTGCACAGGGAGCTAGGATGGATGGATTGCGCTCATATCTGGCATACATGGGTTATCTATCCATGTTAATCACCCTGCCAAATTGCAGCTCCATTGGAATTAGGAATAAAGCACTTTCTTTGCAAAATTTCAGAGAAGGTAGAAACTTGCATTGGATCATGTGCCAAATTTTTTGAACTGAGGAACATGAGATTAGGATGGAACTAGTGATTATATAGCAAATACAAGCTCCACAATTTATGTGGAAATTTTCTATGCTATAAAAATAGTAGTTCCTTTGGAAAATGGCAGAAATACAATATTGGTACTAAATAGGAAAAGGCAATTTTTCTTATTTAATTATGGCCAATATAGTTGCCAGAGCTTGGATTAGGCATAAGTATCAACTCCACAAATTCTCATGAATTTAGGAGATGGCTAGCTATGCCTTTGGATTTTATTCCTCGGAAAGGCAAGAAAAGGAATAAATCACAATTCAAAAATATTGCATGGGACTTAGCAATATTTTTGCATATCCAAGGTTCAGAAAGATAGGATGATCTCTGGAACAATTGGGAAGATCAATAGAGCAAGGAAAAAGGATGGCTCCTTTGTAAGCACAAAGGGCATATCCAAACTTCAAAAATTTGGAATTAGGGTTTGAGAGAGTTTGAGAGGATGCAAAGGAGGTCTTGTCCACTAACAAAGACATGAGCAAGGTTTTGAAAGGTTGGGAATGACAAAATTTCTCATAGTCATCCAGCAAACTCAGGAGAAAATTTTGGAAAAATGAGTGCCAGGAGAGAATAACAACACAAAAATTGATAACCCAATTTTGGGGCCGTTACAACTCTTCCCCCCTTAAAAAGAATCTCATCCTCGAGATTCCTAGGGTTACAGCACAAATGAAAGAATAACAACTCTGGAGAAAAACCTCTGGGTTAATTTCAAACGAGTTGGGGGCACCGATAATTGGTACACCCAAAGAGAGATAAGGCAAACCTGGTTATATCCACGGCTAAGGGCATTCGAGATCAAACTCCCAAAAAATACTGGATGCACCCAATGAACAGTGGTTTCACCTGCTGACACGTGGGTCCAGGGCCCACTGGCAACCTCCTTCTTCTACCTCCGGCCGTCTGCTTCTTCTATGTTGCTGCTCTGTGTGCGGCTTGGCGCAGCGCGCATCTAGCTCGTAGGGCGATGAGGACCCTAGAGCCATAGTGCGCGGCGTGCACGGCGCCGGTGCAGCGAGCACTCACGTCGCGGGCCAGCACCTTGTCGGCACTGCTCGCGGATTCGCCTCCTGGACGCCAGTGATCGAGCAACGAGAGGTTTTCCTGGACCTCGCTCACCGTACACCGGGGTTGGGTTAAAAAAGACGGCAGCGCGGCTCTCTTCCAACGCACAAACATAATGCCACTCTACTACCTCTTCGGTTTGGGCAAGATCGAGCCGAGCTCCTTCGGCGAGGAGGTGTTCCTGGTGGCGCTACGGTTGTGCCTTGCAGCGCTGCTGGGCACACTGATCGGTTCGTCACTCCTCCTGCTGATACTCATCAGGAATGAGCGAGCTCGGGACAACGCGCGGCTCGGTGTGGTGGCTCGGGATGCGGGAGAAGATGGCGCACTGGGTGGTCCTTCGCCGCGCTTGATTCTCCGTTGCTTTGCGCCGGCGGAGTAATCGTGTGCTGCGGTGGAGCGGTGGTGACGATCTACCTCGTCACGCAAGGCAGTGACGATGGTGGTGGGGTCCAAGTGCAGGTGAGGTGGCTGCGCCAGCTCAAGATGTACACTAGGGTATGAGGAAAATTTCGTTTATAGCTCCACGAAATGTAGGTGTCGAGGTAGAATCGAGTTGAAACTTGTATCGAGGTAGATGTACTAGACCGAGGGAAATAAAGTTGGCAGTGTTTCTCGGAAATGAAATCGGGAAAAAAAGAATTAGAAATGAGGAATTTCCTAGCGGAAATGCCTCTGCGATGTTTCTAGAGTTGGAAATCCGGCACACAGTGTATGCACAGATAGATAGGGACATGTGACTTTGCATTTCCCCGAGTACTGCCCAAATGTACTCGTGGGTGAATCGGGTATGCGTGCAGTATGCAGTAAAATATAAAATAGCAAATAGACAGAGGCATGCAATGAAAAACACAGCAGACAAATCATTCTAAGGTGTTTTAATGCTAGTGGGTATACATATAATCCTGGCATATATATACCTACACCAGCGCGCATTTTATTATAGACTCGGGAAGAGTCAATGTTATTTAGTGTATGTGATCTACTAATTAAAATCTTGTTAGCAACACAGTGTCAACCCTGTCAAACATTTCTGCTTAACAGAGAGACAAGCAAAAACAACACAAAAACAAAAGCACAAAAACATACATAGAACACAGCATACGGATCACAACGGTACAAGCATACAACAAAGCACGAACGCCCTACGCGCTAAACGAAACAACTCATTCCGGGATACATAGTTCTATCCTCATATCAAGGATAAACCGACAGACTGATCATCTTACTGCGTGATTGAGGTCATGCAGAGGACTTGCCTCGCTGGGGCTCTTCGGGAGGACGAAGACTGAGCCAATCTCCATCTTCATCGTCCGACAACACTATGGGTTGGGGTTCAGCTGCTGGGGGTGTGGCTGAAATTGATCCGAGCAAATGCTGCTGGTGGATCCATAAAAGAGCCTTATCGAGGGTGATGATGTTGGGTCTAAGCCACACCACAGGCTGAGAGGGTAGCACTGGTTCAGATGGCGTTGGGCAAACGACTTGAGATGCGAATTTACGAGCCTCACGGTAAGCTTCCTTGACGGCTCGCACCACACCGTTGTCCAAGGTTCTAAACTCGGCAAGTATCTTGGAAATCATCATCCCCTGGGCGGTGATATACTGCACCAGGCGAGTGATTGCAGGGTCATCTCCCTGGATAGCGGGAGAAGGCTGCATTCCTACTTCTATCACAATGGGGTAAAAGCAGAAATCCCGCCTCGTTGCCATATGCGGGTACCTGGTTCGGAGGTGAAGCATAGCCTCCACAGCAGCGGCCTGAATGGCTAAATCAGAGGTAGGCATAGCTCTCCCCTAAAAAACCAACGGCTGGCCATCTTCTGCGGGACCTAGGCTGATGTGCACTCTTGCATCAAAGCGATGAAGGTGAGGGACGGGTGCCGATTGGAACACCAGGTACTCGGGGCTAGCCTTACAGCCAAAGGCTTTGGTGAGCATCTCAGTAAGAAGGGGTGGAAAGCCAGTGTGGTTGACGGCGCCGGTGCGGGCGTAAAACTTGGGAGCTTTGAAGGTGCTACTCATGGCTGGAGTGTTGCTAGCTAGGCTTCTTTGCAGGGACATGGCTGACTGAGGGGTGAGCGATATGGCAAGCGGAAAGGGGGCTTTTATAGGCAGCTATGCGGGACATGCCCGCATGGTGTGTCCCCTTTCCCTTAATGGCGAAGGGTGAGCGGTGCGGCCGACCAGAAAGGATATGGTTGCTATTCGTTCCACGGATAACTAGGCGGGGACAGCGGGGTGAGGACGTGTCGGTACCGACTGCGCCACCTGTTGATTAACAGTGGCCATGCCGGATGCCAGGGATGGGTCAAATCCCTTAGGGCCATTACAGGTTAATGGTAGCGGTGATCTAATGCTAGGATAACCTATGCCAGCCTGGCTTCTCTGATACCATGTCCTGTGGCACCCTGATCCGCATGGAGCAGGGGGCCTTCTCTACGTCGACCGAGGATAACACGGACGCCGACAGGTCCATAATACAACATTCCAGGTAGAATAATATTCATCAAATACATGTGCATAAGCTTACATCATTGATGAATACAATCATCTGGCATAGCCCTACGGCTATTTGAATGGCAGCGGAAGTCTATTAAAATGGCGGCGGAAGTCTTGGTTTGGCAGCATAACAACTCTGGCTGGACTCCACAACTCACAGGACTGGCAAGGTTACGGATTAGCACGACGAATCAAGCAAACAATTCAGGTACGACCTACAAAACTGGCATGACACGCCAGGTCAGTACATTGAATGTACTTGCAAGACAACCAAATACATAGCATCCAAACAAGCAGAAGACAAAGCAAGAACCAAGCGTAAGCAACAACCTATCTCATATCAATTACTAAACATGGCATGATAGAGGTCAACTGAGCATGAACAATATCATAGCATCTACTAACATGGCAATGGCATGGCAAATCAAAACATGCTTATAACATGGTAATAGCAAAGCATATCCTCTCAATCATGGCGTCATTTAACATATAAATCAAAGCATGGCATGGCATCATGAAACTATGCTGAAAATAAACTACCGATTATATCCAATGCAGACATAGCATGTTAACTTTATGCAATCATCTTCTGTTCTGCCTTGGTTTTTAAATGCAACATATAACTCATGCAATGCAACCAAACTTGTGCATTGAGTCCCTCGGACTCTCTTTCCAACAGGTTGCCTCGCAACCGAATGGTGATCTTTCTGGCGATCACCACCATGACCAACATTTGGTCTCCAACAGTCACCGAGACCTCGTCTCGTGATCATATCAAAACATCGTCGTGACTTCTCACGACTATCTCATAGTCCAAGTCACCATATTCTTGTTATCACATATTTATTTACCAACTTCATTATTTAAGGTTTATCCTCCATTTCAACCAAGACCTGATAGTGTGACCTACTACGAACTATGTTGCTATCGATAGACTTTATATACACTCTGCGGAGGTAGCACACTGTACCCACACCACGGAACCCATGGCCTCGTCATCCCATTCGGGTGAACCAGCAGCATTCCGACGAAACCGACCTACTACCATGACACTATCCCGGCCACTCCGACCCACTCCCAACTGGGCTAGTCCTGGGTGGCCCCGTGTCTACCAAAGACACAACGACCATCGTCGTGGCCAAAACGTCCCTCACGGGGACCGATACCAAAAAATTTAACAACGGGCACACAAGGTTATGTCCGCCTACCTGATCAGGGTAAGCATGTCCATAACCTTCCCTAGTTGGAGGCACCGGCGAGAGGCACGACAATAGATCGCATTAAGGCCTTCCCATAAAGGCAAATGTGGTTGCACTGAAAAAGTTTGATTTGGTGGCACTATGACTCGATCCCATCGATGACAGAGGAGGTTTGTTATTATTAAGTCATATTATTTCCTTCTCCATCATCATGAACATGAATGCAACAATGAGCATGCAGCATACAAATGCATGAACAGAATATTGAACTTCTCAAGTGCACAACTATAGCATAAAGAACATGACAATACCAAGTAATAGCATATCAACGGTGCATTACAATCCTCATAACATTTTATAAAGATGACATGCAAATAAAGTAGAGTATTGACATGGCATTATCAATAACAACATTCTAAGTAGCATGGCAAACGATATCGTGAAAACACAAGCATGCATGACAGGCATAATGGAATAACTGCAGACGAAAACGATATGAAACAACTGCAACTACACACAGACAAGGTGCAAGCAAAGTCAACATGCAAGTTCGAGGCTCATGATAAGAGGTTGGCTTGCCTGGGGGTCGAGGAATACTCCAGAAAAAAATGCGGAGCGATCGCGGAAAGAGTTGCCGGAAACAGTTCTCTCTCGGAGGCGCTGTTTACGGGCAAGGGCAAAATGGTCATTTTCATAATGTTCAAACATAGAGAAAGTAGTCCCATCGAAAAGAGCTCGACGAACAGAGAAATTGAGCGCTGGAATCACCTCAATCGGAGTTACGGTTGCAAAGATACGGTCGTTGGAATGACAGGGACTAATTTGTAAAATAAAATTCACAGACAGGCCCTTGTCGGTTAAAACAGAAAGCGCACTAAGGGAAAATACGTTTCCAAAGAAGGGAAAGAGCATTACTGACCGAAGGCGACAGAAACTATGTTTTCAGAAAACGAAAACGCATTTCTCTCTGAGGCACCCCGAAGTACGCTTTCGGAAGACAAAAGCGCATCCGGCCAGGCGTCTCCACTTACGCTTGAGTCAACCTGGGTGGCTGACTTGCAGAGGCCCGCATGGAGGTGGGGCCTGCCGGTCGGTCTTCTCCTTCCTCCAGCGGTGCTCGCTTAACCGAGGAGTAGGCGGCGGCCCGACGGCGGCCGCCCGGCGCATCCGGCCACCATAGGAGGCAGGCGACCTACCGATCTCCTCGGGAGGAAGAGGCGCATCTAATGGTGGTAGCAGCTGCCACGCAGCGTCGAACAAAAAGCAGCATGGCCTCTGGCGGAGAGGAGGTTCGGTCGTCGGTGAGGTGGGGGCTACGGTGGAGGAGAGAGAGGCCGAGGCCATGGGGAGGCTCAGCCGGAGCATGGGGATCTGATGGTGGTGGAGGGCGGCGAGGGATCTCGGGAGCACGGAATCGGGCGAGACCCAGGCGGCGGCTATGGCGATGATGAGGATCAGAGAGGGGCTCTGGGCTCGGGGAGAGGCTCGGGGGGTTGTGGACTGCGAGGATGCTCGGGGCGTGCTTAAATAGCCGCAGGAGGGCTCGAGGGGGCGGGAAGGAGGTGGCACGCAGCAGGCGACGTGTCTGTGCGCCAGCAAGGGGCGCAGTGTCGGCAGGCGCGCCAAGGCTCACGAGAAGCGGCAGGAAGGCGACGAGGAGGGTGTGGACGAGCGCCAGAGGCTCACGGAACCGAGCAAAGCTCGCGGACGAGAGGAGGAAACGGACATGGGCGAGGAAGAAGACGATGTCCACAGTGGCGTACTGTTTGGTCCTTGGCATGGCTCGTCGGAGAAGAAAACGAAGGGGGACAGAGGTGCAGGGGGAAGAAGACATCGAGGGGGAGCTGTTGGGCATTAATGGCGAGGTCAGAGACGGTCGGAGCAGCGATGCCAACGCGAACAATGGCTAGACCACGTTTTGGCTGGCTGCCCGCGTAGTCACCACTGTCAAGGCGCGCTCTGGGGTTTTTACTGATGTAAGTTCATGTCTACCGCGTAGTCCTTCGAAGAGGGAGTAATACTGCGGTAGAAAACGGGCAAAGACAAATGGAGCTGAGTAAACTAAGCTCCACAAGTTTACTGCTGCAAACTTTACCACACTCTAGAGATTAAACCAGAGAGGGTAAAAGGTAAATATGTTGTCTGGTAGGCTTAGGTAGCAAGGACTACGGTCCTGGAGATTATGAGGTCATTTGGTCAAGTATTTAGCATAGTTGATGTACAACTGCTAAATCTGACCCAGAAACTAAATCATGAATGAGCACTCACTATGAGTGATGGATTGAGCTAACACTTGGCAAAGCTTGATGATTTGATTATATGTAGATGCTGCAAAAATACCATACCAAATGGACTTGCCAAAATGGTACTTTCTTCACAGCTATCAGTTTTGCCCAGAAACTTCAGAAAAATCCTCATGGCAAATGGCTAGATGAAATGAGCCAAAACCTTGTGGAGGTGGATCATATAGATAGGAGAAAGCCTGGGAAAATTATCAGCCATAATGGAGCAAGATAAAATGCACTTGCTTCACAAACTGAAAAATTGGACAGAAACCAAGATTTGCTCCTATGCTCACATAGTTCAATGAAATGAACTTAATTTTGGTGTAGGATAATGATTTTATATACTTGAGAGGATGGAAAAGTTGCATCCCATTTGGAAACCCTATGAAGGTACTTCCTTCACAAAGTTGTATTCTGGTCAGAAACTTTGAAAAATTGCACATGGAGCAAGGATGGATGGATTGAGCTCATATTTTGCATCCATGGGTTATTTATCCATGTTGATCACCCTGCAAAATTGCAGCTCCATTGGAATTAGGTATAAAGCACTTCCTTTGCAAAATTTCAGAGAAGGCAGAAACTTGCATTGGATCATGTGCCAAATTTTTGAACTGAAGAACATGAGATTAGGATGTAACTAGTGATTATATAGCAAGGACAAGCTCCACAATTTATGTGGGAATTTTCTCTGCTATAAAAATAGTAGTTCCTTTGGAAAATGGCAGAAATACAATATTGGCATTAAATAGGAAAAGGCAATTTTCCTTATTTAATTATGGCCAATATATTCGCCAGAGCTTCTATTAGGCATAAGTATCAAATCCACCAATTCTCATGAATTTAGGAGATGGCTAGCTATGCCTTTGGATTTTATTCCTCGGTAAGGCAAGAAAAGGAATAAATCACAATTCAAAAATATTGCATGGGACTTAGCAATATTTTTGCATATCCAAGGTTCAGAAAGATAGGATGATCTCTGGGAACAATTGGGAAGACCAATAGAGCAAGGAAAAAGGATGGCTCCTTTGTAAGCACAAAGGGCGTATCCAAACTCCAAAAATTTGGAATTAGGGTTTGAGAGAGTTTGAGATGATGCAAAGGAGGTCTTGCCCACTGACAAAGACATGAGCAAGGTTTTGAAAGGTTGGGAATGACAAATTTCTTAGAGTCATCCAGCAAACTCAGGAGAAAATTTTGAAAAAATGAGTCCCAGGAGAGAATAACAACACAAAAATTGATAACCCAATTTTGGGGTTGTTACAACTACTCGAGGTTATAGTAATGTAATTGATGAGTTATGTGTTGGGGAACGTAGTAATTTCAAAATTTTCCTACG
This sequence comes from Aegilops longissima, assembly GCA_021605205.1. NCBI lineage: Eukaryota > Viridiplantae > Streptophyta > Magnoliopsida > Poales > Poaceae > Aegilops > Aegilops longissima. The sequence goes on along the minus strand of CM038681.1, from coordinate 561,746,663 downwards.
CACACGCAAGATTATGGTGATGCATAGCAATGAGAGTTGAGAGTGTCGTCCACGTACCCTCGTAGACCGTAAGAGGAAGCGTTATGAGAACGCGGTTGATGTAGTCGTACGTCTTCATGATCCGACCGATCCAAGTACCGAACGCACGGCACCTCCGAGTTCAGCACACATTTAGCTCGGTGATGTCCCACGAACTAATGATCCACCAGAGCTTCATGGGAGAGTTCCGTCAGCACGGCGGCGTGATGACGGTGATGATGATGCTACCAACACAGGGCTTCGCCTAAGCACCGCTACGATATGACCGAGGTGGATTATGGTGGAGGGGGGCACCGCACACGGCTAAAAGATCAACTGATCAACTTGTGTCCCTATGGGGTACCCCTTGCCTCAGTATATAAAGGAGGAGAGGAGGGGAGGTGATACGTATTTAACGTATTTATAATTTTTTATTGTTCCATGCTATTATATATTCTGTTTTGGATGTTTAATGGGCTTATTTCTACACTTTTATATTATTTTTGGGACTAACCTATTAACCGGAGGCCCAGCCCAAATTGCTGTTTTTTTGCCTATTTCAGTGTTTCGCAGAAAAAGAATATCAAACAGAGTCCAAACGGAATGAAACCTTGGGAGCGTGATTTTCGGAACAAGCGTGATCCGAGCACTTGGAGTCTCGTCAAGAAATCAACGAGGAGACACGAGGCGGGCGCGCTAGCCCCCCCAAGCGCCCTCCACCTCGTGGGGCCCATGTTGCTCCACCGACGTACTTATTCCTCCTATATATACCTCGTACCCCCAAACCATCGAGCCATCCACAAAACCTAATTCCACCGCCGCAACCTTACGCACCCGTGAGATCCCATCTTGGGGCCTTTTCGATGTCTGCGGAGGGGCATTGATCACGGAGGGCTTCTACATCAACACCATAGCCTCTCCGATGATGTGTGAGTAGTTTACCTCAGACCTTGGGTCCATAGTTATTAGCTAGATGGCTTCTTCTCTCTCTTTGGATCTCAATACAAAGTTCTCCACGATTCTCGTGGAGATCTATTCGATGTAATCTTCTTTTGCGGTGTGTTTGTCGGGACCGATGAATTGTGGGTTTATGATCAAGATTATCTATGAACAATATTTGAAAATTCTCTGAATTCTTTTATGTATGATTGGTTATCTCTGCAAGTCTCTTTGAATTATCAGTTTGGTTTGGCCTACTAGATTGATCTTTCTTGCATTGGGAGAAGTACTTAGCTTTGGGTTCAATCTTGCGGTGTCCTTTCCCAGTGACAGTAGGGGTAGCAAGGCACGTATCGTATTGTTGCCATCGAGGATAACAAGATGGGGTTTATATCATATTGCATGAGTTTATCCCTCTACATCATGTCATCATACTTAAAGCATTACTCTGTTCTTATGAACTTAATACTCTAGATGCATGCTGGATAGCGGTCGATGTGTGGAGTAATAGTAGTAGATGCAGGCAGGAGTCGGTCTACTTGTCACGGACGTGATGCCTATATAGACGATCATACCTAGATATTCTCATAACTATGCTCAATTCTATCAATTGCTCGACAGTAATTTGTTCACCCACCATAATACTTATGCTCTTGAGAGAAGCCACTAGTGAAACCTATGGCCCCTGGGTCTATTTTCCATCATATTAATCTCCCGTCAACAAGCTATTTCTATCTTTATTTATTTTGCTTTCTTTACTTTTGCATCTTTATCATAAAAATACCAAAAATATTATCTTATCATATCTATCAGATCTCACTCTCGTAAGTGACCGTGAAGGGATTGACAACCCCTTTATCGCGTTAGTTGCGAGGTTCTTATTTGTTTGTGCAGGTGCGCGGGACTTGAGTGTGGCCTCCTACTGGATTGATACCTTGGTTCTCAAAAACTGAGGGAAATACTTACGCTACTCTACTGCATCACCCTTTCCTCTTCAAGGGAAAAACCAACGCAGTGCTCAAGAGGCAGCAAGAAGGATTTCTGGCGCCGTTGCCGGGGAGTCTACACAAAGCTCAACATACCAAGTACCCATCACAAACTCTTATCCCTCTCATCACATTATTTGCCATTTGCCTCTCGTTTTCCTCTCCCCCACTTCACCCTTGCCGTTTTATTCGTCCTATCTTTTCTGTTTCCTCTTTTCTCGTGTCCCTTGGGTTTTCCGTCGTTATGTCTGAAATTGGGGAAATTATTGTCGATATGGACAATAATAGTGACATGCAAAATTCTGATGCTCCTGCTGAAGATCCCCCTATCTTACATACAAAAAAAATCCGAATCGGTAGTGGTAATATTATTGGAAAAGGAGTTATTCAAGATTTCTTTACTTGTGCCGGTGCTTTGCCTTCTATGGGTAGTTCTATTCTCCATAGAACTAGTAGTCTTGCGGACGCTATCGCCATGCTTATAGTCGAACTTGAAAGGCAATTTATGCACATGCATCCTTGCATACAAAGGATGTTCCTAATATTGAACATTCTTCTTTAAAGCGCGCCGCTACTATCTTTTTGGCACATGAATTCAGATTTATAATTAGAGAGGCTAAAGAAATCTTTGCGCACTATAGGGTGGACGCTGGCCGTCCTCCCATAGAGGTAATCCTCTTTGATCAAGAGGAAATAATGCGTTTTCAATCTTTAGACTATGTTGCTTTTAATGAAAATCTTAGAAAAAAGGTTCCTACCAATGTTCTAGTTGATAGAATTTCCGAACTTAATAACGATTTTGCTATTCAAAATAATGAGCTAGGATATTCTCTCGATTATAGGCTCACGAAGTTTTGTCAAAAGAATGCTTATAATGATGAATTGGTTGTGCAATATGAAGGGCCAAAGGAGGAACCTATACCTCCCAAAATTGATCTTGGGGACTTCTGTCCCATTAAATTTAGCCCTTTTGATTACTTTTGCTTGCCTCAAAGAAAACTTGCTGCTGAACGTAGAGAATATGAAATGAGTTTTCATGATCTATCCTATTAATATGGCAATACCTAGATCTATCCGTGTTTTTATGCCTAGCTAGGGGCGTTAAACGATAGCGCTTGTTTGGAGGGAACCCAATTTTATTTTTAGTTTCTTACTTTTTGCTTCTGTTTAGAAATAAATCTTTGATCTAGCCTCTGGTTATATTTGTTTCTAAGTTTTAATTAGTGTTTGTGCCAAGTTAAACCTATAGGATCTTCTTGGATGATAGTTATTTGATCTTGCTGAAAATTCCAGAAACTTTCTGTTCACGAAAACAATTGTTAAAAATTACCAGAACGTGATATAATATTTATTCCAATTGAAGAAGATCAATAAACAAATTATTTAGGTATTCCTATTTTGGATGAATTTTTATAGTTCTAGAAGTTCGCGTTAGTTACAGATTACTACAGACTGTTCTGTTTTTGACAGATTCTGTTTTTCGTGTGAAGTTTGCTTATTTTGATGAATCTATGGCTAGTAAAATAGTTTATAAACCATAGAGAAGTTGGAATACAGTAGGTTTAACACCAATCTAAATAAAGAATGAGTTAAATACAGTACCTTGAAGTGGTGTTTTGTTTTCTTTTGCTAACAGAGCTCACGAGATTTTCTGTTAAGTTTTGTGTTGTGAAGTTCTCAAGTTTTGGGTAAAGATTTGATGGAGTATGGAATAAGGAGTGGCAAGAGCCTAAGCTTGGGGATGCCCATGGCACCCCAAGATAATCTAAGGACACCAAAAATCCAAAGCTTGGGGATGCCCCGGAAGGCATCCCCTCTTTCATCCTCATCGATCGGTAAATTTACTTGGAGCTATATTTTTATTCACCACATGATATGTGTTTTGCTTGGAGTGTCTTGTATGATTTGAGTCTTTATTTGTTAGTTTTCCACCATCTTCCTTGCTGTACACACCTTTTGAGAGAGACACACATGATTCAGAATTTGTTAGAATACTCTATGTGCTTCACTTATATCTTTTGAGCTATATAGTTTTTGCTCTAGTGCTTCGCCTACATCTTTTAGAGCACGGCGGTGGTTATATTATATAGAAATTGTTGAACTCTCATGCTTCACTTATATTATTTTGAGAGTCTTAAACAGCATGGTAATTTGCTTTAATTGTGAAATTGATCTTCTATATTGCGTTCATTAAATATCATGAGAAGTTAGATACTTGATAAGTGTTTTGAGATATAAAGGTGGTAATATTAGAGTGTGCTAGTTGAGTAATTGTGAAATTGAGAAATACTCTTGCTAAAGTTGGCAAGTCCCGTAGCATGCACGTATGGTAAAAGTTGTGTAACAATTTTGACACATAGGTGTTCTTTTATTGCTTTCCTTATGAGTGGCGGTCGGGGACGAGCGATGGTCTTTTCCTACCAATCTATCCCTCTAGGGGCATGCATAGTAGTACTTTGCTTCGAGGGCTAATAAACTTTTGCAATAAGTATGAGTTCTTTATGACTAATGTGAGTCCATGGATTATACGCACTCTCAACCTTCCACAATTTTCTAGCCTCTACGGTACCGCGCATTGCCCTTTCTCACATTGAGAGTTGGTGCAAACTTCCCCGGTGCATCCAAACCCCGTGATACGATACGCTCTATCACACATAAACCTCCTTATATATTCCTCAAAACAGCCACCATACCTACCTATTATGGCATTTCCATAGCCATTCCGAGATATATTGCCATGCAACTTTCCACCGTTCCGTTTATTATGACACGCTCCATCATTGTCATATTGCTTTGCATGATCATGTAGTTGACATCGTATTTTGTGGCAAAGCCACTATTCATAATTTTTTCATACATGTCACTCTTGATTCATCGCATATCCCGGTACACCGCCGGAGTCATTCACATAGAGTCATATCTTGTTCTAAGTATTGAGTTGTAATTGTTGAGTTGTAAGTAATAAAAGTATGATGATCATCATTATTAGAGCATTGTCCCATGTGAGGAAAGGATGATGGAGACTATGATTCCCCCACAAGTCAGGATGAGATTCCAGACTAAAAAAAAGAGGCCAAAAAAAGGGGAGAAGGCCCAAATAAAAAAAATGAGAGAAAAAGAGAGAAGGGGCAATGCTACTATCCTTTTCCACACTTGTGCTTCAAAGTAGCACCATGATTTTTATGATAGAGAGTCTCCTATGTTGTCACTTTCATATACTAGTGGGAATTTTTCATTATAGAACTTGGCTTGTATATTCCAATGATGGGCTTCCTCAAAATGCCCTAGGTATTCGTGAGCAAGCAAGTTGGATGCACACCCACTTAGTTTCCTTTGTTGAGCTTTCACATATTTATAGCTCTAGTGCATCCATTGCATGACAATCCCTACTCCTCTCATTGACATCAATCGAAGGGCATCTCCATACCCTATTGATTAGCCGCGTCGATGTGAGACTTTCTACCTTTTTGTCTTCTCTCATAACCCCCATCATTATACTTTACTCCACCCATAGTGCTATATCCATGGCTTGCGCTCATGTATTGCGTAAGAGTTGAAAAGGCTGAAGCGCGAGTATGAACCAATTGCTCGGCTTGTCATCAGGGTTATGCATGATGAGAATGTTTGTGTGACAATATTGAAACATATCCTAACTATATGATTTTGTAGGGATAAGCTTTCTTTGGCTATGTTATTTTGATAAAACATAATTGCTTGGTTCGCATGTTTGAAGTATTATTGTTTTTATGTCAACATTAAACTTTTATCTTGAATCTTTCGGACCTAGCTATTCATGCCACAATAAAAAAAGGGATTACATTAAGAAGTATGTAAAGAAGCATTCCACATCAAAAATTCTGTTTTCATTTACCTACTTGAGGACGAGCAGAAATTAAGCTTGTGGATGCTTGATACGTCTCCAATGTATCTATAATTTTTGATTGTTCCATGCTATTATATATTCTGTTTTGGATGTTTAATGGGGTTATTTATACACTTTTATATTATTTTTGGGACTAACCTATTAACCGGAGGCCCAGCCCAAATTGCTGTTCTTTTTTGCCTATTTCAGTGTTTCGTAGAAAAAGAATATCAAACGGAGTCCAAACGGAATGAAACCTTCGGGAACGTGATTTTCGGAACAAACATGATCTAGAGGACTTGGAGTCTATGTCAAGAAATCAATGAGGAGAGCACGAGGCAGGGGGTGCGCCTACCCCCCCCCCCCCCAGGTGCGCCTTCCACCCTCGTGGGGCCCACGTTGCTCCACCGACGTACTTCTTCCATCTATATATACCTACGTACCCCCAAACCATCAGAGACATCCACGAAAATTCCACCGCCACAACCTTCTGTACCCGTGAGATCCCATCTTGGGGCCTTTTCCAACGTCCTGCCGGAGGGGGCATTGATCACGGAGGGCTTCTACATCAACACCATAGCCTCTCCGATGATGTGTGAGTAGTTTACCTCAGACCTTCGGGTCCATAGTTATTAGCTAGATGGCTTCTTCTCTCTCTTTGGATCTCAATACAAAGTTCTCCACGATTCTCATGGAGATCTATTCGATGTAATCTTCTTTTGCGGTGTGTTTGTCGGGGCCGATGAATTGTGGGTTTATGATCAAGATTATCTATGAACAATATCTGAATCTTCTCTGAATTCTTTTATTATGATTGGTTATCTTTGCAAGTCTCTTCGAATTATCAGTTTGGTTTGGCCTACTAGATTGATCTTTCTTGCAATGGGAGAAGTGCTTAGCTCTGGGTTCAATCTTGCGGTGTCCTTTCCCAGTGACAGCAGGGGCAGCAAGGCACTTATTGTACTGTTGCCATCGAGGATAACAAGTTGAGGTTTATATCATATTGCACGAGTTTATCCTTCTACATCATGTCATCATACTTAAAGCATTACTCTGTTTTTATGAACTTAATACTCTAGATGCATGCTGGATAACGGTCGATGTGTGGAGTAATAGTAGTAGATGCAGGCAGGAGTTGGTCTACTTGTCATGGACGTGATGCCTATATACATGATCATACCTAGATATTCTCATAACTATGCTCAATTCTATCAATTGCTCGACAATAATTTGTTCACCCACCGTAATACTTATGCTCTTGAGAGAAGCCACTAGTGAAACCTATGGCCCCCGGGTCTATTTTCCATCATATTAATCTCCCGTCAACAAGCTATTTCTATCTTTATTTATTTTGCTTTCTTTACTTTTGCATCTTTATCATAAAAATACCAAAAATATTATCTTATCATATCTATCAGATCTCAGTCTCGTAAGTGACCGTGAAGGGATTGACAACCCCTTTATCGTGTTGGTTGCGAGGTTCTTATTTGTTTGTGCAGGTGCACGGGACTTGAGCGTGGCCTCCTACTGGATTGATACCTTGGTTCTCAAAAACTGAGGGAAATACTTGCGCTGCTTTACTGCATCACCCTTTCCTCTTCAAGGGAAAAACCAACGCACTGCTCAAGAGGTAGCAGGAGGCCGGCTGATACGTCTCCGTCGTATCTACTTTTCCAAACACTTTTGCCCTTGTTTTGGACTCTAACTTGCATGATTTGAATGGAACTAACCCGGACTGGCGCTGTTTTCAGCAGAATTGCCATGGTGTTATTTTTGTGCAGAAATAGAAGTTCTCGGAATGTCCTGAAAATCAACGGAGAATTATTTTGGAATATATAAAAAATACTGGCGAAAGAATCAAGGCCAGGGGGCCCACACCCTATCCACGAGGGTGGGGGCACGCCGACCCCCTGGGTGCGCCCCCTGCCTCGTGGGCCCCCTGGAGCTCCACCGACCTCAACTCCAACACTATATATTCACGTTCGGGGAGAAACAAATCAGAGAGAAGGATTCATGGTGTTTTACGATACGGAGCCGCCGCCAAGCCCTAATCTCTCTCGGGAGGGCTGATCTGGAGTCCGTTCGGGGCTCCGGAGAGGGGAATCCGTCGCCATCATCATCATCAACCTTACTCCATCACCAATTTCATGATGCTCACCGCCGTGCGTGAGTAATTCCATCATAGGCTTGCTAGACGGTAATGGGTTGGATGATATTTATCATGTAATCGAGTTAGTTTTGTTAGGGTTTGATCCCTAGTATCCACTATGTTCTGAGATTGATGTTGCTATGACTTTGCTATGCTTAATGCTTGTCACTAGGGCCCGAGTGCCATGATTTCATATCTGAACCTATTATGTTTTCATGAATATATGTGAGTTCTTGATCCTATCTTGCAAGTCTATAGTCACCTACTATGTGTTATGATCCGGAAACCCCGAAGTGACAATAATCGGGACTACTCCCGGTGATGACCATAGTCTGAGGAGTTTATGTATTTAGTATGTGTTAATGCTTTGGTCCGGTACTCTATTAAAAGGAGGCCTTAATATCCCTTAGTTTCCAATAGGACCCCGCTGCCACAGAAGGGTAGGACAAAATATGTCATGCAAGTTCTTTTCTATAAGCACGTATGACTATATTCGGAATACATGCCTACATTACATTGATGAATTGGAGCTAGTTCTGTGTCACCCTATGTTATAACTGTTGCATGAATAATCGCATCCGGCATAATTCTCCATCACCGATCCAATGCCTACGAGCTTTTCACATATCGTTCTTTGCTTATTTACTTTTCCGTTGCTGCTGTTACAATCACTACAAAACTATTACTGTCACTTTTTCACCGTTACCGCTACTATCATACTACTTTGCTACTAAATATTTTGCTGCAGATACTAAGTTATCCAAGTGTGGTTGAATTGACAACTCAACTGCTAATACTTGAGAATATTCTTTGGCTCCCCTTGTGTCGAATCAATAAATTTGGGTTGAATAGTCTACCCTCGAAAACTGTTGCGATCCCCTATACTTGTGGGTTATCAAGACTATTTTTGGCGCCATTGCTGGGGAGCATAGCTCTATTCTTTGATTCACTTGGGATTTATATCTGCTGGTCACTATGAGGAACTTGAAAGATGAGAAAACAAAAATTTATCCCTCAACGACCAAGGGAGGTTAGGAACTGCCATCTAGCTCTGCACTTGATTCACCTTCTGTTTTGAGTAAACTTACGACACCTAAACCTGCTTCTACTATTAATTCTGATATGTCGCTTGTTATTGATGATGCCACTTCTGCTATGCATGATACTTATGATTAAACTACTTCTATGCTTGATACTATTGTGCCACTTGGTGAATTTCTTGATGAACAACTTGCTAGGGCTAGAGAGAATGAAATTATTGAAACTGATAATATTGATGAAAGTGATGATGAAGATTCTCCCCCTAGATATGAATTGCCTATTGTGCCTGAGGGTTATGTTATGGATGAAGAAACTGCTAGAGACTTTCTTGCTTGCAATGATAGAAGTGATCTTAAGAAATTATTAGCTAAGCTGAAAGAAAAACTCTGAATGCTAGAATGAAATATGATCCTGTTTATGCTACTTCACCTATTTTTGTTACTGATAAGGATTATGATTTCTCCATTGATCCTGATATAATTACTTTGGTTGAATCTGATCCTTTCTATGGCTATGAATCTGAAACTGTTGTGGCACATCTTACTAAATTAAATGATATAGCCACCCTGTTCCCTAATGATGAGAAAACTCGCTACTATTATATCCTTAAGATATTTTCGTTCTCATTAAAGGGTGATGCTAAGATATGGTTTAATTCTATTGATCCTGGTTGTGTGCGTAGTCCCCAGTATATGATTTATTACTTCTCTGCTAAATATTTCCCCGCTCATAAGAAACAAGTTGCCTTAAGGAAAATATATAATTTTGTGCAAATTGAAGAAGAGAGTCTCCCACAAGCTTGGGGGAGGCTTCTCCAATTACTTAATGTTTTGCCTGATCATCCTCTCAGGAAAAATGAAATACTTGATATCTTTTATAATGGACTAACCGATGCTTCCAGAGACCACCTGGATAGTTGTGCCGGTTGTGTTTTCCGGGAAAGAACAGTTGATCAAGCTGAAATTCTATTGAATAATATGTTGACTAATGAAATAATTGGACACTTCCTGAACCAACTCCTAAGCCAACTCCGAAGAAATGGGGTATTCTATTTCTCAGTCCTGAAGATATGCAAGAGGCAAAGAAATCTATGAAGGAAAAAGGTATTAAAGCTGAAGATGTTAAGAATTTACCTCCTATTGAAGAAATACATGGTCTTAATTCATCACCTATTGAAGAAACACATGGTCTTGATAACCCGACACAGGTAGTAAAGGTAAATTCTCTCTATAGATATGATAAAGCTGAAATCCCTCCTGCTAAGTTTACTAGCCAATGTTTGGATGAGTTTGATAACTTTATGGTTAAGCAAGAAGATTTAATGCTTATTTTGGTAGACAACAGAAACGCAATGCTTATATGATTGAACATTTGGGTGATTATATGTCTAGAGTTAAAGGTGAACTTAAACTCATTAGTAAACATGCTTCTATGGTTACCACTCAAGTAGAACAAGTACTTAAAGCTCAGAATGATTTGCTCAATGAATTGAATAGTAAGAATAATGACTTTGCTGTTAGAGTTGCAACTAGAGGAGGTAAAGTGACTCAGGAACCTTTGTATCCTGAGGGCCACCCTAAGAGAATTGAGCAGGATTCTCAAAGAAATAATGTTGATGCACCTAGTCCTTCTAAAAGGAAGAAAAAGAAAAATGATAGGACTTGCATTCTTCTAGTGAACATGTTGCTGACACACCTGAGAATCCTAATGATATTTCTATTTCTGATGCTGAAACACAATCTGGAAATGAACATGGAACTAGTGATAATGTTAATGATGATGTTCATGTTGATGCTCAACCTAGTAATGATAATGATGTAGAGTTTGAACCTGCTGTTGATCTTGATAACCCACAAACAAAGAATCAACGTTATGATAAGAGAGACTTTGTTGCTAGGAAGCACGGTAAAGAAAGAGAACCATGGGTTCAGAAACCCATGCCTTTTCCTCCCAAACCATCCAAGAAAAAGGATGATGAGGATTTTGAGCGCTTTGCTGAAATGATTAGACCTATCTTTTTGCGTATGCGTTTGACTGATATGCTCAAAATGAATCCTTATGCTAAGTATATGAAAGAAATTGTTACAAATAAAAGAAAGATACCGGAAGCTAAAATTTCCACCATGCTTGCTAATTATACCTTTAAGGGTGGAATACCAAAGAAGTTAGGAGACCCAGGAGTACCCACTATACCATGCTCCATTAAAAGAAATTATGTTAGAACTGCTTTATGTGATCTTGGAGCCGGTGTTAGTGTTATGCCTCTCTCTTTATATCGTAGACTTGATTTGAATAAGTTGACACCTACTGAAATATCTTTGCAAATGGCTGATAAATCGATTGCTATAATTGCCGGTATTTGTGAGGATGTGCTGTTGTGGTTGCAAATGTTACTATTTTAACGGACTTTGTTATTCTTGATATTCCCGAGGACGATAGTATGTCTATTATTCTTGGAAGACCCTTTTTGAATACTGCAGGGGCTGTTATTGATTGCAATAAAGGCAATATCACTTTTCATGTTAATGGTAATGAGCATACGGTACACTTTCCGAGGAAACAACCTCAAGTCCACAATATCAATTCTATTGGAAAAATTCCATCGATTACTATTGGAGCTTTTGAATTTCCGCTTCCTACTGTCAAAAAGAGATATGATATTCTTATTGTTGGGGATGTGCATATCCCCGTTGAGGTAACATAGTGTTATTCGAAATTTCTCCGGTTCCATGTTATTCGGAATGAGTTTGTTAACAAGACTTGATCAACCTTGTTAGGGGATTCCTTTTGATGAGCATGGGATGGATGAAGTTAGAAAGCACAACTCTCCGTACCCTCCTTTTACTATCTGTTATTAGTTGAAATAAAGTAAAAATAGTATTTTCTGTCAGTTTTCTGAATTATTCGTGAAATAAAAAATACCCCGAAAATAAAAGTTCTCCAAATGCCCCGAAAATGAAATATGATTTTTTCTAGAATATTTGAGAATATCTGGCACTAAGAACACATCAGGGGGAGCTGGCGCCAGGCCACGAGGGTCTAGGGCGCGCCCACCCCCTGGGCGCGCCCCCTGCCTCATGGACCCATTGTGGCTCCCCTCCACTTATTCCAGCCACCACACACTCCTTCTTCCTCCCAAAAAAACCACCAACCAGCTCAAGCACGAGTTCTTGCTCATCTTGCTGCCATTTTTGATCTCCTTGCTCAAAGCACCTCTTACAAAACTGCTTTGGGGGATTGTTCCTTGGTATGTGACTCCTCCAATGGTCCAATTAGTTTTTGTTCTAGTGCTTTATTCATTGCAAATTTTTGTTGCCTAGGTGCCCATGTTCTTGAGCTTGCATGACAAATTTATATGGTTCCAAGTAGTTCTAATGCATGATATAGTCTCTAAGTACTTGTGGGAGTAGTTTCTATCAATTTTGTTGAGCTTGGTTCACTTTTATTTTGAGTTACTAAAATTTTCAGAAATTTTTCAGAGGAAGAAATATGTTTAGGAAAATGTATCAAGGTGGTCCTTCAAGGAAGCAAGGACCCAGGCTCGCAATACGTGATGCAGACGATGAACCACCGAGGGAAGCTCAAGTGCGGGCTTGTGAATGGCCTTCAGAGGACTTTATGGATCGAGCAGGAATCAAGGAAGAATTTAACACATATGTACATAATGCTGATCTTGAGAGCTTCGAGGCAGATAAGTCCTGTCAGTACCACTATCTCACTGATTCCTTTGTGAGAAGGTTTGAATTTTCATCATCACACAATTCTCAAACTGTCCTGTTTGATCTTTATGAAAATTCTTATACTATGGACTTAGAGGATTTTAATACTGCTTGCAAACTTCCACAATGGGGTAGCACTAGTGAGCCTTGCAAATCTGAGTTTAGAGATTTTCTTGCTAGTATAACTGTGGGGGAGTCTAGAGATATAACACAAGCTACCATAGGGAGCATTCATTTTCCTGCTATACATTATTTTGCTCTCTTCATAGGTAGGTGCATAAATGGTAAGGATGAAGCATGTCACATGTTTGTCCCTGACCTCAGTGTTCTCAGGAGTGCTGTATTAGGAGATAAACATTATAATTTGGGATCCATTGTTGCACGTAGGTTGCATAATAATAGAATTAATGGAGATTTCTTTGGTGGAATTTATGCAACCCGTTTAGCTATTTTTCTTGATATACCCATACGTGAGTATGATGTTGGGTTGCCTCATGTTTATTTAGATTATGAGGCTATGGTTCGTCATCAGTTTGTTGAGAGGAACGACTAGTTCCTCTAGTACCGACTAATCTTTGACACACGACGCACCTATCACGTCGCTCTCCCTGCTCCTACTTTCTTTGACTTTCAGGCAAAGGGGAGATATGTCATAACCAGGGAGGAGGCAAATGAGTACGAAAGGAGGACGAGGGCAGCTCGCCTCCAAGCTGCAGCCCACGATGCAATAGCCGCTGCATCTCAGTATGACCCGAACTACAACTTTGGATATACGCCAGGCCAGCCGTGGCAATAGACCAACTTAGGCCAAAAGCCTAAGCTTGGGGGATTACGTATTTCTCACTGACATTACATTTATGTGATGGGGAACGTAGTAATTTCAAAAAAAATTCCTACGATCACGCAAGACCATGGTGATGGCATAACAACAAGAGGGGAGAGTGTCCGTCCACGTACCCTCGTAGACCGAAAGCGGAAGCGTTAAAACAACGCGGTTGATGTAGTCGTACGTCTCCACGATCCGACCGATCCAAGCACCGAGCGTACGGCACCTCCGAGTTACGCACACGTTCAGCTCGATGGCGATCCCGGACTCGATCCAGCAAAGTGTCGGGATGAGTTCCGTCGACCGACGGCGTGGTGGCGATGTTGATGCTCCACCGGCGCAGGGCTTCGCCTAAGCTCGCGACGATATGACTTCTCCGGCGCAGGGCTTCGCCTAAGCTCATGACGATATGACGAAGTGGAATATGGTGGAAGGGGCACCGCTGCAGCTAAGGAAAGATCCGTGAGATCAACTTGTGTGTATTGGGGTGCCCCCTGCCCCGTATATAAAGGAGACAAGGGGAGGTGGCGGCCCTAGAGGCGCGACAAGGAGAAGTCCTACTCCCACGGGAGTAGGACTCCCCTTCTCCTAGTTGGACTAGGATTGGAGGAGGGGGAGAGGAAGGCGCCGCCCCTTCCTTGTCCTATTCGGACTAGAGGGGGGAGGGGGCGCGCAGCCCACCTTGGCCTGCCCTTCCTCTTCTCCCATGGCCCATTAAGGCCCATAGACTTCCCGGGGGGTTCCGGTAACCTCCCGGTACTCCGGTAAAATCCCGATTTCACCCGGAACACTTCCGAAGTCCAAACATAGGCTTCCAATATATCAATCTTTATGTCTCGACCATTTCGAGACTCCTCGTCATGTCCGTGATCACATCCGGGACTCCGAACAACCTTCGGTGCATCAATACTTATAAACTCATTATGAACTATCATCGAAACGTTAAGCGTGCGGACCCTACGGGTTCGAGAACTATGTAGACATGACCTAGAACCATTCTCGGTCAATAACCAATAGCGGAACCTGGATGCCCATATTGGTTCCTACATATTCTACGAAGATCTTTATCGGTCAAACCGCATAACGACATACGTTGTTCCCTTTGTCATCGGTATGTTACTTACCGAGATTCGATCGTCGGTATCCAATACCTAGTTCAATCTCGTTACGGTAAGTCTCTTTACTCGTTCCGTAATACATCATCTCACAACTAACTCATTAGTTGTAATGCTTGCAAGGCTTAAGTGATGTGCATTACCGAGAAGGCTGGAGATACCTCTCCGACAATCGGAGTGACAAAACCTAATCTCGAAATCGCCAACCCAACAAGTACCTTTGGAGACACCTGTAGTACTCCTTTATAATCACCCGATTCGTTGTGGACGTTTGGTAGTACCAAAGTGTTCCTCCGTAAGCGGAGTTGCATAATCTCATAGTTACAGGAACATGTATGGGTCATGAAGAAAGCATTAACATACTAAGCGATCAAGTGTTAAGCTAACGGAATGGGTCAAGTCAATCAGATCATTCAACTAATGATGTGACCTTGTTAATCAAATAACAACTCCTTGTTCATGGTTAGGAAACATAACCATCTTTGATTAACAAGCTAGTCAAGTAGAGGCATACTAGTGACATACTGTTTGTCTATATATTCACACATGTATTATGTTTCCGGTTAATACAATTCTAGCATGAATAATAAACATTTATCATGATATAAGGAAATAAATAATAACTTTATTATTGCCTCTAGGGCATATTTCCTTCATTATGTTCACACACTCATTCTAGTTGTCAGTGCTCATACTCTTTCATTGTACTATCCATGCTAGTTTATTTCCCTTTTTATGCCTTCTTCTTGTGTGTTTGAAAAACCTTAAGAAAAACAAAAAAATATTAGTTGTAGCTTTTAGCTAGTTTACTTTCCTTGCCTGAAGTAGTAATAATTAAAAGAAAGCCCAAAAAGATTTCTTGTTATTCTTTTGTCTGTTGGGAGCTTTCCTGTGTAAATAGTTTTATTTTATTTCATTTTTTTGGGGGTCGAGAGGAGAAGACCATAATGAAAATGTTGAACTGGCTCTTATATGCATTATTATTGATTTAACCAAGAGCCCATAGTACCTTGCCTTCCTCTTTGTATTGAATGCCTGCAGATTCTAGCTTAGTCCAATGCACGTGCACTATTATTATTATTCACATCCTTCGGTCGTGCAAGTGAAAGGCAATTATGACTATATATGATGGACTGATTGAGATGAGAGAAGCTGGTATGAACTCGACCTCTCTTGTTTTTGCAAATATGATTAGTTCATCGTTCTTGATTCAGCCTATTATGAATAAACATGTTTGCAATGACAATTAGAGATTATAGTTGCTTATTCCATGCTTAATTAGCTAGGAGTTTATAATGGTTTACCTTGCGTGCCAACATGCTATTTAAATGGTTGTGATGTGGTATGATAGGGTGGTATCCTCCTTTGAATGATTCAAGTGACTTTACTTGGCACATGTTCATGCATGTAGTTGAAACAAAATCAACATAGCCTTCACGATATTT
This sequence comes from Aegilops longissima, assembly GCA_021605205.1. Lineage (NCBI taxonomy): Eukaryota > Viridiplantae > Streptophyta > Magnoliopsida > Poales > Poaceae > Aegilops > Aegilops longissima. Next base: position 561,730,563 of record CM038681.1, on the reverse strand, counting down.
ATGTTCATGGTGGATTATATCCTACTCATGCTTGCACTCAATGTTTATTAATTTTAATGCATGTTCATGAATGTTGTCGCTCTCTAGTTGGTCGCTCCTCGATCTTTTTCTAGCCTTCACTTGTACTAAGCGGGAATACTGCTTGTGCATCCACTTCCATAAACCCCAAAGTTATTCCATATGAGTCCACTATACCTTCCTATATGCGGTATCTACCTGCCGTTCCAAGTAAAATTTGTATGTGCCAAACTCTAAACCTTCAAATAAAATTATGTTTTGTATGCTCGAATAGCTCATGTATCAACTAGGGATGTCTGTATCTTCCATGCTAGGCGGGTTATTCTCAAGAGGAGTGGACTCCGCTCCTCACTCACGAGAAAATGGCTGGTCACCGGGATGCCCAGTCCCATGCTTTAAGCAAATCAAATCAAAATAATTGCAAACAGAACTCCCCCGGGACTCTTGTTAGTTGGAGGCACTCGTTGTTTCGAGCAAGCCATGGATTGATGCTTGTTGGCGGAGGGGGGGGGGTGTAAACTTTACCATTCTGTTTGGGAACCGCCTAAAATGTGAGTAGCATGGAAGATATCGAGATCTCTCGGTTGTTATGTTGACAATGAAAGTATGCCGCTCAAAATATTATTTATCTCTATTTCAAAAACCGAGCTCTGGCACCTCTACAAATCCCTGCTTCCCTCTGCGAAGGGCCTATCAATTTACTTATGTTGAGTCGTCACCCTCTTATTAAAAAGCACCTGTTGGAGAGCACCGCTGTCATTTGCATCCATTACTATTAATTTATATTGGGTATGACTATGACTGGATCTCTTTTACCATGAATTACAATGTCTAGTCAGTCCTTCATCTTTAAGGGTGCTCTGCATTTATGTTTTGCGGTCTCAGAAAGGGCTAGAGAGATACCATCTTATTATATCATATCATGGTTGTTTTGAGAAAGTGTTGTCATCCGAGATTCATTATTATTGCTCACTAGTTGATTATGCCATTGATATGAGTAAACATGAGACCTAAATGTTATTGTGAATATGGTTAGTTCATAATCTTTGCTGAAAACTTGAATGCTAGCTTTACATATTTACAACAACAAGAGCAAACAGAGTTTGTAAAAGTTTTTCTTTATCACTTTCAGTTTATCAACTGAATTGCTTGAGGACAAGCAAAGGTTTAAGCTTGGGGGAGTTGATACATCTCCGTCGTATCTACTTTTCCAAACACGTTTGCCCTTGTTTTGGACTCTAACTTGCATGATTTGAATGGAACTAACCCGAACTGATGTTGTTTTCAGCAGAATTGCCATGGTGTTATTTTTGTGCAGAAATAAAAGTTCTCAGAATGTCATGAAAATCAACGGAGAATTATTTTGGAATATATAAAAAATACTGGTGAAAGAATCAAGGCCAGGGGGCCCACACCCCGTCCACGTGGGTGGGGGTGCGCCTACCCCCTTGGGTGCGCCCCCTACCTCGTGGGCCCCCTGGAGCTCCACCGACCTCAACTCCAACTCTATATATTCACGTTCGGGGAGAAAAAATCAGAGAGAAGGATTCATCGCGTTTTACGATACAGAGCCGCCGCCAAGCCCTAATCTCTCTCGGGAGGGCTGATCTGGAGTCCGTTCGGGGCTTCGGAGAGGGGAATCCGTCGCCATCGTCATCATCAACCTTCCTCCATCACCAATTTCATGATGCTCACCGCCGTGCGTGAGTAATTCCATCGTAGTCTTGTTGGACGGTGATGGGTTGGATGAGATTTATCATGTAATCGAGTTAGTTTTGTTAGGGTTTGATCCCTAGTATCCACTATGTTCTGAGATTGATGTTGCTATGACTTTGCTCTGCTTAATGCTTGTCACTATGGCCCGAGTGCCATGATTTCAGATCTGAACCTATTATGTTTTCATGAATATATGTGAGTTCTTGATCCTATCTTGCAAGTCTATAGTCACCTACTATGTGTTATGATCCGGCAACCCCGAATTGACAATAATCGGGACCACTCCCGGTGATGAGCATAGTCTAAGGAGTTCATGTATTCACTATGTGTTAATGCTTTGTTCTGGTACTCTATTAAAAGGAGGCCTTAATATCCCTTAGTTTCCAATAGGACCACGCTGCCACGGGAGGGTAGGACAAAAGTTGTCATGCAAGTTCTTTTCTATAAGCATGTATGACTATATTCGGAATACATGCCTACATTACGTTGGTGAATTGGAGCTAGTTCTGTGTCACCCTATGTTATAACTGTTGCATGAATAATCGCATCCGGCATAATTCTCCATCACCGATCCAATGCCTACAAGCTTTTCACATATTGTTCATTGCTTATTTACTTTTCCGTTGCTGCTGTTACAATCACTACAAAACTATTATTGTTCCTTTTATCACCGTTACCGCTACTATCATACTACTTTGCTACTAAATACTTTGTTGCAGATACTAAGTTATCCAGGTGTGGTTGAATTGACAACTCAACTGCTAATACTTGAGAATATTCTTTGGCTCCCCTTGTGTCGAATCAATAAATTCGGGTTGAATACTCTACCCTCAAAAACTGTTGCGATCCCCTATACTTGTGGGTTTTCACCGGCCGACCCTAGAGGCGCGTCCAAGTGTGAAGTCCTACTAGGACTCCAAGTCCTAGTAGGAGTCCACCAAGAGGAAGGGAGGGAGAAGGAAGGAGAGGGAGGAAAGGAGGAAAGGGGGGCCGGCCCCCTTAGTTTGTCTATATATTCACACATGTACTAAGTTTCCGGTTAATACAATTCTAGCATGAATAATAAACATTTATCATGAAATAAGGAAATAAATAATAACTTTATTATTGCCTCTAGGGCATATGTAGCGACCAGACCCAAATGGATCTAGCGCTCGTGCTCGATGTCATCCACGGATCGAGAATCTTGACACCACAGATTACTTGAAGGATTTATAGCAGAGTAGCAATCACACACTTATTACATCGATGTCCACAAGGAACTGAATAAAAATATGGCTTAAGGCCATCTAATAATAACAGGAAGGCTTGGAAGATAAGCGAGTCCATCAACTCCAACGGCATCACCGAGTATAGAACCACGACCTAACACCTTACTCATCGTAAGAAAAGTCTGCAGCGTGAAAAGTTGCAGCCAAAACGGGTCAACACATGGAATATCTTGGCAATGTAACACATAAGAGCAATGAATGAATAAGCCTATACTACATGCATATATGGCTGGTGGTAAGGCTCTCTGTTACATTTGCATAAAGCTGATTTTTCCCTATATCAAAGGAATAATTTTATTTAACTATCATGGTGGTTGTTAAACATTGAAGATGGTTGACAACATCCTCAATCCCAATTAAAAAGTACTCATCAAAACCCAATAACTTTTATTTAGAAGTAACATGTTGAGATTCACATGATAATCAAGTACGGATACTCAAATTGTCCATAACGGGGACACGGCTAATCATGATTAGTTTGTTACACTCTGCAGAGGTTTAGCACTTTTCCCCACAAGACTCGATCGCCTCCGCTTGGTTCTCGTGACTACATGGTGTTTGAGAAGCGGATGACCGAGACATAGTCTTTCGAGCGCTAGCACCTTACATGTGGGTAGACCGTACCAACCTACATCCCCTACATCAGCTAGCCTACCCGTAAGAGTTCGCGACGACTTAGTCAACTACGCCAGAGCCCATAATTGGCTTGTGGCTGCACACGGAAGTTTCAGTTTGAATAATCTTATGATCCCTTAGAGCACAGGTGGCGGTCCGAAGAAATCTGAGCAAGTCTGATAGAAACCAGTGCCTCAATCCACCCAGATGTGTGTTAGGTTGCCACCTTAAATAAACCATTAATTAACAATCTCACATCTGTCATGGATATTCACTCACCCAATCCACGTCTACTAGCATAGCATGGCATGAACAAGCAAGCGTAGAAGTAACTCCCAAGGTTTCATAAGTAAAACAGTAATAGGTACTACCTCAATCTACTTCCCAAACCCACAATTTAATTAGATCCTAATCATGCAAGTGTTTGAGGAATAGATCTAATGCATAAAACTGGGTAGTAGAAGGGTATGATCAAAGTGTTACTTGCCTTGCGATGATCCATGAGTCCTAGAGATTGAAGTAACAAGCGGCGCACTCCGGGTGATCTAACGCAGACAAACAACAAGCATACAATAAGTACTCATCTAATGCACAGGAAATCTCGAATAAAAGATCTAACCAGATAGTTCAACTTAAGAACCCTGGTTGCAAAAGAATCGAATCAAAACAAACTCCGAAAGTCGAAACTCGAGAGAAACCTCTCGGTTAGCGATCGAAATTAGGTCAAAATTTCACAGTGGCAAAACTCTGTGAAAGTAGAGTAGTCGAACGGCGGTTTCATTCTGAAACTCGAGCGCTTGAATCACTGATTCCGATAAGCGGCGAGAAATAAAACAGTTTTGAAAATCAGATCGAAATCAAATCGGAAAAATAACGGATTAATTCCGATTAAAAGAAAAACGACGAACGAGTTAAAAAGCGAGCGTTAGTTAACGAAACGAATCTAACGAACGCGTTTCTTTGAAGCGAGCGGTTCGGTGAGCGTCCGTTAATTAAGAAAACCGAAAAAATAAAACCAATCTGGTTTTTAAAAAAAACCGAACATATGTTTTTAAAAAAAAAAAACGGCGGTTCACGGGAATAGACCGAATCGGGCGGCGGGCGGCGGCTACCTCCGCGATCGCCGGCGAGGCTCGGCGTGGGGTGGTGGCGGCGGGTCGAGGCGAGGGGGCGGCGGGTTCCATGGTGGCAGCGTCGTCCGGCGACAAAGCGGCGGCGGCTGGGCCAGCTGGGCTGGTCGGCTCGGTGGCGGCGGGGTTTGGGGAGAGAGAGGCGGGGGTATTTATGAGGGGGGGGGAGGCGGGGTGGCTTGGGAAGGGGTCAAGGAGGCGGGGTCAGGCGGGACTCGTGGCGGGGGCTCCGTCTGTGGTGGGACTCAGCGGGGTCGGCCGTGAGGAGACGAGGATGGGCAGGCGCTGGTGGGCCGGGAGGCTGGCTGGCTGGGCAGTGGGCCTCGGTCCAGGCGGCGTTTTTTTTTAAATAAACTTTAAAACAAAACAAATAAAATAAATATCAAATGAACTCCAAATTAATTAAAACAAATTTTCTCCGACTCCTAAAATGAATCGAACAAAATGAACTTTTAAAAACAAAATGCATGAAAAATATTTTAAATGCTCATTTTGCCTAAGCAAAATAAATCTCCAAAACCCAAATTTGGTTTATTTATAATATCTTCATTTTTCCTATTTGTTTGGGAAAGTCATATTATTCCCTCTCAAGATATTTTTTATAGGAAAAACTTTATGAAGATAATTTAAATAATCCAATGATCCTATTTTCAAAATTTGAGAGATCCCAAATATGAAAATTATGAAACTTCCAACTCTCTCGAGGGTCCTTGAGTTGCATGAAATTTCTAGGATCGGGAAAATGCGAGAAAATATGATATGCATGATGACCTAATGTATAACATTCCAAATTGAAAATTTGGGATGTTACAAACCTATAAGATGAATCTAGCCCTCGAGATTGGGTTAACTAGAAAATAGGTGAGGTGGTCCTTAAGCAAAACTTCCTCTCTTTCCCGGTGGCTTCATCCTCGGTGTGGTGGCTCCTTGAACTTTGCAAAACTTGATAACCTTCTGCGGGTAACTCTGCTGGCATAATCGAGAATCTTAAGCGGCTTTTCCTCATATGTCAAGTCATCCTTCAACTGAATTGCCTCCGGTGTACTTGTGTCTCTTAACGGTACCTCTGCTATCTCTCGGGTGACATTTCTTCAATCGAGAAACATGGAATACATCATGAACTCCCGACAGTCCTTCCGCAATTCCAACTTATCATAACTTCTCCCATGCGTTGCAAAATCTTATATGGTCCAACAAAGCGGGTGCTAACTTTCCTTTAACTCCAAAACGCTTCACTCCTCGGCGGGGATACTCTGAGATATACTCTGTCTCCAACCGTACTCAATCGCTGCGCTTTGAATCGGCATAGCTCTTACATGCGGACTGGGCTACCTTGAGCCTGTCTCGAATCAACAACTTTCATTGAGACTCCTTAATCAAATCTGGTCCAAACAAGCGGCGATCTCGGTTTAGTCCCATGACAACGGTGTCCTGCACCTTCTTCCATACAAGGCCTCGAAGGTGCCATCTTTAAACTGGTTTGGTAGCTGTTATTGTAGGAAAATTCTGCATACGGCAAATTGTCATCCCAACTAGATCCATAATCTAGTGCACAAGCTCTCAACATGTCCTCTAAAATCTGATTGACTCTCTCGGTCATCCATCGATGCGTGGGTGGAAAGCTGTCTTTGAACTCAATCGGGTTCCCAATGTTTCGTGCAACTGGTTCCAAAATTTCGAAGTAAACTGGGTTCCTCTGTCTGATACAATGCTCCTTGGAATTCCGTGTAAACACACAATTCTGGTCATGTATATTTTTGCCAACTTAGCACTGCTATAGGTAGTCTTGACTGGTATGAAATGGGCTACCTTGGTCAAACGGTCGACTATGACCCAAATCGAGTCATATCCTGAACGGGTCTTTGGCAAACCTGTGATGAAATCCATGCCTAGTTTATCCCACTTCCATTCGGGTATCGGCAATGGTTGTAACAATCCTGCTGGTTTCTGATGTTCCGCCTTTACTTTCTGACATACGTCGCAAACTGCTACATACTCCGCAATATCCTTCTTCATTCCGGTCCACCAGAAAATATTCTTCAAATCCAAATACATCTTAGTATTTCCTGGGTGAATCGAATAGGGTGAATCATGGGCTTCTTGTAAAATCAACTTCCTGATCTCTGGGTCATTGGGCACATAAACACGGTCTTCAAACCATAGGGTATCGTGCTCGTCCTCACGAAATCCTTTAGCTTTTCCTTTGCTCATTTTCTCCTTTATAGAGGCAACTTCCTTATCGCCTTTTGGGCTTCTCGATTTTGTCCATCGATTGTCATTGAATCTCCAATGCTGCTACATAGCCTCTGGAACTATTTCCAAACATAGCTCCCGAAGGTCCTCGGCTAACTCATTGGGTATTTCTCCCATCATTAGGGTATGGCGTGGCTCTTACGGCTCAATGCGCTCTCTTCGACATTAGCCTTTCCGGGTGATAATGCAATCTCATATCATAATCCTTGATTAGCTCTAACCATCTCCTTTGTCGAGATTCAATTCCTTACGGGTGAAGATGTACTTCAAACTCTTGTGATCCGTATATACTTCACAATGATTTCCAATGAGAAAATGTCTCCATGTTTTCAAGGCATGCACTGTGGCTGCTAACTCCAAATCATGAGTGGCATAATTCAACTCATGGGGCTTAAGTTGTCGTGAAGCATCTGAAACAACTCTTCCTTCTTGCATAAGTACGGCTCCAAGTCCTCGGCGTGAGCGTGCAATACACCTCATAATCCTTAGTTTGATCGGCAATATCAAAACTGGTGAGGTAACCAATCTTTTCTTCAACTCCTGAAAACTTGCCTCACAGTCCTCGGTCCATATGAATTTGTTTTCCTTCTTCAACAATAAAGCGGGTGATCCCCAAGGTGAAGAACTTGGGCGAATAAAACCTTTATCCAATAGTTCCTTAATCTGCTTCTTGATTTCTGCCAAATCCTTTGCGGGCATCACATGACGGTCGCCCGATATCGGGCCTGTTCACGGCAACAGCTCGATCAAAAACTCAATGTCTCTATCCGCGGCATTCTGGCAACTCTTAGGAAATACATCGGGATAATCCTTCTGCTGGTACTTCTTCTGTACCACTCTGTTAAGCAATTAACTTGTGCTCTCCTCGGCTCGTGCCGTGATACATACTTAATCCTTCTTCCTTACGGTGTGGTGAGCAAAATTGACCGTGTGGTACAATCTATGTTTCCTCCATACTTTGATAACCAATCCATTCCTAATATCACATCCAATCCTTGGGATTCCGAACTATTAGGTGCGAGGGAAAACATAGTGTCCAATCCGTAGTGGCGGTCGATCACACCATTTACTAGCCATGTACTCTGCTCGGGTGAGGTTACTAGCATGGGTGACCTAAGGGCTTGGGTTGGTAACTTGTACTTATCCACAAATCCCTTGATATGTATGAATGCGATGCACCGGTATCAAAAGAACAACTGCGATAAATGACTTAACCAAAAACTTACCGATTCTTGCATCGGGCTGATCTTCAACCTCCTCCACATCAATGTGGTTCACTTGTCCCCTGTTGAAAGGGTTGGGCTTCTTTCGAGCTTCCATTGCCATTTCCATTACGCCTACAGGCAGTCATTTGCATAATGCCCGATCTTGCGGCACTTAAAGCAAGTAATGTGACTCAGCCTACCTTGGATGGTGTAGGCGGGTTGGTGCGGTTCGTCGTTGCTTCCTCCATTCCGTTCCCATTCTTGGTGCCATTTTGGTTATATGAATTACCTCCTCCATGGGTATCTTTGAAACTGAATTCCTGATTTAGGGGTATAACGAGGCTTCTGCTGGGATCTGAGTTATACTTCCCTTGTCCATACTTCCTCTTGCGGTTCTCAATTTCTGCTGCTTTCCTTCAATCATGAGAGCTCGGTCTACTAACTCCTGGTAGTTGTTGAAACTTGCTACCATCAACGGCATCTGAACTCATCATTCAGTCCTTCTAGAAACTTCTCTGTTTAGCTGCATCCGTAGTAGCGTCATCCGGGGCATAACGTGCTAATTTGCTAAAGTCATCCACATATCGCCAACGGTCCTTCCTCCTTAGCGTAAGTTGCGAAACTCACGCTTCTTCATGGCCATGGCTCCTGCTGAAACATGGGCTGTGCGAAAAGCTTCTTCAAACTGGTCCCATGTGGCGGTGTCACGGGTAAGTGGCTGTGAAATTCTCCCACCATGCTGCTGCGGGTCCTTCAAGTTGATGTGCTGCAAACTTCACTCTTTCACCATCTGTGCATCCTGCAGTGGTCAGCTCCCTTCCTATCTTGCGGAGCCAGTCATCTGCTACAATTGGCTCGGTGCTCTTTGGAATACACCGCGGGTTCGATCTAAGGAAGCGAGTCGGATGATCCATGGTGGTGGTGGTGGCGGTGGGTTGTTGTTGTTGTTATTGTTGTTCTGCACCAATGTTTGAATCAGGGTATTCTGCTGCTGGATCAATTGGGTGATCTCTGGCGGGAAAACGAATCCGGGGTCGCGTCTCGGAGGCATCTGAAGGGTTTAGAAAAGAAGAGAAAATAGAATAGAATGAGGTCTAAGGGGAAATCACTACCCAAATGCATATGAGCAAATGCACACAAATCACTTCATTCAATCAAACAAGGGCTTACAACGATCTAACTATCGCAAAAGTGCGTGTACTATAACGTTTACATGGAGGGAATACTACTGATATGTGGGGGACTTCTACTAATTTGAACGGTGGAAGACTCCATGATGTCTGCTCGACCGTCTTCAAAATCGGGTTCACTTGGATCCGAATCTGAGTCGTCAATGTTGATGTAGTCGATTTGATGTTCGACATACTGGTCTTCATTCACGAGTGCCAACTTCTTCTTGAGTTCTTCGATCTCGTACTTAAGATCGTTATTGTGTCTTGCCAGAGCTACGATCTCGTCCATGTAGTCCTTGCGTGTAGTCTTTAGTTCTCCTTCCAATTCGATGATCCTTTCCTTCGTCTTCTGCAACTCCAACATGTCATTGCACATTTGATTCTCTTGGCGTCGAATGTGTTGATTTAACTCCTGGATGAATGCTGCAATGGACCTATCCTTCTTGGTGTTGACGACGTCCCAGTTGTCATCTCGGCGTCCATAAATCTGGTAGATGGTGTCCTTGAGATCTTCTTGATAGACTTCTCCAATCGTCCCATGGTGATGTGAGCTGCCATGCTCCTTCCCGGACTCAAGTGGGTGCCTGAAAACACTATCTATTGGCTTGGTGATTGGGGCGAATGTCCTTCTGGAGCGTGAGCATGAATCTTCAGCGCTCCTCTTGAGCAGAGTGGCGTTGAAAGTTCGGTGAAGCTTGGTAATCCAATGTTCGGATACTTAGTAACTTCCTTCAAGTGAAATCCAAAAGGTGTGCCTTCATCCGGTTGGGTGTACTTGATCTTCGCGTCCGTCATCCTAAAGAGAGTAGAAAAGATGAGGAGTTAGAAAATGAGAAGAGAGTGACCTATGGCTTTAACTTAGTGGTCGTGTGTCCTACGATCGGCGTGTGCTCGATACCATTCTCTGAGCGACCAGACCCAAATGGATCTAGCGCTCGTGCTCAGTGTCATCCCTGGATCGATGTCTTGACACCACACAAGACTTGAAGGATTTATAGCAGAGTAGCAATCACACACTTATTACATCGATGTCCACAAGGGAACTGAATAAAAATATGGCTTAAGGCCATCTAATAATAACAGCGGAAGGCTTGGAAGATAAGCGAGTCCATCAACTCCAACGGCATCACCGAGTATAGAACCACGACCTAACACCTTACTCATCGTCGAAAAGTCTGCATAGCGTGAAAAGTTGCAGCCAAAACGGGTCAACACATGGAATATCTGGCAATGTAACACATAAGAGCAATGAATGAATAAGCCTATACTACATGCATATATGGCTGGTGGTAAGGCTCTCTGTTACATTTGCATAAAGCTGATTTTCCCTATATCAAAGGAATAATTTTATTTAACTATCATGGTGGTTGTTAAACATTGAAGATGGTTGACAGCATCCTCAATCGATTAAAAGTACTCATCAAAAACCCAATAACTTTTATTTAGAAGTAACATGTTGAGATTCACATGATAATCAAGTACGGATACTCAAATTGTCCATAACCGGGACACGGCTAATCATGATTAGTTTGTTACACTCTGCAGAGGTTTGCACTTTTCCCCACAAGACTCGATCGCCTCCGCTTGGTTCTCGACTACATGGTGTTTGAGAAGCGGATGACCGAGACATAGTCTTTCGAGCGCTAGCACCTTACATGTGGGTAGACCGTACCAACCTACATCCCCTACATCAGCTAGCCTACCCGTAAGAGTTCATGACGACTTAGTCAACTACGCCAGAGCCCATAATTGGCTTGTGGCTGCACACGGAAGTTTCCAGTTTGAATAATCTTATGATCCCTTAGAGCACAGGTGGCGGTCCAGAAGAAATCTGAGCAAGTCTGATAGAAACCGGTGCCTCAATCCACCCAGATGTGTGTTAGGTTGCCACCTTAAATAAACCGTTAATTAACAATCTCACATCTGTCATGGATATTCACTCACCCAATCCACGTCTACTAGCATAGCATGGCATGAACAAGCAAGCGTAGAAGTAACTCCCAAGGTTTCATAAGTAAAAGCAGTAATAGGTACTACCTCAATCTACTTCCCAAACCCACAATTTAATTAGATCCTAATCATGCAAGTGTTTGAGGAATAGATCTAATGCATAAAACTGGGTAGTAGAAGGGTATGATCAAAGTGTTACTTGCCTTCGATGATCCATGAGTCCTAGAGATTGAAGTAACAAGCGGCGACGGGTGATCTAACGCAGACAAACAACAAGCATACAATAAGTACTCATCTAATGCATAGGAAATCTCGAATAAAAGATCTAACCAGATAGTTCAACTTAAGAACCCTGGTTGCAAAAGAATCGAATCAAAACAAACTCCGAAAGTCGAAACTCGAGAGAGAAACCTCTCGGTTAGCGATCGAAATTAGGTCAAAATTTCACAGTGGCAAAACTCTGTGAAAGTAGAGTAGTCGAACGGCGGTTTCGTTCTGAAACTCCAGCGCTTGAATCACCGATTCCGATAAGCGGCGAGAAATAAAACAGTTTTGAAAATCAGATCTGAAATCAAATCGGAAAAATAACGGATTAATTCCGATTAAAAGAAAAACGACGAACGAGTTAAAAAGCGAGCGTTAGTTAACGAACGAATCTAACGAACGCGTTCCTTTGAAGCGAGCGGTTCGGTGAGCGTCCGTTAATTAAGAAAACCGAAAAATAAAACCAATCTGGTTTTTAAAAAACCGAACATATGTTTTTAAAAAAAAAACCGGGCGGTTCACGGGAATAGACCGAATCGGGCGGGCGGGCGGCTACCTCCAGCGATCGCCGGCGGGCTCGGCGGTGGGGTGGTGGCGGCGGGTCGAGGCGTCGAGGGGGCGGCGGGTTCCGGCGGCGGCGTCGTCCGGCGACAAAGCAAGGGCGGCGGGCTTGGCGGCGGGGCTGGGTCGGCTCCGTGGCGGGGGTTTGGGGAGAGAGAGGGCGGGGGTATTTATGGGGGGAGGAGGGGGGTGGCTTGGGAAGGGGTCGAGGGAGGCGGGTCAGGCGGGACTCGTGGCGGAGGCTCCGTCTTGTGGCAGGACTCGAAGGGGTCGGCGCTTGAGGAGACGAGGATGGGCGGGGCTGGCTGGGCGGAGGCTGGCTGGGCTGGGCAGTGGGCCTCGTCCGAAAAGCGTTTTTTTTAAATAAACTTTAAAACAAAACAAATAAAATAAATATCAAATGAACTCCAAATTAATTAAAACAAATTTTCTCCGACTCCTAAAATGAATCGAACAAAATGAACTTTTAAAAACAAAATGCATGAAAAATATTTTTAAATGCTCATTTTTGCCTAAGCAAAATAAATCTCCAAAAACCCAAATTTGGTTTATTTATAATATCTTCATTTTTTCCTATTTGTTTGGGAAAGTCATATTATTCCCTCTCAAGATATTTTTTTATAGGAAAAACTTTATGAAGATAATTTAAATAATCCAATGATCCTATTTTCAAAATTTGAGAGATCCCAAATATGAAAATTATGAAACTTCCAACTCTCTCCGAGGGTCCTTGAGTTGCATGAAATTTCTAGGATCGGGAAAAATGCGAGAAAATATGATATGCATGATGACCTAATGTATAACATTCCAAATTGAAAATTTGGGATGTTACAGCATATTTCCTTCAGTCTCCCACTTGCACTAGAGTCAATAATCTAGTTCACATCGCCATGTGATTTAACACCAATAGTTCACATCACCATGTGATTAATACCCATAGTTCACATCGCCATGTGACCAACACTCAGAGGGTTTACTAGAGTCGATAATCTTAGTTCACATCGCCATGTGATTAACACCCAAAGAGTACTAAGGTGTGATCATGTTTTGCTTGTGAGAGAAGTTTAGTCAACGGGTCTGCCATATTCAGATCTGTATGTATTTTGCAAATTTCTATGTCAACAATGCTCTGCACGGAGCTACTCTAGCTAATTGCTCCCACTTTCAATATGTATCTAGATTGAGACTTAGATTCATCTGGATCAATGTCAAAACTTGCATCGACGTAACCCTTTACGACGAACCTTTTGTCACCTCCATAATCGAGAAACATATCCTTATTTCACTAAGGATAATTTTGACCGCTGTCCAGTGATCTACTCCTAGATTACTATTGTACTCCTTTGCCAAACTCAGTGTAGGGTATACAATAGATCTGGTACACAGCATGGCATACTTTATAGAACTTATGGCTGAGGCATAGGGAATGACTTTCATTCTCTTTCTATCTTCCGTCGTGGTCAGGCTTTGAGACTTACTTAATTTCACACCTTGTAACACAGGCAAGAACTCTTTCTTTGACAGTTCCATTTTGAACTACTTCAAAATCTTGTCAAGGTATGTACTCATTGAAAAAACTTATCAAGCGTCTTGATCTATCTCTATAGATCTTGATGCTCAATATGTAAGCAGCTTCACCGAGGACTTTCTTTGAAAAACTTCTTTCAAATACTCCTTTATGCTTTCCAGAAAATTCTACATTATTTCTGATCAACAATATGTCATTCACATATACTTATCAGAAATGTTGTAGTGCTCCCACTCACTTTCTTGTAAATACAGGCTTCACCACAAGTATGTATAAAAATATATGCTTTCATCAACTCATAAAGCGTATATTCCAATTCCGAGATGCTTGCACCAGTCCATAGATGGATCGCTGGAGCCTGCACATTTTGTTAGCACCTTTAGGATCGACAAAACCTTCTGGTTGCATCATATACAACTCTTCTTTAATAGATCCATTAAGGAATGCAGTTTTGTTTATCCATTTGCCAGATTTCATAAAATGTGGCAATTGCTAACATGATTCGGACAGACTTAAGCATAGATATGAGTGAGAAACTCTCATCATAGTCAACACCTTGAACTTGTCGAAAACCTTTTGCGACAATTCTAGCTTCGTAGATAGTAACACTACTATCAGCGTCCGTCTTCCTCTTGAAGATCCATTTAATCTCAATGGCTCGCTGATTAACGGACAAGTCAATCAAACTCCACACTTTGTTCTCATACATGGATCCCATCTCAGATTTCATGGCCTCAAGCCATTTCGCGGAATCTGGGCTCACTTCCTCATAGTTCGTAGGTTCGTCATGGTCAAGTAATATGACCTCCAGAACAGGATTACCGTACCACTCTGGTGCGGACCTTACTCTGGCTGACCTATGAGGTTTGGTAGTAACTTGATCTGAAGTTACACGATCATCATCATTAGCTTCCTCACTAATTGGTGTAGGAGTCACACGAACTGATTTTTGTGATGAACTACTTTCCAATAAGGGAGCAAGTACAGTTACCTCATCAAGTTCTACTTTCCTCCCACTCACTTCTTTCGAGAGAAACTCCTTCTCTAGAAAGAATCCATTCTTAGCAACGAATGTCTTGCCTTCGGATCTGTGATAGAAGGTGTACCCAACTGTCTCCTTTGGGTATCCTATGAAGACACATTTCTCTGATTTGGGTTTGAGCTTATCAGGATGAAACTTTTTCACATAAGCATCGCAGCGCCAAACTTTAAGAAACGACAACTTTGGTTTCTTGCCAAACCACATTTCATATGGTGTCGTCTCAACGGATTTAGATGGTGCCATATTTAACGTGAATGCAGCTGTCTCTAATGCATAACCCCAAAACGATAGTGGTAAATCGGTAAGAGACATCATAGATTGCACCATATCTAATAAAGTACAGTTACGATGTTCGGACACACCATTACGTTGTGGTGTTCCAAGTGGCGTGAGTTGCTAAACTATTCCGTATTGTTTGAAATGAAGACCAAACTTGTAACTCAAATATTCTCCTCCACGATCAGATCGTAGAAATTTTATTTTCTTGTTACGATGATTTTCTACTTCATGATACATCTCCAACATATCTATAATTTTTTATTGTTCCATGCTATTATATATTCTGTTTTGGATGTTTAATGGGCTTTATTATACACTTTTATATTATTTTTGGGACTAACCTATTAACCCAAGGCCCAGTGCAATTTTTTGTTTTTTTTGCCTATTTCAGTGTTTCGCAGAAAAGGAATATCATACAGAGTCCAAACAGAATGAAATCTTCGGGAGAGTTATTTTTGGAACAGACGTGATCGAGAGGACTTGGAGTGGATGTCAAGAAACAACCGAGGAGGCCACGAGGAAAGGAGGCGCGCCCCCACCCTCGTGGGCCCCTCGTGGCTCCACCGACCTACTTCTTCCTCCTATATATACCTACGTACCCCAAAATCAACCAGGAGCACCACGAGACCCTATTTCCACCGCCGCAACCTTCTATACCCGTGAGATCCCATCTTGGGGCCTTTTTGGTGCTCCGCCGGAGGGGGCATCGATCAAGGAGGGCTTCTACATCAACACCATAGCCTCTCCGATGATGTGTGAGTAGTTTACCACAGACCTTCGGGTCCATAGTTATTAGCTAGATGGCTTCTTCTCTCTCTTTGGATCTCAATACAAAGTTCTCCTCGATCTTCTTGGAGATCTATTCGATGTAACTCTTTTTGCAGTGTGTTTGTCGACATCCGATGAATTGTGGGTTTATGATCAAAATTATCTATGAATATTTTTTGAATATTCTCTGAATTCTTTTATGTATGATTGGTTATCTTTGCAAGTCTCTTTGAATTATCAGTTTGGTTTGGGCTACTAGATTGACCTTTCTTGCAATGGGAGAAGTGCTTAGCTTTGGTTTTAATCTTGCGTTGCTCGATCCCAGTGACAGTAGGGGAAACGACACGTATTGTATTGTTGCCATCATGGATAAAAAAGATGGGGTTTATATCATATTGCTTGAGTTTATCCCTCTACATCATGTCATCTTACCTAATGCGTTACTCTGTTCTTATGAACTTAATACTCTAGATGCATGCTGGATAGCGGTCGATGTGTGGAGTAATAGTAGTAGATGCAGGCAGGAGTCGGTCTACTTGTTGCGGACGTGATGCCTATATACATGATCATGCCCAGATATTCTCATAACTATGCTCAATTCTATCAATTGCTCAACAGTAATTTGTTCACCCACCATAATACTTATGCTATCTTGAGAGAAGCCACTAGTGAAACCTATGGCCCCCGGGTCTATTTTCCATCATATTAATCTTCCGTAAACTAGCTATTTCTGCCGCTGTTTATTTTGCAATCTTTACTTGCAATCTTTATCATAAAAATACCAAAAATATTATCTTATCATCTCTATGAGATCTCACTTTTGCAAGTGGCCGTGAAGGGATTGACAACCCCTTTATCGCGTTGGTTGCAAGGTTCTTATTTGTTTGTGTAGGTACGAGGGACTTGCATGTGGCCTCCTATTGGATTGATACCTTGGATCTCAAAAACTGAGGGAAATACTTACACTACTTTGTTGCATCACCCTTTCCTCTTCAAGAGAAAACCAACGCATGCTCAAGAGGTAGCAAGAAGGATTTTTGGCGCCGTTGCCGGGGAGTCTACGCACAAGTCAAGACATATCAAGTACCCATCACAAACTCTTATCCCACGCATTACATTATTTGCCATTTGCCTCTCGTTTTCCTCTCCCCCACTTCACCCTTGCCGTTTTATTCGCCCTCTTTTCCCGTTCGCTTTTTCTTTCGCTTGCTTCTTGTTTGCTTGTGTGTTGGATTGCTTGCTTATCACGATGGCTCAAGACAATGCTAAATTGTGTGACTTTGCCAATACCAACAACAATGATTTCCTTAGCACTCCGATTGCTCCTCTTACCGATGATGAATCTTGTGAAATTAATGCTGCTTTGCTGAATCTTGTCATGAAAGATCAATTCGCCGGCCTTCCTAGTGAAGATACTGCTACCCATCTAAATAGCTTTGTTGATTTGTGTGATATACAAAAGAAGAAAGATGTGGACAATGATATTTTCAAATTGAAGCTATTTCCTTTTTCGCTTAGAGATCGTGCTAAAACTTGGTTTTCGTCTTTGCCTAAAAATAGTATTGATTCTTGGAATAAGTGCAAAGATGCTTTTATCTCTAAGTATTTTCCTCCCGCTAAGATCATCTCTCTTAGAAACGATATTATGAATTTTAAGCAACTTGATCATGAACATGTTGCACAATCTTGGGAGAGGATGAAATTAATGATACGTAATTGCCCTACACATGGTTTGAATTTATGCATGACTATACAAAAAATTTATGCCGGATTGAATTTTGCTTCTAGATATCTTTTAGATTCGGCCGCGGGAGGCACTTTGATGTAAATCACTTTAGGAGAATCTACTAAACTCCTAGATGATATTATGGTTAATTATTCTCAATGGCACACTGAAAGATTTACTAGTAAAAAGGTGCATGCAATTGAAGAGATTAATGTTTTGAGTGGAAAGATGGATGAACTTATGAAATTGTTTGCTAACAAGAGTGTTTCTTCTGATCCCAATGATATGCCTTTGTCTACTTTGATTGAGAATTATAATGAATCTATGGATGTGAATTTTGTTGGTAGGAACAATTTTGGTAACAACGCTTATAGAGGAAATTTTAATCCTAGGCCGTATCCTAGTAATTCCTCTAATAATTATGGTAATTCCTACAACAACTCTTATGGAAATTTTAATAAGATGCCCTCTTATTTTGAGACTAGTGTTAAAGAATTTATGATTTCTCAAAAGAATTTCAATGCTTTGCTTGAAGAAAAATTGCCTAAGATTGATGAGTTGGCTAGGAACGTGGATAGAATTTCTCTTGAGGTTGATTCTTTGAAACTTAGATCTATTCCACCTAAGCATGATATCAATGAGTCTCTCAAGGCTATGATAATTTCCATTGATGAGTGCAAAGAAAGAACCGCTAGGATGCATGCTAAAAAAGATTGCTTTATGAAAGCGTGTTCTTCTAGTTTTCGTGATAATAAGGATGAAGATCTAAAAGTGATTGATGTGTCCCCTATTAAATCTTTGTTTTGCAATATGAATCTTGATAATGATGGGACTGGAGATGAGTCAACTTTAGTTAAAAGGCTTCCCAATGATTCAGAGTTTTTAGATCTTGATGCAAAAGTTGGTAAAAGTGGGATTGAAGAGGTCAAAACTTTAGATAGCAATGAACCCACTATCTTGGATTTCAAGGAATTTAATTATGATAATTTTTGTATTTCCTTGTTGCAATCCGTGCTAAATTCTCCGCATGCTTATAGTCAAAATAAGGCTTTTACTAAACATATCATTGATGCTTTAATGCAATCTTATGAAGAAAACCTTGAATTGGAAGTTTCTATCCCTAGAAATCTTTATGATCAGTGGGAACCTACTATTAAAATTAAAATTAAAGATCATGAATGCTATGCTTTGTCTGATTTGGGTGCTAGTGTTTTCCACGATTCCAAAAACTTTGTGTGATATGTTGGGTTTCCGTGAATTTGATGATTGTTCTCCAAACTTGCACCTTAGGGATTCCACCATTAAGAAACCTATGGGAAGAATTAATGATGTTATTATTGTTGCTAATAGGAATTATGTGCCCGTAGATTTCATCATCCTTGATATAGATTGCAATCCTTCATGTCCTATTATTCTTGGTAGACCTTTCCTTAGAACAATTGGCGTAATTATTAATATGAAAGAAGGGAATATTATATTCCAATTTCCGTTAAGGAAAGGCATGGAACACTTTCCTAGAAATAAAATTAAATTACCTTATGAATCTATTATGAGAGCCACTTATGGATTGCATGCCAAAGATGGCAACACCTAGATCTATCCTTGCCTTTATGCCTAGCTAGGGGCGTTAAACGATAGCGCTTGTTGGGAGGCAACCCAATTTTATTTTAGTTTCTTGCTTTTTGGTTCTGTTTAGGAATAAATAATCCATCTAGCTTATTCTTAGATGTGTTTTTGTGTTTTAATTAGTGTTTTTGCCAAGTAAAACCTTTGGGAAGACTTGGGTGAAGTCTTTTTAATCTTGCTGTAAAAAAACAGAAACTTTAGCGCTCACGAGATTAGCTACAAATTTTTACTGGAGAGTGATATTTAGTTGATTCTTCTTGAAGATGATTAATAGATAAATTCCTCACGTCCATAAATTTATTTTAGAATTTTTAGAGTTCCATAAGTATGCGTTTGATACAGATTACCACAGACTATTCTGTTTTTGACAGATTCTGTTTTTCGTGTGTTGTTTGCTTATTTTGATGAATCTATGGCTAGTATCGGAGGTTATGAACCATAGAGAAGTTGGAATACATTAGGTTTAACACCAATATAAATAAATAATGAGTTCATTACAGTACCTTGAAGTGGTTTTTTGTTTTCTTTCGCTAACGTAGCTCACGAGATTTTCTGTTAAGTTTTGTGCTGTGAAGTTTTCAAGTTTTGGGTAAAGATTTGATGGATTATGGAACAAGGAGTGGCAAGAGCCTAATCTTGGGGATTCCCAAGGAACCCCAAGGTAAAATACAAGGACAACCAAAAAGCCTAAGCTTGGGGATGCCCCGGAAGGCATCCCCTCTTTTGTCTTCGTCCATCGATAACTTTACTTGGAGCTATATTTTCATTCACCACATGATATGTGTTTTGCTTGGAGAGTCTTGTATGATTTGAGTCTTTGCTTTTCAGTTCACCACAATCATCCTTGCTGTACACACCTTTTGAGAGAGACACACATTAGTCGGAATTTATTACAATACTCTATGTGCTTCACTTATATCTTTTGAGCTAAAAAGTTTTGCTCTAGTGCTTCACTTATATCTTTTAGAGAACGGTTGTGGTTATATTTTATAGAAATTATTGATCTCTCATGCTTCACATATATTATTTTGAGAGTCCTTTAGGACAGCATGGTAATTTGCCTTGGTTATAAAGTTAGTCCTAATATGATAGGCATCCACGATGGATATAATAAAAACTTCCATATAAGTGCATTGAATACTAAGAGAAGTTTGATACTTGGTAATTGTTTTGAGATATGAAGATGGTGATATTAGAGTCATGCTAGTTGAGTAGTTGTGAATTTGAGAAATAATTGTTCTAAAGTTTGTGATTCCCGTAGCATGCACATATGGTGAACCGTTATGTGATGAAGTCGGAGCATGATTTATTTATTGATTGTCTTCCTTATGAGTGGCGGCCGGGGACGAGCGATGGTCTTTTCCTATCAATCTATCCCCCTAGGAGCATGCGCGTAGTACTTTGTTTCGATACCTAATAGATTTTTGCAACAAGTATGTGAGTTCTTTATGACTAATGTTGAGTCCATGGATTATACGCACTCTCACCTTTCCACCATTGCTAGCCTCTCTAATACCGCACACCTTTCACCGGTATCATATACTCACCATATACCTTCCTCAAAACAGCCACCATCCCTACCTATTATGGCATTTCCATAGCCATTCCGAGATATATTGCCATGCAACTTACCACCGTTCCATTTATTATGACACGCTTCATCATTGTCATATTGCTTTGCATGATCATGTAGTTGACATCGTATTTGTGGCAAAGCCACCTTTATAATTCTTTCATACATGTCACTCTTGACTAATTGCATATCCCGGTACACCGCCGGAGGCATTCACATAGAGTCATATTTTGTTCTAAATATAGAGTTGTAATTCTTGAGTTGTAAGTAAATAAAAGTGTGATGATTGTCATTATTAGAGCATTGTCCCATGTGAGGAAAGGATGATGGAGACTATGATTCCCCCATAAGTCGGGATGAGACTCTGGACGAAAAAAAGAGGCCAAAAAAAGAAAAAAAAAGAAGGCCCAAATTAAAAAATGAGAGAAAAAGAAAGAAGGGACAATGTTACTATCCTTTCTCCACACTTGTGCTTCAAAGTAGCACCATGATCTTCATGATAGAGAGTCTCCTATGTTTTCACTTTCATATACTAGTGGGAATTTTACATTATAGAACTTGGCTTGTATATTCCAATGATGGACTTCCTTAAAATGCCCTAGGTTTTCGTGAGCAAGCGAGTTGGGTGCAGACCCACTTAGTTTCTTGTGTTGAGCTTTCATACACTTATAGCTCTAGTGCATCCGTTGCATGGGAATCCCTACTCACTCACATTGATATCTATTAATGGGCATCTCCATAGCCCGTTGACATGCCTAGTTGATGTGAGACTATCTTCTCCTCTTTTTTGTCTTCTCCACAACCATCATTCTATTCCACATATAGTGTTATGCCCATGGCTCACGCTCATGTATTGCGTGAAGATTGAAAAAGTTTGAGAACATCAAAAGTATGAAACAATTGCTTGGCTTGTCATCGGGGTTTTGCATGATTTAAATACTTTGTGTGATGAAGATAGAGCATAGCCATACTATATGATTTTGTAGGGATAACTTTCTTTGGCCATGTTATTTTGAGAAGACATGATTGCTTTGTTAGTATGCTTGAAGCATTATTATTTTCATGTCAATATTAAACTTTTGTCTTGAATCTTTTGGATCTGAACATTCATGCCACAAAAAATAAAATTACATTGAGAATATGCTAGGTAGCATTCCACATCAAAAATTCTGTTTTTATCATTTACCTACTCGAGGACGAGCAAGAATTAAGCTTGGGGATGCTTGATATGTCTCCAACGTATCTATAATTTTTTATTGTTCCATGCTATTATATATTATGTTTTGGATGTTTAATGGGCTTTATTATAAACTTTTATATTATTTTTGGGACTAACCTATTAACCCAAGGCCCAGTGCAAATTGCTGTTTTTTTGCCTATTTCAGTGTTTCGCAGAAAAGGAATATCAAACAGAGTCCAAACGGAATGAAACCTTCGAGAGAGTTATTTTTGGAACAAACGTGATCCAGAGGACTTGGAGTGGACGTCAAGAAACAACCAAGGAGGCCACGAGGCAGGGAGGCGCGCCTGCCCCCTGGGCGCGCCCCCCACCCTCATGGGCCCCTCGTGGCTCCACCGACCTACTTCTTCCTCTTATATATACCTACGTACCCCGAAACCAACCAGGAGCACCACGAAACCCTATTTCCACTGCCGCAACCTTCTGTACCCATGAGATCCCATCTTCTGGACTTTTCCGACGCTCTGCCGGAGGGGGCATCGATCACGGAGGGCTTCTACATCAACACCATAGCCCCTCCGATGATGTGTGAGTAGTTTACCAAAGACCTTTGGGTCCATAGTTATTAGCTAGATAGCTTCTTCTCTCTCTTTGGATCTCAATACAAAGTTCTCCTCGATCTTCTTGGAGATCTATTTGATGTAACTCTTTTTGCGGAGTGTTTGTCGAGATCCGATGAATTGTGAGTTTATGATCAAGATTATCTATGAACAATATTTGAATCTTCTCTGAATTCTTTTATGTATGATTGGTTATCTTTGCAAGTCTCTTCGAATTATCAGTTTGGTTTGGCCTACTCGATTGACCTTTCTTGCAATGGGAGAAGTGCTTAGCTTTGGGTTTAATCTTGCATTTCTCGTTTCGAGTGACAGTAGGGGAAACGACACGTATTGTATTGTTGCCATCATGGATAAAAAGATGGGGTTTATATCATATTGCTTGAGTTTATCCCTCTACATCATGTCATCTTACCTAATGCGTTACTCTGTTCTTATGAACTTAATACTCTAGATGCATGCTGGACAGCGGTCGATGTGTGGAGTAATAGTAGTAGATGCAGGCAGGAGTCGGTCTACTTGTTGCGGACGTGATGCCTATATACATGATCATGCCTAGATATTCTCATAACTATGCTCAATTCTATCAATTGCTCGACAGTAATTTGTTCACCCACCATAATACTTATGCTATCTTGAGAGAAGCCACTAGTGAAACCTATGGCCCCTGGGTCTATTTTCCATCATATTAATCTTCCGTCAACTAGCTATTTCTGCCGCCGTTTATTTTGCAATCTTTACTTTCAATCTTTATTATAAAAATACCAAAAATATTATCTTATCATCTCTATGAGATCTCACTTTTGCAAGTGTCCGTGAAGGGATTGACAACCCCTTTATCGCGTTGGTAACAAGGTTCTTATTTGTTTGTGTAGGTACGAGGGACTTGCGTGTGGCCTCCTACTGGAATGATACCTTGGTTCTCAAAAGCTGAGGGAAATACTTACGCTACTTTGCTGCATCACCCTTTCCTCTTCAAGGGAAAACCTGTAGGGGAACGTAGTAATTTCAAAAAAAATCCTACGCACATGCAAGATCATGGTGATGCATAGCAACGAGAGGGGAGAGTGTCGTCTACATACCGTCGTAGACCGTAAGAGGAAGCGTTATGACAACGCGGTTGATGTAGTCGTACGTCTTCAAGATCGACCGATCCTCAGTACCGAACGTGCGGCACCTCCGCGTTCAGCTCGGTGACATCCCGTGAACTCACGATCCAGTAGAGCTTGAGGGAGAGTTTCGTCAGCATGATGGCATGGTGACGATGTTGATGAAGCTACCGACGCAGGGCTTCGCCTAAGCACCGCTACGATATGAACGAGGTGGATTATGGTGGAGGGGGCACCGCACACGGCTGGGAGAGATCAATGATCAACTTGTGTGTTCTAGGGTGCCCCCGTATATAAAGGAGCAAGGGGGAAGGCCGACCGGCCCTGTAGGGCGCTCCAGGAGGAGGAGTGCTCCTCCTAGTAGGAGTAGGACTCCCCTCTTTCCTACTCCTACTAGGAGGGGGAAAGGAAGGGGAGAAGGAGAAGGAAAGGGGGGCGCCGCCCCCCCCCCCTCCTAGTCCAATTCGGACTAGAGGGGGAGGGGCCATGCGGCCTGCCCTGGATGGCCCCTCTCTCTCTCCACTAGGGCCCAACAAGGCCCATTAACCCCCAGGGGGTTCCGGTAACCTCTCCGGCACTCCGGTAAAATTCTGATTTCACCCGGAACTCTTCCGATGTCCAAATGTAGGTTTCCAATATATCAATCTTTATGTCTCGACCATTTCGAGACTCCTCGTCATGTCCGTGACTCGGAACTACCTTCGGTACATCAAAACATATAAACTCATAATACCGATCGTCACAGAACTTTAAGCGTGCGGACCCTACGGGTTCGAGAACTATGTAGACATGACCGAGACATGTCTCCGGTCAATAACCAATAGCGGAACCTGGATGCTCATATTGGTTCCTACATATTCTACGAAGATCTTTATCGGTCAAACCGCATAACAACATACGGTGTTCCCTTTGTCATCGGTATGTTACTTGCTCGAGATTCGATCGTCGGTATCTCAATAACTAGCTCAATCTCGTTACCGGCAAGTCTCTTTACTCATTCCGTAATGCATCATCCCATAACTAACTCATTAGCAACATTGCTTGCAAGGCTTATAGTGATGTGCATTACCGAGAGGGCCCAGAGATACCTCTCCGATAATCGGAGTGACAAATCCTATTCTTGATCTATGCCAACTCCACGAACACCATCGGAGACACCTATAGAGCACCTTTATAATCACCCAGTTACGTTGTGACGTTTGGTAGCACACAAAGTGTTCCTCCGGTATTCGGGAGTTGCATAATCTCATAGTCATGGGAACATGTATAAGTCATGAAGAAAGCAATAGAATTAAACTAAACGATCAAGTGCTAAGCTAATGGAATGGGTCAAGTCAATCACATCATTCTCCTAATGATGTGATCCTGTTAATCAAATGACAACTCATGTCTATGGTTAGGAAACTCAACCATCTTTGATCAACGAGCTAGTCAAGTAGAGGCATACTAGTGACACTATGTTTGTCTATGTATTCACACATGTATTATGTTTCCGGTTAATACAATTCTAGCATGAATAATAAACATTTATCATGATATGAGGAAATAAATAATAACTTTATTATTGCCTCTAGGGCATATTTCCTTCAGTCTCCCACTTGCACTAGAGTCAATAATCTAGATTACACAGTAATGATTCTAACACCCATGGAGTCTTGGTGCTGATCATGTTTTGCTCGTGAGAGAGGCTTAGTCAACAGGTCTGCAACATTCAAATCCATATGTATCTTGCAAATCTCTATGTCTCCCACCTGGACTTGATCCCGCGTGGAATTGAATCGTCTCCTGGTGTGCTTGGTTCTCTTGTGAAATCTGGATTCCTTTGCCAAGGCAATTGCACCAGTATTGTCACAAAAGATTTTCATTGGACCCGATGCACTAGGTATGACACCTAGATCGGATATGAACTCCTTCATCAAGACTCTTTCATTTGCTGCTTCCGAAGCAGCTATGTACTCCGCTTCACATGTAGATCCCGCCATGATGCTTTGTTTAGAACTGCACCAACTGACAGCTCCACCGTTCAATGTAAACACGTATCCGGTTTGTGATTTAGAATCATCTGGATCAGTGTCAAAGCTTGCGTCGACATAACCATTTACGACGAGCTCTTTGTCACCTCCATAAACGAGAAACATATCCTTAGTCCTTTCCAGGTATTTCAGGATGTCCTTGACCGTTGTCCAGTGATCCACTCCTAGATTACTTTGGTATCTCCCTGCTAAACTAATAGCAAGGCACACATCAGGTCTGGTACACAACATTGCATACATGATAGAGCCTATGGCTGAAGCATAGGGAACATTTTCATTTCTCTCTATCTTCTTGGTGGTCGGGCATTGAGTCGACTCAACTTCACACCTTGTAACACAGGCAAGGACCCTTTCTTTGCTTGATCCATTTTGAACTTATTCAAAACTTTATCAAGGTATGTGCTTTGTGAAAGTTCAATTAAGCGTCTTGATCTATCTCTATAGATCTTAATGCCCAATATATAAGCAGCTTCACCGAGGTCTTTCATTGAAAAACTCTTATTCAAGTATCCGTTTATGCTTTCCAGAAATTCTATATCATTTCCAATCAGCAATATGTCATCCACATATAATATTAGAAATGCTACAGAGATCCCACTCACTTTCTTGTAAATACATGCTTCTCCAAAATTTTGTATAAAACCATATGCTTTGATCACATTATCAAAACGTTTATTCCAACTCTGAGAAGCTTGCACCAGTCCATAAATGGATCGTTGGAGCTTGCACACTTTGTTAGCTCCCTTTGGATCGAAAAAACCTTTCGGTTGCATTATATACAACTCTTCTTCTAGAAATTCATTCAGGAATGCAGTTTTGACATCCATTTGCCAAATTTCATAATCATAAAATGCGGCAATTGCTAACATGATTCGGACAGACTTAAGCATCGCTACGGGTGAGAAAGTCTCATCGTAGTCAACCCCTTGAACTTGTCAAGAACCTTTCGCAACAAGTCGAGCTTTGTAGACAGTAACATTACCATCAGCGTCAGTCTTCTTCTTGAAGATCCATTTATTCTCTATGGCTTGCCGATCATCGGGCAAGCCAACCAAAGTCCACACTTTGTTCTCATACATGGATCCCATCTCAGATTTCATGGCCTCAAGCCATTTTGCGGAATCTGGGCTCACCATCGCTTCTTCATAGTTCGTAGGTTCGCCTTGGTCAAGTAACATGACCTCCAGAATAGGATTACCGTACCACTCTAGTGCGAATTGATACGTCTCCAACGTATCTATAATTTTTGATTGCTCCATGCTATATTATCTACTGTTTTGGACAATATTGGGCTTTATTTTCCACTTTTATATTATTTTTGGGACTAACCTATTAACGGAGGCCCAGCCCAGAATTGCTGTTTTTTTGCCTATTTGAGTTTGAAGAAAGCGGAATATCAAACGAGTCCAAACAGAATGAAACCTTCGGGCGTGATTTTCTCACGAGCGTGATCCGGAGACTTGGACCCTAAGTCAAGGAAGGTTCGAGGAGGGCACGAGGTAGGGGCGCGCCTACCCCCAGGCGCGCCCTCCACCCTTGTGGGCCCCTGTTGATCCACCGACGTACTTCTTCCTCCTATATATACCTGCGTACCCCAAACGATCAGATACGGAGCCAAAAACCTAATTCCACCGCCGCAACCTTCTGTACCCACGAGATCCCATCTTGGGGCCTGTTCCGGAGCTCCATCGGAGGGGGCATCCACCATGGAGGGCTTCTACATCAACACCATAGCCTCTCCGATGAAGTGTGAGTAGTTTACCTCAGACCTTCAGGTCCATAGTTAGTAGCTAGATGGCTTCTTCTCTCTTTTTGGATCTCAATACAATGTTCTCCCCCTCTCTCGTGGAGATCTATTCGATGTAATCTTCTTTTTGCGGTGTGTTTGTTGAGAACGATGAATTGTGGGTTTATGATCAAGATTATCTATGAACAATATTTTCTGAATTCTTTTATGTATGATTGGTTATCTTTGCAAGTCTCTTCGAATTGTCAGTTTGGTTTGGCCTACTAGATTGGTTTTTCTTGCAATGGGAGAAGTTCTTAGCTTTGGGTTCAATCTTGTTGTGTCCTTTCCCAGTGACAGTAGGGGCAGCAAGGCACGTATTGTATTGTTGCCATCAAGGATAACAAGATGGTTTTTTTTATCATATTGCATGAATTTATCCCTCTACATCATGTCATCTTGCTTAAGGCGTTACTCTTTGAACTTAATACTCTAGATGCATGCTGGATAGCGGTCGATGAGTGGAGTAATAGTAGTAGAGATGCAGGCAGGAGTCGGTCTACTTGTCTTGGCCGTGATGCCTATATACATGATCATACCTAGATATTCTCATAACTATGCTCAATTCTGTCAATTGCTCAACAGTAATTCGTTCACCCACCGTAAAATACTTATGCTCTTGAGAGAATCCACTAGTGAAACCTATGGCCCCCGGGTCTATCTCTATCATATTAATCTTCCATTGCTTTATTTATTGCCTTCGCTTTTACTTTTCTTTTATTTTACTTTGCATCTTTATCATAAAAAATACCAAAAATATTATGTATCATCTCTATCAGATCTCACTCTCGTAAGTGACCATGAAGGTATTGACAACCCCTAATCGCGTTGGTTGCGAGGAGTTATTTGCTTTGTGTAGGTACGAGGGACTCGCGCGTAGCCTCCTACTGGATTGATACCTTGGTTCTCAAAAACTGAGGGAAATACTTATGCTATTGTGTTGCATCACCTTTCCTCTTCAAGGAAATCCAACGCAGTGCTCAAGAGGTAGCAAGAAGAATTTCTGGCGCCGTTGCCGAGGAGTCTACGCAAAAGTCAACATACCAAGTACTCATCACAATCCCTTATCTCCCAAATTACATTATTTGCCATTTGCCTCTCGTTTTCCTCTCCCCCACTTCACCCTTGCCGTTTTATTCGCCCTCCTCTTTTCTGTTTGCCTCTTTTCCGCTTGCTTTTTGTTTGCTCGTGTGTTGGATTGCTAGTTTGTCGCGATGGCTCAAGATAATACCAAATTGTGTGACTTTACCAATACCAACAATAATGATTTCCTTAGCACTCCGATTGCTCCTCTTACCAATATTGAATCTTGTGAAATCAATACTGCTTTGTTGAATCTTGTGATGAAAGATCAATTCGTCGGCCTTCCTAGTGAAGATGTCGCTAATCATCTAAATTTCTTCGTTGATTCGTGTGATATGCAAAAGAAGAAAGATGTTGATAATGATATTGTTAAATTGAAGCTATTTCCTTTTTCTCTTATAGATCGTGCTAAAGCTTGGTTTCCGTCTTTGCCTAAAAATAGTATTGATTCTTGGAACAAGTGCAAAGATGCTTTTATCTCTAAGTATTTTCCCCCCGCTAAGATCATCTATCTTAGAAACGATATTATAAATTTTAAGCAACTTGATCATGAACATGTTGCACAAGCTTGGGAGAGGATGAAATTAATGATACGTAATTGCCCCACTCATAGTTTGAATTTGTGGATGATTATACAAATTTTTTATGCCGGATTAAATTTTGCTTCTAGAAATCTTTTAGATTCGGCCGCGGGAGGCACTTTTATGAAAATAACTTTGGGAGAAGCTACTAAACTCCTAGATAATATTATGGTTAATTATTCTCAATGACACACTGAAAGATTTACTAATAAAAAAGTGCATGCGATAGAAGAAATTAATGTTTTGAGTGGAAAGATGGACGAACTTATGAAATTATTTGCTACTGAGAGTGTTTCTTCTGATCCTAATGATATGCCTTTGTCTACTTTGATTGAGAATAATAATGAATCTATGGATGTGAATTTTGTTGGTAGGAATAACTTTGGTAACAACGCGTATAGAGGAAACTTTAATCCTAGGCCTTATCCTAGTAATCCCTCTAATAATTATGGAAATTCCTACAACAACTCTTATGGAAATTTTAATAAGATGTCCTCTGAATTTGAGACTAGTGTTAAAGAGTTTATGAATTCGCAAAAGAATTTTAATGCTTTGCTTGAAGAGAAATTGCCTAAAGTTGATGAATTGGCTAGGAACATTGATAGAATTTCTCTTGATGTTGATTATTTAAAGCTTAGATCTATTCCTCCTAAGCATGATATCAATGAGTCTCTCAAAGCCATGAGAATTTCCATTGATGAGTGCAAAGAAAGAACCGCTAGGATGCGTGCTACGAAAGATGCCTTTATTAAAGCGTGTTCTTCTAGATCCGATGAAAATAAAGATTAAGATCTAAAATTTATTGATGTGTATCCTATTAAATCTTTGTTTTGCAATATGAATCTTGATAATTATGATCCACCTTTACCTGGAAGGCGTTCCAAGAATTCGGAGTTTTTAGATCTTGATGCTAAAATTAATAAAAGTGGGATTGAAGAAATCAAAACCCTAGATGTTGCTAAACCCACTATTTTGGATTTCAAGGAATTTAATTATGAAATTTGCTCTTTGATTGATTGTATTTCCTTGTTACAATCCGTGCTAAATTCTCCTCACGCTTATAGTCAAAATAAAGCGTTTACTAAACATATTGTTGATGCCTTGCTGCAATCTTATGAGGAAAAGCTTGAGTTGGAAGTCTCTATCCCTAGAAAACTTTATGATGAGTGGGAACCAACTATTAAAATTAATATCAAAGATCATGAGTTTTATGCTTTATGTGATTTGGGTGCTAGTGTTTCCACTATTCCCAAAACTTTGTGCGACTTGCTAGATTTCCGCGATTTTGATGATTGCTCTCTAAACTTGCACCTTGCGGACTCCACAATTAAGAAACCTATGGGAATAATTAATGATGTTCTTATTGTTGCAAATAAGAATTATGTGCTCGTAGATTTTATCGTTCTTGATATAGATTGCAATCCTTCATGTCCTATTATTCTTGGTAGACCTTTCCTTAGAACGATTGGTGCAATTATTGATATGAAGGAGGGGAATATTAGATTCCAATTTCCATTAAAGAAAGGCATGGAACACTTCCCTAGGAAGAAAATAAAATTACCTTATGAATATATCATGAGAGCCACTTATGGATTGCCTACCAAAGATGGCAATACCTAGATCTATCTTTGCTTTTATGCCTAGCTGGGGGCGTTAAACGATAGCGCTTGTTGGGAGGCAACCCAATTTTATTTTTAGTTTTTTTTGCTTTTGCTTCTGTTTAGGAATAAATATTTGATCTAGCATCTGGTTAGATGTGTTTTTATGTTTTAATTAGTGTTTGTGCCAAGTTAAACCTATAGGATCTTCTTGGATGATAGTTATTTGATCTTGCTGTAATTTCCAAAAACTTTTGGCTCACGAAAACAATTGTTAAAAACCACCAGAACGTGATAAAATAATGATTCCAATTGCTGCAGATCAATAAACAAATTTCATAGGTCGTCCTATTTTGGCTGAATTTTTGGAGTTCCATAAGTTTGCGTTAGTTACAGATTACTACAGACTGTTCTGTTTTTGACAGATTCTGTTTTTCGTGTGTTGTTTGCTTATTTTGATGAACCTATGGCTGGTAAAATAGTTTATAAACCATATAGAAGTTGGAATACAGAAGGTTTAACACCAATATAAATAAATAATGAGTTCATTACAGTACCTTGAAGTGGTCTTTTGTTTTCTTTCGCTAACGGAGCTCACGAGATTTCTGTTGAGTTTTGTGTTATGAAGTTTTCAAGTTTTGGGTGAAATCTTTTGATGGATTATGGAACAAGGAGTGGCAAGATACAAAGCTTGGGGATTCCCATGGCACCCCCAAGATAATATAAGGACACCAAAAAGTCAAAGTTTGGGGATGCCCCGGAAGGCATCCCCTCTTCCGTCTACTTCCATCGGTAACTTTACTTGGAGCTATATTTTTATTCACCACATGATATGTGTTTTGCTTGGAGCATCTTGTATGATTTGAGTCTTTGTTTTTTAAGTTTACCACAATCATCTTTGCTGTACACACCTTTTGAGAGAGCCATACATGATTTGGAAATTATTAGAATACTCTTTGTGCTTCACTTATATCTTTTGAGTTATATAATTTTGCTCTAGTACTTCACTTATATCCTTTAGAGCACGGTGGTGGATTTGTTTTAAAGAAACTGTTGATCTCTCATGCTTCACTTATATTATTTTGAGAGTCTTAAATAACATGGTAATTTTCTTAAATAATCCTAATATGCTAGGTATACAAAAATAGTAAAAACTTTCTTATGAGTGTGTTGAATGCTAAGAGAAGTTTGATGCTTGATGATTGTTTTGAGATATGGAGGTAGTAATATTAAAGTCGTGCTAGTTGAGTAGTTGTGAATTTGAGAAATGCTTGTGTTGAATTTTGCAAGTCTCGTAGCATGCACGTATGGTAAACGTTATGTAACAAATTTGAAACATGAGGTGTTCTTTGATTGTCCTCCTTATGAGTGGCGGTCTGGGACGAGCGATGGTCTTTTCCTACCAATCTATCCCCCTAGGAGCATGCGCGTAGTGCTTTGGCTTTTGATGGCTTGTAGATTTTTGCAATAAGTATGTGAGTTCTTTATGACTAATGTTGATTCCATGGATTATACGCACTCTCACCCTTCCATCATTGTTAGCCTCTTTGGTACCGTGCATTGCCCTTTCTCACATTGAGAGTTGGTGCAAACTTCGCCGGTGCATCAAACCCTGTGATATGATCGCTCTTCACACATAAACCTCCTTATATCTTCCTCAAAACAGCCACCATACCTACCTATTATGGCATTTCCATAGCCATTTCGAGATATATTGCCATGCAACTTTCCACCATTCCATTTATCATGACACATTCATTATTGTCATATTGCTAGCATGATCATGTAGTTGACATAGTATTTGTGGCAAAGCCACTGTTCATAATTCTTTCATACATGTCACTCTTGGTTCATTGCATATCCCGGTACACCGCCGGAGGCATTCATATAGAGTCATACTTTGTTCTAGTATCGAGTTGTAATCATTGAGTTGTAAATAAATAGAAGTGTGATGATCATCATTTAATAGAGCATTGTCCCAAAAAAAGAGAAAGGCCAAATAAATAAATAAAAAGAAGGCCCAAAAAAATAAATAAAAAGGGGCAATGCTACTATCCTTTTTCCACACTTGTGCTTCGAAGTAGCACCATGTTCTTCATATAGAGAGTCTCTTGAGTTATCATTTTCATATACTAGTGGGAATTTTTCATTATAGAACTTGGCTTGTATATTCCAACAATGGGCCTCCTCAAGTGCCCTAGGTCTTCGTGAGCAAGAAAGTTGGATGCACACCCACTTAGTTTTATTTTATTGAGCTTTCATACATTTATAGCTCTAGTGCATCCGTTGCATGGCAATCCCTACTCCTTGCATTAACATCAATCGATGGGCATCTCCATAGCTCATTGATTAGCCTCGCTGATGTGAGACTTCCTCCTTTATTGTCTTCTCCACATAGCCTCCCTCATCATATTCTATTCCACCCATAGTGCTATGTCCATGGCTCGCGCTCATATATTGCGTGAAAGTTTATAGGTTTGAGACTACTAAAGTATGAAACAATTGCTTGGCTTGTCATCGGGGTTGTGCATGATGAGAGCATTCTGGTGTGATGAAAATGGAGCATGACTAAACTATATGATTTTGTAGGGATGAACTTTCTTTGGCCATGTTATTTTGAGAAGACATAATTGCTTAGTTAGTATGCTTGAAGTATTATTATTTTTATGTCAATATGAACTTCTGTCTTGAATCTTTCGGATCTGAATATTCATACCACAATTAAGAAGAATTACATTGAAAATATGCCAAGTAGCACTCCGCATAAAAATTTCTGTTTTTATCATTTACCTACTCGAGGACGAGCAGGAATTAAGCTTGGGGATGCCTGATACGTCTCCAACGTATCTATATTTTTTGATTGCTCCATGCTATATTATCTACTGTTTTGGACAATATTGGGCTTTATTTTCCAATTTTATATTATTTTGGGACTAACCTATTAACAGAGGCCCAGCCAGAATTGCTATTTTTTTTGCCTATTTTAGAGTTTGAAGAAACAGAATATCAAGCGAGTCCAAGCGGAATGAAACCTTCGGAGCGTGATTTTCTCACGAGCGTGATCCGGAGACTTGGACCCTAAGTCAAGGAAGCTTCGAGGAGGGCACGAGGTGAGGCGCGCCTACCCCCAGGCGCGCCCTCCACCTCGTGGGCCCCACATTGCTCCGATGGCGTACTTCTTCCTCCTATATATACCTCGTACCCCAAGCGATCGATCACGGAGCCAAAACCTAATTCCACCGCCGCAACCTTCATACCCACGAGATACCATCTTGGGGCCTGTTAGGAGCTCATGGGAGGGGGCATCCACCATGGAGGGCTTCTACATCAACACCATAGCCTCTCCGATGAAGTGTGTGTAGTTTACCTCAGACCTTCGGGTCCATAGTTAGTAGCTAGATGGCTTCTTCTCTCTTTTTGGATCTCAATACAATGTTCTCCCCCTCTCTCGTGGAGATCTATACGATGTAATCTTCTTTTTGCGGTGTGTTTGTTGAGACCGATGAATTGTGGGTTTATGATCAAGGTTATCTATGAACAATATTTGAATCTTTTCTGAATTCTTTTATGTATGATTGGTTATCTTTGCAAGTCTCTTCAAATTATCAGTTTGGTTTGGCCTACTAGATTGGTTTTTCTTACAATGGGAGAAGTGCTTAGCTTTGGGTTCAATATTGCGGTGTCCTTTCCCAGTGACAGTAGGGGCAGCAAGGCACGTATTGTATTGTTGCCATCGAGGATAACAATATGGGGTTTTTATCATATTGCATGAATTTATCCCTCTACATCATGTCATCTTGCTTAAGGCGTTACTCTGTTTTCTTGAACTTAATACTCTAGATGCATCTTTGGATAGCGGTCGATGAGTGGAGTAATAGTAGTAGATGCGGGAAGAGTCGGTCTACTTGTCTCGGACGTGATGCCTATATACATGATCATACCTAGATATTCTCATAACTATGCTCAATTCTATCAATTGCTCAACAGTAATTCGTTCACCCACCGTAAAATACTTATGCTCTTGAGAGAAGCACTAGTGAAACCTATGGCCCCCGGGTCTATCTCTATCATATTAATCTTCCATTAGTTTATTTATTGCCTTTGCTTTTACTTTTCTTTTATTTTACTTTGCATCTTTATCATAAAAATACCAAAATATTATCTATCATCTCTATCGATCTCACCGTCGTAAGTGACCGTGAAGGATTGACAACCCCTAATCGCGTTGGTTGCGAGGAGTTATTTGCTTTGTGTAGGTATGAGGGACTCGCGCGTAGCCTCCTACTGGATTGATACCTTGGTTCTCAAAAACTGAGGGAAATACTTACGCTACTTTGCTGCATCACCTTTCCTCTTCAAGGAAATCCGACGCAGTGCTCAAGAGGTAGCACGGATCTTACTCTGGTTGACCTACGAGGTTTGGTAGTAACTTGATCTGAAGTTTCATGATCAACATCATTAGTTTCCTCACTAATGGGTGTAGGTGTCAGAGGAACCGGTTTCTGTGATGAACTACTTTCCAATAAGGGAGCAGGTACAGTTACCTCATCAAGTTCTACTTTCCTCCCACTCACTTCTTTCGAGAGAAACTCCTTCTCTAGAAAGGATCCATTTTTAGCAACAAATGTCTTGCCTTCGAATCTGTGATAGAATGTGTACCCAACAGTTTCCTTTGGGTATCCTATGAAGACACATTTCTCCGATTTGGGTTCGAGCTTATCAGGTCGAAGCTTTTCCACATAAGCATCGCAGCACCAAACTTTAAGAAACGACAACTTTGGTTTCTTGCCAAACCACAGTTCATAAGGCGTCGTATCAATGGATTTAGATGGTGCCCTATTCAATGTGAATGCAGCCATCTCTAAAGCATAACCCCAAAACGATAGCGGTAAATCAGTAAGAGACATCATAGATAGCACCATATCTAGTAAAGTATGATTACGACATTCGGACACACCATTACGATGTGGTGTTCCGGGTGGCGTGAGTTGCGAAACTATTCCGCATTGTTTCAAATATAGACCAAACTCGTAACTCAGATATTCTCCTCCACAATAAGATCGTAGAAACTTTATTTTCTTGTTACGATGATTTTCTACTTCACTCTGAAATTCTTTGAACTTTTCAAATGTTTCAGACTTATGTTTCATTAAGTAGATATACCCATATCTGCTCAAATTATCTGTGAAGGTGAGAAAATAATGATACCCGCCGCGAGCCTCAATATTCATCGGACCACATACATCAGTATGTATGATTTCCAACAAATCCGTTGCTCGCTCGATTGTTCTGGAGAACGTTGTTTTAGTCATCTTGCCCATGAGGCATGGTTCGCAAGTACCAAGTGATTCATAATCAAGTGATTCCAGAAGTCCATCAGTATGGAGTTTCTTCATCGCTTTACACCAATATGACCCAAGCGGCGAGTGCCACAAATAAGTTACCTTTGTCATTATCAACTCTGCATCTTTTGGCTTCAACATTATGAATATGTGTATCACTACTATCGAGATTCATCACAAATAGACCACTCTTCAAGGGTGCATGACCATAAAAGATATTACTCATATAAATAGAACAACCATTATTCTTAGATTTAAATGAATAACCGTCTCGCATCAAACAAGATCCAGATATAATGTTCATGCTTAAGCATCTATGTTTTACAATTATAGCTAAGCATCTATGCATTCTGCTTGAATTTGAGTGTCATTTGAAGTTTCAGAAGATTTTGAGTTTTGGAATTTGAATTCAAACTTTGGCAAATGGGAATCATTTCAAAAACTATGCCTGATAAATACTTGAGCAAAAGTATGAGAGGAGTAAACATGACACTCCAAAAATATCAGAGGAAAACAATGCCAAAAATTTTGAATTCAAATTTGAGTTTTATTTGAATTTTGGAAAAAATGATTTTTTATAAACTTTGGATATTGCCCCTGGAAAAATGTTCAAATGATAGGGAATATTCCCCTGATCATTTTGGTATATATATGTCCTATATAAAATATTTATATTTTATATTTTATAACTCTGTTTTTATTTTCAAAAAATAAAATTTGGAAAAAGAAAAAGACCTCGGCGCCAGCCGAACATCGGCCCAGCCAGCCGAGGCAAGCAGCTGATGCCAGGCGGCCCGGCCGCCCACAGCGCCAATGAAGCGGCCCACATGAGCCGACCGCACCCAGCCGAATCGCCTCGCGTCGGTCGGCCGACCGCCGACTCCCTCTCCCTCACTGCCAGGCGGGCCCCCAACCGTCGTCAACCCCTCGCCCATGCCACCTCGCCGCGCCGCCGCTCGCCGGATCCCGAAGGATCCGGGATTCGATCCTCCGATTCACCCCTCGCCCAAGATGAGGCCCGCCCTATATACCCCCCCACCCCATTCCCCCTCGCCCCTCGCGGATCCTCTCTCTCACAAGCACTCACGGAGTTGCCGAACCGCCGCCGCCATTTACCTCGCTTGGCGACGCCTAGCCCACCCGAGCTCCACCAACTCCACAGACGGACCCCGAGCCCGTCCGCGCCGCCGAGCCCTCCGCCGACGCCCCGACCACCGGAGACGCGGCCTTTTCGCCGCCCGAGCCGCCGCCGCCGTCGAACTCCGGTAAGCCGCCGGAGCTTCTCTCCGCCGTCGGATCTCGTTTGTGCGGCTAGGATTAGAACCCCCGAAGGGGTATCCTCTTTTAAATAAAACCGGCTTTTTACCCCGGTTCGTTCCGGTTTAGTGTAAGTTAGGGTTTTTATTTTTAGATCGGCCCGATTCGTTTAACCCTAGGGCCCGTTTTAGTTAAGTTACGCTCAGTGCGTTAGTTAGGCCCATTTAGCCCATTTTTTCTTTATTTTCGTTTTTCTGTTTTAGCAGAATAGTTTCAGATTTGAAAAATTCATATCTTTTATTCTACTTAATATTTTTAAGTGATTCTTTTTTTGTTGGTTTGCAAATTTCTTATAGTTTCTGTAGATAATATAATTAGCTATGTTAAAATTATTTATAATTGCTTTATTTTAGATTTAGTCAGAATAGTAAATCTGCTATAAAATGAGCTAGGAAAATTATTTTTATATGATTCTTTTGTCCCAACTTTGTTTTGACATTACCTAACCGTAGGAATTTATTTGGGCATTTTAAGATTAATAAAAATAGTTTTAATCAGAATCATGTTATTCTTAATTAATTAACTAGCTACTGTTTTCCTATTATTTTAATTAGCAAATAAATTTATTTCTCATATGTGATTGATTATTCTAGGTTAGTTTCTGTCACTTTAGGGCATGAACTTTTATTTATAATAAATAAAACTTTTATTTTATTTTTCTTAATAGAATTTGAATTAGGCCTAATAGGAGTTTTATAATAGCTTTTAAGTTGATTCTTTTTGCTCCTAGTTGCATAATGCATTCTTTTCTGTTTAGTTAACATAAACCCATGATTAGGTTATGTTAAGAAATTTTTTTATGTAAAACTATTTCTAGTTGTTGCTTGAAGTAGGAAAAACTTTGAGTTGGATTCTTTGAGTTTTTCCTTTGGGTTTTTGATTCGTTTGTTTTGGTGTGTTGTGTTACTATGCTATTGTGTTGAGTGATGATATGCTATATGCTTATTGTGATTATTGTTTGTCTCGGTAGAGTTTCCGGAGTGCGAAGCTTGCTACTACGAGTCCTTAGCTCACGAAGATCGTCAGCAAGGCAAGTCTTTGATCATGTTCTTTATAATACCTATGATTTTGTTGCATTAGAATAATACCTCCCCACCATGCATGCAGTAGTTGAAATTTTGAAGTTATAATCTTGAGTAGTATCATGTGGTAGGATGAACCAAATCCCCTTGTTACCATGGCCCGGGACGAAGTAGTTTAATTTTGCTATGCTCGTAGACGGGATTGGTTGAGTGAAATTCATAAGTAAGATGTGAGAGTCAAGATGATGACAACCCCATGAACTTCAATGCTCAAGATGGACTTTGGAATTCACTACTGGGTGGAGGACGGTTGACAGGCACCCTGGAGAACCCAGTGGTTGGTCGGGATGCATGGAGAAGTGCCATGACATCTTGGAAAGCTTCACCCAGCCACGAAGAGGCGGATGGATGCCCCATTGACCGGAAGCTTACACATGCAGCCGCAAGCCATTATGGGCTCTGGCTGGGTCAACCCTAGTAGTGACGCTGGCTGGGCGGTACTACGAGATGTAGAAGAACGGTAGGATTGGATGGGTACGGCGGTGGCGGAAGAACTCTTGGAAGACCTGTTTCATTCATCCGTCTTCAAACACCACTGAAGTGCGAAGACTTAGAAGGAGGAATGATTCTTGCGGGTAAAGTCGCAAACCTCTGCAGAGTTAAAGATCTAATCGATTAGCCGTGTCCCGATTACGGACAAATTGAGCCTCTGGAACTTGGAAGTATTCGAAATCTCAACACTAAAACTAATAAATTAATTGGAGGGTTATGACTTAATAATTTGGGAATGAGACATTGGTTGGCGGAACCATCTCAATAACTACCAACAATTTTGTAGTATTTGCAAGCAAGTCCTTTGTAATAGGGAAAAATTGGCTTTTCGCAAAATGATGAAACTTAGAGCCCCCAGCCAAAATGCATATAGTGTTAGTAATTTTATTATTGTTATTCTCTCTTCATGACTTGCCAGCTTATTCAAAAGCTGACCTACACGGCTGCAACGTCTTATGTTGCGAGAGGTTTATTCGATCGGGAGTGAGGCTCGCTCCATGCTTGGCGATTGCCCTTTGGAGTCGGATGGACTCGCTATTCTTCTACGCTTCCGCAGCTTTAGTAGTTTATTTCTCATGAGTTGGCCTTTGGCCGAATTTATTCTATTGTAATAAAGACTCTATATGAGAATCGTGTAATAAATTCAGGTGTGATTGAACTTTGATTATTTCATCGATGTCTTGTGAGTACCGGCATGATCTTGGGATGAATACAGATACGAGATTTGGCGATTTTGGGTCGGTCGCTACAGAGATGGTATCGAGCACCTGTTGACCGTGGGGCGTAACCCCTAGGATCGGAAAGCCATAGGAAGAGACTATTTACTTTACATCCTTATCATTCCGTAATTCTCCCTGTTCATTTCGACTTCTCTCCGATTTTCAACATTCTAGATGGCGTCGAGTTCACCCCGGTTTGCTACGGAGTTTTGCCATCCCGATGAGGCGATGCCCTTGGTAGGAAGCTGGCCCAGATGGTGAAGAAGCTGAAGATTGCTCTGCCCTCGATCACCGGAAGCCAACCAATGCACTTCCGCGGATACCCGCTCTGAGGATCGAGGTGCACATTCAGGAGAACCCGGAGGACATCTGAGCCTATTGACTTTGAGTTCACCGACTTCAAGCTGGATCCTCGGAAGGACATGGCGATCTATCGTGCACTTGGACATCTCCGAGAAGAGTCTGGGCGAGCTCGATCCATCGGACCTCGCCATGGTTTCACGCAGAGCAAGGAATGGAGATATCATCCGTCCGTGAGGGCGACTCCATTCTCTCTTATGTCCAGGACTTGGAGTGTCTCCTCGAAGCGGGAGATCCGGACTCGCCGTAACTTCGAAGGTACAGGAGGCTATTGTTCCGTGAGCTGGAGCTGGAGGAGAAGGCACACGCAGACTTCCTTAACCACGAGGAAGAAATCGCGGATTTCATGGAGAGAGTCGACGACCTGAAGATGAAGGTTGCCGCATTGGAGGAAAAGATGGACTTGGAGAGGACCTTTTTCGAGTGGAGATGACGGACCCTCGTGAGCAATGATCAGGATTATGAAGGGAGTTCCACTGGAGAAAGCCGCAAGAGGAGGCGCCGCAACAGAGGACGCCACACCGGAGGACATCGCACCAGAGGACGCAAGGATTATTGATGAAGACATTTAGTCGACCACCATGTCATTTTACTTTTTCGTTGATCAGTTAGGCCGATATTTTCGATTAGTCGTGAGCTTTTGTAATCGAGATTGAACCATGTTTGAGTGGAATGAACAAA
Source organism: Aegilops longissima (assembly GCA_021605205.1). Taxonomy (NCBI): domain Eukaryota; kingdom Viridiplantae; phylum Streptophyta; class Magnoliopsida; order Poales; family Poaceae; genus Aegilops; species Aegilops longissima. The sequence continues at coordinate 561,689,886 of CM038681.1, read as the reverse complement.
TGATTGGTGTGTTTATGATTTGTGCATTCATATGGGTAGTGTTATTTCTCATTAGACCATTGTTCTATTCTAATTTTCTCACCCACTCCAAAACACGGATGCCTCAGGGCGTGACACGGTTTTCCGCGGAGCTCACCCAGCTACTCCAGCAGCAGAATGCACTCATGCAGATACTCATCCAGAATCAGAACAACAACAACAACAACAATCCACCACCACCACCCCCTGTTGACAATTTGACTCGATTCCTAAGGCTGAATCCGCCAGTGTTCTCTAGCAGACCTTGAGCCGATTGTGGCCGATGATTGGCTCCGCAAGGTCGGAGAGAGCTAATCACTGTTGGATGCATCGATGCGAGAGAAGGTGCGCTTTGCCGCACATCAACTTGATGGACCTGCAGCTTCTTGTTGGGAGAACTACACGCCACTTATCCCATTGGCAACATCACATGGGATCAGTTCAGCAGAGCCTTCCGCACCGCTCATGTTTCATTTGGAGCCATGAGCACGAAGAAGCGTGAGTTCCACAACTTACGCCAGGGGAACCATCTTGTGGCGCGATCGTGGATGAGTTCAGCAAGCTAGCTCGCTATGCCCCGGATGATGTGGCCACAGATGCATAAAACAGGAGAAGTTTCTCGAGGGACTCAATGATGGCTGGGCATGCAGCTTATGGTGGCTACCTTCAACAACTACCGGAGCTGGTAGACAAGGCCACCATACTTGAAGGCAAGCAGCAGCAGATTGATAGCATAGCGGAAGTACAGCCGGGGAAGCACAACTCGGAGCTCGGTGAAGCCCGTTATGCACCATACTCAGGAGGGCACACCCATCACAACCATGGAGGTCATAACCATGGAGGAAATGGGAACAACCGCCACCAGGACAACAAGTCAGGCAATGGCAATGGCAATGGAAACGGTAATGGGAACCAGCATTGTTCTGCCCCGGCTCCGAAGGATCTGAGTCACATCACTGTTTCAAGTGCCGGAAGGCAGGCACTATGCCACCGACTGCCGGAGGCCAAGCGGAGGAATGGAAGCGGCAATGGAAGCTCAGCGAAGAAGCCCAACCCTTTCCCTCGTGCTCAGGTGAACCACATCGACGTGGAGGACGTCTATGATCAGCCAGACACTATGGTTGGTAAGTTTTTATTGAATTCACGTTCGATATTGGTACTCTTTGATTACGGTGCAACGCATTCATTCATATCAAGGGTAGTTGTGGAAAAATGCGGGTTGCCCACTAAAACCCTTAGAAGCCCCCTTCGCGTCGGGCCCAGAGAGGAGAAATGATGGCAGGTTTAGGCTGTCATGCAACCCTCAACATCGAAATCATAAATTTCCATAAACCTCATAGTATTGGAAACCCGGACCTTGGATGTAATCCTAGGCATGGATTGGTTGACGAAGTTTGAAGGAACATAGGCTGTGCTCAAATCGATTCGCTCACCACCGGAGCGAAGAGGATCAAGTATGTAGCCGAGCATAGCCGGATGAAGAATCGGTGCATTCCCTCACGGGAGTTGTTCGGGAGGAAGTGCCGATGGTGCAAGATTTTCCGATGTGTTTCGGAGGAATTACCAGAATGCCACGGACGGAGACATTGAATTTCTGATCGAGTTATTGCCCGGCACAGCCCCAATGTCCAAGAGACCCTATCGGATGCCACCGAACGATTTGAAAGAGATCAAGGATCAAATTAATGAGCTGTTGGAGAAAGGATATATTCGGCCAAGCTCATCACCTTGGGGAGCCCCAGTTCTTTTGGTAGAGAAGAAGGATGGAACCTTGAGGATGGTTGTGGATTATCGTTCGTTGAACGAAGTGACCATCAAGAACAAGTACCCTCTGCCAATGATAAATGATCTATTTGATCAGCTAGTTGGAGCCAAGGTATTCTCCAAGATCGATCTTCGATCAGGGTATCATCGGTTGAAGATCCGTGAAAAGGATATACCCAAAACAACATTCACTACCAGGTATGGTTTATATGAGTATACCGTCATGTCATTTGGATTGACTAATGCTCCTGCATACTTCATGAATTTGATGAAGAAGGTATTTATGGAATATCTGGACAAGTTTGTCGTGGTGTTCATCGATGATATACTGATTTTCTCCAAGAGCGAGGAAGAGCATAAGGAACATTTGCGTCTAGTTTCGGAGAAACTTGAGAACATCAGTTGTATGCCAAGTTCGATGAAATGTGAATTTTGGCTGAAGGAAGTCGGATTCCTCGGACATGTTATTTCAGGAGAAGGAATAGCAGTTGACCCGCCAAGGTTGAATCAGTCACCAATTGGCGATCACCCACCTTAGTCAAGGAGATCCGCAGTTTTCTCGGACTCGCGAGGATATTATCGGAGGTTCATTGAGAATTTCTCGAAGATTGCCAAGCCCATGGTGAGCTGTTGAAGAAGGAAGCCAAGTACATTTGGACCGAGGATTGTGAAACCAGTTTTCAGGAATTGAAGAAGCGTTTGGTCACAGCCCGATCTTGATTTTGCGGACATACACAAGGAATACCAGGTTTATTGTGGCGCTTCTCGTCAAGGACTCGGAGGAGTACTCATGCAGGAAGGAAAGGTTGTAGCTTATACCTCCAGACAGCTACGACCTCACGAGATGAATTATGCCACACATGATTTGGAGTTAGTAGCCGTAGTGCATGCACTCAAGACCTGGAGACATTTCCTTATCGGAAACCGTTGTGATGTCTACACAGATCACAAGAGCTTGAAGTATATTTTCACGCAGAAGGAGTTAAACCTCAGGCAGAGGAGATGGCTAGATTTAATCAAGGACTATGACATGAGATTGCATTACCACCCAGGTAAAGCTAATGTTGTAGCAGATGCTTTGAGCCGTAAGAGTTATGTGAATAATCTTACAGCAGGAGGATTACCCCAGGAGTTAGTCGATGACCTCAGAGATCTCCGATGGAGATAGTTCGAGAGGATATGTTGCAACTCTGGAAGTTCAGTCCACTTTGGCGAAAGGATTCGTGAAGCCGGAAGTCGGACAAGGAAATTGATGAGATAAAGCGGAAGATGAATGAAGGAAAAGCTAAAGGATTCCGTAAGGATGAACACGAGCTATATGGTTCGAGGATCGTATTTTGTGCCCAATGATCCCGAACTCAGGAAGCTAATTCTTCAGAGGCTCATGATTCACCGTACTCAATTCACCCGGTAACACCAAGATGTATCTGGATTTGAAGGAAAGTTTACGGTGGGCGGTATGAAGAAGGATATTGCGAGTACATAGCAAGATCGATGTTTGTCAACAGTAAAGCGAACATCGAAGCCAGCGAGGTTACTTCAACCTTTGCCGATTCCCGATTGGAAATGGGAAAAACTTGGAATGGATTTTATCACAGGATTACCGGGACCCGTTCAGGTTATGATTCTATCCGGGTAGTGGTTGATCGTTTGACCAAGGTAGCTCACTTCATTCCGTGAAGACTACCTATACCAGTGCTAAGTTGGCCAAGATATACATGACCAGGATCGTATGTCTGCATGGAGTTCGAGGAGTATCGTGTCGATAGAGGAACCCAATTTACCTCAAAGTTTTGGAATCGGTTGCATGAAACTTTGGAGTGCGAGGCTGGAGTTGATCTGACTTTTCATCCATGAGCAGATGGACAGACCGAGAGAGTCAACCAGATTCGGAGGACATGTTGAGAGCTTGTGTGCTAGACTATGGGTCTAGCTGGGATGATAATTTGCCATCGTGAGTTCTCATACAACAACAGTTATCAATCCGATGCGAAGATGGCCCTTCGAAGCTCTATACGGAAGGAGGTGCGAACACCATTCTTTGTGGGATGGTGTTGGAGATCGATCACTTTTAGGTTCCGATCTTATCGGAGATTCGAAGAAAGTCAAGCTGATTCGGGATAGACTCAAGATAGCACGATCGAGACGGAAGAGTTATGCCGACGATGGCGCAAGGAAGTAACTTACGAGCGGGAGACCGAGCATATCTTCGTGTGTCTCCACTCGTGGAATCAAGAGGTTTGGTGTCAAAGGAAAGTTAGCACCCGATTCATTGGCCCTACAAAATCCTCGAGCGTCGTGGAGAAGTTGCTTACAAGTTGGAATTGCGGAAGGATTGTTCGGAGTTCATGATGTCTTCCATGTTTCTCGGTGAAGAAGTGTCATGCCGACAGGCCGATATTCCGTTGAGAGACACGGTGCGCTAGAGGCCATACAACTAGACGGTGATCGACTTATAAGGAGAAACCGTCCGAATTCTCGAGACTGCGACGAGTCACCCGCAGCAAGATCATCAAGTTTTGCAAGGTCTTTGTGGAGTCATCACTCAGGAAGAAGCCACACGGGGCGAGAAGAAGACCTTCTTGAGACCACCCGCACCTATTTGCTAGCCAACCCGAATCTCGAGGTGAGATTCATCTTAAAATGGTAGGTTTGTAACATCCCAAATTTCCTATTTGGAATGTTTTACAATTATAGCTAAGCATCTATGCATTCTGCTTGAATTTGAGTGTCATTTGAAGTTTCAGAAGATTTTGAGTTTTGGAATTTGAATTCAAACTTTGGCAAATGGGAATCATTTCAAAAACTATGCCTGATAAATACTTGAGCAAAAGTATGAGAGGAGTAAACATGACACTCCAAAATATCAGAGGAAAACAATGCCAAAATTTTGAATTCAAATTTGAGTTTTATTTGAATTTTGGAAAAATGATTTTTATAAACTTTGGATTTGCCTGGAAAATGTTCAAATGATAGGAATATTACCTGATCATTTTGGTATATATATGTCCTATATAAAATATTTATATTTTATATTTTATAACTCTGTTTTATTTTCAAAAAATAAAATTTGGAAAAAAGAAAAGACCTCGGCGCCTGCCAAAGTTGCTTGCCCACCCAGTTTGAGGCAACGCATATGCCAAGTGCCCAGCCCGGCCCACCAGCGCCAGCCCGAGCCGGCCCAACATGAGCCGACCGCACCCAGCCGAATCGCCTCGCGTCGGTCGGCCGACCGCGCCGCACTCTGTTGGGAGCGTAGTAATTTCAAAAATTTCCTCGCTTTTACGGGACCATGGTGATGGCATAGCGAGAGGAGAGTGTGCATGCGAAGTGCGTTATATCGACTAGAGGGGGTGAATAGGCGATTTTAGAGAATTTAATAATTCTTCTTTGAGGAATTTCTTGGTGAGGAAATTCCTTAGCGAAGAAATACATGTGGAATAAGTACTCAGAAGTAAGCATAGCAGATTTCAGGCATAGTCATCATGATGAAATGAAGACAATCACAGAGTCTGAGAAAGCGTAATCACAGGATAACACAAGATGAAGACAAAGCGGTGAAGAAATTGGGCTGAGGAAATTGAGGAAGTCTTGATCAAAGTCTTCAAACACAGATATGAACAAACACTCAACACAGTAGGGAGGAAATGAAAGGTTTGAGGAAATAGAACCAGTTGGGTTGGTGAAGACAATGATTTGGTAGACCAGTTCCAACTGCTGTCTCGGTTATGCGTCTGGTTGGAGCGGTGAGTATTTAAACTCGAGGACACAGTCCGGACACCCGATCCTCGAGCACGCAGCTCGGGACACCAAGTCCTCACCGTATTCTCCTTGAACTAAGGTCACGCAGACCTCGTTCAATCACTCGTGGTAAGTCTTGAGCGACTTCCAAACCTTCACATACTTGGTCACTCGGCGATCCACAATTCCTCTTGGATGCTCTAGACCGTGGCGCCTAACCGTCTGGAAGAAGCACAGTCTTCAAAGGTAAAAGCGTCGGATCCACGCAAGATCAATTTCTTGATGATGCTCAATCACTTTGGGTTTGTAGGGATTTGGTTTTGGGCTTTTTCCTCACTTGATGATTTTCGCTCAAATTCCTCAGAGGATGGGTTGCTCTCAAATGACAAGTGTCAAGTTCTCTCGGAGCAGCCAACCAGCAAGTGGTTGTAGGGGGCCGCTATTTATAGCCTAGGGAGCAGCCCGACATGATAAGACATAAATGCCCTTCAATGATATGACCGTTAGGTGGATAAGATATTTTGGGATAGTGGCGCAAGCAACAGAACAGTGATCGGAAATTTGAACATCAAATTCCTCGGGGCTATCATGTTCCTCCTTTGTGTAGGCAATTACGACTGGCGAATTCTTAACTCCTCGGCAGAACAAATTCCTCGGTGACCGGAAGAGCTTTGTCTACATCCTTTGAAGAAATTGATTGAAGCTGTATGAGATTTCAAAAGCTTCACTCGAAGGGATTGGTAGGTGTAGGATTTTGAGTTGAGCATCAAATGGAAATTTTCCTTAGTATTTCCTCGACCCCTTTAACGATGACGGTGTTTCCTATGACTCAAGAAGAGAAAATGAAACTACGAAAACAAAAGTCTTCACGCTTCATGTTCCTCAGCGAATACCAAGTCTTGAGGATCACACCAATTTCTTCACTTTCAAAGTCTTGAGAAAGTCTTGAATATCAAAGTCTTGATTGAAGAACTTCATTTTAGAAATTCGACTTTTCTGTAAATATCAAACTCCTCATAGACTTATAGACCTGTGTACACTCACAAGCGCATTAGTTACTTAACCTATAAGTCTTCAATTCACCAAAATCACTAAGGGCACTAGATGCACTTACAATCTCCCCTTTTGGTGATTGATGACAATCTGAGTTAAGTTTTCAACGAGGATAAACATATGAAGTGTAATTACGATAATGAGGATTTTGATTGCAAGATATAGAAGAACTCCCCCGAAGATGTGCATAGTGAGGAATTTGCTTTGAGGCAATGCACATTTGAAGAATTGAATCATGGAGATCTCCCCTATATCTTGTAATTCATACACGCATTTGACATATAATATGAGGAATTTGAAATGCATGATGAAATATGGTGCTTGATGCTATGCAATGCATGCATAAAAAGTATCAGAGCCCAATGCGTATGAGGAATTTGAAACTTTTTCATAAGTATCAGAGCCCAAATCGATTTGCTATGAAGATTTTCAACGAGCTCACGAGGATCAGAGCATAACAAATATCAAAACAACTGTAATCAGAGCATAGAGCAAAAGCATAATGCATCAAAAGTATCAAAGCACCATCGGGTTTAAGATTACAACTCGATCCAATAAAAGGTTTGGAAGAGCGAGTTGTAACTTAATAAAATACTGTATATAGACAAAAACTAGACCCGCTTGAAGACTAACTCAAATTTCTCCCCTTTGTCATCAAATGACCAAAAGGATCGGCGAGGACTAACGCTCTTGAAGAATTTCAAGTTGAAGGCGGGCGCTTGACATTGTTGGGGTCGGTTGTCGAAGTAGGACCAGCAGCGATGTCTTCCAAATCTTCATTTTCATCGGTGTCGCGAGATGAAGAATAGGAGCTAGCCACCAAGGAAGGAACTTTGACCTTCTTGAATTTCTTGGAGGAGGTGCAGACCAGTCAAATTCTTCCTTGAGTCCCATTGATTGCAGTTCTTCTTCATTGTAGACATGTGAAAGAACAGCCCAGAGGCGTTTGAAGGTTTCATGAAGATAGTAGTGGTTTTTCTTCACAGCATTGTGTGTTGAGGTCAAATTGTAAAGTAGAGTACCAAGCGGCGTTTGACCCATTTATGATTCGATCAACCTTCCGATGAAGGCGAGGAGTAACTCACGATCAGTCATCACCACAGGTGCGTTCCTTGAGGATTTTGCTTGCGATGGTATTTCTTTGCAGAGTCATGTGTGGCGAGTCATCATTGGTGGAGTAAGATGCTGCTTTGCTGAAACTGTCCATCAATGGGCGAATGCCTTCATCTATCACAGCGATAGCCTTTCCCTTTTCATCGGTGAGGTAATTGGCCGTTTGAGGACTTCAATCGAGGCGGTAGCTGCAGTGGTTCAAAGTATCAGCCTTGTAATTCGGTGAAGATCTTGACTGATGAATCTCATAATCCAAGGTGCATAAGGCTTGACTCAAAAGGTGACATGGCAATGTTAGCGAGTCCTCATGAAGAAATCATGGAAATTGACGGGAACGCCATGGATGATGTTGAAAAGCATATTCTTCATGATGCCAACGACTTCTTCATCATTCGAGTCATGACCCTTGATAGGACTCATAGTCTTCGTCAGAATCCGATAGACTGTTCGAGGCACATATAATAATTCCTTGACGAGGAATTTGGTCCTTGGGGCTTGCCTTGGCTTCAAAGGCTTCATCAGCACTTGCATATAGTGATTTGAAAGTTCCTTTTCTTCATAGATCGGCGTGCACCATCAACCGGAGGGCCGAGTGGGAGGGCACGAAGCAATTCACTTCTTTGGTGCCTTGTAGTGAGTATTTTCGGTCATCAATCCAAGACCCATGAAGTTACATCTTGAGCGTCTCCGGTGATGTGCGAGGTTGCATAGAATGAAGAATTAGCTCTTCATTCGATCCACGAGATATCGGTCAGAAGTTTAGAAGTCTGCGTCGTGAAGAACAACGAGGACTGGCTCAAAGCACGGCGGCGACTCCATATCCACATGAGGAATATGAGCATGATCGAAGATTTTGTCCTTGTTGAAAAGCAGCGAGGAATAGAAGTTTGCTTGGTGGCGGTCGAGCGCCTCTTCCTAATTGAGCAGAATCATAAGGATTATATTCGATGAAGAACACATGCTCGGCAAATAAATCTTCACCTTGAACTTTTGTTTGGTTGAGCGGATTCTTTTGCTTGGGCAGAGGGGTGTCAGTCAGTTGCATCACCACCTCCGGAATCACAAGTTCAGGTTCTTCAGCCTGAGGAATTTCTTGTTCCTCAACAGGTGCGGTCGAGGATTAGCGGCGAGCAGCAGTTTCATCGGCACTAGCGGCTGGAATTTCTTCATGCAGAACCAGTGGGTTGATTTTCTTCAAAGTCCATTTGGACTGTTTGTGTAGGGGAGTGAGGAACTTGTTGAAGCGGGGTGAAGAGAGGAGTATTGGGATGTTGACTTTCCCAAAAGTCATCATTGATCACTGGAGTGGTGCATCCAATATCCACATCTTCATTTTCAATTTCCTCGATGCCAGCTTGAGGAATTTCATGGTCGATGAGGAAATAAGCTGGGGTTGAAGGATTGCTTCCACTTCAATTTCCTCATCAATTTTCTCGATGAAGCGGCAGATTGATGTTCTTCATCAGATCCGATTGGGATCTCATATTCTTCTCCAAAAGGCGACTTCCTTTGATGGTATGGAGGTAATTGGAACAGCATCAATTGGGTTTTCAAATGAGCTGGTCATTGGCTTCATTTTCTTGTGTAGAAGAATCGGCGCGGTGATGCTTTCCTTTTCTTCACAGCAGCTCGTTCATGAGCCTTGGTTTCTTCACATCGAGCGGATGGAAGAATTGGAGTTGGAGTTGGCGCAGGAGGAGCTGAGGAATTTGGTGCAGTTTCTTGAGAACAAGCGATGCAGTTCCCTGTCTTGAGCAATTTCTTGAGCGCACCACTAGTGGGTGCCCTGGCAGTTTCTTCGGTGGCTGGGATGGGATCATCAGCCACGGAATCAACATTTTCTTGACGAGGCTGAGCGAGGCTTCAGACTGAGGAATCTCAAGTTGCAGTGCAGCAACACTTGTGATTCTCTTCGTCGGATCGGCGAATCTGGTCTTGACTACTTGCCAATCAGCATAGTATGTGTCGAAGTTCTTCTGAGGTTTTGAATTTCAGTTTGGATTTGGAGGAGTTCCTCGGTGTCATCTTGACAACGTTTTCTTGAGAACCTCTCCTTCTGTATTGAGCCTTCTTGATTTCCCTCGCCTTCTCAAACTTCCATTTTCTTCAGCGATGAAGTGAGTCACGCATGACTTTGACCAGTGTCAAAGGAAGATCGAGCGAGAGGGTATTTGGATCATTGTGCGAGGTCAATGAAATCGAGGACTTTCTTGGATCGATGGCGATGCACAGATGTACCTTTGGCTCTAGCTGCCCTAACTTGGCGGTCTCGATGATTTCTTCAAGTTCTTCATCGGATGCCTCATCATCGAGATGCACGTGGACTACAAGTTGTTTCTTCCTTGGGCTAGGCGAGGACCACGTCCATTGTTGCTTTTGTCTTCATGAGTCGGGCGGATGAAGAATTGGGGCAGGTGAGGAACTTGCGAGATGCTCGAGGCAATTGAGAAACCAGCAGTCCTTTGACATGTAGCTAGGTGCACGAGGCGAAGGTTTGGGCCGAAGCGATTGAGGACTTTGGTGGAGCAGCAGCGGTGTGAGAATTTGCTTGGAGGTGCGGTGAGGAACTTGGCCGTGAGGTGCAGATGATGAAGCACTTGGCTTATTAGCAGGCTTCTTTTGCATTGATTTCCTCGATTTGACCGAGACCTCGATGGCAGCAGCGGCAGAATCCTCATTGAATTTCTTCTTTGCTTCCTTTGCTTGCTTTGCCAATTTTGCTTGGCGTTTAGCCCATTCATCGGAAAGTCCTCACGCGTTTGATGCTAGTGGGATCAGCTATTTGGCCGGTGCCAAAGGAGCTCTTGGGCATGGAGGATTCAGCGAATTTCTTCATGTACTTAGGAGTTACATATCTGTATTCCTTCCATTCCGTGCCCATCTCCGTTCAATCTTACGAATCGCACCTTGCGTTGATTTTGCTTTCCTCATCGGTGTCGATGAGTCAGCATATATTTCCTCGGGGATTTGAATGTTGTCATGACCTCAGGTTTCTTTCCTCCCTTCTGCGGCTTCTTGCCATCGCCATTTTCTTGGTGAGGAAATTGAACAATTGAGTTCTCACGAAGAAGTGTGCAGTTTTCTTGAGGAACGCTGCAAATGAGTTAAGTTGATGAGAACCTAGGGATTCAGCAGCGGACATTTGTACTGTGAGCAGAGTATAGGTGCGAGGAATTTGAAGAGGTCATATGCGTTCTCGAAGGTTTTCAAAAGAACAAGTTTTGAGGATTTTGACGGATGAGCCTTGAAGAATTTCACTAAGCGTTCTTTGTCTTAGGTTCGAGTTGTATAGATCGAGGATCCACACAATTGAGGAATCTTGAAGAAAATCATTGCTTAGAGAAGCGAGTCAAGAGATTTGAGGTGTTCATATGTGTGAGAATTTGAAGAATAAACACCTTTGAAGAATTTGAAGAAGATTTGAGAATCAAAGCGAGTAATAAAAGTAACTTTTAATTTACCGAAGTGAAGAACACGACGAACTGAGATGAACAGTTGGGAAGTTCGTCGTTCAGATCTTCCCGCCCTAACTTGGCGGAGGAAATCAGCTACTGGCGACGGAGTGAAGATTTTCCACAGTGGTAGCGAATCGTCGGCGAAGAGGTCAAAGCGGTGAAGCTTTTCCTCACCGGCGACGATGGAGTAGCGGCGGCGCTAGGGTTTTGAGGAGCTCGGCGGGAGAGAGGTCGGCGGAGTAAAAGAGTGAGGAAGGAGAGAGGGTATTTATAGACACTGTGAAAAGCGGATCGCCGAAGATTTAGGGCGAACATGCCTGACCGCTTCCTTCTCACGACATGTGTCACACACGTCTTGTGTAGTGGAGATCGTGTGCGATCGTGGGTGAATATAATAATGCATCGTGGGATGCGGAGCGGTTTAATGGTAAAAGCGAAGGTTTGAATAAGATTTGTTTTAAAAGTTCCGTTACAATTTCTTCAGCTGTCAAGGACACGGTGAAGAATTTGAGCAGTTTCAAAGTAGAACGCACATGAAGAATTTGTGAATGGATTGGTTGAGTATAGCATAGAGGGAAGGTCGATCACATTCACTTAGCGAAAAGCGACTTGAAGAAATAGCCATAAGTGAATCTGTAGAGGACATAAACCCATATATATATATATATATATATATATATATAGCCAATGAAGAAAGGCAGCGGAAGCAGTGAAGATTTTGCAAAGTTGAAGAATTTGAAAATCTGAAGAATTTCAAAAGCGAGGAAAAACTCAAATTGAAGATTTTCAACTTTGGTGGTGGCGTGACCCACCATATAAGAATGATGATTTCAGACACAGCGTACAATTGTCGTAGGGTTACGAGAATCAAATTCTTCATTAATTTCTTCACACTTAGAGTGTTATTCTTCATTGATTGAAGAAAAACGTTTCTTCATGTGTTGCACATCTAAGTCATCAATTTTGCATAAGTGTTAGGATGTGTGTCCTTTTCAAAGAACATTCGAAGATTCCAAGATATTTAGCTCACACGCAACTTGCTAAATCTCTTCTCATCCAAGGGCTTAGTGAAGATATCAGCTAGCTGTTCTTGATCTTCACGTGCTCGATGGAGATGTAAGCCCTTCAACACATGATCACAAAGAAAATGATGGCGAATTTGAATGTGCTTTGTCTTGAGTCTGAAGCTGGGTTGTGAGCAATCTTGATGGCACTCTCATTGTCACGATGAGAGGCACATTCTTCACGTTGATGCCATAGTCCTTGAGGTTTGCTTCATCCATAGTAATTGAGCACAACACGAGCCAGCAGCAATGTATTCAGCTTCCACGATGGACGGTGATACGATTCTGTTTCTTGAGGACCAACGGACCAAAGATCGTCGAGAAATGACAAGTACCAGATGTTGACTTGCGGTCCACGATCACCAGCATAGTCGAGTCGAGAATATCCAATAAGATCAAAAGTAGAGCCCTTGGGGTACCATAATCCTAGTGTTGGTGTGTGAGCTAGATATCGAAGAATATGCTTCACAGCCTTATGGTGTGATTCCTTGGTGTAGCTTGAAATCGGGCACACATGCAAACACTAAGCATTATATCTGGCCTAGATGCACATAAGTACAATAAAGATCCAATCATGGGCGGTATACCTTGTGATCGAAGTCAATACCATTTTCATCGATTGCATAGATGGCCATTTGTGGGCATAGGAATTTTAGCGCCTTTGCAATCTTGCATGCGAATTTCTTGAGGACATCTTTGAGGTATTTCTCTGAGATATGAATATGCCATTGTGTTGTTGGCGAATTTGAAGACCTAAGAAGAATTTCAACTCTCCCATCATAGACATTTGATATTCTTCACTCATCATATAGGCAAATTCATCACTATAACGTTGGTCGAGACAACCAAAGATAATATCATCAACATATATTTGGCACACAAACAGTTCACCATCATAAGATTTAGTAAAGAGAGTAGGGTCGAGTGAACGGGTGTGAACCCATTCTTCACGAAGAATTCCTTCAATGTATCATACCACTTGAGGGGCTTGCTTGAGGCCATAGAGGGCCTTATTTAGTCTGAAGACTTTGTCGAGATTCTTTGGATCTTCAAAACACTGGGGTTGAGCAACATATACTTCTTCCTCAAGCTTACCATTGAGGAATGCACTTTTCACATCCATTTGATATAAAGTGATATTGTGATGGTTAGCGTAGGCGAGTAATATCTTGAATAGACTCAAGTCTAGCAACAGTGCAAAAGTTTCATCGAAATCAATTCCTTCAACTGCGTGTAGCCTTGAGCTACTAGTCGTGCCTTATTCCTCACCACAAGACCATTTTCATCTTGCTTGTTGCGGTAGATCCACTTTGTGCCAATGATATTATGCTTGCGAGGATCTGGATGTTTGACCAGTTCCAGACGTTGTTGAGCTCGAATGATGTAATTCTTCTTGCATGGCCTGAATCCACTCGGCTCGAAATGCTTCATCTACCTTAGTGGGCTCTGTGATAGAGACAAAAGCATAGTGCCCACAAAAGTTAGATAAGTGTGAAGCTTTTGAGCGAGTGAGAGGACTGGCGCTTTAATGTCATCGATGATCTTGTCAACTTGCACTTCTCTTGCAGCGAGGATGAGCTGGTTGTCTTGAGGAATTTGACCATTTTCCTCGGCACCATTTTCTTGACATTATCTTGGTGCATCAGCTCGGCGTTCTTGGCGTCTGAGGAATGAATTCTTCAGCAGTTTCTTGATGGGGATGACTTCCTCGGTTGCCTTGAACTGATAGAATCCTCGGTGCTGGTTAAGTCTAACACTGAAGGTAGGTGCTCTCTTTGCGAGCCATTAGTTTCATCGAACCGCACATCTCTGATGTCAACAATCTTGTGAAGTGCGATGTTGAAGACTCTGTAGGTGTGCGAGCCCTTTCCGTAACCAAGCATAAAACCTTCATGTGCTTTTGGTGCAAATTTAGAGGTGTGGTGAGGATCTCTAATCCAGCATTTAGCACGAAGACTTTGAAATAACTTACATTGGGTTTCTTATGCGTGAGGAGTTCATAGGCAGTCTTCTTGAAGAATTTGTGAAGATATACTCTGTTGATGATGTGGCACGCTTGTGTCAATTGCTTCAATCCGAAGCGACTAGGCGTTTTGTATTCATCAAGCATAGTGCGAGCCATCTCAACAGGAGTTCTGTTCTTGCGCTCCACGACGCCATTTCTTTGAGGAGTATAGGGAGCAGATAACTCATGAGTAATACCAAGTTCATCAAGATAATCCTCAAGTCCGAATTTTTGAACTCAGTTCCATTGTCACTCTGATGTGCTTGATCTTCACACCAAAGTTGGTTGAAGCCCTCGAGGAAAATCGTTTGAAGATTTCCTGCACTTGATTTTGTAAGTAACAATGTGTACCCATGTGTAACGAGAGTAATCATCAACAATAACAAAGCCATATAGTGATGCTTCATTAACGACAGCTGAATAATGATTGGGACCAAAGAGGTCCATGTGAAGCAATTCAAAGGGACGAGTAGTGGTCATGATAGTCTTATTTGGATGCTTGGCCTTGGTCATTTTCCAGCTTCACGGGCTCCGCATAAGTGATCCTTGAGGAATTTGACATTCTCAATGCCAATGACATGCTTCTTCTTATAGCGTGTGCAAATTCCTCATGCTGCGTGACCAAGTCGTCGATGCCATAGCCAGATATACGAAGCTTTTGCAAGTAGGCACGGCGGTTGTGGTCTGTAGAGAAGTCAACAATATACAAGTCTCCTCTCCTAAAGCCTTGAAGACTTTGGAATTGTCGACTTCCATAATCACAACACAGCGATACTTGCCAAAGATAACTACCATATCAAGATCACAAAGCATTGAGGCTGACATGAGGTTATATCCTAAAGACTCAACAAGCATGACTTTGTCCATGTGCATGTCCTTAGAGATAGCAACCTTAC
Source organism: Aegilops longissima (assembly GCA_021605205.1). NCBI lineage: Eukaryota > Viridiplantae > Streptophyta > Magnoliopsida > Poales > Poaceae > Aegilops > Aegilops longissima. The sequence goes on along the minus strand of CM038681.1, from coordinate 561,674,777 downwards.
CAAGTCCCAATACGACTTTTGCCTTTGTCGGCCAAAGATGATATGCTTCAGATGTGGCGGTGATAAGGAGCATCCATCAATAGATTCTTGTCACCGGTCATGTGATTTGTACATCCACTATCGAGAACCCACTCGGTGGCTTTGGATTGATCATCCTGCGGATGAATTAGTACAACTTACGATCTCATATACTTCATCGGTGAAGAATATGATATCAAGTTCATCGAGATGAATTTCATCGATCGATATTGAGATAAGCGATATGAGGGCGTGTGAAATGAAAGTTCATTTCATCATGATTAACTGCGTCCTTTCGAGCATTTTGTCGGGCCCCGGCAAATTCTTGAGACGTTGAGGCACGTGCGGAGACCTGACCTGCGAGAAGAGATTAGTTCTTTTCTTCACCACCCACATCTGAAGGGGTGGCAAAGAGTTTATCATTCTGCGAGCACCATACGAGAATGGTGGCATAGAGGCCAAACCATTTCGTTTCACATAAGAGGGTTAGGGTAAGCATATGAATAAGCGGAGAAATTCTTGAGGACTTATGAACATATTGGTTTGAAGAATAATGCACATATTCATAGCCCTTAGCTCTACCTGCGAAGCAGAGTTGTTAGCATGATGATAATCATATGAGGACTTTGATCCTTTTGAGGAATTTGATCGCGTGAGGAATTTGGTCCGTATGAGGAATTGGATCCATATGAAGAATTTTGTCCATATGAAGAATTTGATCTGGGGTTCCTTTTCTTCACGGTGGTGTCATGAGGACATTCTCTGAAGACTTTCAAGACATTTCTTGGGAACCCAGATTTTCTTCATAGGGGCCGTTCTGCGATTAGTGCCAACATATCTAGCAAATACTTCACCATTCTGATTTTTGAACAGTTTATAGTTTGAGTCAAATGACTCATCATCGAATGAGGAAATTCACATGTAAAACCAGATAAGGTAGATGGATCAGCTGGAGGTCCCTTTGCAGCAACCCATGAGGTTTTGGGATCTTGCTCGGGCTTCGATATGTTCCATCGACATTGAGTTTCCTCTCAAAGGCAATACCCTCTTTCCTAGGGTTTCATTGAGGATCTGCTTTTAAGCACATCACAAAGAGTCGATGCCCTTTGAGGCTTTTGTACATGCTGTCATGTACAATTCCTTCGATCTGCATCGTCGGTGATACTAGCAATGTCCTCGGATGAGGAATTAGTGATAGCAGAGGCAGGTGAAGAATTTGTAACAGATTGAAGCATTTGAACATTGGTGAAGAATTAGCGATTCACGTTCAATGCATGTTAAGCATGGAGGAACAAATTCTTCTTGAGAAGCGCTGATTTGTTGAGCAAGTAATGAATCGCGCTCCTTACGAAGATCTTCATAACTCGCTCTTAGCTTCTCAAGATCTTGCTTTCTTTGAAGAAATTCATAAGAAAGTTTCTCATGATCGAGATAGGAGAGTGTTATGATGACCTTGAAGGCTGTCAAGCCTAGGTGAACTTTCGAAGATTTTCGATCGGAGCTTGAGTGCGATCCATTTCTTCACCTAACATATCATCACTCTTATCTAGCATGTTTTGAACCTTTTCAAAAGCCCTTTGTTGTTTATAGCAATCTTAGCAAGTTTAGAGTAGCTGGGCTTGAGATCCTCATCGATTCATTTTCACTTTGGATTGGAGGAGGTGAAATTGAGTACCTTGGCACCTTTTGCCATGAAGCAATAGGTGGGGCGTAGTCATCATTTTCCTCATCGGGTTTGTCGGTGAGTCGGTTTCTTGAGCGTTGAAGATGGACTTGCTAACATAAGCGATAGCAAGAGCCGGACTAGCCACAGATTCGGATTCTTGAGACTCCTCCTCTTCCTCATTTTCCTCAGATTCAGCTTGAGTCCATTTCCTTGCCAATGAATGCCGGGCCTTTTTGGAGCTGCTCTTCTTGTGAGAAGAAGGCTTTGAGGATTTTGATGATGAAGATTTTGATGATTTCTTCTTCTTCTTCACGTCATCAGGCTGTAATCCTTGTGTTACTTCTTTCTTAATTCCTTTTCCCCCGAGGACAATCTTGGATATAGTGACCAGGTTTCTTGCATTTGTGGCAAAGTCTTCGCTTATAGTCACTAGATGAGGAATCACTTTGCTTCTTGAGGATTTTCCAAAGCGACCACGTCTTGTGAATTTCTGGAATTTCTTCACGGCGGTGCTAGCTCTGGCCAAATTCTTGAGGATCTCCAAGGCTACTACGAGTCTTCACTCTGATTCAGATCAGCCTTGGCCTTGTGGCACGCGTGTTTTCCATAGCGAACCATAGAGATCTCTCTTTTCACAAGCTGGAACTTCGTGATTATTTAGCCTTTCGAGGATATCGGTAGGATCAAGAGACTTGTAATCAGCTCGTTCTTGTATCATCGGTGCGAGTATCAAATGAGGAATCAAGCGATCTTAGCAATTTCTTCACCACCTCATGGTCGGTGATGTCGGTGGCACCAGTGCTTGAAGCTCATTTGAGATGTCGGTGAGGCGATCGAAGGTTTGTTGAACATTTTAGTTGTCGAGTCTTTTGAAGCGGTTGAAGAGATTCGAAGAACATCAACTCGAGAGTCACGCTGAGTTGAAACACCTTCATTACTTTGGACAGCCTGTCCCAAATGAGTTTGGCAGATTCCAAAGCACTCACTCTTCCATATTAACCTTTGCTCGGATGGCCACATATGATATTCTTCGCTTGAGAATCGAGTTGCTTGAATCTCTTCACATCAGCATCATTCGGAGAGGTGTGGTGAGGAAACACCTTTTGTCACAACATACCGAGAGATTGTTGTCAATTGCTTCAAGATGCTTTCGCATTTTGTTCTTCCGATGAGGGGTAGTCCGTCCCATCGAAGGTAGGACACCCTGCTGAGACCTTGATCATACCTGCGGTCGACATAACTAAAACTCCGGTGGTTAAACCAAAATCACTCGAACAAGGAGTACCTTGCTCGATACCAATTGAAAGTCGTTATATCGACTAGAGGGGGTGAATAGGCGATTTTAGAGAATTTTAATAATTCTTCTTTGAGGAATTTGCTGGTGAGAAATTCCTTAGCGAAAAAATACATGCAGCGGAATAAGTACTCAGAAGTAAGCATAGCAGATTTCAGGCATAGTCATCATGATGAAATGAAGACAATCACGAATCTGAAAGCGTAATCACAGGATAACACAAGATGAAGACAAGCGATGAAGAAATTGGGCGAGGAAATTGAAAGTCTTGATCAAAGTCTTCAAACACGAGATATGAACAAACACTCAACACAGTGGTGAGGAAATGAAAGGGTTGAGGAAATAGAACCAGTTGGGTTGGTGAAGACAATGATTTGGTAGACCAGTTCCAAGCTGCTGTCTCGATTATGCGTCTGGTTGGGCGGTGAGTATTTAAACTCGAGGACACACAGTCCGGACACCCGATCCTTGAGCACGCAGCTCGGGACACCAAGTCCTCACCGTATTCTCCTTGAACTAAGGTCACGCAGACCTCGTTCAATCACTCGTGGTAAGTCTTCAGGCGACTTCCAAACCTTCACATACTTGGTCACTCGGCGATCCACAATTCCTCTTGGATGCTCTAGACCGTGACGCCTAACCGTCTGGAAGAAGCACAGTCTTCAAAGGTAAAAAGCGTCGGATCCACGCAAGATCAATTTCTTCAGTGATGCTCAATCACTTTGGGTTTGTAGGGATTTGGTTTTGGGCTTTTTCCTCACTTGATGATTTTCGCTCAAATTCCTCAGAGGATGGGTTGCTCTCAAATGACAAGTGTCAAGTTCTCTCGGAGCAGCCAACCAGCAAGTGGTTGTAGGGGGCGGCTATTTATAGCCTAGGGAGCAGCCCGACATGATAAGACATAAATGCCCTTCAATGATATGACCGTTAGGTGGATAAGATATTTTGGGATAGGTGGCGCGAAGCATGACAGCGGATCGGAAATTTGAACATCAAATTCCTCGGGGCTATCATGTTCCTCTTTGTGTAGGCAATTCGCATGGCGAATTCCTAACTCCTCGGTCGAACAAATTCCTCGGTGACGGAAGAGCTTCGTCTACATCCTTTGAAGAAATTGACTGAACTGTATGAGATTTCAAAAGCTTCACTCGAAGGATTGGTAGGTGTAGGATTTTGAGTTGAGCATCAAATGGAAATTTTCCTTAGTATTTCCTCGACCCCCTTTAACGATGCGGTGTTTCCTATGACTCAAGAAAGAAAATGAAACTACGAAAACAAAAGTCTTCACGCTTCATGTTCCTCAGCGAATACCAAGTCTTGAGGATCACACCAATTTCTTCACTTTCAAAGTCTTGAAAGTCTTGAGAATATCAAAGTCTTGGTTGAAGAACTTCATTTTTAGGAAATTCGACTTTTCTTGTAAATATCAAACTCCTCATAGACTTATAGACCTGTGTACACTCACAAATGCATTAGTTACTTAACCTATAAGTCTTCAATTCACCAAAATCACTAAGGGGCACTAGATGCACTTACACTGTCCACGTACCCTCGTAGACCGAAAGCGGAAGCGTTATAACAACGCGGTTGATGTAGTAAATGCGTCTTCACGATCCGACCGATCCAAGCACCGAGCGTCGGCACCTCCGAGTTACGCACACGTTCAGCTCGATGGCGATCCCGGGCTCCGATCCGGCAAAGCGTCGGGGATGAGTTCCGTCGGCCTGACGGCGTGGTGGCGATGATGATGCTCCACCGGCGCGGGGCTTCGCCCAAGCTCTGCGACGATATGACTTCACCGGCGCGGGGCTTCGCCTAAGCTCATGACGATATGACCGAAGTGGAATATGGTGGAGGGGCACCGCACACGGCTAAGGAAGCGATCGTAGATCAACTTGTGTGTCTGGGGTGCCCCCTGCGTATATAAAGGAGCAAGGGAAGTGCGGCCAGCCCAAGAGGCGGCGCTGGAGGAGTCCTACTCCGGTGAGTAGGACCCCCCCTTTCCTAGTTGGATTAGGATTGGAGGAGGGAAGAGGGAAGGGGGGCGCCGCCCCCCTCTCCTTGTCCTATTCGGACTAGAGGGGGAGGGGGGCGCGCGGCCTGCCTGGCCGGCCCTTCCTCTTCTCCCTATGGCCCATCAAGGCCCATTGACCCCCCGGGGGGTTCCGGTAACCCCCCGGTGTTCCGGTAACTTCCTGTTTTCATCCGGAACCTTTCCGAAGTCCAAACATAGGCTTCCAATATATCAATCTTTATGTCTCGACCATTTTGAGACTCCTCGTCATGTCCGTGATCACATCCGGGACTCCGAACAACCTTCGGTACATCAAAACTTATAAACTCATAATGAAGCTGTCATCGAAGCGTTAAGCGTGCGGACCCTACGGGTTCGAGAACTATGTAGACATGACCTAGAACCATTCTCGGTCAATAACCAATAGCGGAACCTGGATGCCCATATTGGTTCCTACATATTCTCTGAAGATCTTTATCGGTCAAACCGCATAACGATATCGTTGTTCCTTTGTCATCGGTATGTTACTTACCCGAGATTGATCGTCGGTATCAATACCTAGTTCAATCTCGTTGCGGTAAGTCTCTTTACTCGTTCCGTAATACATCATCTCACAACTAACTCATTAGTTGTAATGCTTGCAAGGCTTATGTGATGTGTATTACCGAGAAGGCCAGAGATACCTCTCCGACAATCGGAGTGACAAAACCTAATCTCAAAATCGCCAACCCAACAAGTACCTTTGGAGACACTGTAGTACTCCTTTATAATCACCCGATTCGTTGTGACGTTTGGTAGTACCAAAGTGTTCCTCCGGTAAGCAGGAGTTGCATAATCTCATAGTTACGAGGAACATGTATAGGTCATGAAGAAAGCAATAGCAATATACTAAGCGATCAAGTGCTAAGCTAACGGAATGGGTCATGTCAATCACATCATTCTCCTAATGAGGTGATCCCATTAATCAAATGACAACACATGTCTATGGTTAGGAAACACAACCATCTTTGATTAATGAGCTAGTCTAGTAGAGGCATACTAGTGACTATCTGTTTGTCTATGTATTCACACATGTATTATGTTTCCGGTTAATACAATTCTAGCATGAATAATAAACATTTATCATGATATAAGGAAATAAATAATAACTTTATTATTGCCTCTAGGGCATATTTCCTTGATCTCCCACTTGCACTAGAGTCAATAATCTAGATTACAGTAATGATTCTAACACCCATGGAGTCTTGGTGCTGATCATGTTTTGCTCGTGGAAGAGGCTTAGTCAGCGGGTGCGCAACATTCAGATCCGTATGTATTTTGCAAATCTCTATGTCTCCCATTTGGACTTGGTCCCGAATGGAATTGAAGCGTCTCTTGATATGCTTGGTCCTCTTGTGAAATCTGGATTCCTTTGCCAAGGCAATTGCACGATATTGTCACGAGAAGATCTTCATTGGTCGATGCACTAGGTATAACACCTAGATCGGAAATGAACTCTTTCATCGAGACTCCTTCATTTGCTGCTTCGAAGCAGCTATGTACTCCACTTCACATGTAGATCCCCATACGGCGCTTTGTTTAGAACTGCACCAAGCGCAGCTCCACCGTTTAATAAAAACACGTATCGGGTTTGCGATTTAGAATCGTCGGATCGGTGTCAAAGCTTGCATCGGCGTAACCATTTCGACTAGCTCTTTGTCACCTCCATATCGAGAAACATATCCTTAGTCCTTTTAGGTATTTCAGGATGTTCTTGACGCTGTCGATGATCCACTCTGGATTACTTTGGTACCTTCTGCCAAGCTTACAGCTAAGCATCGTCAGTTTGGTACACAGCATTGCATACATGATAGAGCCTATGGCTGAAGCATAGGAACATCTTTCATTTTCTCTCTATCTTCTGCTGTGGTCGGGCATTGAGTCTAACTCAATCTTACACCTTTATGTCTGGTAAAAACCTTTCTTTGCTGATCCATTTTGAACTTCTTCAAAACTTTATCAAGGTATGTGCTTTGTGAAAGTCAATTAAGCGTCTTGATCTATCTCTATAGATCTTGATGCCCAATATGTAAGCAGCTTCACGAGGTCTTTCATTGAAAAACTTTTATTCAAGTATCCTTTTATGCTATCCAGAAATTCTATATCATTTCCAATCAATAATATATCGTCCACATATAATATCGAAATGCTCTGAGCTCCCACTCACTTTCTTGTAAATACAGGCTTCTCCAAAAGTCATATAAAACCATATCTTTGATCACACTATCAAAGCGTTTATTCCAACTCGAGAGGCTTGCACGGACCATAAATTGATCGTTGGAGCTTGCACACTTTGTTAGCACCCTTTGGATCAACAAAACCTTCTGGTTGCATCATATACAACTCTTCTTCTAGAAATCCATTCAAGAATGCAGTTTTACATCCATTTGCCAAATTTCATAATCATAAAATCGGCAATTGCTAACATGATTCGGACAGACTTAAGCATCGCTTCTGGTGAGAAAGTCTCATCGTAGTCAACCCTTGAACTTGTCGAAAACCTTTTGCAACAAGTCGAGCTTTATAAACAGTTACATTACCATCGGCGTCGGTCTTCTTCTTAAAGATCCATTTATTCTCAATGGCTTGCCGATCATCGGGCAAGTCAACCAAAGTCCATACTTTGTTTTCATACATGGATCCCATCTCAGATTTCATGGCTTCCAGCCATTTCGCGAATCTGGGCTCACCATCGCTTCTTCATAGTTTGTAGGTTCGCCATGGTCAAGTAACATGACTTCGAATAGGATTACCGTACCACTCAGTGCGTATTTTACTCTGGTTGACCTCTGAAGTTCAGTAGCAACTTGATCTGAAGTTTCATGATCAACATCATTAGTTTCCTCACTAATTGGTGTAGTTGTCACGGGAACCGTTTCTTGTGATGAACTACCTTCCAATAAGGGAGCAGATCTGATTATCTCATCAAGTTCTACTTTCCTCCCACTCACTTCTTTCGAGAGAAACTCCTTCTCTAGAAAGGATCCGAATTAACAACGAAAATCTTGCCTTGGATCTGTGATAGAAGGTGTACCCAACATCTCCTTTGGGTATCCTATGAAGACACATTTCTCGATTTGGGTTTGAGCTTATCGGTTGAAGTTTCTTCACATAAGCATCGAGCCCCAAACTTTAAGAAAGCGACAACTTTGGTTTCTTGCCAAACCACAGTTCATACGGTGTCGTCTCAATGGATTTAGATGGTGCCCTATTTAAGCGTGAATGCGGCCGTCTCTAAAGCATATCCCCAAAAGCGATAGCGGTAAATCAGTAAGAGACATCATAGATCGCACCATATCAAGTAAAATACGATTCTGACGTTCGGACACACCATTTCTCTGTGGTGTTCGGGTGGCGTGAGTTCTTGAAACTATTCCACATTGTTTCAAATGTAAACCAAACTCGTAACTCAAATATTCTCCTCCACGATCAGATCGTAGAAACTTTATTTTCTTGTTACGATGATTTTCCACTTCACTCTGAAATTCTTTGAACTTTTCAAATGTTTCAGATTTGTGTTTCATTAAGTAGATATACCCATATCTGCTCAAATCATCTGTGAAGGTGAGAAAATAACGATACCCATGCGTGCCTCAACATTCATTGGACCACAAACATCACTATGTATGATTTCCAACAAATCAGTTGCTCGCTCCATAGTTCGGAGAACGGCGTTTTAGTCATCTTGCCCATGAGGCATGGTTACATAAGTACCAAGTGATTCATAATCAAGTGATTCGAAGCCCATCGGTATGGAGTTTCTTCATGCGTTTTACACCGATATGACCCAAACGGCAGTGCCACAAATAAGTTGCATTATCATTATCAACTCTGCATCTTTTGGTTTCAACACTATGAATATGTGTATTACTACTATCGAGATTCAACAAAAATAGACCACTCTTCAAGGGTGCATGACCATAAAAGATATTATTCATATAAATAGAACAACCATTATTCTCTGTCTTAAATGAATAACCGTCTCGCATCAAACAAGATCCAGATATAATGTTCATGCTTAACGCGGCACCAAATAACAATTATTTAGGTCTAAAACTAATCCCGATGGTAGATGTAGAGGTAGCGTGCCGACCGCGATCACATCGACTTTGGAACCATTTCCCAGCGCATCGTCACCTCGTCCTTAGCCAATCTTCGCAATCGTAGTTCTGTTTGAGTTGCAAATATTAGCAGAACCAGTATCAAATACCGGTACTCTGCGAGTATTAGTAAGGTACACATCAATAACATGTATATCACATATACCTTTGATCACCTTGCCATCCTTCTTATCCGCCAAATACTTGGGGCAGTTCCGCTTCGGTGTCGGTTTGCTTGCGGTAAAACACTTAGTTTCAGGCTTAGGTCCAGACTTGGGTTTCTTCTCTTGAGCAGCAACTTTCTTGCTGTTCTTTTGAAGTTCCTTCTTCTTTCCTTTGCCCTTTTCTTGAAACTAGTGGTCTTGTTGACCATCAACACTTGATGCTCTTTCTTGATTTCTACCTCCATGACTTTTAGCATTGCGAAGAGCTCGGGAATTGTTTTGGTCATCCCTTGCATATTATAGTTCATCAAGAAGCTCTTGTAGCTTGGTGGCGATGATTGGAGAATTCTGTCAATGACACTATCATCAATGACACTATCATCGGAAGATTAACTCCCAGTTGAATCAAGTGATTATTATACCCGGACATTTTGAGTATATGTTCCTTGTGAACTATTCTCCTCCATCTTGCAGCTATAGAACTTATTGGAGACTTCATATCTCTCAATCCGGGCATTTGCTTGAAATATTAACTTCAACTCTGGAACATCTCATATGCTCCATGAGCGTTCAAAAGCGTCGTTGAAGACCAGTTCTAAGTCGTAAAGCATGGCACCTTGAACTATCGAGTAGTCATCAGCTTTGCTCGCAGACGTTCACAACTTGGCGTTGCTCTGCAGCGAGCTGGCACCCAGCGGTGCTTCGGGGCGTAATTCTTACGTGCAGCAATGAGGATAATCCTCAAATTCGGACCCAGTCCGTGTAATTGCTACCATCATCTTTCAACTTTGCTTTCTCAAGGAGCGCATTAAAATTCAACGGAACAACAGACGAGCCATCTATCTACAGTAAACATAGACAAGCAAAAATACTATCGGTACTAAGTTCATGATAAATTTAAGTTTAATTAATCATATTAAAACCTCCCACTTAGACAGACATCTCTCTAGTCATCTAAGTGATTCGTGATCCAAATCAACTAAACCATGTCCGATCATCACGTGAGATGGAGTAGTTTCAATGGTGAACATCACTATGTTGATCATATCTACTATATGATTCACCTCGACCTTTCGGTCTCCGTGTTCGAGGCCATATCTGTTATATGCTAGGCTCGTCAAGTTTAACTTGAGTATTCGCGTGCGCAACTGTTTTGCACCCGTTGTATTTGAGCGTAGAGCCTATCACACCCGATCATCACGTGGTGTCTCGTACGAAGAACTTTCTCAGCGGTGCATACTCGGGAGAACACTTCTTGATAATTTTAGTGAGAGATCATCTTATAATGCTACCGTCAATCAAAGCAAGATAAGATGCATAAAGGATAAACATCACATGCAATCAATATAAGTGATATGATATGGTCATCATCATCTTGTGCTTGTGATCTCCATCGTCGAAGCACTGTCATGATCACCATCGTCACCAGCGCGACACCTTGATCTCCATCGTAGCATTGTTGTCGTCTCGCCAACTATTGCTTCTCGACTATCGCTCTTGCTTAGTGATAAAGTAAAGCAATTACATGGCTTTGCATTTCATACAATAAGCGACAACCATATGGCTCCTGCCGATTGCCGATAACTTCGGTTACAAAACATGATCATCTCATACAATAAAATTTAGCATCACGTCTTGACCAAATCACATCACAACATGCCCTGCAAAAACAAGTTAGGCGTCCTCTACTTTGTTGTTGCAAGTTTTACGTGGCTGCTACGGGCTGAGCAAGAACCGTTCTTACCTCGCATCAAAACCACAGCGATAGTTTGTCAAGTTGGTGCTGTTTTAACCTTCGCAAGGACGGGCGTAGCCTTTCAGTTCAACTAAAGTGAGAAAGCGACACCGCCGGTCACCTTTAAGCAACTAGTGCTCGAAGCGGTGAAACCAGTCTCGCGTAAGCGTCTGGCGTAATGTCGGTCCGGGCTGCTTCATCTCACAATACCGCCGAACCAAAGTATGACATGCTGGTAAGTAGTATGACTTATATCGCCCACAACTCACTTGTGTTCTACTCGTGCATATGACATCAGCGCATAAAACCAGGCTCGGATGCCCTTTGTTGGGGAGCGTAGTAATTTCAAAAATTTCCTACGCTTTTACGGGACCATGGTGATGGCATAGCAGCGAGAGGGAGAATGTCGTCCACGTACCCTCGTGAGACCGGCGAAGCGTTATAACAACGCGGTTGATGTAGTCGTGCGTCTTCACGATCCGACCGATCCAAGCACCGAGCGTCACGGCACCTCCGAGTTCGCACCGTTCAGCTCGATGGCGATCCCGGGCTCCGATCCAGCAAAGCGTCGGGGATGAGTTCCGTCGACCGACGGCGTGGTGGCGATGATGATGCTCCACCGGCGCGGGGCCGCCTAAGCTCCGTGACGATATGACTTCACGGCGCGAGGCTTCGCCTAAGCTCATGACGATATGACGAAGTGGAATATGGTGGAGGGGCACCGACTGCGGCTAAGAGCGATCCGTAGATCAACTTGTGTGTCTGGGGTGCCCCCCCCCGTATATAAAGGAGCAAGAAGTGCGGCCAACCAAAGGCGGCGCTGGAGAGTCCTACTCCCACGGGAGTAGGACCCCCCTTTCCTAGTTGGATTAGGATTGGAGGAGGGAAGAGGGAAGGCGCGCCCCCTCTCCTTGTCCTATTCGGACTAGAGGGGGGGGCGTGCCTGCCACAGCGGCCCTTCCTCTTCTCCCTATGGCCCATCAAGGCCCATTGACCCCCGGGGTTCCAGTAACCCCGATGTTCGGTAACTTCTTGTTTTCATCCGGAACCTTTCGAAGTCAAACATAGGCTTCCAATATATCAATCTTTATGTCTCGACCATTTGAGACTCCTTGTCATGTCGTGATCACATCAGGGACTCGAACAACCTTGGTACATCAAAACTTATAAACTCATAATGAAGCTGTCATCGAAGCGTTAAGCGTGCGGACCCTACGGGTTCGAGAACTATGTAGACATGACCTAGAACCATTCTCGGTCAATAACCAATAGCGGAACCTGGATGCCCATATTGGTTCCTACATATTCTCGAAGATCTTTATCGGTCAAACCGCATAACGATATCGTTGTTCCTTTTGTCATCGGTATGTTACTTACGAGATTCGATCGTCGGTATCAATACCTAGTTCAATCTCGTTACGGTAAATCTCTTTACTCGTTCCGTAATACATCATCTCACAACTAACTCATTAGTTGTAATGCTTGCAAGGCTTATGTGATGTGTATTACCGAGAAGGCCAGAGATACCTCTCCGACAATCGGAGTGACAAAACCTAATCTCGAAATCGCCAACCCAACAAGTACCTTTGGAGACACTGTAGTACTCCTTTATAATCACCCAATTACTTTGTGACGTTTGGTAGTACCCAAAGTGTTCCTCCGATAGCAGGAGTTGCATAATCTCATAGTTACAGGAACATGTATAGGTCATGAAGAAAGCAATAGCAATATACTAAGCGATCAAGTGCTAAGCTAACGGAATGGGTCATGTCAATCACATCATTCTCCTAATGAGGTGATCCCATTAATCAAATGACAACACATGTCTATGGTTAGGAAACACAACCATCTTTGATTAATGAGCTAGTCTAGTAGAGGCATACTAGTGACTATCTGTTTGTCTATGTATTCACACATGTATTATGTTTCCGGTTAATACAATTCTAGCATGAATAATAAACATTTATCATGATATAAGGAAATAAATAATAACTTTATTATTGCCTCTAGGGCATATTTCCTTTGTGCGGCTAGGATTAGAACCCCCGAAGGGGTATCCTCTTTTAAATAAAACCGGCTTTTTACCCCGGTTCGTTCCGGTTTAGTTTAAGTTAGGGTTTTTATTTTTAGATCGGCCCGATTCGTTTAACCCTAGGGCCCGTTTTAGTTAAGTTACGCTCAGTGCGTTAGTTAGGCCCATTTAGCCCATTTTTTCTTTATTTTCGTTTCTCTGTTTTAGCAGAATAGTTTCAGATTTGAAAAATTCATATCTTTTATTCTACTTAATATTTTTAAGTGATTCTTTTTTTGTTGGTTTGCAAATTTCTTATAGTTTCTGTAGATAATATAATTAGCTATTTTAATATTATTTATAATTGCTTTATTTTAGATTTAGTCAGAATAGTAAATCTGCTATAAAATGAGCTAGGAAAATTATTTTTATATGATTCTTTTTGTCCCAACTTTGTTTTTACATTACCTAACCGTAGGAATTTATTTGGGCATTTTAGGATTAATAAAAAATAGTTTTAATCAGAATCATGTTATTCTTAATTAATTAACTAGCTACTATTTTCCTATTATTTTAATTAGCAAATAAATTTATTTCTCATATGTGATTGATTATTCTAGGTTAGTTTCTGTCACTTTAGGGCATGAACTTTTATTTATAATAAATAAAACTTTTATTTTATTTTTCTTAATAGAATTTGAATTAGGCCTAATAGGAGTTTTATAATAGCTTTTAAGTTGATTCTTTTTGCTCCTAGTTGCATAATGCATTCTTTTCTGTTTAGTTAACATAAACCCATGATTAGGTTATGTTAAGAAATTTCTTTTATGTAAAACTATTTCTAGTTGTTGCTTGAAGTAGGAAAAACTTTGAGTTGGATTCTTTGAGTTTTCCTTTGGGTTTTGATTCGTTTGTTTTGGTGTGTTGTGTTACTATGCTATTGTGTTGAGTGATGATATGCTATATGCTTATTGTGATTATTGTTTGTCTCGGTAGAGTTTCAGGAGTGCGAAGCTTGCTACTACGAGTCCTTAGCTCACGAAGATCGTCAGCAAGGCAAGTCTTTGATCATGTTCTTTATAATACCTATGATTTTGTTGCATTAGAATAATACCTCCCCACCATGCATGCAGTAGTTGAAATTTTGAAGTTATAATCTTGAGTAGTATCATGTGGTAGGATGAACCAAATCCCCTTGTTACCATGGCCCGGGACGAAGTAGTTTAATTTTGCTATGCTCAGAGGCGGGATTGGTTGAGTGAAATTCATAAGTAAGATGTGAGAGTCAAGATGATGACAACCCCATGAACTTCAATGCTCAAGATGGACTTGAATTCACTCTTGGGTGGAGGGCGGTTGTGGGCACCTGGAGAACCCAGTGGTTGGCGGGATGCATGGAGAAGTGCCATGACATCTTGCGGAAAGCTTCACCCAGCCACGAAGAGGCGGATGGATGCCCCATTGACCGGAAGCTTACTGTGCAGCCGCAAGCCATTATGGGCTCTGGCTGGGTCAACCCTAGTAGTGGCTGGCTGGGCGGTACTACGAGATGTAGAAGAAACGGTAGGATTGGATGGGTACGGCGGTGGCGGAAGAACTCTTGGAAGACCTGTTTCATTCATCCGTCTTCAAACACCTGAAGTGCGAAGACTTAAAAGGAGGAATGATTCTTGCGGGTAAAGTCGCAAATCTCTGCAGAGTTAAAGATCTAATCGATTAGCCGTGTCCCCGGTTACGGACAAATTGAGCCTCTGGAACTTGGAAGTATTCGGAAATCTCAACACTAAAACTAATAAATTAATTGGAGGGGTTATGACTTAATAATTTGGGAATGAGACATTGGTTGGCGGAACCATCTCAATAACTACCAACAATTTTGTAGTATTTGCAAGCAAGTCCTTTATGTACGGAAAAATTGGCTTTTATAAAATGATGAAACTTAGGCGCCACAGCCAAAATGCATATAGTGTTAGTAATTTTATTATTGTTATTCTCTCTTCATGACTTGCCAGCTTATTCAAAAGCTGACCTACATGGCTGCAACGTCTTATGTTGCGAGAGGTTTATTCGATCGGGGTGAGGCTATGCTCGCGCTTGGCGATTGCCCTTTGGAGTCGGATGGACTCGCTATTCTTCTCGCTTCCGCAGCTTTAGTAGTTTATTTCTCATGAGTTGGCCTTTGGCCGAATTTATTCTATTGTAATAAAGACTCTATATGAGAATCGTGTAATAAATTCAGGTGTGATTGAACTTTGATTATTTCATCGATGTACTGTGAGTACCAGCATGATCTTGGGATGGTACAGACACAGAGATTTGGCCGATTTTGGGTCAGGTCGCTACAGCTACTGCGAGCTCTAGTAAGGTACACATAAGTAACATGTATATCACATATACCTTTGTTCACCTTGCCATCCTTTTATCCGCCAAATACTTAGGGCAGTTCCGCTTCCAGTGACCAGTCTGTTTGCAGTAGAAGCACTCAGTCTCAGGCTTAGGTCCAGACTTAGGTTTCTTCTCTTGAGCAGCAACTTGTTTGCCGTTCTTCTTGAAGGTCCCCTTCTTCTGTAAAGCAACTTGTTTACCGTAAAGCATGGCACACTGAACTATCGAGTAGTCATCATCTTTGCTCTGCCAGACGTTCTTAACGTCTTGATTGCATTCTGGCAGGCTGGCACCCAGCGTGCTTCGGGGCGTAATTCTTACGTGCAGCAATGAGGATAATCCTCAAATTACGGACCCAGTCCGTGTAATTTCTACCATCATCTTTCAACTTTTCTTTCTCAAGGCAGCACTAAAATTCAGCGGAACAACAGTAGCGGGCCATCTATCTACAACAACATAGACAAGCAAAATACTACGGTACTAAGTTCATGATAAATTTAAGTTCAATTAATCATATTACTTAAGAACTCCCACTTAGATAGATATCCCTCTAATCATCTAAGTGATCACGTGATCCACATCAACTAAACCATAAACGATCATCACGTGAGATGGAGTAGTTTTCAATGGTGAACATCACTATGTTGATCATATCTACTATATGATTCACGCACGACCTTTCGGTCTCAGTGTTCCGAGGCTATATCTGCATATGCTAGGCTCGTCAAGTTTAACCCGAGTATTCTGCGTGTGCAAAACTGTCTTACACCCGTTGTAGATGAACGTTGAGCTTATCACACCCGATCATCATGTGGTGTCTCGGCATGACGAACTTTGGCAATGGTGCATACTCAGGGAGAACACTTTTTACCTTGAAGAGATCATCTTATAATGCTACCATCAAATAAAGCAGAATAAGATGCATAAAGGATAAACAACACATGCAATCAATATAAGTGATATGATATAGCCATCATCATCTTGTGCCTTTGATCTCCATCTCCAAAGCACCATCATGATCACCATCGTCACCGGCGCAACACCTTGATCTCCGTCGTAGCATCATTGTCGTCTCGCCAACTATTGCTTCTACGACTATCGCTACCGCTTAGTGATAAAGTAAAGCAATTACATGGCGATTGCATTGCATACAATAAAGCGACAACCATATGGCTCCTGCCAGTTGTCGATAACTCTGTTACAAAACATGATCGTCTCATACAATAAATATAGCATCATGTCTTGAACATATCACATCACAACATGCCCTGCAAAAACAAGTTAGACGTCCTCTACTTTGTTGTTGCAAGTTTTACGTGGCTGCTACGGGCTGAGCAAAAATCGTTCTTACCTACGCATCAAAACCACAACGATAGTTCGTAAAGTTAGTGTTGTTTTAACCTTCTCAAGGACCGGGCGTAGTCACACTTGGTTCAACTAAAGTTGGAGAAACTGACACCCGCCAGCCACATGTGTGCAAAGCACGTCGGTAGAACCAGTAGTCTCGCGTAAGCGTATGCGTAATGTCGGTCCGGGCCGCTTCATCCAACAATACCGCCGAACCAAAGTATGGCATGCTGGTAAGCAGTATGACTTGTATCGCCCACAACTCACTTGTGTTCTACTCGTGCATATAACATCTACGCGATAACATGGCTCGGATGCCACTGTTGGGAACGTAGTAATTTCAAAAAAATTCCTACGCACACGCAAGATCATGGTGATACATAGCAATGAGAGGGGAGAGTGTCGTCTACGTATCCTCGTAGACCGTAAGCGGAAGCGGTGTGACAACGCGGTTGATGTAATAGTGCGTCTTCACGATCGACCGATCCTCGATACCGAGCGTCACGGCACCTCCGCGTTCAGCACCGTTCAGCTCAGTGGCGTCCCGCGAACTCACGATCGATGAGAGCTCGAGGAGAATTTCGTCGACCTGACGGCGTGGTGGCGTTTTGATGAAGCTACCGGACGCGGGGCTTCGCCTAAGCACCGCTTCTGATATGACCGAGGTGGATTATGGTGGAGGTGGCACCTTTGCGGCTGGGAGAGATCAATGATCAACTTGTGTGTTCTAGGGTGCCCCTGCACTGTATATAAAGGAGCAAGGGGGAGGCGGCCCGGCCTGTAGGGTGCGCCAGGAGGAGGAGTCCTCCTCCTAGTAGGAGTAGGACTCCCCTCTTTCCTACTCCTACTAGGAGGGGGAAAGGAAGGGGAGAAGGAGAAGAAGGAAGGCGCTGCCCCCCTTCTAGTCCAATTCGGACCAGAGGGGAGGGCCGCCACGACCTGCCTGGCGGCCCCTCTCTCTCTCCACTAGGGCCCAACAAGGCCCATTAACCCCGGGGTTCGGTAACCCCTCCGGCACTCCGGTAAAATCCCGATTTCACCCGGAACTCTTCTGATGTCCAAATATAGGCTTCCAATATATCAATCTTTATGTCTCGACCATTTCGAGACTCCTCATCATCTCCGTGATCATATCCGGGACTCCGAACTACCTTCGGTACATCAAAACATATGAACTCATAATACCGATCGTCACAGAACTTTAAGCGTGCGGACCCTATGGGTTCCGAACTATGTAGACATGACCGAGACATGTCTCCGGTCAATAACCAATAGCGGAACCTGGATGCTCATATTGGTTCCTCCATATTCTACGAATATATTTATCGGTCAAACCGCATAACAACATACGTTGTTCCCTTTGTCATCGGTATGTTACTTGCTCGAGATTCGATCGTCGGTATCTCAATACCTAGATCAATCTCGTTACCGGCAAGTCTCTTTACTCGTTCCATAATGCATCATCCCGTAACTAACTCATTATTCACATTGCTTGCAAGTCTTATAGTGATGTGCCTTACCGAGAGGGCCCAGAGATACCTCTCCGACAATCAGAGTGACAAATCCTATTCTTGATCTATGCCAACTCCACGAACACCATCGGAGACACCTGTAGAGCACCTTTATAATCACCCAGTTATGTTGTGACATTTGGTAGCACACAAAGTGTTCTTCCGGTATTCGGGAGTTGCATAATCTCATAGTTAAAGGAACATGTATAAGTCATGAAGAAAGCAATAGCAGTAAACTAAACGATCAAGTGCTAAGCTAACGGAATGGGTCAAGTCAATCACATCATTCTCCTAATGATGTGATCCTGTTAATCAAATGACAACTCATGTCTATGGTTAGGAAAGTCAACCATCTTTGATCAACGAGCTAGTCAAGTAGAGGCATACTAGTGACACTATGTTTGTCTATGTATTCACACATGTATTATGTTTCCGGTTAATACAATTCTAGCATGAATAATAAACATTTATCATGATATGAGGAAATAAATAATAACTTTATTATTGCCTCTAGGGCATATTTCCTTCAAAACCAATGCATGCCCAAGAGGTAGCACTTCACCCTGAAATTATATGAACTTTTCAAATGTTTCAGACTTATGTTTCATCAAGTAGATATACCTATATCTGCTCGAATCATCTGTGAAGGTCAGAAAATAACGATACCCGCCGCGAGCCTCAACACTCATCGGATCACATACATCAGTATGTATTATTTCCAATAAGTCAGTTGCTCGCTCCATTGTTCCGGAGAACGGAGTCTTAGTCATCTTGCCCATAAGGCATGGTTCACAAGCATCAAGTGATTCATAATCAAGTGATTCCAAAATCCCATCAGCATGGAGTTTCTTCATCGCTTTACCTAATATGACCTAAGCGGCGGTGCCACAAATAAGTTGCACTATCATTATTAACTTTACATCTTTTGGCTTCAATATTATGAATATGTGTATCACTACGATCGAGATTCAACAAACCATTTTCATTGGGTTTATGACCATAGAAGGTTTTATTCATGTAAACAAGAACAACAATTATTCTCTAACAAATGAATAACCATATTGCAATAAACATGATCAAATCATATTCATGCTCAGCGCAAACACCAAATAACACTTATTTAGGTTAAACACTAATCCGAAAGTATAGGGGTGTGCGATGATGATCATATCAATCTTGGAACTACTTCCAACACACATCGTCACCTTGCCCTTAACTAGTTTACATTCATTACGCAACTCTGTTTGAGTTACTACTCTTAGCAACTGAACCCGTATCAAATGCCGAGGGGTTGCTATAAACACTAGTAAAGTACACATCAATAACATGTATATCCAATATACCTTTGTTCACTTTGCCATCCTTCTTATCCACCAAGTATCTAGGGCAGTTCCACTTCAAGTGACCATTTCCTTTGCAGTAGAAGCACTCAGTTTCAGGCTTGGGTCTAGCTTTGGGCTTCTTCACGGGAGCAGCAACTTGCTTGCCGTTCTTTTTGAAGTTCGCCTTCTTCCCTTTGCCCTTTTCTTGAAACTAGTGGTCTTGTCAACCATCAACACTTGATGCTTTTCTTGATTCTACCTTCGTCGATTTCAGCATCACGAAGAGCTTGGGAATCGTTTTCGTTATCCCTTGCATATTATAGTTCATCATGAAGTTCTAGTAACTTGGTGATAGTGACTAGAGAACTCTGTCAATCACTATCTTATCTGGAAGATTAACTCCTACTTGATTCAAGTGATTGTACTACTTAGACATTCTGAGCACATGCTCACTAGCTGAGCTATTCTCCTCCATCTTGTAGGCAAAGTACTTGTCAAAGGTCTCATACCTTTCGACATGGGCATGAGTCTGAAATACTAATTTCAACTCTTGGAACATCTCATATACTTTGTGGCATTTCAAAAACGTCTTTGCAGCCCCAATTCTAGGCCGTAAATCATGGTGCACTAAACTGTCAAGTAGTCATCATATCGAGCTTGCCAAACATTCATAACGTCTGCATTTGCTCCTGCAATCTGTCTGTCACCTAGTGGTGCATCAAGGACATAATTCTTCTGTGCAGCAATGAGGATAATCCTCAGATCACAGATCCAATCCGCATCATTGCTACTAACATCTTTCAACTTAGTTTTCTTTAGGAACATATCAAAAATATAACAGGGGAGCTAAACGCGAGCTATTGATCTACAACATAGATATGCTAATACTACCAGGACTAAGTTCATGATAAATTAAAGTTCAATTAATCATATTACTTAAGAACTCCCACTTAGATAGACATTCCTCTAATCATCTAAGTGATCATGTGATCCATATCAACTAAACCATGTCCGATCATCACGTGAGATGGAGTAGTTTTCAATGGTGAACATCACTATGTTGATCATATCTTCTATATGATTCACACTCGACTGTCGGATTTCGGGTTCCGGCAGACCCTCTAGGTTCGAACTCTGGGGTGCGCACGGAGATCTCGCCCCCTACCTACATGCACCTCGCCGCCTCGCTAGGATCTAAACTACCAAAGGAACAACACAAGAGACACAAGGTTTATACTGGTTTGGGCCACCATTGTGGTGTAACACCCTACTCCAGTGTGTGGTGTGGTGGATTGCCTCTTGGGCTGATGATGAACAATACAAGGAAGAACAGCCTCATGAGTGCATTCTTGGCTGGTGCAATGAACTGCCGGGGGAGTTCGATCGCTCTCTCTCTCTCTCTCTCTCTCTCTCTCTCTCTCTCTCTCTCTCTCTCTCTCTCTCTCTCTCTCTCTGCGGTTGATCTCTCTATGCCGTCTCAAGATCGTCTCTCTGATTCCAAGATGCCTCTACCCTGTGGGTGGCTAGTCCTATTTATAGGCAAAGGCCCGGGCCTCTTCCCAAATATTGGCGGGAAGGCGCCAACAATTAGCCATTTGAAGGGAACATCTAGTACACTTATCTGACTAAAGTTGGTCCTCGCTTTGTCAAAGGCTCTGGCGGTGACACGGCTTGGGCTCCTAATGACTTCCTTCCTGCCGTTCGGCAGTCTTGGTCTTGTTGCACGAAGCAGATGCCTTTTCTTGATGCTCGCTGCGCTTGCCCCCTTGCACCAAAGAGGAAATGAGGGACCTTTGCGGGCTGGCGCCCGCTGGCGCCCTTAGTGCGTCATGGCTTGCATCATGGGCACCTCGTGAGGTACCCGCCTTGATCTCTCCGCCTCCTCGCGAGCCAGCTGGCGAGGCCGTGTGCGAGAAGCTTCACTGTCGTCCGCCCAGCAATCCAGCCCCTCGCGAGGTCTTGAGCTTGTCTTGATGAAGATGGGCGTCTTTGGGCCACCACTTGAAACCACGCCCGCGAGGCGCGGGTAAACAAGTCTGGGTACCCCGTTCCCGAACACCGGCGATAGCCCATGGGCCCAAAGCGCGCCGGACTTGGATGAAGCGAGAGAAGCGAAGGGCAAGTCTGAGCGCCGTGGGCCCCTAATAGCGTCTTGACCTTAGGCGCTGCGTGGCGGTTAGTTGGGCGTGGGTGCCCTAGCTGCTGCGAATCGACAAAAAAGCGGCATCTGTCTGAGCTTTGCTTCCCTTGCCTCCTCCGGTCATTGCTCGGATCCCTTTCTTGCGCCTTTCCTTCCTACCTCCGAAATCTCGGATCTACTTGACCGCGTGCTCTAGCAAGACATGGCGCCTCGCGGACCCGGCCGGAGCTTGGTACTCACCGCCTTGGACTCGCCCGAGCGTGTCGGGAAGGGCCTTGCCGGAGTGCGCCGGATGGTGGCGGCGCCGCGGCAACGGCAGGCAGAGGTGCTCGGGCTGGCTCCGCCCTTCCCGAGGGCCAAGGAAGCACCTTCTATCCGCTCTTCGTGAGCGCCATTGCTGCCGATCTGGTGCCTCCCTTTTCTGAGTTCTTCTTCTCTGTCCTCCGCCATTACAAACTACAAGCTCTGCACCTCCACCCCAACTTTGTTCTTCTTCTGGCGATCTTCGCCTACTACTGTGAGGCTCATGTCGGGGTGCAGCCCTCAGTGGCCTTGCTACGCCACTACTTCTACCTCCGGACATCTCGCGGTCCCGTCTCTGCGTGCGCGAGCTTTGTTGCGTATGGCAGCTCCAACGCCATCTCGAAGCCCGGGAAGAGGATTGAAGGCTTCAGGAGCAAGTGGGTCATGGTAGATCTGGGCGCATCCATCCCGGCTGATTCGCCTTGAGCAGCCCGACCTCCGACGATTGGTCTCGTGGAACTTCGTGGATCCCTTGTGGCAGTCTTTGGAGAAGATGGGCGCGGATCTGTGGCGGGCAACATGGCGTGGCCGAAGCTGACAGGCGTCGCTCTGAGGGAGTTCTGGAGCACCAGGTGGCCCCGCTTCGTCGATGCTCGCTTCATTGTGGAGGCCCTTGAGCCCGCAGTCTTGGCCGACCAAGATCTGGCGCGGTCCTCAAATCTTTGGTCGGGGAGACATGGCGAGGCTGGGCGCTCTGTACCCTGTTCCTTGAGATGATTGGGGCGGCGGTGGACTCCATGCCCGTCTTCAATGGGGGCGGGCCCGTGCCTGGAGGTTCCGAGGACCGGCGGCCTGGCGGCGGTGAGCGTGTCCTCCGGCGACTCAGCGAGAGGAGGAAGAAGAGAGGCGAGAAGGGGCGACTCGAGGCGACCGGCGGGGAGTCAGGCGCCCTCCCGGCGCAGGTCCTCGCTCTCCACCTCTTGCGGCGATGATGAGGATGGCGATGGCGGGCGGCGTGAGCTTGCCCCGATCCCGAAGAAGGACTGGGCTGGTCCTCCATGGGTCAGCCCGGCTCAGGCGATCCATGAGCGTGCCTCCTGCTCCGGGCCTCTTGAGGCTGATCCTGCAACCGGCTCTCGGGCTTCAAGTATGGCGGAGGTTGCTCGAGCTTCATGACGATGACCGATAAGTGCTTGATTCTTGTTTTATTCCTTGCTTTGTCGCTAAGGCTTGATATCTGTATTCCTTGGCTAGGTGGCGCTGTGGCTGAAAGCTGAGGAGCTCACGAGACTCCGTGCAGGGGCAGCGCCTCTGCCTTGTGAAAAGAAGGTGATGACAAGGCACAGGCCTCTCCTGCCGGTCGTCCTCGCGAGGCTGGTGGAGCTAGCTGGCGAGACTCAGCCCCCATGTTAGCGACTCCAGGTGTCCTTGCACGATGCTGCTGCCACAGCTCTTTGGGCGCAGCAGGTCCCGCCTCGGGATCTTTGTGGTTACACTGCCGTCCTCTCCTCCTACTCCACCAACTACTATCTCTCAGACTCCTCCCTTTGTCTGGATCGTGTTGCTGCTGGCTGGACCGGCTGCGGCAAGATCTTACAGGCGCCGACCCTCGCTTGGTGGTGGGCGCTTGGAGCTGGTCTCGGCTGGGTTCGCTCGGCGCCCGATTCGGCGGCTGGTTGAGCCTCGGCGGCTGCTGACGAGGAGAAGCAGGCCGTCCTTGGAAGCGAAGGCTGCTTTCATGACGCCGCCTTGGGGAGGTAGCCGATGTCGAGTCGCTGCAAAGTATTTGGAGAAGCGAGCTGCGGGGCCTGCGTGACCAACTTGCCAAGGAGGCCCGCGTGCGCCAAGAAGGAGGAAGACATGAAGGCTCGCGAGGCAGCCGTCAAGGACCAGGGCGCCAAGCAACAAGCGCCGTGACCGCTGGAGTGCGTTGGAGCAGGAGTTAGGCGAAGAGGTCGAGCTGGGCGGCAAAGCGCGGGTCCTCGCCGAGGACAGCGTGGCCAGCGGAGATGGAGGTGAAGGCTCGCACCTTCTTGAGGTCGCTTCGACAGCGGCTGGAAAGCCCGCTGGCGGCGCCGAGGGCAGCCTGCCAAGCTGCTTCCCTTCACGATCCGCGCCCTTGAAGATGTCACCCTTGGCCTTGGCCCCTGGTGAGGCGGCGTGTGTGTCTGTCTTCTGCGGCGGCGGCGTCCTTACCCACGTCTACCTTCGCGATCGGCGTCGACCTCGACAGCCTCTTGGAGCCGATGGCGGCGAGCTTGCGCTGCTGCTGCTGAGGCCGTGAAAGGTCGGCGGAGGCTCTTTGGCGAGTTCGGGCCTTCAACACCAAGCGGCGGCGCTGCGGTCACGAGGCTTCACGAGGTGAACGGCGAACCCGCTCCGCGCAGCTCCATCGTCGACAAGTGACTCCTTTGTGGCTCCTGTTCTGCTTTCAGCTCCTGCAACATGCATCATGCCTCGAGGAGGCGTTTAAACTTGTGTTTGGTGTTGTGACAACAGTTATGGACTGTAATATTTGCTTTTAAATTCCTTGAGATTTGCTCTTTTCGTTCCTACTTGCTTATGTTCTACCGTGAGCCGGCCCGCGCATACCTCGGCCGCCATTGGCCCCGACGGAAACCGGGGCGGGACCAAGGGTGAGGGCTACGTGACAAGTTAGGCTCTGAGTCGCGATGCTCGGGAGTCCCCTTAGCGCCTGAACAGCAAGTAGGGAGGCGAGATGTGGGGTGAATCTACCATTCTCGTCTGCGAGCCCGGCCCGCGCATACCTCAACCACCGTTAGCCTTTGGAACTAAGGGTGAGGGCTACATGACCAGTTAGGCTCTGAGTCGCGATGCTCGAGAGTCCCCTTAGCGCTCAAGCGGCCTTCGTACCTTGGCTCCGCTCGGGGAGGGCGTGCGATAAACCAGGCCGAGGGCTGGCTGGAGTGGCGTCGTCAGGCGTGACCAGGCGTAGCCCGTGCCCAGCCCCTGGCGGCACTCCGAGGCGTTGCGATGAGGCGGACATTGAGCTCTGGGCTCCACGAGGTTGATCGGCGGGGCCACCCTTAGTTATTTATCACCGGTAGCGGACATAAGCGCTTCCGTATGTGTCGGGCATAGTCGCTCCTCGGCGGTGTAAATCGTCAGCCAGCGGACATGGTGCTTCGGCTGGTGCGTGGGAGGGCTCCCCTCGGGAGGAGCCCAGGCGTGTCTGACCCATACGACACGTGGCTGGCACGCGGTAGGGCTGACGAGGTGTATCTGGGCACCCGTGAGCCAGTAGCGGGACTCACGGGGCCCTACCTCAAAGCGGAGTTCGCTGTGCTGAGCCTTAACTTGTGATGTGTTCCTGCAAATTTGGTTAGATGCGGCGCTCTCGTTCTCGGGTCCGGCCCTCGGCGGGTCTCGACCATCGTTGGTATGCCGGTCGCGATCCGTGGACAAGGCGGAAGGTGAGGCTGGAGAGCGATGGGAGCCCATGGTCGCGATGCTCGGTACCCTCCTTTAGCGTGCAAGTGGCCGACATGAAGGAAGAAGGGGTGCCATGGACGGGCATCAAATAACAATCATGATGGGTCGAGCATGACCGAAATAAGCATAAGAGGGGTACATGCGCTGGGTCTAGCCGGCGACTTGGGGATGATGCAGCCAGGCGCCCCGATATGGTAAGCTAGGAACATGAAGTAAAGGGATACGTCGAAGGGGCGGACCCACACGGCACAGGAATAATGCAGCCACAGGCGCTCCCAGCTGAAATGAAACTTGAAGGATGTCACCTAATGGCGTTGAAGGCGAAGGATGTTGATGTAGCGGACGTCGTGGGCTGCGGAAGCCGACCTTCCACGAGCCCCAGGCCAGGGAGCCTCGGGAGGCTCGGGAGGCCAGTGGCTCCTCGCGGACCATCTCCATCTCCGCGGGACTGCGGAGCGCCTAGCCTCTTGAGCCCCAGGATGCTCCTCATGAGGCGCTGGTGCGTGGCAGCCGCGTTCGACAAACCGTAAGGCATCGAGCGTGGCTGTGAGGCGGACCTTGCGATTGCCCACGCATGAGGGCGGAAAGCGCTCTGAGGCGGCTCGGTTGAGCCACTGGTATGTCGATGCAGGCGTGCAGCCCACCATCCTCGCTGGATGGAGAGCTCGGCGAGACAGCGGCGGCTGCCACTCATGACTCTTGACTCCTGCAGCTCCTAGATGATCTGGCTGACGAACTCCTGAGGGTTTGGCCCTCCTCGCCTCGCTCCTTCCTGATGGAAACGTGCTTTAAAACACGCCTCCAAGTGGTTCCCAAGCGCCTCCCTCGTGACCCTAGCAAGGTCGGTGGCCCTCCAGGAGGGAGCCCCCGAGCCTTGCTGAGGAGGGCGTTGAGCGCGCCTTCCTATGCGACAGAAGGAGGTGCCCCCTGAACAGGCGCGGACCCTGAGGGGCCTGCCTCCTGAGGGGTCGGGCCTGGCGATGTCTTCTTCTTCTTGGGAGGCGGTCTCGGGGCCTCCGCTCCTGCGATCTGGGTCTTCAAGTGATGCGGCTTGAAAAGCTCGCTCCGGGAACACCTTCATCTCTCTCTTCATGAGGCACCGTGATGACTCCGCCGCTTCTGGCATCTTGGGGGCGTTGTAGCCGTGATGAGTCACGGCCATGAACTCAGCGAGCTGGGTACCGAGGATGGCATTATATGGCGAGCAAATATGGGCGACATCAAAGTCGATGAGCTCGGTCGCGGTGGTTATCGCGCCCCGAAGGTTCTGAGGCGGACCTGCCCAATTGGGACTGTGGAGCCATCGGTGACTCGGAGAAAGGCTTGGTTGGCTGAAGCTGATTGTAAGGCACTTGGAGATTGTTGAATGTCTCTATGGGCGGGACATTGAGCCTGCTCCACCATCGATGAGGTTACGGTGACTTGCGTTGCGATGATCGGGGAACAAAGCATCGGGAGGACTCCGGTGTGGCGCGCTTGAGCTGATCTGCTGAGCTGAGCGTGATGGCGCATCTTGACCACTGAGGAGGCGCGTGGCCGAGCTTGGGAGGACTGCATTCACTTGGGCGAACTGCTTGAAGATCGTTGAGAGGCTGGGGCTTGAGCTCCGCCCGGGATGCAAGCGATCGCCAGCGGCTCTGAAGCCCCAGCCCCTCGTCTGATGATGGTCCTCGTTTCTCCTTGGTTGCGGCGGAGGAGGAGGCCAGCGTTTCCTTGCGGGACGATCCTCGCGAGGCTGATCCTCGGCCTCCCTCGCGAGGTTGATCCTGCCGGCGATCCCGGTCAGTCACGCCACCCTTGGCGAGGCCACGGTCTTCCAGCGTCTGAGTTTCTTCCTCCTCCTCGGCCGTAGCCTCGTCGTTCTTGGTCGGGGCATCGACCGATTCTCCCTTCTCGCATGGCTCGGAGCTCTTGACATTCGTTGGTGTTGTGGGTGTGGAGGTCATGGTACACGATACCGGCTGCCCTTGGAAGACTCGGGCTGATCTACGCCTTGCTTGGTGTGCGGTTACGCATGACACAGCAGCCCCTTGCTGCTGCGTCCTTGGCCTTGGGCTTCTTCTCTTACAGGTCTGCGGTGGCAGCTCGAGGAGGAAAGGTGTCCTTCCTCAGCCACTGGCGCGCTTGGTAGCCAAGTTGAACAGCTCAAGGAAGTGCAGATCTTCATGCATCGCCATGCTCCTCCTTCATCTTGGCGTCGCGCACACCGTCGGAGAAAGCGAGATGATGGCCTCCTCGGTCACCTTAGGAATCTTGAGGTGTGCGTTGTTGAAGCGCTGGATGTACCTGCGGGGTCTCCCAGTTCTGCTGTCGCGGCATGTCGCTCCTGGCGGGAGGCGGTCGCGAGTACCTTGGAAGTTGGCGATGAAGCGGGTGCGCATCTCGTCCCGAGGAGGAGATCGTGTCGAGGAGCAGGTTCGAGGAGCAGTGCGGGCTCCATCCTTGAGTGCCATGGGAAACCAGTTCGCCATGACCTTCGTCCCGTTAGCGGCTTGATGCCAGCTCGTAGAGCTGAAGGAACTCCGCGGGTCGGCCGTGCCGTCATAGCGAGGAGGGTGCGGCTTGAACTTGCCGGGCCCGCATAGCGCTGCGCCTTCGATGGTGAAAGCGCGATAACTGCTTTGTAGCCACAGGAGGCCTTTGGTGATGAAGAGCCTGGTCTTGCGGGTCCCCATGTGCTGCCGCTAGGAAGCAGCGAGGTCTTAGCATCTTTGGAGCAGGGCGTGGTCGTGGCGAGCGGTGCGAGAAGCACTCGGGTAGCTTCTTGAGGCGAGGACCTCTTGACAACTCTGCTCTTGCTGCTTGTTGGCGCCGGACGGGCCAGATTCCGCCCGAGGGCCCGCGCCTTGGGGCCAAAGCAGCTTCTTGAGGGGGCGGTGGCGCCCTGGAGCTTCATCGCCAGCGCAGGCGGCGTGATGCTGCGAGAAGGGCGGCGGGGAGCCCCTGCGGCGTGACGAGCTTCGGCGGCAGCGGTCGAGCCACTCTTCATAGGCGTCGTCGGCAGGCGTAGCGCAGGAGCTCGTTGCCGTGATGGCGTGGCTCGAGCCTCCATGGTAGCGCGGGCCTTGAGACAAAAACCAAGCTGGGGGCGAGTGAAGGGTGGCGATGCGGCCGTCTCGCCTCACCAGACGGATCTTTGGGGCGATGCTTGCTGCTCGTTCCCCTTGAGGCAGTGGCGGCGTTAATGGCGAAGCGGCGAAAGCAGCGAGGTGGCCACCGGCGGGGGCCGTCTGGCGGCAGTGAGTAGCGAGCGGCTCGGCGCTTCAGCGCGGGCCAGCGGCGTCGACATGGATCGATGGTCGGTGAAGAACAGGCGGCGGAAGACAGATTCGGTGCACCCTACTGGCGCGCCAAATGTCGGTTCGGGTTCAGCGAGACCCTCTAGGTTGAACTACAGGGGTGCGCGCGGAGATCTCGCCCCCTACCTACCTGCACCTCGCCGCCTCGCTAGGATCTAAACTACCAAAGGAACAACACAAGAGACACAAGGTTTATACTAGTTCGGGCCACCATTGTGGTGTAACACCCTACTCCAGTGTGTGGTGTGGTGGATTGCCTCTTGGGCTGATGATGAACAATACAAGGAAGAACAGCCTCGCGGTGCATTCTTGGCTGGTGCGATGAACTGCCGGGGGAGTTGTTCGCTCTCTCTCTCTCTCTCTCTCTCTCTCTCTCTCTCTCTCTCTCTCTCTCTCTCTCTCTCTCTCTCTCTCTCTGTGTGGTTGATCTCTCTATCACGGTCTCAAGATCGTCTCTCTGATTCAAGATGCCTCTACCCTGTGGGTGGCTAGTCCTATTTATAGGCAAGGCCCGGGCCTCTTCCCAAATATTGGCGGGAAGGTGCCAACAATTAGCCATTTGAAGGGAACATCTAGTACACTTATCTTGACTAAAGTTGGTCCTCGCTTTGTCAAAGGATCTGGTGGTGGCCTTGGCTTGGGCTCCACAATGACTTCCTTCCTGCCGTTCTGACGGTCTTGGTCTTGTTGCACGAAGCGGATGCCTTTGTTTGATGCTCTCGCTTGCGCTTGCCCCTTGCACCAAAGAGGAAATGGGGACACTGCTTGCGTGGCTGCCGCCTGGCGCCCTTAGTCGTCATGGCTTGCGTCATGGGCACCTCGTGAGGTACCCGCCTTGATCTCTCCGCCTCCTCGCGAGCCAACTGACGAGGCCGTGTCGAGAAGCTTCTGTAAATCCGCCCAGCAATCTGGCCCCTCGCGAGGTCTTGAGCTTGTGTTGATGAAGATGGGTCGTCTGGGCCACCCCTTGAGCCACGCCGCGGGCGCATGCGAGAAAGTCAGGTACCCCGTTCCGGAATGCCGACATCGACCTTCAGGTCTCCGGTGTTCGAGGCCATATCTGCATATGCTAGGCTCGTCAAGTTTAACCCGAGTATTCTGCGTGTGCAAAACTGGCTTGCACCGTTGTATGTGAGCGTGAGAGCTTATCACACCCAATCATCACGTGGTGTCTCGGCACGATGAACTTTCATAGCAGTGCATACTCAAGGAGAACACTTGTACCTTGAAATTTAGTGAGAGATCATCTTATAATGCTACCATCGATCTAAGCAAAATAAGATGCATAAAAGATAAACATCACATCGATCAATATAAGTGATATGATATGGCCATCATCATCTTGTGCCTTTGATATCCATCTTCAAAGCATCGTCATGATCATCAT